>JAHRHZ010000263.1:39186114-39223214 GCA_024137785.1 Ginglymostoma cirratum
TTCCTGCTCCTCTGATGCTGCTTGGCCTGCTGTGTTCATCCAGCTCTACACCTTGTTATCTCAGATTCTCCAACATCTGCAGTTCCTACTATCTCTCCCCAGAATGTTGTCTGGGTCTCTGGATTAACGGTCCAGCAATAATACTACCACTAGGCCATCACTGAGAAGAAACTGATAGCCCAGTTCTATACCCATGAGAATGGTCTCAATCGTGATCATGGGTTTATGTTGCACTACAGGTTACTCCACAACACTATACACTCACACACACACACACTCATTCACTCACTCACTCACACACAGACCCTCCCTCACACTCACACTCTCTCACACACATACACACTCTCACACTCCCTCACACACACACACACAAACATGAATTATTTCATCCAAGAAGTTTGTGTAGTTGCAGATACATTCTGTTTTGCTCTAAAAAAAACTGACCCCAGTTTAAAACATAGACAGATTCTAAGCAAGATCTCATGCCTAAAATGCATTGTCTGACCTGAGATGTCATCTCTTGCATACATTGATAAAACCTTTGATTATCTCAGGACAATGACTTGAGAGGAATCTAGATTTTGCATTTTAATCAGTAGTCTCCTTCCTAACTGATTAAAGATTCAACAAGAGCTGGCCAGTTTTAGGGTTGTTACCTTTCTGCTTATAAATTCTGTCTTATACCCTCTCTCTCAAACCAGACTTGAGGAAGGAGCTGAGCTTCGAAAGCTTGTGTTTAAAAATCAACCTGTTGGACTATAACCTGGTATCGTGTGATTTTTGATCTAGCCTAGTATTGGCCATCCCTAATTGCCCAGAGGGCAGTTAAGAGTCAACCAGATTGCTGTTGGTTTGGAGTCACTTGGAGGTCAGACCAGATAAGGATGGCCGTTTACTTCTCTAAAGGATATTAACGAAACAAATGGTTTTTTTTCCAACAATGGATTCATGGTCATCATTAGACTCTTAATCCCAGACTTTCTTGTAATTGAATTCAAATTCCACGATTAGCCATGGTGGGATTCGAACCTGGGTCCCCAGAACATTACCTGAGGTGACTTCAGCATTGGTTGGGTCCAGTGTAGACAGTAGCAAGGTGGTGGAGGGGGTGGGGTGGCAACTCATGGATAGTTAATGATGAGTGGACTCAGCACTGATCGACTCTCTTTAGCAATATCTTTCCCTTTTTTTACTTACTCTTAAAACTATCCAAAATGCCATTGGATTGTGGCGACAGTGGAAAAGCTTTTCATTGTATTTTATTACTTGTGTCACTGTAAACTACAAGTGACAATAAAATCATTCATTCGTTCATTCACTGGATTAACAGTCCAGTGATAATACCACAAGGCCATCGCCTCCTTGCCTGTCTTGTTCACCAAATATAAAAGAAATCCAACTCAGATTATTTGCCCATTAGTATTCTCGCAATCATCAGTGAAGCAGTGGAAGGTGTTGGTGACAATGCTAAGTGGCTGTTACTCTCGAGTAACCTTTTGAATCAAAGGAGGATCATGGGAGTTATCAAGGATTTAGGTATCATGGCAGCTTCCAGGGTACCTGGCGCAGGCTTCTAAAATGTGATTCTGATGAACACAGATGACTTGGACATTGACTGAATGAAACCCTTTGTTGATTAATCAATCATAGAATAATCAATCAGTGTGGAAACAGGCCCTTCGGTCCAACAAGTCCACACCGACCCTTGCAGCATCCCACCCAGACCCATCCCCCTATAACCCACCTAATCTACAGACCCCTGAACACTACAGGTAATTTAGCATAGACAATCCACCTAACCTGCACATCTTTGGACTGCAGGAGGAAACCAGAATACCCGGAGGAAACCCACGCAGACACGGGGAGAATGTGCAAACTCCACACAGACAGTCGCCTGAGTGTGTAATTGAACCCAGGTCCCTGGTGCTGTGAGGCAGCAACACTAACCACTGAGCCACCGTGCCGCCCCAAATCAACCACATTATGATAGTGTGTAATCAGTGGGACATGACCGAGTCTACAGCGCTGTATATTTTGAGGATGTGGTCAGTTGGATGGCTGCTCTCTGATGCAGAGTGAAACCAACAGTGTGGGTTTAGTTCCTGTACTGGCTGAGGTTGCCATGATGATCCTGCCCTCTCAAATTTGTTCCCCCTTGCTAGGGCTGTGATGACCCTCAAGTTAAACGCACCAGTAGTCATCTCTTTTTAGTGAGAGAGTGGGACCATGGTGCCTTCGCATCTTGGGGAAGGCAGCAATTCTGGAACAGTCTACAACCTGGGCTGCAGCACTGAGCTTGTCATGGGAAAGTGAGGATAAAACAGTATGATCTGGCTCAAATTGCTTCGGGAACAACCTTGGTATGTTTACTTATGGAGGTTTGTGAGATTCCACACAGGTCCCCAGTAGCAACTTTGAAGCACCCGGTCACACAGAACTCTAGCACAGCTGACATCATGGCATCCGTTAGGATGGAATGGCCACCTACCCCTTTGGGTTGCAGGTCTTACTCCAGCAGATGAAACAGTTCTGTGACATTGTCCTAAAACATTCTCATTGAGGGGGCTGTAACTGATCCTTATTCTTCAGGAGCAAATGGCATTGATGAAGATAGACGCTGGGCCTCCTGTATCTTCTCTACATCCCGAGGGAACCTTCAGCTGCGACCTTTTCACGTTCAACAACTGCTGCAGGTTCCTACCGGTCCTGGGCTTGCTGACATATCTGTTCCTCCTCAATTTCTCCGACCCTTTTCTGCACTGCGACCACAGTGACAGTGATGCCCTGCTGTAGTTAAAACCATTGGTCACAGTTCCAATGAACAAGTGGAGAGATATCCGAAGCTGAAAATGTTCTTGGTAATGTGAATAGCCAGCATTCAAATCACTCACGAATGACAGTGCAGTGTAGTCCTCCATACAGTGGGAGAACTTTGACAAGGAAGGCCGTGTATAACATCCTTTGTCAAAGTAGATTATTCTGACACACACAATGCACAGACATGATGTACAAAGTCTGAGTTTGTAAATGTGGTAAGATTAGTGAAACCTGCTCATTCCCACCCCCAACCCTACATAACTCAAAAAAGGCAGCATTGCGTCAAAGAGCATGTTGACAAACACTTAGAGTTCAAGGTGAGAGGGCATTAGTTCCATAGCCTCGTGCAATGTATGAGATTTTGGATTGTCTTTGTGAATGTTGACCTGAAGGTGACACTTTTAAGGTCACCTATGATTACCACTGCTTCACAGAGAAGATTATGATCAGTCAGTACTGATCAATGACATGGTGAATGTTGGTATGGACAGGATTTGTATCCTGCACAGTTAGATTTTCACATACAGGGTACTATGTTTAAAAATGATGCCTTATTAATGCACCTGCCCTTGAAGGTCCTCACACAAGCAGCCTGTGTTCCCAAACAGAACTTTAAGTGTAGTCCCAGGCATTTTTCACTTGCATTCACCATCTTTCAGATGAGAACAGAAGGCAAAACAGGTTGCACTTTGCGGAGTGGGTCATGGGCTCAGCCTGGTTCAAGCCCAAACTTGAATGCTTCATTCTTCCCTGTATTCCCCACTGACCATGTCAGTTCTGAGATTGGTGCGAGAGAAATGGGTTTGAATTACAGTCATAAGTCATTCAGCATGGAAACAGACCCTATGGTTCAGCTCATCCATGCCAACCAGGTAAGCTAAACTGAGATAATGCCATTTTCTGATGAAGGGTCTAGGCCCAAAACATCAAGCTTTCCTGCTCCTATGATGCTGCTTGGCCTGCTGTGTTCATCCAGCTCCACACCTTGTTATCTCGGATTCTCCAGCATCTGCAGTACCTATTATCTCTCAAGCTAAACTGAGTTCATGGGGCATTGGCACCTCGGAATGGAGGGAGTAGTTCCAATGGGAATTATTCTGGGACTAGAGTAGTAGCCAATTGCATAAGTAGGGCTGTGGGTAGGGCTTTAAACAGAATAGTGAGGGGCTGGTGTTGTGGTGGTTCAGTATGATGGAAAATTTAGGAAAACTTTAAAGAGATCTTTGGGCTCAGCAGAGGTTAATGAATCTTCCAGAACAAGTAATAGGACAGAGAAAATGGAAAGGGTCAGGAATGTAACTTCAGGTACAGCAACGGGGCATCTATGAAGAGGGGGCAGTCGACACAGGACTGAAGGTCTGAAATGCACGCAGCATACGAAATAAAATAAATGAGCATGTCACGCAGATTGAAATTGGCAGCTACAATGTTGTGGGTATCACAGACCTGGCTGCCAGGAGGTCAGGGCTGGGAACTAAATATCCAAGGATACACTTCCTATCGAAAGGACAGGCAAATGGGCAGAGGTGTGGGGTTATGTTGTTAGTTAGAAATGAAACTAAATCATTAGCAAGAAGTGATATAGAGTCAGAGGGTCATGGGTAGAGTTAAGAAATCTCAAAGGACAAAAGACCCTGATGGGAGCTGCGTACAGGCCTCCTAACTGTACTCAGGAAATGGGGAGAAAAATAAATCAGGAGATAGAAAAGGCATGCAAGAAAGACACCATTACAATAATCATGAAGTCTTTAATATGCAGGTGGACCAGGAAAATCGGGTTGGAAGCAGATCTCAAGAAAGGGAATTAATAGAATTCTGCAAAGTGTTTATTTGGAGCAGCTTGTAGTTGCAGCCCACTAGGGAACAGGCAATTCTGGATTTGACAATGTGTAATGAGGTAGACTTGATTAGGGACCTTAAGGTGAAAGAACCCATGGAGGCAGTGACCATAACATGACAGAAGCTGTTTGAGAAGGAGAAGCTGGAATCAGAATTTACTTTATTATAATTGAGTAGCAGTAACTACAAAGAGATGAGGAAAGAGCTGGCCAGAGTTGATTGGGAGGGGAGCATGGCTGGGAAGATGATGGAGCAGCCGTGGCAGGAGTTCCTGGGGCATTCTGGGATACACAGCAGAAATTCAACCCAAGGAAGAAGAAACATATTAATGGAATGTCAAGGCAACTATGGCTGACAAGGAAAGTCAGGGACATCAGGGTGAAGCATACAATGTGATGAAGATTTGTGGGAAGTCAAAGGTTTGGGAGGCCTTTAAAAACCAGCAGAGGACAACTAAAAAGGTAATAAGAACGGAGAAGATGAAATATGAGGGTAAGATAACTAGTAATATAAAAAAGATTGCCAAGACTTTCTCAGATACATAAAAGGTAAGAGACTATTAAAAGCGGATTTTGGAACGCTGGCAAATGAGATTGGAGAAGTACTACTGAAGGGAAAAGAAATGGCAGAGGAACTGAATGGGGTGCCGAAGGATGTGAATAGGCTAGGAGAGTGGGAAAAGGAGTGATAGATGGAATAGAATGTTGGAAAATGTGGAATTTTGCACTTTGGCAGGAAGAATAGAGACATAGACTATTTTCAAAATGGGAAAGACTTTGGAAATCTGAAATCTGACTTAGGAGTCCTAGTTCAGGATTCTCTTAAGATTAACATGCAAATTCACTTAGCAATTATCAAGGCAAATGCAATGTTTGCATTCATTTCAAGAGGGCTACAATACAAGAGCAGTGTTGTAATTCTAAGCCTGTGTAAGACTCTGGTCAGACAGCATTTGGAATATTGTGAGCAGTTCTGGGTCTCATATCTAAGAAAGGATGTGCTGGCTTTGGAAGAGATCAAGAGGAGGTTTACAAGAATAATCCCAAAGATGAAGGGCTTGTCATATATGGAGTGGTTGAGGACTCTGGGTCTGTACTCAATGGCGTTTGGAAGGATAAGCGGGGATCTCAGTGAAACTTACAGAATACTGAGAAACCTGGATACAGTGGATGCGGAGAAGATGTTTCCACTAGTAGGAGAGTATAGAACCTGAGGGCACAGCCTTCGAGTGAAGTGATGACCCTTTAGGACTGAGATGAAGAGGAATTTTCAGCCAGAGGATGGTGAATCTGTGGAACTCAATGCCACAAAAGGCTGAAGAGTCCAAATCATTGAGTATATTTAAGATAGAGATAGATAGGTTCTTGATTGGTAAGGAAATCAAAAGTTTCAGGGAAAGGCAGGAGAATAGGGTGGAGAAACATATCAGCTATGATTGAATGGTGGAGTAGACTTGATGGGCCGATTGGTCTATTTCTGTTCCTTTGTCTAATGGTCCTATGGTCTTATGGTCTTGTGAGCTTCCATATATTCCCACCCAACTCCATCATTTAAGTCATTATCTCCCAACATTACTCCTCGAGTCTTAGGTTTACAACTTGCCATGCCAATCATCAAAATGTACTGCTCCTCCATCCGTCCCCAGTGAAGCCACATGGTGGTGACCATCAGCGAACCATACTCTACAGTTGCCCATATCCAGCAGTGTATTATCCAGCACTGTTGACTTCCCTGACCCTTCTAAAATAGCAGTGGCTCATGGTAACCTTTATGTCAGCAAGTGGCAGGACTGACAGTAGCGTAACCCCCTGATCGAATTGGTAGCACAGTCTTGACTGATATGTGACCAGACTCCTGATTGATGTCTGTGCAGTTCCTCAATAACAATTCTACTCCGGGACTGATTGTACTGGATCTGCAAGATTGACCATAGCCTATTCCCCAGATTGCAGTGGCATAGACCCCATGACCCTGACTGCCCTGGACATGTCATTAGCAACACCCAAACCTCTGGTGGGACTCCTGGCTGAAGTTCATGCCCTGTTGACTTGACCAAAATCTACTTTCATTAGACTTTGTCACATGGCCTTTTGGTTGAAACACAGTGTTTGCTGTGTAAGTGGCTGGCATATGCTGTAGGTGTAACACTGATATATTACGATGCTATGCAGCAACATGTTCAGCGCCGCAACTGATCACTGCTGACAACCCTGACAACTTGCCTGACTTTATGCCTGTGCTGAACGACGAGGCAAGACAGAACTACAGCGAACCTTTAAGCTCTGAATGAAGTGCTGATGGGCATAAAGGTAAGACAAAGCATGTTGTGAGCGTCCAAGTAGGTGAGAAGTGAGTAAATATTCAGAAAGCAAGCAAAGACGCCTGAGGTGCGCCATGCTCCAATGCCAGTCTCTGTGCACAAAGTGCCCCGGCAGCAACATTACACTGAAACGTGTCGATGCATTGGAGTGGAGAACTGTATTGTGAGTGGGTTGGACATGCTGATGTGATGAGGTTGGTGCACGTGTGATGCCAATAACCATTAGACAGGATGCTTCAGTGATCACTGTCCATGGCTCATACCCTGAAGTGTTGAGCACTCCCAGCCAAAGTGAAGGCTCTGTTGGAGCCACCAGGTACCTACACTGATTTGCTTGTTGGGAATTGTCACCATCTAACTTTCCTCCGCCCAGTGGGAAAATGGCAAATGGCGTATAAATAAGCCGAGATTAGATACCAATAAGATGTAAGGGCGTGGAAATAGGCCTCTCACTGCTCAACTAGCAGGATTCTCATCTTGTCATTCATGTGTTCGGTGAAAAATTAAGCTTTATGTTTCTCAACATTATGAATCTCATCATACTTTCCCAATTGACTCACCATTACCCAAGTTGTTCAGGGGCTTGGAAATACGGCCCCACAGGATCTTTTACAACCACCAGAGCAGACAGATGTCATGGTGAGTGGGGAATTGCAAGATTTTAACAAAGTGACAACGAAGACAGGGTAAATAACAGTTCCAACTTAGTGTGGTGTGTGGTTGACTGCATCAGATTTCCTTGCTGTCTCTTGTGCGAAGTCTAACAATCCTTTTCGCATGAATTCTGGAACCACACAACATAACCAAATGCCCAAAATTGAACTATGGTCAGATTAAATTTAGAATTGGAATGAGTCATCTACTGAATCATGGAATCGTTACTGCAAAGAGAGAGGCCATTTATCCAAAGGCCGAGAATTCATCCAGCCCCACAACTTGTTATCTCGGATTCTCCAGCATCTGCAGTACCTTTTATCTCAGGCCATTTATCCTGTTGTGTTTACTTTAATCCATGCAAGAGCAATTTTTGGTCTCCCACACCCACACTTAGCTTGTTGGACTATAAATCATTTCTCTTCAGACTCTTATGCAATTCTCTTTGGAAGTTGCAAATACATTTGTCTCTAGTCAGTGCATTCCAGATCCTAACTATTCACTACATTATAAGACCTGTCCTTACCATCGTCATCATTATTTAATGCCAATCATCTTAAATCTGTGACTGCTTGTCCTTGACTCTTTTACCAATTTCTACTTACCACGTAGAGCCCCTTCATGATTTTTCACACCACTATTGAATCTACTTTCAGCCTTCGCTAAGGAGAATGACTGCAGCTTCTCCAATCATATCCACATAACTGAATTCCCTCATCTCCGGAATCTTTCTCATGTTTTTCTGCAGCTTCTTTGAAGATGTCCCACAATGCACTGTCCTGAATTCCACACAAAACACTAGTGAAGGCTGAATCACTGTTATTTAAATGTTAACCATACCTTCTTTTCATCTGTTTATAGTTGGGGAGGTGATGGCCTACTGGTATTATTACTAGACCTATTAATCCAGAAACTCAGCTAATGTTCTGGGGCCCTGGGTTCAAATCCTATCATGGTGGAATTTGAATTCACTAATAATCTGGAATTAAGAATCTACTGATGGCCATGAAACCATTTTTGGAAAACCCATCTGTTCACTAATGCCCTTTAGGGAAGGAAATCTGCCATCCTGGCCTATGTGTGTCTCCAGACATACAGCAATGTGGTTGACTCTCATCTGCCCTCTGAAAGGGCCTAGCAAGCCACTCAGTTCAAAGGCAACCAGGGACAGGCAATAAATGCTGGCCAGCCAGCAATGCCCACATCCCACAAGTGAATTGAAAAAATGCTTAGTTTCCCTATGCCGTTTTAACTACTTCTGCAACCTGACTTCTAGCTTCAATCAATTGTACTTATTTATGCCAGGGTCTTTATTACTGCCTCTCCTTTAGAATAATACCTTCTATTTTATATGGCTTTTTTCACATTCTTCCTACCAACAGGCATCACCTCTGCATTAAGGTCATTTCCAGTAAGGTCATTGTCAGTGTGTCGATAGGTTCCACCAGCTGACTTATTTCATCTTGAAGCTGATCTCTATCATCCTCATGATGTCTTCAAGCTGTATGCCATCTACATGTTTGTGCCCTTCATAACCAAGTCCAAGTCATTAACATATATGAAAGGAAGTAGTGGCCCTGGCATCAATATTTCTCCAGTCTGAAAACATCCAATTTCCACCACACAAAAGCAAAGTGCTGCAAATGTTGGAAGTCTGAAATAAAACGAGAAAACGGTAGAAGCAGACAGAAAGTCTGGCAGAAACTGTGGGGAGAAAGACAGAGTTCTTATTTCAGGTTATTGCCCTGCGTCCTGACGAAAAGTCTTCACCTGAAACTTTAAGTCTGTTTCTCTCTCTACTTTGACTGCTTTGGTTTTCCAGTATAATTTTTCATCATTATCTGATTTTATAACCATTTACAACGACTTTCTTCTTGTCACTCACTTAACTTCATATTCATGCTGACACTATCTTTTATTTTATGTGCTTTGCTGGTAAATCTATTACAAAGGCCTTTGGAAATCCATGTCTACCATACAAAACATGTTAATCTCATCAACCCTCTGAGTCATAAAGTCTTACAGCGTGGAAACAGACTTTTCGGTCCAACCAGCTCATGTCGAACATAATCCCAAACTAAACTAATCCCACCTGCCTGCTCCCGGCCCATGACCCACCAACCTTTACTATTCATGAGTCTATCCAAATGTATTTTAAACATTGTAATTGTACCCATATCCACCACTTCCTCAGGAAGTTCATTCCACGTGCGAACCACCCTTTGTATAAAAAATTTGCCTCATGCGTCTTCTTTGTATCTTTCTCCTCCCATCTTAAAATTTTGTCACCTAGTCTTGAAAACGTCAATCCTAGGGATAAGACAACTACCATTAACTCTGTCTATACATTTCATTATTTTATAAACTTCTATCAGGTTGCCTCTCAACCTCGTACACTCCAGTGAAAATAGTCCCAACCTATCCAGCCTTTCTTTATAACTCAAACCTTCCACACCCGGCAACATACTGGAGACCTCGTCTGAACCCTCTCCACCTTGATAATATCCTTCCTACAACTGGGTGACCAGAACTGGACACATTTGTCCAGAAGAGACCTCACCAATGTCCCGTACAACTTCAACATGACTTTCCAACTTCTATACTCAAGAGACTTAGCACTGAAGGCAAGCGTGTCGAACGCCTTTTTAACCACCCTGTCTATATATGATGCAAACTCCAAAGAATTCTGTACCTGCATCCCTAGGTCCCTCTGTTCTACAATACTAGCGTGGCTACACGCAGGGCAGATCAGGTCTTATTAACTTGATTGAATTTTTTGAGGAGGTGACAAAAGTGATCGATGAGGGTAGAGCAGTGGATGTTGTTGGATTTTAGTAAGGTGTTCAACCACATCCCTCATGGTAGGCTTATCCAGAAGATTAAGATGCATGGGATCTACGAAGACCTGTCCATGTGGATTCAGAATTGGCTCACCCGTGGAAGACAGATGGTATTGGTGGAACGGTGTTTTTCAGGCTGGAGGTTCGTGACTAGTGGTGTTCTACAGGGATCCATACTGGGACCTCTGCTGTTTGTGGTATATATAAATGATTTATATGAAAATGTAGATGGGTGGGTTAGTAAGTTTGCAGATGAAACAAAGATCAGTGGAGTTGTGGACAGTGTAGAAAGTTGTCAAAGGATGCAACGTTATATAGATTAGTTGCAGCTATGGGTGGAGAAATGGACGGTGGAGTTTAACCCGGGTAAGCGTGAGGTGCTGCACTTTGGGAGATCAAATGTTAAGGAAAAGTATACAGTTAATGACAGGACTCTGAGCAGTATTGATGTACAGAGAATCTTGGGTTTCAAGTCCATAGCTTCCTGAAAGTAGCCACGAAAGTAGATAGGCTGGTAAAGAAGGTATATGGCATGCTTGCCTTCATTGGTTGGGGAATTGAGTGCAAGAGTCAGGATGTCATGTTGCAGCTTTATAAAACTTTGGTGAGGCCACGTTTAGAGCATTGTGTTCAATTCTGGTTGCCACATTACAGGAATGATGTGGAGGCTTTGGAGAGGGTGCTGAAGATGTTTACCAGGATGCTGCCTGGATTAAAGGGTGTGAGCTATAAGGAGAGACTAGAAAAACTCAGGTTGTTTTCTCTTGAGCAACACAGGCTGAGAGAAGACTTGATAGAAATCTATGTAATTATGAGATGCATAGATTGGGTTGATGGTCAGATTCTTTTTCCCCAGAGTTGAAATGTCTAATACTAGGGGGCATGCATTTAAGGTGAGAGAGGGAAAGTTCAAAGGAAACGTAAGAGTGACTTTTTTTAAGCAGAGAGTGGTAGGAGTCTGAAGTGCACTGCCAGGGGTGATGTTGGAGGCAGATACAACAGGAGCATTTAAGGGACTGTTAGATAAGCATGTGAATATGCAAGGAATGGAGGAACGTGGACCAATGGCTGGCAGAAGAGATTAGCTTCATTGGCCATCATGTTTGGCATAACATTGTAGGCTGAAGGGCCTGTTCCTGTGCTGTCCAGTACTATGTTCTACTACCCAAGGCCCTACCATTAATTGTACAAGCCCTACTCTTGTTTATTACACCAAAATGTAATACCTCGCATTTATCCAGATGGAACTCCATCTGCCATTTTTCAGCTCATTGACCCACTTGATCAAGATCCCTTTGTGGTCTTAGAAAACCTTCCTCACCATCTACAATGCCACCAATTTTGGTGTCGTCCACAAACTTACTAACCATGCCTTCTATATTCTCATCCAAATCATTTATATAAATGACAAACAAAAGAGGACCCTGTGGTACACCATTGGTCACAGCCCTCCAGTCCAAAAAGCACCCCTCCACTATTACTGTCTATCTCTGGCCATTAAGGCAATTATGTATCCAATTGGCAGCTCATCCTAAATCCCATGTAACCTAATATTACTAATTAGTCTACCATGTGGAACCTTGTTAAAGGCTTTACTAAAATCCAAATAAACAATGTCTATTGCTCTGCCATCATCAATCTTCTCAGTAACTTCCTCAAAAAACTTAATCAAGTTTGTGAGACATGATTTTCATAGAACATAGAACATAGAACAGTACAGCACAGTAGAGGCCCTTCGGCCCACGATGCTGTGCCAACCTATTATCCTACTCTAAGATCAAACTAATCTGCATACCCTACATTTTACTATCACTCGTGTCTATCCAAAAGTCGCTTAAATATCCCTAATGTATGTGACTCTACTACCAACTCTGGCAGTGCATTCTACACACCCACCAAGATCCGTGTAAAGAACCTACTTCTGACATCTCCCCTATACCTTCCTCCAATCACCTTAAGATTATGATATGGCGATGTCATGATAGCCATTTTCGCCCTGGGAAAAAGTCTCTGGCTATCCACTCTATCTATGCCTCTCATCATCTCATATACCTCTATCAAGTCACCTCTCATCCTTCTTTGCTCCAATAAGAACATCCCTAGCTCCCTCAACCTTTCCTCATAAGACCTGCTCTCCAGTCCAGGTAGCATCCTGGCAGATCTTCTCTGCATCCTAAACTACTTCCACATTTCTATCGTGCATTTCCCTGAAAACATCTATTCCCAATTTATGCTCCACTGTCCCTGACTAATTGCATTATAATTGCCCCTCCCCCAATTAAATACTTTGCATACCGTCTGCTCCTATCTCTCTCCATGACTATAGTAAAGGTCAGGGAGTTGTGATCACTATCACCGAAATGCTCTCCCACCGAGAGATCCGATACTTGGCCTGGTTCATTGCCAAACACCAAATCCAATATGGCCTCCCTTCTAGTCGGCCTATCTACATATTGAGTCAGAAAACCTTCCTGGACACACCTGACAAAATCTGCTCCATTCAAACTATTTGCACTTAGGAAGTTCCAGTCTATATTAGGGAATTTGAAGTCACCCATGACAACAACCCTATTAATTCTGCACCTTTCCAAAATCTGTCTCCCAAACTGTTCCTCAGGGTCTCTGTTGCTATTGGGGTGTCTATAGAAAACTTCCAATAAAGTGATTTCTCCTTTCCTGTTTCTGACTTCCACCCATACTGACTCAATAGACAAACCCTCCTCGATAACCTCCCTTTCTGCAGCTGTGATAATATCCCTGATTAGCAATGCCACTCCCCCACCTCTTTTACCTCCCTCACTATTTCTTTTGAAATATCTAAACCCCAGAACATCCAACAACCATTCCTGTCCCTGTATTATCCAAGTCTCTGTAATGGCCACAACATCATAGCTCCTAGTACTGATCCATGCTGTAAGTTCATCACCATCATTCCTGACACTTCTTGTGTTAAAATAAACACACTTCAACCCGGCGCACTGACTGCAACTTTGCCCTATCAACTGTCTATCCTTCCCAACTGACTCTCTGCACGCTGTATCTGCAAGTACACCAGCTACCCAATCCTCTGATCTGTAGCTCCGGTTCTCATTCCCCTGCCAAACTAATTTAAACCCACCCGAAGACCTCTAGAAAACCTCCCACCCAGGACATTGGCGCCTCTCCAGTTCAGGTGCAACCCATTATTCCTGCACAGGTCTCACCTTCCGCAGAAGGTATCCCAATGATCCAAATATCTGAAGCCCTCCCTCCTACACCAGCTCTGTCGCCACGTGTTCAGCTGCACTCACTCTCTATTCCTAGCCTCATTAACCCGTGGCACAGTAGCAATCCTGAGATTAATACCCTGCTCGTTCTGCCTTTTAGCTTCCAAACTAACTCACTATATTCATTTTTCAGATCCTCATCCCATTTCCTAGCTATGTCATTGGTACCAATGTGTACCACAACTTCTGGCTGCTCACCCTCCTCCTTAAGAACCCTGTGGACTCGATCCGACACATCCCTGACCCGGGCACCCGGGAGATAACATACCATCCGGGAGTCTCATTTATGACCACAGAATCTCCTGTCTGTTCCCCTAACCATTGAATCTCCTGTCACTATCACTCTCCTATTCTCCCCCATTCCCTTCTGAGCCACAGAGCCAAGCTCAGTGCCAGAGACCTAGCCTGGCTTTCCCCTGATAGGTCCCCCCCACCACAACGGTATCCAAAGCTGTATACTTATTACTGAGGGGAACGGCCACAGGGATCCCTGCACTGTCTGCCTATTCCCTTTCCCTCTCCTGATGGCCACCCAGCTACCTCTATCCTGTAACTTAGGTGTGACTACCTCACTATAACTCCTCTCTATCATCCCTCAGCTTCCCGAATGATCCGGAGTTCATCCAGCTCCAGTCCCCTAACGCAGTCTGTGAGGAGTTGGAGTTGGGTGCACTTCTTGCAGGTGAAGTCAGCAGGGACACTAGTGGTGACCCTTACCTCTCACATCCTACAAGAGGAGCCCCTCTACTCCCATCTACTTCCATCCCCTCTGCTCTAAATTGCCAAAAGAGATAATGAGAAAGAAAAATATCCTGACATTACTGACCCTCCACACAGAGTCTCTTTTTTGGTTAGAGGAGGAGGATGAGTGGGAGACACTACAAGTGTAGACTTTTGGGTTTCGCCACTGTCCAAGTATATTAGTTCACTTACCCAACAGTCCCCATGTCCACGTTTGCTCCTGCTCAGCCTTCACTCTGCCTATTCATGAGGCAAGTATTTTATATACAAACTTACCTTCCCGGCTGCCCCCTGGCTCGTGCTCTCACGACTTCTGCCGCTGAAATTTTCCTCATATAAAACCATGCTGACTATTCCTAATCCTACAAATCTTCTCAAAAACCTTGATCAATTTTTGCCTCTCTAAATGTCCATAAATCATATCTCCTTTAATCACCTGCAACAATTTACCCCCAGCCAAAATCAGACTCTCAGATCTATAGTTCCACGGTTTCTCCTTATAATCTTTCTTAAATAAAGGTACAACATTAGCAACCCTCCAGTCGTCAGGCACCTCACCTGTAGTTATATTATCCCAACTAATAATAATTTGTCATTAAAAAGTCTGCGCTGGCTTTCCTTGGTTAATCAGCACTTGGTCCAAGTGAATGTTGATTTTCGCCTGGAATGTTATTACTTAAAGCCTTTCCACCAGCCAGTATAAATGGACTTACTTGCGGGTGCTGGGTTTATCTTTACATCCTTTATTAGAATTAGGAATTAATATTTGCATTTGTCCAGTCCTCTAGCATCACCTCTGTCTCTAAAGATGTTGGAACACTATGGCAACTACCTCTGCAATTTTTTGGATTTGCATCTTTTGAGTCCCAGGATTCTGGGTTTCAAGTCCTAGTCATGGCTAGAGCACAAAACTCTAAGCTCACAATTAATGTAGTACTGAGGGAAGTGTTCACATTTCAAGGTGAGCCCATTTGGATCAGACCTTAAAGCTACATCTGTCTGCTTGGCTGGATGTAATGTATTACCTCCACACTATCTTTGAAAGGCAGGGAAACCATCCCCACTGTCCTGAACAGTATGTACCCCTCAATTATCATCATAGAAATAGATTGGCCAAGATTTTTTAGTTCAGAGATTAAGTATGATGGAGGAGTCTTGGATAGTATTATTCCTGCTAAGGCCTGTGGTGACTTTCCTCGAGCAATCAATAATTTTCAACATTTCAAATGTAGGTGAATTTTACTTGGCCTTCACAAGTTCAAGAGGTCATGTTAGAATGAGATTATTTGAGTATTGTCAAAATGCTGGCACTATAACTGTTGAGGACAGCTGAACCTGACTGTCCATCTACTGGACTCCCGATAATTCGGACTTCTCCAATGGCCTCAACATGAAAAGTGTAACTACACCCCCATGAAATATCCTCTCACTTTGGGTGTGGATGTTTCTGCTTCAATAGAGTTTTGCATAGCTACTTTGAAAGAAGCTTAAAAAAAAGTAAAGTAAAAACATAAAGCATGCTTGTTTTCTCATTGGGCCAATTATATACCAATCTAGCATTTCCCTGCCCCTGCCATCACCCACTGTTTTCCCACTATTCTGTTCTATCTTCACCATCTTGTCGAGACTCCATGGCTCACCTCTGCCTACTCCTGTGCCCATCATTGCCACTACTGAGGACCCCAATCTTTCCCTAGAGTCCTTCACAATTGAGGCCCCTGCTGAACTTCTTGCCTTGCAGTTCAAGGCTATCTGCAGTCTTAGATTGCTTGACCACACAGCCTAATTCACGAGACTGTACACCAACCAACCTTCAGCTTCCAATACCCACACCTCAACATTCAAAATCTCCCCTCCCCCTACCGCATCCCAAAACCAGCCCAGCTCGTCCCCGCCTCCCTAACTTGTCCTTCCTCCCACTTATCCCCTCTTCCCACCTCAAGCCGCACCCCCATTTCCTACCTACTAACCTTATCCCGCCCCCTTGATCTGTCCATCCTCCTTGGACTGACCTATCTCCTCCCTACCTCCCTACTTACACTCACCTTTACTGGTTCCATCCCCACCTCCTTGACCTGTCTGTCTCCTCTCCACCTATCCTCTCCTCTATCCATCTTCTATCCGCCTCCCCCTCTCTCCCTATTTATTTCAGAACCCTCTTCCCCTCCCCCATTTCTGATGAAGGGTCCAGGCCCGAAATGTCAAGCTTTCCTGCTCCTCTGATGCTGCTTGGCCTGCTGTGTTCATCCAGCTCTACACCTTGTTATCTCAGATTCTCCAGCATCTGCAGTTCCTACTATCTCTGGAGTATTGTAGAGTTTTGTTTGCCTTATCAAAGGAGGGATATACTTACCACAGAGGGGCGCGAATTTAAGATTGAGATGAGGAGGAACAACTTCTGTTGGAGGGTTGATAGTCTTTGGAGCTCCTTGATGCAGAAAGATGGGGGACCAGAGTCCTTTTGTATATTTGAGGCTGAGATAGACAGATTCTTGATCAGTCGGGGAATCAAGGGTTATGGGAAAAAATGGACGTGAGGAAAGTTGGCTCACACATGATCCGACTGAATGGCAGAGAAGGCTTGAGGGACCAAAAGGCCCATTCTTATTCACATTTTTTATGGTTTTAAGATCTCAGGAGATGGTTCTTGACCTGATCAGAATGCTGCTTCTTGGTCTTCCTTCTCTGGACGCTTTCATTGGTTTTCATGAAGTAAGGGTAGCTGGTTCACACTTAAAAATGTCTCTCACCTATTAACTGCAAGTCACAACTTAAGAGCAACTGCTGAAGGAGAGATAATGCGGTTTTCTACAGGCTTAAAGTGGCTCTGCTGCAGAGAACAGAGTGAGCTCCTGAGCTGAAGGAGATCAGTTGGCTTCTCACCATTCTGTTCACAATCCCAAGCTGTTCAGCTACCAGAGAGCCAATCACAAAGTTGATTATAGGCATAAGGCCTTTGTCATTATTAACTGGTCACTCACCCGCACACCAATCAACCACTTGCTGTCAGCTGAATCACTGTCTGTACACACACATGGCTCCAGCTCATTTGCAAATGACACTTCAACTATTGCTCGAACAATCAGCGTGTAAATATTGCTTACAATGAATGTCAGCCTACTTGCTCTTAAAAGTTGCAGTAATCCTTCAGCAATCTTTGTGGATTGAAAGATTGTTTTTTAAAAACGTTCAAAAACACAGACAAATAAAAATACATAGTCCTTACAAGAGTGTGACAGGATGGATATAAATAAGATGCTTCCTCTGGGTAAGGAGTCTAAATCCAGGAGACATAACGTCATGAGTAATACATTTCAAGACATAGGCGGAAGTATCCCTCATTCAGAAGTAGTGAATCTTTGGAATTCTCCAACCCAGAGGGCAATGGAAGCTCAATCAGTGTTCAAGACAGAAATGCATGGATTTCTGGAGGCAAATGGTATGAGGGATCTTGAGATAGTGCATGAAAATGACATACAGCAGCCATGATCTCATTGGTTGGTGAAGAAGGCTCAAACTTGTTCCTGTTCTTATGTGTCTAACATCTCATTTTTAAAACATTCATTCTTTTCACATTGTTCCCAGAAGTCAATCCTGCCTTGCTTTTGCAAGCCTTAGATCGATGTCCCCTTCCAAATTTGGTTGCTTCCACATAAAACTTTCATTAATCTACAGTTGGTAATTATGCTTTTAGCTGTCTAGGTAAAGCTCTGGTGAGCCCCAACCCCCCTCTCTGGCTTAAATGGTAATGCTGAAGGCCAAATTCTTTGACCAAACTGTGTCATCTGTCCAATATATTGTTACATAGGAATCATTGAGTTTTGTTTGATATGCATTTTTGAGCATTTTACTACATTCAAGCATCATTTATGTGTAAGTTTTTGTTATAGCCCCATATTTCCTGGTGATGTCAGTAGTTTGATGCAAAGACAACTTACCGTCCCTAATAATTTATATAATTAATGTTCACAAAAGAAATTAGCTATAGTCTTTGTTCACATCAATACTTTATTTTTGTTAAAAATGTATGCCTTCTGTTAGGCCTTCAAGCGTGTTAACACACAATTAGTCAGATAGTACTACCTGAATAATTGTTATCCACTCCCCTTACCCACCCCCAACCAAAAACAAAAATCATATAACCAGTTTCGCAGCTTGCATAGGAAGTGTGAGCAAGCGGGCTCACCTGTGGAGACTTTAAGAATTCATTCAGTTTTTGTTTAGCTTGCTATATGCTTTAAATCAACTGGAAAAGGGGAGAAAATCAGTAATCAAGACCAAGAAAACATATAATTCTAAAATTAAAAGATAACTTATTTCCCCTTTCCATACTCCCCACAGTCCCTCTGCTCATGAACAAGTGCTGCCCAGTCCCATCCAGATGGATTTCTCACTCTCCCTTCCCTCTCCTATAAATACATTCAGAGACGCAATAGCTCAAATAGGGAAAGACAAAAAGGAAATATTTATTAAAGATTCCTAATAAAAGATTGTGATCTGTAAAAAAAATTGTCAGATCTATTGCTAATAAAGGAATGCACTTCATTGAAAGGTTTGATCAATATAAAATATACAATCTGATCTGGTTGTTGGATTCAACGATCAACCACTTACGCAATAGAAAATGTTCCGCCACAATTGAGTAAACATTTAAAAACAAAGCAATTCTCCTCTTGGAAGTATCCCTTAAATTTCTCTGGGTATGTAGATATCAGTATGTACTTATTTACAAATCATACAAATGTTAAAGCTGCATTACACAATGTCAACACAGCAAAAGCAACCATAATATTTAGCAAATGTTTTATTAGATAATTGAATCTTCTATTGCACTCTGTACTTGTAGAACCAGCACAGTCCTTTTGTGAAGTTCCATCCCAGTCCCAGCGACAGCAAGAACAAAAGGATGAGGAGGCCAAATGGATATAGTAGGGCAACTGTGTTCTTCAGAAATGGCAATGCTAAAGGAAGAAAAATGCTAAGTAAGTGATTGGCTTTATTAGAGAGAAAGGAATCGAATGTGCTGGTGGAGTTAAATGATGAAGGGTAGGAGCCTTGTGTGCAGCACAAACATCAACAAAGAATAGGTGGCTGAAGGGCTTATTTCTAAGCTGCAAAATAAACAGGTAGTTACATGAAATGAAAACCGTCCAAAGGAAAATAAACCCTGTGGATCGTTATTTGGACCACTTCCAGTCTACTTCCTGTAATTCAACATCAAATCATTTTACATTCAGCTAATAACAGCTGCATACATCATATAAACTGGGCTTGGTCCAATTCCTCTAATAACTGAAGTTCGCAAACTCAGCTTGGCACCTTCCAAATGGTTTGCTGCAGTGTGGAGAAAACATGTATATCAATAGGTGCAAGTGGACTGGATCATATGGACTAGGCAAGGCATTGGCTAGGGTTGACTTATTTTTGAATAACAGTTCTGCTCGGAACAAAAATCTAAACAAGCAGTATTATGAGACCTCTCCTGGAAAGCGCCAGTGAATGTTGAGCAAACGTATGCTTGCTCAGGCTCCCATGCAGTGTGGAACTTTGAATGTACGTCAGTGTCTTAGTTGTTATTTAAGCATATTGCACTAAGTGAAGAAATTAAATATGCATAATTTAGCTCCTTTCATTTTGGGTTCATAAAAAAGTTCATAAAACATGATAAAACTTAATATTTACCACTGTATCCAAGAAAAGTAATATAGATGTAATATCCAATGCCAACTAGCCAGAAGATGTTACCGACAAAGTAAGCAAGAAACCCATCTCTGATGATAATATCTGCAAAGCAAACATCCAAGATTAATTAATTACTTAAATATTATCACTACCTTCACGAAATGTCATAATCACTGCTGCATCTGCAGCACAAACATCATTATTACAATAACGGCATGAACAAACATTTGAGCAGTGACATACAGCAAGAAACTCGTGAGTATAAGATACAGGGCACCTTGCATTATTTTGTTTAACTTGGTAATGCAGCCAAAACCAGTTATTTTATCACAGATTCTGGATCAGATTCCCTAAAAGTTAGCTCAGCTGGCTGATTTGCACTGCACAGCAATGCTAACAGAGAGGGTTCAATTCTCACACTGGTTGAGCTTACCAGGAAAACCAACCTTCTCGAACTTGTCCCTCACCTGAGGTTAAACTCACCACCAGTCGCCTCTCTATTGAGAAAGCAAACCAATGCCCCGCTGGAACTAAGGCGACTTTACCTTCTTACCCTAGAAGAAGAATGCTGGGCCGCTTCCTCAACTCTGTTATTTAACAATCTTTTCTTCAGCATTAACAGAATTTACTGTGCAAGTGTACTGATGATTTAACTGAGCATCATGACATTTGAAATAAAACCCTAACTTTGAAAATGTAAGCCAAGATGGAGCAAGTTCGATAATTAAGACGATTTAGTGAAAATTGAAGCTAACGATTATGATGATTTTCCCTCCCATGACACATGATTACTATCAATTACAACACTGTAATGAATAACATATATTGTAAATAAAGAATATAATCAGTGAATGCTTCACAGCTTAAGTTTAGATAAGACCAATAAAGACCAATAGTAGTAATTTATTGCTACACTGTAAATATACAAGAAAGGAGTTTGGGAAAGTGTATGATTTTAAAATTTTCTGTTCTTTTTCCACCATTTGGCTCCATTCCTCCTGGATGACAGATTTCAACAAGCACTCTCTAGCACCATTTCCGAATGACTATTATAGAGCCCAAGTAGTGAGCATCAGCCAAACTTACTGATCTCAGGGACATCACAACTGACTCCAATACCGAACCAATGCAAGTGGTATGCTTCCAGCTGTAATTGCTGGGTAGTTACAAGTTGCAGGACCTCAGTCGAATTTGTGTCATCATAACCAGTATTATTCAGCCCCCTCTATAGCACCTTTGTTGCTATTAACTTGAGATTAACTCCAAAACCTATAAAATACAGTTTCTCACAAGGCACGTTTAAACAAGCCAACTGCAAAGCCTCATGAGCAGTTTCTAAAGAACAGTAGTGCAATTAAAGGTTGGGTGATATTAGAAAGTATATACCTCAAGTAACATTGATTGTGCCAGACTTAACTTCAAGACGATAACAATTCAAAAATATTTTCAGTGCTTTAACTACCTAGAGACAGCATTTAGTTTGGTACAAAAATGAAGAATTCTACAATGTTGTAAAAATCAAGGTTTGTAAACAAGCAAACAGTAGACTTACGATTAATAAAGAATAGTTGAATAAAATGCAAGATCACAAGAAGTGGATAGAAAGCATTCAGGTGAATGTCAAATGCATATCCCCATTCCACATCATAGCCTTTACTTTGAGGCTTCATCAAATATCTGTTGGTAACAAACCTGGAAACAAAATATCACAATGTACTCATGACAGAACAGCTGATTGGACTTCTATCAACATTTTAACATTAAGATGGTCCCAATACTTATACAGTCATAAAGTCATACAGCATGGAAACAGACCCTTCGATCCAACCAGTCCATGCCGAACATAATTCCAAACTAACTAGTTCCACCTCCCTGCTCCTGGCCCACATCCCTCCAAACCTTTCCCATCCACGCATCTTTCAAACGTTGTAATTGTACCTGCATCTACCACTTCCTCAGGAAGCTCATTCCACACATGAACCACCTTCTGTGTAAAAAATTTGCCTCATGTCTTTTTTTTTTAAAATCTCTCTCCTCTCACCTTAAAAATGTGACCCCTTGTCTTGAAATCCCCCATCCAATGCGAGGGGCAACGACCATTAACTCTGTTCATACCTCTCATTATTTTATAAACTTCTATCAGGTCACCTCTCAGCCTCCTATGCTCCAGTGAAAAACAGTCCCAAGCCTATCCTGCTTTTCTTTATAACTCAAACCTTCCATACCCGGTAACATATCCTGGAAACTCTCTTCTGAACCGTCTCGAGCTTGATAATATCCTTCCTACAATACAGCACCCAGAACCGGACACAGTACTCCAGAAGAGGCCTCACCAATGTTCTGTGCAACCTCAACATTACCTCCCAACTCGTACACTCATAATTATTGGGCAATGAAGGCAAGCATGCCAAATGCCATTTTAAACCATCCTGTCTATATGTGACGCAAACTTCAAAGAATTATGTACCGGTACCCCTAGGTCCTTCTGTTCTACAACACTATCCAAGGCACTACCATTAATGGGACAAGCCCTACCCTTGTTTGTTGTACCAAAATGCAATATCTCACATTTATCCAGATTGAACTCCATCTGCCATTTTTCAGCCCATTAACCCATTTGATCAAGATCCCTTTGTAATCTTAGAAAACATTCTTCACTGTCTACTATGCCACCAATTTTGGTGTTGACTGCAAACTTACTAACAACGCCTTCTTTATCCTCATCCAAATCATTTATATAAAATGACAAACAAAAGAGAAGCCAGAACCAATCCCTGTGGAACAGTGCTGCTCACAGGCCTCCAGTCTGAAAATAAACCCTCCACCGTGTGGTATACTGTATCCGTTGTTCCCATTGTGGCCTCCTCTACATTAGGGAAACCAAGCGGAGGCTTGGGGACTGCTTTGTGGAACACTCGGTTCACAACAAACAACTGCACCTCCCAGTCACAAACCATTTCAACTCCCCCTCCCACTCCTTGGATGACATGTCCATCCTGGGCCTCCTGCAGTGCCACAATGATGCCACCCGAAGGTTGCAGGAACAGCATCTCATATTTCGCTTGGGAACCCTGCAGCCCAATGGTATCAATGTGGACTTCACAAGCTTTAAAATCTCCCCTCCCCTGACCGCATCCAAAAACCAGCCCAGCTCGTACCCGCCGCCCTAACCTATCCTCCTACCTATCCACTCCTCCCACCTCAAGTCCCAACCCCATCTCCTACCTACTAGCCTCATCCCGCCTCCTTGACCTGTCCGTCCTCCCTGGACCGACCTATCCCCTCCCTAACTCCCCACCTACACTCAACTTTACTGGCTACCCCGCCTCCTTGACCTGTCTGTCTCCTCTCCACCTATCTTCTCCTTTATCCATCTTCTATCCGCCTCCCTCTTTCTCCCTATTTATTTCAGAATCCCCTTCCTCTCCCCCATTTCTGAAGAAGGGTCTAGACCCGAAACGTCAGCTTTCCTGCTCCTCTGATGCTGCTTGGCCTGCTGTGTTCATCCAGCTCTACACCTTGTTATCTCAGATTCTCCAGCATCGGCAGATCCTACTATCTCTTCACCATTACACTCTCTGTCTCCTGTTGTTAAACCAATTATGTAGCCAATTGATAAACTCACCCTGAATCCCATGTAAGCCAACCTTACTAATTAAGCTACCATGTGGAACCTTGTCAACGGCTTTACTAGAATTGAAATTAACAATGTCTATTGCTCTGACAATATTAATCTTTTTGGTAACACCTTCAAAAAACAAAATCAAGTTTGTGAGGTATGATCTTGAGGGTAAACAAACAATTAGTAAGACTAAGAACAGTTTTACTTGAGGAGCCTTATGAAGAAAGTAATATTGGAGAAAACGAGAGGGGATTGAAAATTTCTTTTCAAGTTTAAGGGCAATGACAACCTAAGAATCAACATCAACAGTGGCACAAGGCAGAGGGAAAAGAGGAAGGACAAAGTCTGAAGTCAACGCAGAAGAGTTACAAACTGGGCGCCAGGACCAACAGAGGTTCCCAGTACACAGAGCCGGCCATATACCGTTGCAGTGGTGTGCGCGTGCGTGTCCGAGAGGAGTGTTGCGGGAGAAGATTCAGACAGCAGAGAGAGCGAAAGAGAAGATAATATCTGTTTAGTTTTGTTCCAGCAGTGTAGAGTTGGAGGCAATTCAAGACAACAAGCAGTGAGAGGTGGAGACGGTAGGGAAATTTAGAAGGTTGTTGATTTAGGGACTTGAGAATTACAGTAGTGTCCCTGTTGTTTTACACCATGGGCCAAACGGTCTTTTTCCAAACAGTAACAATCTGTGAATTTGATTATCAAGTGATCAAGAGCCAAAGAGGGATAGATTGTTTTCACAGCATATGTTAGACCAATTACACAAGAAAAAACTGTGATGAGGTCCCACTTTTTCTTTATCTTAACCTATTTTTATAATCAACCTGTTTGAAGATATTATTATACACCTTTGAAGCAGACGGAAGTTGAACCTAGGCCTCCTACTTGAGGGGTAGGGAGAGACCACCACTACTCCACAAGAGGGCCCAAAGTAGTATTTGACATGTAAGACAGTAGCTGCCGTCCGTTTGTTAAGTTTCATTGCTCTCTTCTGAAAAGCATATGTTAATAATTTGTTGCATTAGCATCAAATCAGGCTATTGATTGCATGTTTATTCCTGGCCACAAGTTCTTAAATTAATATTGCTCCAAATCTCCTGCACCTGATATGCCTAGTAACCAGGTCAAGTACTAAAATGAAATGTTTTAAAAACTTACCACATTAATGTTGCGATCAGTAATCCAACTCCCACACAATCAATGAAGACAACCCAAAGTAAAAGCTTCATTGTTTCAAAAAATCCCATTCCTAATACAAATCCAAAACCTATGGTAGAGACTAGAAAGAACAAATAAAAACATTCTTATATAGTATTCTTACAAATTTCCACCACAATGCATTGTTTTACATTTGCTTTTTAACCCAAGAACTAACTTGCAACTGATATCTTAAAATTGTCAAGATGTTTGAACAGAGAATCATGAAAATTATAGCACAGATGGAGACCATTTTGCCCCTCAAATCATTAACACAGTAAAATGCAAATTTGCAGCAATCCTTTGAACTTTTATGGCTCACATTATTACAGCAATTTATTGGGGGTCAGTTAGCTCAAATGGCTAGTTAGTTGGTTGGTTGTTTTATGATGCGGACTAATGCCAATAGTGTGGGTTCGATTCCCACACTGGTTGAGGTTACCATGAAGGTTTCTTCTTCTCAACCTCTCCCCTCATCTCAGGCATGGTGACCCTCAGGTTAAACCTCCACCAGTCTTCTGAGAGAACAGCCCTAAGGTCTGCAAGGACTATGGCAAATTTACCGCTTTACTTTATTGTGTTATAAACATCACAGTTATCCTCACTACACCATTGTGAAATTGTTAGGGAATTAAAAATTGGAATATTGTGGGGGAACAAGTACAGATGAAGTAAACATTCTTCAAAATCTTTCACTTCAAAGTGAAACAGTGTTACTTTTTTATCTCTAGATCATATTGGTTGGATTTATTTAATTGAAGTTAAGTTATGAACAACATTCAAAGTAATTGTCTACTCCTGCTATGTTCTGTCAATGGATGACCAGAAATGTAGAAAGTTATTTCAAGCTAAACCAGAACAATCAGGCATGAGGTGAAAATGCACACTGATTGAAAGCAAATTTTGGACTGAACAAAAATATCCTTTCAACCAAAGAACGAAGAACATCAAAATTATCTTCTAGATGGGATAGTGGATGCAGAAACTTTGAAACTAAAGAATGACTGGAGATCTCGCTGAAACGTACAAGATTCTATTAGGGACTGACAGGGTAGATATGGATAGGTTCCCCAGATGGAAATCTAAACCACTAGGGCACAGTCATCAGTTACCTGCAGATAAGGGGATGATCTGAGATGATGAAGAATTTCTTCACTCAGTCAATTGTGAATCTTTGGAATTCTCTACCACAGAGTTGTGGAAGCTCCATCATTGAATATATTCATAGAAGGAATAGATAAACTTTGAATCTTTTGGGATATGGAGAGTGGGTGGAAAGCGGAGCTAAAGATTGAGATGAGCCACTCTTCCTCCTGCTCCTGTTTCTTACGTTCTTATGAAATGTTTAACAAATGTTTAGATATAGCAACAGTTTGTTCTAGATTGGCAAAACACACATGCACATACAATTTGGTAATCAGAATTTTCAGTACAATTGCAGCTGAATATTCTCAAATGTTTCCAAAGGGGATGAGCATTTTTAATCAAAATGTGCCTCTCATTTTCCAGGAGTGACCATTCAGTAATCAATTCATTTTCTTTGTTGTCGAATAATGGAACTTTCAGTCCTTTAGACTGAACAGTCTACTAAAAATTTACATAATTCCATGACCAGCATAATAATAGCCTAATAACATTAGGAGTCTGATTAAATTGAAGCCATTATTCAAGGCATTAATTCCAAGACGGCAATGTTGAACACCCAGTATTGAACATGTGCTGGACTAACCTCACAGTAGAACACAATGTTCAATATTGGGGCCATGTAAGTGGCATTGTTACAGTCTTCATGTGTTGGTATCAGTGGAGAAATAGTAAGGAGTATGGATTTGAAAAACTCATTACAGCAGCAAGTTCTAAAGGAACTAACAGACTAAAAGCTTTAAAGGTTAAACGAAAGTAATAGTGAAAATATACTGTTGGAGAAATTGAAAGTAGGGTGGCATAAATTCAGGACTATTTTTGTCTGTAGGGGAAATTAGAACAATTTTCTCACATAGAACCATTGCAGAAGAGGTTATTGGAGTTGAACCACTGAAAGGGCCTAAAAGGGATTTAAATACACATTTGGAAAATTATAGGAAAGAGTACAGAATAAAAGTTGGCATTGGAACCAGACTGGATGAATAGATCCAATTTACACTGAGGCTTCTTGAATTCTATACTAAGGGTACAGTAGTACAGTGAATGTGTTACTGTACCAGTAATTAAGAGGTTTGGACCAATAGCTCAGAGACACAAGTTCAAAACAACCCTAGGCAGTTGAACAATTTAATTTAAATTAAACTGGCTGAGGCCAATTTAAGATGATTGAATGAGTTCTTATTGTGGTTTATTGACATACATTTATATCCAGAGGCTCATTCCCTGCAAACAAAAGAGATACGTTCAAGCCTTTTTTTAAAGAAGCTTGGAGATCCTACAGTTCCCACTGCTTGCTAAATGATATTGGCACAGCTAATCAGATTTTATTTGCAAACTAATCAACACCCTAGTCTCCTGGGATAAAAATGGTCATGATTGTTTGAAATCCGGCATTCTTGCATTAATGTCCTAATGAGTGCCAGAGGAAAAGTTTCAAAGTGTTGCTTTTATCAGTAATATTCAAGTTTTGTACTACTGTTTTACAAAATTCTCAAAATAAACCTAAGAATTGTTTATGTTACTGTCAATCTTAGAATGGCATTACTCATGAATAATCATGCAACAGACACTCTACTTCACATCACCATTCATGTCCAATAATAGGGCTTTTTGCAATGGAAATTTTTTTAAGGACACTCACCACATAACCAGATACTGAGCAAAACTAGGAAAGCAGGATCATCTCTGGCCCACTGGTCCTTTGTCTGTTTTCTGTAATGAAAATTTCTGTACACCATCTGTGGGGATGTAAACAGGTACAACATCTGCCACATGGCAAATTCAAAATCCATCTGCTTAAAACGAAAGAGTCGCCTGAGGTATTTGTACCTCTTGGCTCCAGCTGTGTGTCGTGCAGCATCCCGGGAACTTAGTGCACCATTGCCTTGACTGATGGGGCTATAGCTCGTCGTTGGTAACATATCTGCTGCACAAAATAGCAGAAAATCTTAATCAGAACATTTTTATATTACACTTCCAGTCATCACTTTGCTGCACTATTCCATTTCCAAACACGTTCACCAATTGCTAATCAACCTTTTGTGGCTTGGCAATGACATGCTTGCCTGAATTATTCCTGTTTGCAAGAAATCTGTCATCAAACTGATGAAGTGACTGTAATACCTTGACACTGTATGTTTGCTGAATTTTGCTTTCATCACTTTTCACTTAAGCCAATAAACATCAGTCCGGATTGTGACTATATAGAAATGTTTTGACAATATGTAATTATGTTAAAGTACCTGTATTAATATTGGAAACACCAAATTCGCCATATTTTAAAGAGCAATTTATTTTTCTATGCAACCTCTCAGTACAGAGCTGCAATTGCACAATGTCTTCGCTAAACCAACTGAATAGGCTAGTAGGGTCAATCCCACAAATCTGCAGCCAGAAATTTTGTTTAGGGGTGTAGGTCAGAGAACACCACAAGACCTCTTTTAATTGCTGATGGTACTCTTTACTAATTCCTTTTAACATTTTGAAAGGTAGCTATCAAAAGCAAGAGTACCCTATCATAAAGCCTACATTAAAAATTATTACCTGCAACCAAAGTTTTAAAAATAATCCAGAATCTATCACCAGAACTTTTGCCAGCAAACTCTCTCCAGCTCAAAACAGACCTTGAGCAAATGAAGCGAGCAACCCCCTGTGGCAAGTGATTGATAAAGGGTTTCAGACATATACTTTCTGAAAGACAGTCACCTCTCAGGTACACAACCTGAAGCAGAGGAGATAATCCTCAGAACTCATTACAAACCAGTAAAATTGCCTCCATATCCTCATATGCCTGCATATAACCAAAGCAATTCTTCAAAAGCATGTAACGACATGAAACTTTTGAGGCATGCTGACATGATAAGTGCTACTGTTAGTACATAACCAGAGAAGTCCCCAAAATGAACTGACATTTTTCTGTTGAATAACAAAAGTGTATTATTATTTACAATAATTAAACTTTTTTTATAAAATCCAGAAGTTTTGAAATTGATGGAATCTCATTTTGCTTTCTTTCTTAAATCCATAAATTCAGGTTAATTCCTCAGCAAACTAACCCTATTCCGCGCATTTAGTAGACTATAGTAACGGTAGCAATGGATCTCGCAACCAAGCCAAACATGATCTTAGACACAGCTTCCAGCAGGTACTACTATTCAGCAACTTGGATGAACATCCTGCCGATTAGTTCTGCATTTCATCATAATAAATAAAATTAGATGTGGACATCAAATAACCAGTAATGTTAATACAGAAGGATGGCATTCAGCTAATTGTTTCTGCAACAGTTTTCCAAATAAGCAATTCATTTATCGACATTCTCCCACCTTCTCCCTGTAAGCTAACACATCCACTGTAGGTGGATTTTCTACATATCAAACACAGATACAAAGGTAAATGAAGAAATGCTAGAAACGGCTGAAGGAAAAAGGAAGCTAATAGCAAACAGACAAAGATACAATACTTTAGTCAAATCATTAGAGCAGACAGTACCCAGAAACAGAGATAGTAGGAATGCATCATCGTCCGACACTTCCGCCATCTGCAATCCGACCCCACCACCAAAGACATTTTTCCCTCCCCACCCTTATCTGCTTTCCGGAGGGACCACTCTCACCAGGGCTCCCTTGTCCGCTCCACACTCCCCTCCAGCCCCACCACACCCGGCACTTTTCCCTGCAACCACAGGAAATGCTACACCCGCCCCTACATCTCCCCCCTCACCCCTATCCCAGGCCCCAAGAAGACTTTCCACATCAAGCAGATGTTCACCTGCACATCTGCTAATGTGGTATACTGTATCCGTTGTTCCCGTTGTGGCCTCCTCTACATCGGGGAAACCAAGCAGAGGCTTGGGGACCGCTTTGCAAAACATCTACGGTCGGTTTGCACTAAACAATTGCACCCCCCAGTCGCGAACCATTTCAATTCCCCCTCCCATTCCTCAGACGTCATGTCCATCCTGGGCCTCCTGCAGTGCCACAACAATGCCACCCGAAGGTTGCAAGAACAGCACCTCATATTCCACTTGGGAACCCTGCAACCCAATGATATCAATGTGGACTTCAAAAGCTTCAAAATCTCCCCTCCCCCTACCGCATCCCAAAACCAGCCCAACTTGTCTCTGCCTCCCTAACGTGACCTTCCTCCCACCTGTCCCCTCCTCCCACCTCAAGCCCCACGCCCAACTCCTACCTACTGACCTCATCCTGCCACCTTGACCTATCCATCCTCCCTGGACTGACCTCTCCTCCCTAACTCCCCACGTACACTCACCTTTACTGGCTCCATCCCCGCCTCTTTGACCTGTCTCCTCTCCACCTGTCTTCTCCTCTATCCATCTTCTATCCGCCTCCGCCTCCCCCTCTCTCCCTATTTATTTCAGAATCCCCTTCCCCTCCCCCATTTCTGAAAAAGGTTCTAGGCCCAAAATGTCAGCCTTCCTGCTCCTCTGATGCTGCTTGGCCTGCTATGTTCATCCAGCTCTACACCTTGTTATCTCAGTAGCCAGAAACAGTTCTGAAGAGGGTCAGTGGTAATGAAGCACAACTCTAATTTCTCTCCACTGTTGGTGCCATACCTGCTGAGCTTTTCCAGCAATTTCTATTTATGTTTCTGATTCCAGCATCTGCAGTTCTTTGGGTTGTTTTTGTTTTAGACAGAGACAGTTATGGGAGAATGAAGATCAACTGAACACATTAGAGGTAAGAATTGAGGAAAAAATGGATGGCAGATATAATTTCATCTCCTGTCTTTTGCGAAATGTGTAAAGAGCAGTCACAGAACAGAATCAAGCTCCTTGGCAGTTAACTCTCTGGTAATATGATATGAATGAAATGAAAATAAAGATGAGTCCAAAAACATTTGTGAATTATGTACCACAGTAATGTTTGACAATGGGGTAAGTTAGCCAGACTCCCACATAAAAACTAAAACAAAGAACTGCGCTAGAAATCAGAAACAAAAACAGAAGGGTCACTGGACTCAACATTAACACAGAGATAAAAGGTACTGCAGATGCTGGAGAATCCGAGATAACAAGCATGGGGCTGGATGAACACAGCAGGTCAAGCAGCATCATAGGAGCAGGAAAACTTGACGTTTCGGGCCTAATCCCTGTCTGTCCCAGGGACGGATCCCTCTGACTAAAGGAGGCCTAGTGCTGTCCCAGGGATGGATCCTTCTGACCAAAGGAGGCCCAGTGCTGTCTCAGGGACGGATCCTTCTGACCAAAGGAGGCCCAGTGCTCTCCCTGACAACACAGTCCGAAAACGGCGTCCATCCCCCCACACTCATTGCCCCAGTGTTCCCACCCTTGTGATCTTACCTCACGGTATCACTAATCCAGACCTGACAGTAGGGGGAGTTGGGGTTGGCAGGCTGCGGGGGAGCGGTGGGGGAAGAAGGTGCTACACTCCCCCGAACCTTCAGCCGACTCAGAAAACAAACCCCGACCGTCGCAGGTAACGGCGGCGACGTCACCCCTACCGCGAGGCTGCCTGGGCGTTGTAGTCCTTCATCACGCGCATGAGCCACTGCCGGAAAATCCCATGGACGGTGCGTGCCCTGGCGCGATGCTGTCTGGGAACTATAGTCTTTTACTTGGAGGTAGGAGGAGGACCACAATGAAGAGAGAACTACAAGTCCCAAGATCCCGTGCGGCGTTTGCCCTCTGCTCCGTCATGTCGACCTCATCCCAGCAGCCAGTGGGCGGGAAGGTGAAAGGTGAAAGGTGGCGGTTAGTGACCGACGAGGGAAGTTGTGGATTGGTGTCTGACTGTAATGAGAAAGGGGATGCTCCGGTGACTGTATTCTAGAATAATCGGAGGTTTGGGGTCTCGGTGGGCCAGTGAGGCCGGCTCGTCTTGTGTTGACTTACCGGAGGCCCAGTGATGCCGAAATATTATGAGGAGAAGGAGGAGGACGGCAGAGCGTGTGCCGGAGTGAGGGAGGATCTGAGGAACTGCTTACTGGAACATGACTGTGTGCGGAAGGTGCTGAACGACACCCACACCTTCAACGCTGTTTTCTTATTCATAGGGGAGATGTGTTTGCTTTTTGTCTCTCTCTCTCTCTTCCTCCAAACACAGCGAGTTGCCGGGCAGCGAGCAGATTCGACCGCAGTTTCCAAAAGGACAAGGTTATGCGGCTGGAAAAAGCAAGGAGCGTGGGTTTAATGAGCTAGCTCTTTCAAAAAGCCAGTATAGAAGCTATGGAGCCGAAGGGCACTATATCGTTCTAACGATGGCAGTCTTTATTGATAGTAGGAGCTTCGTTGATGTGTTTGCGTAACACGTATGTGGCACTAAGTATAAGGTTGTGCAGCTGAAGTTGATAGTGTTAGAATCTTCATTGCTTAGTTTATAATATCATAAGAATCAGCTGATTAAATTCTTCTAAATGCTGGTGAAAAGTATGTGGCATTTTTGGTTTTGTAATTGAAGCCATGGAATACAAAAAAAAAGGAAACTAGTTTGCTTTTGCACATTCAATGTGTTGGTAATATTCAGTAGGTAGTATGCTGAACCTTTTTGTATGATGTTAGTCAATTCTAGACATCACACATTTTAGGAAGAATTTTGAGATCTTGGAAATGGTGCAAAGGAGACTGCCAAATGATACCAGGGACCTGGAGCTTTGTTAGATAATCCCTTTCTGTGCCCTGTCCATTGTTTAATTCAATGGGGCAAAGCATGATCTCCTGAGTGCAAACCATTAGCAATTATGTTAGTATACCTTTGGAAGCAATACCAGTCTAAATTACTCTCAAAATGCCATAGTCACTGGACTAGCTCTCTTAATGTCTTATTTAGCAAACAGTCAAGTCAAATCTAATCCAATACACCTAAATTTTAACTTCTTTGTATTTCAAGTAGGAAGGAAAGACACCAAAACAGTGCTTAAAAGAAGGACATTGCACAGCTTTACAACGTACTTTCTTTGAATGTAAAAGATCAATGGTATGTATCAACCTTAAATAGCCATTTTTAATTGTTTTTTTAATCCATAACAACACTATTGCACCTTTCTTTTGGAGGATTTCACAACATTCCAAAGCAACTTCTTATAAATAGTGATTGATTTTGAGAGTTTTCTGATTGCCAATCTTCCAACCGTCTTGGATCTCATCTGGCATGTTTATGTTTTTAATTTGGTTACTGTTGCCCACAAAATCATGTTGGCAATTCTGAAATTGTAGCCTTAGTAAGATGTTGAGGAAAGGGTTTAAAATAAACTGTGTTTGCCATCTTTACCCATCTGAAACTAATTGTATCTTCAGGATTTAGCATGTGGCAAGTGGATTGCAGAAATGGTAAAAGTAACGGTCTGTTACCCTGAGCCTCACTGCAGGCTAAATTGCCAATCTCCCCCAACCGCATTGATGTAGGCAATCAAGTTGTGGTGAAGATTTCCCTTCACTGTAGCGAAGTTATTAGAAACCTGTAACAGTTGTACCGAGGATTTTAAGTGTATGAGTAGTAATTATTATTGGTTAATTGGCCTGAGCTTGAAAAATAATTGTCTTTGGATCACTATTAATTAGTAGATTTTTTAAAACTTCAGAATATTTTAGTCTGTCTCTCTACATGTTATATGTACTCCAATCTTCATTTATTACTTTAAAAATGGCTTGTTTTCATGCTACTTATTTGGTCACCTGTTTGCAATTTTTACTGTGATTGAATGCTTGTACAACTCGATCATGTTACTGTAGCACGACAATTGTAATCTCCATTACAGAATGCTACAATTTGCTGCATGGCAGGAGAGTTAAAATGCTTGCTTCAGAAATTGTTGCATCTCTCAACAATGTTTCCTTTCAGGTCAGTGATAAGAGCTCACTGCAAATTCCAGATTTCTGAATTGACAAGTTTTTAAGTGAGATAGGATTGGCAAGGAAATGATAACTGAAGTGTGACCCTAAGGACAGAGTAGATATGCTCAAAAAGTGTTGATCTTCAGACTGCCTTCTCAATAAAGAATATAACAGGCTTATTCCATTGATACCTTTTTTCTATTATAGTGTAAAAACTGGTTGTGAATTTGGAGGGAAACTCGTGAAGTATAATGTTTCATCATTATAACATTATATTTTGTTAATTTCCAATGAATTTTGTTTTTAAGCTGGATAACAGAACTCGGTTCAGAGGAAGAAAAGGATATTAACAATTCAAGTGCAATAGAAGATACTGCTAAATTTAAGTGTATTGACGGCTTCACATCAATGTTTTGAATAGTGAATAAAATAGTTCTCATTTGATTTAGAAATGTTTTTCTTCGTATGAGGAATCAGTAAAGGAATCATTTTTAAATTCAAGTTAATTTTGTTTATGCAATACAACTGTTTGGATCACTTGGCTTCTGATATGGCTTTAAGATTATATTGACATGTGAGGGAGAAACATGATGCAAGTATCTTTACCATAAATTTCAGCAGCTGTTAATTTCCTATATTAAACATCAAGCTGCTTATATTACAGGGAGAGGTGTACTCACTGAAAAGCTTTAAAAAAATTTGAATTTGACAGTTTGAGATAGTTTCTTGTATTGCATGCAGGACAGAGTTAATGGAATAAAACGGAACTTCTGAAGAAGTTCACTGGACTCAACATTAACTCTGCTTTCCCTCTAAAACTAATGGATTTTTCTGATATTCTAATGACACAAAAGAATTCTAGGTAGATTTGGGGAATGAGTATTGCAAATACTATATACCACTTTGTAATAAACTACTGCTTGATTGTAATTTGTTTTGAGAAGGGGCAATTAAGTCTTAATTATTTTACTTTTTTTGTACATGGATGTGAACTGCAGTGTAACATTTAATTGAAAGATAAGTATTGTTGAATGCTCTGATATATACTTTCTATGTATGGAAAGAAACTGCATATATTTCTTTCAGACATCTTGGTGTGTGTCACAGTTAAGTACTTTAGAAATTGTCACTTTTTATATGTGAAAAAATAATCAGTTATGTGGCACACAGCAAGGATCAACAAAAAGCATGTGAACTAATTGGTAGTTCACTTTTTAATTTGGTTGCCTTATTGACCAGGACACACTTTCATCATAATGACATGGGATTGTTTATGTTCATTCGAATAGACGATATCTTGATTGAACTTCTAGAAATGTATTCATAATGTAATAAATGGAGCTTAAACACACTTCTAACTTAACAATACCAAACTGATACCTTACATCCAGCAATTTCCTGTTGACATCACTAACTAGCCACAGGTAGATCTACAGCAATAATGTTGTTCCAGATGCGGAGTGCCTGGAACATAATGCCAGAGGAGGCAGTCACAATGTCAGCATTCAAGAAGCACCTGGGCAAATAGAGGAATATGGATCCTGTAAGGAAAGACAGTTTTAGTCTGAAAGGACAAAATATGTCAGCCTAAGCTTGGAGGGCTGAAGGGCCTGTTTCTGTGCTGTATTGTTCTTTATAACCAAGTGCTCTAATTTTAGTAAAAATGCCTTGCAAACAATAGGTCATGTATCTTCATGTTTATTTTAAAAATTTGCCAAAATTCAATCTGATCCTTTTACAGCCTTTCCTGCTCACCTATATTTGGAATTGTGGCATGGATTTATATGCAGTGACTTTGTGTGACCATTGATGCTTGATCATCCACATCAATGTGTCTTTCCCCCACATTATTCCCGTATCCCTCCACATAAATGGTATTTAGAAGTCTGTCAATTTCTGCTTTAAATAGACTCAATGACTGAGCCACCGCAGCCTTTTGGGTTAGGGAATTTCAAAAATTCAGAAGCCTCTGAGTTAAAAGTTCTCCTCGTCTCAGTCTTGAGTGACTAAATCCTTTTTCTGATATTATGCTCCCTGTCTATTCCTTTAGGTATTTTGTAGGTTCTAATTAAATCGCTACTCGTTCTTTGAAACTTTGGAGAACACAGGCTAAGCTTTGCTAATATCTCTCCATAAGGCAGCCCTGCCATCCTGTGAACAACTGGTGAATTTTCATGGCACTCCCTCAATCGCTATAAAATCCTTAGTCAGGTAAGGGAACCAAAGCTGCTCACTACTCCAGATGCTATCTGTCTAGTATTTTATACAACTGAAGCAATACTTTATCACACCTGTACACTCAATCTCTTGTGATGAAGACTTAATATGCCATTAGCTACTTACATTGCTTGCTGCACCTGCTTGTTAGGCTTCTGTGATTTATTAATAAGGACACCCAGGTCATTGTACATTTACACTTTTATCATGTAAGAAACTCTGTATACATCTGTTGTTCCTACCAAAGTGGATACCCTCACATTTTTCTACGTTACATTCCTCTGCTATGTTCTTGCCCACTCACCGTCAGTCCAAATTCTCTTAAAACTCACGTTCCCACCTAGCTTTGTTTGTGTCATCTGCAAACTTGGAAAATATTACATTTGGTTCTACCTCCAATTCATCAACATTCTGAACCAGAGTCTGGATCCTTGTGGTACCTTGCTCGTCACAGCCTGTCAGTATGAGATGACCTGTTTATTCCTACTATTTTCTGCTTGTTCTCACTGACCCTGCCAGAATAATACCTCTTACCTCACGTGCTTTAATTTTGCTAACCAACCTTCTGTGGGGCCCTTTCTCCGAATCCTTCCAAAACTCAAACTATATTTTTCCCACCAAGTCCTCTCCTCCAAACACCATGAATTCTACTGATGATAACCTCAAAGGTAAAAAGGTACTGCAGATGCTGGAGAATCCGAGATAACAAGCATGGGGCTGGATGAACACAGCAGGTCAAGCAGCATCAGAGGAGCAGGAAAACTTGACGTTTCGGGCCTTAAACCCTTCATCAGAAATGGGGGAGGGGAAGAGGGTTCTGAAATAAATAGGGAGAGAGGGGGAGGCGGATAGAGGATGGATAGAGGAGAGGATAGGTGGAGAGGAGGCAGACAAGTCGAAGAGGCGGGGATGGAGCCAGTAAAGGTGAGCGTAGGTAGGGGGGTAG
>JAHRHZ010000263.1:39223614-39259320 GCA_024137785.1 Ginglymostoma cirratum
AGGCCCGAAACGTCAAGTTTTCCTGCTCCTCTGATGCTGCTTGACCTGCTGTGTTCATCCAGCCCCATGCTTGTTATCTCATAACCTCAAAGGTGCCAGTTTTGTGAAACATGAGTTCCTTTTCACCCATCCATGCTGATTACACAAATTAGATCAATCTGTAGGTAGCTCTCAGAATCTATAGAATTTTGGAAGATGATCACCAATACATTCGTTATCTCTGCAGCTATCTCTTTGAACATATTAGGTTGTGGGATATTAGGCCACTTACCAACTTCAGTTCAATTAATTTCATTAACTCAACCGTCTCACATACTAATTTCTTTAATTTTGCGTTTTCCCTAGTTCCTTCTAAATCTCTGATTCTGGGAGATATCTGGTATCTTCCTCTGGGAGTACACACAAAGTAATGATTTAGGTTTTCTGTCATTCCTCTATTCTTTATGAATTCTTCCAACTCTACATGTTTGTCTTAGCGAGGTGTTCTGCACCTACACTCGGTTGTCACTAAACAACTGCACCTTCCAGTGGCGAACCATTTCAACTCCCCCCTCCCATTCCTCAGATGACATGTCCATCCTGGGCCTCCTACAGTGCCACAACGATGCCACTTGAAGGAACAGCACCTCATGTTCTGCTTGGGAACCCTGCAGGCCAATGGTATCAATGTGGACTTCACAAGTTTCAAAATCTCCCCTCCCCCCTACCGCATCCCAACACCAGCCCAGCTTGTCCCTGCCTACCTAACCTGTCCTTCCTCTTACCTATCTCCTCCCACCTCCATCTCCTATCTTATGGCCTCATCCCACCGCCTTGACCTGTCTGTCCTCCCTAACTCCCCACCTACACTCACTTTTACTGGCTCCATCCCCGCCTCTTTGACCTGTCTGTCTCCTCTCCACCTATCTTCTCCTCTATCCATCTTCTATCTGCCTTCCCCCCCCTCCCTATTTATTTCAGAACCCCGTTCCCCTCCCCCATTTCTGAAGGGCCTAGGCCCGAAACGTCAGCCTTCCTGCTCCTCTGATGCTGCTTGGCCTGCTGTGTTCATCCAGGTCTACACCTTGTTATCTCAGATTCTCCAGCATCTGCAGTTCCTACTATCTCGGCCTTAGCTAGATGTTTCTTTTTTATGCATCAGTAAAGTTCATTTGAATTTTTTTTTTTGCTGGTTTACATTCATACCCTGTTTTCTCTTTATCAGTTTCTTGATCCTTTGTTTTATTTTAAAATCCTTCAACTACTCAGGTTTGCTACTATTTTTAGCTACTTTATAAGCCTCATCTTTTAACCTTATGCAGTTTTTAAACTTTATTCATCCTGAATTTGTGAAACACTGCATTGCAGAGTTATACGTCGAAACTACCTTGTGCGCTGCATGCAAAACAGGTAGATGCTGCTTCCCTTTGTCATAAGTGTCAGAACTGTTCATTATGCTTGTTTTTTTAATGTCCAGGTAATTGCATGGCCATTCTTTTCTCAATTAATCAGTGCCAAAGCTTCATTAATGTTTGTATATTAAGATCACATGCTCAATAATGTTTTTTACTTGCCAAGACTGAATTGCTGATTAGCCACATGTGACACTGGCTAATGCCTATCAGCACCACAATTACAATAGTTCCATAAATCCCTTGGTTGCATTGAGGCTTTGATAGCGTGCAAGAAATAGTACATAGAAATACTTTAAACAAGATAAAAACAATGATGTATGGAACGAGTGAACTGATGGTCTTACAAGAGTAAGTCTGTGTTTGCAAGCAGTGAGAGCTGGATAACAATCTGGCTTGGGCTAATAAGTGGTAAGTGTTATTTATATTGTTGCCAGATGATGACCAATGGAATATCATCTCTCTTTAACAGTCAACATTATTACCATCACTGAAATCCCTGCTGTCAGCATTCTGGGATCATTATTGACCAGAAATTTAAGCAACCAGGTGCAAGAAAATCTCTAGGTATTCTGTGGCAATTTACGGGGAAGGCAGTGGTGTAATGGCATTGTCACTAGGCTCATAAGCCAGATATCTAGGTTGTTCTCCGAGAACCCAGGTTCCTTTCGCACCATGGCAGATGGTGGAACATGAAGTCAATAAAATCTGCAATTAAGTGTCTAATGTTGCCAATGCAACCAATGTCAATTGTCATATAAAAATCCCATCTGGTTCAGTAATGTCCTTTAAGAACACTGCTGTCCTTACCTGGTCTGACCTTGGCTGACTTTTACTTGCTCTCTGAAATGGCCTGCCAAATCATTCAGTTGTATCAAACATTTAAAAAATCCAAGAAAGGAATGAAACTGGCTGCACCACCTGGCATTGACTGAGACACTGGAAACAACAGCAGTAAATGTAGCCCCCTCAACCCTGTAAAATCTTCCTGATCAACATCTGGGGGATTGTGCCAAAACTGGGAGAGTATTACTAGTCTAGTGACAATACCACTATGTCAACATCTCTACCACCAACCTGATTTGTTATATGCCAATTTGTTTGTGCCTTAAGTAGCATTTGTGTCACATTTCCAGGCCCCAGGGCTAACCTGTGTTTAGAGAAGCCTAACCTGTGTTTCGAGAAGCCTGGAAAATTTCCCTCAACGCCTCTGCAATTTGATTTAGATTTATTGTCACGTACTCACATGAGTACAGTGAAAAGTTTACAAGTTACCGCTTATGGTGCCCTCTTAGGTATAAAGGTACCTAGATACAGAAACTTGGTACAAAGCATAAAAATAAAGAAAACTGTGAAAAGTTAAATATTACAGGCTTCTTAGTAAAAAGTAGAAAAAACAAAATAAAACATTGTTAACAGTTCAACATCACAGCTATAAGCACCTAGCCATGGTGGGCTTGCACTCCTCACAAGGGCTTGACTGGCAATCTAGGATGCATCCCATCCACGCCTGACGAGTCTTTTTAGCCCCTCATCTTTCTTTGCAACTGCTCAGTTGCTCAACACTCACGTTTTCTAATTTGGGAAAGACGGGCAAAGTAGTCATTTAGTAGCTCCGCCATACCCTTTGCTTCAGTGAGCAGCTTACTCAACTTGTTCCTTATGATCCCCCCCCCATTCTTTGCTAATCTATTTATTAACATGTTTGAAGGGCATCTTTTCATTTGTTTTAACACAGATTGCCATCCTTTCCTCATACTTCCTCTTAGTCTTCCATCTTGCCTCTGAAATATTCTTCCTGATTTATATTGCTATTATTATTCTGGTATACATCCTATGCCTTCTCTTTCTTCTGTACTGTCAATATCCTTAGTCACGCAGAGTACCCTAGCTTTAGATACCCCGTACTTATTTCTTATCGGTACGTTCCTAGATTGTACGCTATTCATATCTCTTTTGAAATTCTTCTTTTTCATCCACTGTTTTATCCACCAAAATGTATTTCCAATCAACCTGCTCCAGTTAAATTTATAGACCCCTAAAATCTGCCCTTTTCCAGTGTGGGATCTTAATTCTTAACTGATATTTATCCTTTTCCAACTTAATTTTGAACCTTATTATATTATCAGTGCTGTTTTCCAAATGTTCCCCAACTGTGACATTCTCTACTTGGCTTACTTCATTTCCTAGTGCCAGGTTCAGCACAAATTCCTCCCTGTTAGGACTGGAAATATACTGTTCCAGACAGTTATCCTGTACACATTCCAGGAATCTTTCCTCTTCTGTGCCCCGCACTCCACCTTTTTCCCAGTCTGACCTAGGGGAATTGACATCACCAACTACCACAACCCTATTTGCCCTGCAGATTTGTTCTACAAATGGTCTCTTCCATTTACCACTGTTTGGAGATCTATATTAAGTATTGAACAAGGTCACTACACCCTTCCTGTTTCTCACCTCCAACCATATAGATTCTAATTCAGAAACTGTATCTTGTTCAAGGGTTACAATGCTATCTTTGACCAAGACTGCTACATTTCCTTCCTTTTTAGCAATCCCACCAGACCCCCATCTCCACTACACTATTTACTTTCTCAGCCATGGGATTAATTCCATTTCTTCTCAGATGAAGCCCAATTTTTTTAAACAGCTCTTGCCTTTCCCAAAATTGATCCCAATGACCCAAAAATCTAAACCTCTCCCATCTACACCATTCCTCAAGACATGTATTTACCTCCCTGACCTGCCTTTGCTTAAATGATAAAGCAGATAAACCTGGTAGTATTTTTCAGATTACTACCCTAGAGGTCCTGTGTTTCAATCTACTCCCTAACTCCCAAAACTGATCCAGAAAGACCTCCAAACTGTCCCTCCCTATGAGCCATAAAGACTTGTTGTTCACCCTCCCTTTCCAGAAGTTTATTCAACCGTTCAATTATGTCCTGCACCTTTGCATCCAGGAGGCATCAGACCATATGGGACTCTCAATCTCAGCTGCAAACTAGACTATCTATCCCTCAAACTATACAGTTACCTTTCTAATCTGTCTACCAGTTTCTCTCTGTTTTCCCAGAGTAGCCTCAGGCACAATGGTATTGTGGTTTACTCTTGAGTCATCCACCCCCAACTCAGTCATAATGCTCACTAAATAGGCATCTAACATTTCATACTCATTAGACAGCTCCAAGGAGTTCTGGGTTTCCTGGACCTGCCGTCTTTTTTCCTTTCAACAAATAGTCACCCATTCTCCTGTCATCTCTACACTCCTTCCTTCCTGCCTGCCTAACACAATGTGGAGTGTCTACCATCTGGCACACCTGTTCAGAAACCTCTCTCCTTGTGTAGTGTGCAGTGAAGACAGTCACTGCTCCAAATCAGTCACATGTTGTTCAAAGACTGCTACCGTCCATCATTTTGTACAGATAAGACCATAAGACACAGGAGTGGAAGTAAGGCCATTCGGCCCATCGAGTCCACTCCACCATTTAATCATGGCTGATGGGCATTTCAACTCCACTTACCCGCACTCTCCCCGTAGCCCTTGATTCCTTGCGAGATGTGACTGCCCTGGTTTTTTTGTGGATGCAAAACCTCCCATATTTTAAACGCCATACATCACAAGATTTCCCAGAGCCCTGTCCTTTGACACCAGGTCCTCTGTGATCCCCTTCTCAGTTGTGCTGAGCAAGCCATCTAATCCCAGAATCCTTCTCAGTCATTTCTCACTACCGCCCTCTGTTGGATGCCCTTCTTCCTGTTGAGCATCAGGTCCTCCGCGATTCCCTCACTGGCATTTGCTTTTGAAAATCAAAATCGAGTTTTTCCATTCCCTTGCTTAGATAGTAACTACTTTAGCCAGAAGAAGGCAGCAAATGTGTGATTTAGAATTATGCTTATAACAAAAGCAGTCCTTTATAAGTGAACATCTAAGTGGTAAACAGCACAGATTCTTCCATTAATATTAATGTGACTTCCATTAATACTAATGTGAATACAGGATAGAAGAGGATCCTTGAAATCAAATACTGTTGCTTGTGATGAAATAATGTTGCAGAATATTGAAGTTTTCTACAAAGGAACATCAACATCTCAGTGGACCACATAGCAGTTGTATTAGGAAAACAAATCCTCAGCAATTAACATCAGTAAGAAAGGAAAGGGTGCAAGTGACAACAATATGGTACTCGTAACTGTGCCAGCCTTTTGCTGTGAGGTATGTTAAATCAGCATCCTCCTCACCAATATAACAGGAGAGGCTACATCCTATGTTTAGTGAAAATTAGATGGTATTATTTATCTAATGGTCTGTTAAAGGAAGATAATTGTGGAGAAGGGAGAAACACACACCCAATGGGGAAAGGGCCATAATCCTTAGGCATAGATCTGTGCAGACTGCAAAGTTTATCGTGTAAATCTGTTCTCTGTCAGGTATTTTCTAATTAGGTTTGTAACAGAGCCTTTATAAAAAATGTGGCATTCTACTTTTAAATTGTTTGGGGCAATGCAGTTGTTTTACATTTCTTCAGTGTAAGGTTTAGGAATTGTCATCTTAATCTAATGATTGAAAAATCACTCTTGTTGGAATGACATTTTGCATTTCAAATATGTTTTCATCAGTAAAGATTTCATTCAATAAAATAGTTTACAAATTATTAATCCAACAGTGCAGTAATATTTGCAGTTCTCCAGTCTTCTGGCACCTCCTCCAAGTCCAAGGAAGACTAAGATTATGGCCCATGCCCCCACAATTCCTGCTCTCACTTCCTTCAAAATCCTTTGATGAGTTCTCATTTGGTCCCAGTGTCTTGTCAACTTTAATTACCAACAATCTATCCAAGACTTCTTCCTTATTAATTTTGAACTTTTCTGGTAACAGGATTTCCTCCTCTATCACCATGGCCTAGGTAGCACTCTTCTGCAAAGATAGATGTAAACTGTTCATTTAACACCTCAGCTATGATCCTTTCCTCCGTGTGTAAATCCCCTTTTTGGTCTCTGATCGGCTCTACTCCTCCTTTAACCATTCTCTTTCTGTTTGTATGCCAGGAGAAGAATTTACAATTTCCCTTTAGGTTAGCTGCTAAATATTTCTCATTGTGCCTCTTTGCTTCTGTTATTTGCTTTTGCATCTCCCAAGTAAATCTTTGGTATTCCTGTTGAGATTAATAGTTTGTTTTTTTTAAATTTATTTCTTCTTCTTGTAATAAACTTGTGTTTTTTTGGAAACTCTTGTGTGGCTATGTTGCTGTAAATGACCATCACTTAAGTTTAAAAAAAGGGTACATTTCATTCTGGGATTTGACTTGTCCAATGTTATGGAATTGTAACAACGGTTATGTAATGCTTTGGAGGAGTATCGACACTTTTACATCCTTGCAATATTTTTATGTTTCAAACTGAACTTCAGAGTAACTAACACCAGCGATCTCCAAGGAAGTGTTGACATTAAGTTTCACTCATGCTTTGAATAACAATGGTGGGAAGTACTCTCTTTTCACTATGTGTCTAGAATGGAAGTTAATGGACAACAAACTTTTTATTTCAGTGCTTCTCCTTTCATGGAAAACATGAGTTAAATGTAAATTTGTAATTTTTTAAATTGCTGGCAAGAGTCACAAAGCTCACTTAGGTGGCATGATGGAATTCGATGAGCAACATAACTTCAACCAGCTAGTTTCTTTCAAACCAGAAAATTATAACAAAGGGTGCTGATTGCCATTTTGTAATGTTTCACACTTTATTCAAATTAAGGATGTGGAACTTCAGTTACAGATAGAAACCTTTAGGAAGATTGAAACACATCTACTAGAAATATTTTTTTGGGATCCAGTTGTTGTTTCAAATATAAATTAATTTAATTCTGTGTGAAAATTTTAAAGAGTTGTATAACATTAAGTAAATAAATACTTACATCTTATTCTAGCCACTGAACATTTGGGCAAACAAGATCTGATCATAGAGCATCAGCTTGAATTGATAATTTAATGTCTAATGAGCCTAGATGAATTGTTTGAGGAGGTAGCCATGTGCTTGATAAGGTTGTGTCTATGGATGGTGTATTTATGAAATACCAGAAGGTATTCAAAACAAGTTTTCACATAACTATTGACAAAGAAATGACAGTGCACGGATTTGGAGGCAACCTGTTAGACTCAGAGGCAACCTATTGGATTTAATAGGGAATTGATTAGGAGATAGAAAATGCAGCATGTATAATAAGTATGTACTCCAATTAGCAGGATGTTACCAATGATGATTTCCAGGGATTTAGAAACTATTTTCCACAATGTTTCAAATGACTTTGTAATGAATAGAGACATGTATCTCGAAATGAGCTAATGAGAATAAAGTAAATAGCACAGTGTTTAGTATAGAAGGAGTGGAACATTACAAAACATCATTTTAAGTGAGTAGTCAGAACTGTAATAGGCAAGCGTGAGGTTATCCACTTTGGTTTAAAGGAAGGAAGATCAGTGTATTTTCTAAATGGTGAGAAGCTAGGAACTGGAGGAGTAGACAGAGTTAGCAATGCAAGTACAGAAATCACTAAATGTTAATAAACAAGTGTAAACGGAATAGTTATGTTGAGAGGGCCAAAGTACAAAGGTAGAGCAATTCAGAGCTGTGGTTAGACCTGGTCTGGGAGTATTGTCTTCAGTTTTGGGCACTACACCTCCTGAAGTAATGGCCTTGGATGGAGTACAGCACAGAATTTACTGGGATGAAGAGTTCCAACTTCAATATAGAATCCCTACAGTGTGAAAGCAGGCCATTCAGCCCATCAAGTCCACACCAACCCTCTAAATAGCATCCTACCCAGACCCACACTTCTACCCTATAATCCTGCATTTCCTCTGGCTAATCCACCAAACCTACACATTCCTGGACACTATAGGCAATTTAGCATGGCCAATCCAGCTAACCTGCACATATTTGGACTGTGGTAGGAAACCAGAGCAAACCCACACTTACATAGGTGTAAACTGTTACCCAAGGTTGGAATTGAACCTAGGTCCCTGGTGCTGTGAGGCAGCAGTGCTAACCACTGAGCCACTATGCCATCACAAATATGACACTTTAAAACTGTTAACTTTGTCTCCTCTATGATGCTGCCAGACCTGGTCAGTTTATCCAGCATTTCCTGTTTCTGTTTCTGATCTCCTGCATCTGCAGTATTTTAGCACCATGTTAGTGCTTTATGAGAATGATACTGGGAAACGAGAATATGTTGCATTGACTAGGCTTGTATTCCCTTGAATATAGAAGATTAAAAGGGGAATCTATTAGTGACATTTAAACTAATTAAAACATTTGAGAGGACAAATGGAGATAAACCACTTTCTTTGGTGAGTGAATCTCGAATGAGAGGCCATGAATTTAAAATTAGAGCTAAGGTATTTGGGGTGTTGTCACTGCTTTACACAATGAGTAACGGAAATCTGGAACTCCTTTTCCCCAAAAGGCTAAGATTAAAACTAAGATTGGTGAGTTTATTAGGTAAGAGTATTAAGAGTTACAGATTCAATGCAGGTACCTGGAATTAACATGGATATCAGCCATTATCTGATTGAATTTCAGAACAGATCCAAGGTGGGGAAAGGCATACTTCTGCATCTACATTAAACTGTTTCTCATCTATAGATCAGGTTCACAACGTTTTTGCCTCTGAGGATTTCCTTCTGAGGTATAACCGTCCCATGGACCTACATATCACAAGATTTGATCCTGGTACATGGGAAAAACCAACAACAAATTTTCACACAGTAAGATCTGATAATAGAAAATTAAAAAGATTGCCATAAATGACCATTAGACATAGGAACAGAATTAGGTCATTCAGCCCATCAAGTCTGCTCTATCGTTCTATCATGGCTGATATGTTTCTCAGCCCTGTTCTCCTGCCTTCTCCCAAATATCTTTCATCCCCTTACCAATCAAAAACCTATCTAACCGTCTTAATTATACTGAATGACTTGGTCTCCACAGCCTTCTGTGGCAATGAGTTCTACAGACTAACCATCCTCTGGCTGAAGAGACTCCTCCTCATTTCAGTTCTAAAGGATCATCCCTTCACTCTAAAGCTGTACTCTTGGGTCCTAGTCTCTCCTACTGGTGGAAGCATCATTTCTACATCCACTCTTTCTGGGTCTCTCAGTATTCTGTCAGTTTGAGTCAGATCCCCCCTCATCAAACTAAACTCCACCGCATACAGACCTGAATCTTCAACTACTCCTCATATGCCAAACTCTTCATCCCCAGGACGATTCTCCTAGACTGCCTCTGGACTTGTCCCACAACAGCACATCTTTCCTTAGACACAGGGCCCAAAACTGCTCACAATATTTCAAATGTGGTCTGACCAGAGCTTTGTACTGCTGAGACTGTACGTCTCTAACTCTTGTATTCTAGCCCTCTTGAAGTGAATGCTAACATTGCCTTTGCCTTCCTAACTGCATTTTACCTTATGAGAGTCCTAAACAAGAACTCCTGAGTCCCTTTGTGCTTCAGGTTCCCAAAGTCTTTCCCCATTTAGAAAATAGTTTATGCTTCTATTCTCGCTACCAACGAGCTTCACGTCACATTTTCGCACATTGTGTTCCATCTGCCACTTCTTTGCCCACTCTCCTAGCCTGTGCAAGTCCTCCTCCAGCCTTCCCGCTTCCTCAACACTATTTGCCCCTCCACCTATCTTTGTGTCATCTGCAAACTTAGGGACAACACCCTCAGTTCCTTTTGGTTTGGACTGAAGTTGTAGGCTCACTTCCCAAAGTAAAATGTGAACTTCCATGGCTGCAAGCACCTTTCATAATGTCAGCTCTGGTGCATGGACCTTGGATTATAGCTTCCAGGAGCAGTGGGTAGTTTAATCAGCCACCAAAGCTGTACTTTTCTCTGTTATCAACTGAAATGTATAAGCAGCAGTCAACTGTGTACAGAACAAAAGATGAAGTGAGCCAAACGTGCATGTTCTCAGATTAATTCTTGTCTCAGTTGCACCACAAAGTGAACATCAGACTCCACTAATATCGTTCTGTTTACCTGATTTAGGCAGGGGAGTGTGTAACTCACAGCCTGTTGGACAACACACCGGCTGCCAGCCAAGTCTAATGGATCTGGGGGAGGAGAGGTCCAGGTCTCCTGTCCTTCATTATCATTGGTGGCAGCAGTAAAATGGCTTAAGCTTCCATGGTCTAGTCAATTAAAAACGTTGTTAAATAAAGACATGAATTGAACACTTTTTGTCTTTCATTAATCTGGACTTAAAATGCAAAACAAGTGCAAAAGGAAACAATATTTATACAGCATTAGAAGAGGGTGCTGATTGGATGGACTATGGTTAGTATGGAGATGCAGCAGGAACTGCTAACTGTCTTAGTTATCTGATTGAGATTGTGGATTTGTCTCAGGACACCTTAGAGAAGCAATTTAGGGATCCTTTGGGTGGGTGTGTGAGGTACACTTTGAAAATGGGGAGGGGGGAAGCCGGGATTTTTTGGGGACGTTAGGTACCCTTTAGGACCATTAATTGTGGAGAAGATTGCATGTAAAATATGCACAAATGATGCATCCCTTGGAAACATCAAATTGTGAAGAGTGTTTTTGTAATTTTATGAATGAAAGTGGTTTTCTTAATAGAATATAGCCTGCAATATAGGACTTTTTTTTCTCCTTCATGAATGGGTACAAGTGGATATTTGATGATTTGGCATGGCTGGTGAAGGGGAGAAAGATGGTGGGTAGAAGTAGGCACCAATTGGTGTCAGGGTATGAGGGACAATGGAGATGATAGAAAGATATAGGATGGCATGGAGAATATGACAGAGTATGGGATGGGTAAATAACAATAGGTTGTATCAGTTGGCATGCATGGGAATATGTAAGAGTTGGGGAGCTGGAGAATTTTTTTTATCTTCCCTTCTTTTCAGAGAGGTAAGGTATTCCTTCAGACCTAGTCCAGCGACACCTTGGGTGGAGGTAAGGATCCTTTGGCAAAGGTAAAGCACGCTTCAATGGAGGGAAAGTATCTTTTGAGATTATGAAAAGGCAAGCCTATGCATAAAAAGTGCAAAAGGTCATTGGGATTGGCAAAGTTGTCAAGGAACTGTCCAAAAACATGTGATGTTACAAATCACAGTGACAGGTACTTCAGAGAGCTTGTTCACATAAAACCACTGAAGGATTTGTATTACATGACTGATTTCCCAAGGTATCATTTTCACAATGGGATACCTATTGATGGACTGCTCAAACTGCTTATTACCTGGACAGTTGTTAACATAAGAGATTTAGTGCACTTAAGGGATGAAGCATTTAAGTGAAAGGTTTCTATTCATAAGTCATTGAGCACTACAATGAAATATTTGTTTTCATAAGGAATTAGTTAAATCAATTTCAATGTATTAGTTTTGCATCATTAAAGATGTTTTTATTCAATAGTCCTGTTTTTAGAAGAGACCGAATACTCAAATGATAGGATAGACCTATAGGAAAAGTCTTATCAAATTAATTAATATTGTAAGCGGTGTTGACTGTGCCCTCTATACTCTGAAGTGCCCATTGGATATGGAAAGCCTTAAGCATACAAGTGGGCATGGAGTGCTCCTTCTTCAGCCATAGATGCTGACTGACCAGCAGTATGTTTATATAATTTTCTGTTTTTGTCTGCGGTTTATACTTTCTGTTTTCAGTTCGGTCAGTGTCATTGGTGATAAAGAGTTGCATATTGTTTTGCATCACTTTAGCGAAAAAAGTTTGTACAGTATTTGCAATGATTTAACATTGAGCAGCATTTAGAGCTATGTAATTGCCTAGCTGGCATTGGATGCTGTATACATGCTGATGATAAAAGCCCAATTGATTTATGTTATTACAAAAGAAAACTATGCTATATGCTATTTACTTTGCATTTTCTAATATTTTTCAGTTAGACCCTACATTCTAGTTATAAGGAAAATTACAGAACAATTAGGATTTGAACTTCAAGAATTAGACTTAATTGAATAAATGAATTAGTTGGATTTAAAAGCAACGGAATATTCAAAAGCACAACATAATAATGCATGGAAAAGGCTGTGAGTGTGGACAGTTAAGTATCCAATAACGTAAAACTGGTTCATCAGGCCAGACTATGGGCTGAATTTTTACAAAATTTGATGGTGTCAATTTCAGGGAGTTCATGGAGGATTTCTTACCGTGAGCCCCAGCAAGTTTCCACATACACTTTTACGTTGCTCACCTTATTAGGTAAGCACCATGTCTCCAATAGTACCATGCACACAATATCTTATATCAGCAGCAGCAGAAGGGCTCACTGGTGCCGTAAACTTCCAGCGTTCATTGCATTGACACCATATTCAAACCCCAGCTACACACCAGAGCATGCGTGACCTCAGTATTCTAGCAACCATGTAAGGTTCATGGTGATGTGCTGCACTGCACGCTCATTATCACCACAGTAAATGCATTCTTAAGATGCTCAAGCTTCTAAACCTTTTAGGTTATTATTAAGAGGCAACTTATTCCCTCTCTTGTCTTCTGCAGATGCTGGTGGTAACCATGCTTGATCTCGAACAGACTAGCTTCTGCAGACTTCTCCTGCATCTCTGAGGAAGAAACCACAACAGATCACTCAAAGGAAGTACTGACAAGGCTATTTGGCCATTTTTCGGTTAGACCTTACATTTCAGTAATAACAAAAGCCATGGAAAATTGTAAAATTAGACTCCCAGACATCTATAAATAAATAAATATAATTCATCAGATGGATTTAAATCAGCTCTCTCATAGGATAGTTAATCTAGAGAGTCATACAGCCAGAAACAGATCCTTCGGTCCAACCAGTCCATGCCAAACATAATCCCAAACTAAATTAGTCCCATCTGCCTTTTCCTTCCAAACCTTTCCTATTCATGTACTTATCCAAATATCTTCTAAACGTTGTAATTGGACCCACATCAACCACTTCTTCAGGAAGTTCATTCCACATGCGAACCAGCCTCTATGTAAAAAAATTGTCCCTATCTATCTTTTTTAAATCCTTCACCTTAAAACTGTGCCCCTTAGACTTGAAATCCCCCATCCTTGGGAAAAGACAACTACCATTAATTCTATCTATACCCCTTATTACTGTGTTGCCTCTCAACCTTCTATGCTACAGTGTAAAATGTCCCAGCCTATCCAGCCTTTCTTTATATCTCAAACCTTGTATACCTGGCAACATCCTGGTAAATCTCTTCTGAACTCTCTCTAGCTTAATAATATTCTTCCTATAACTGGGCAACCGGAACTTAACACTGTACTCCAGAAGAGGTCTCATCAATGTCCTGCACAACGTCAACATGACTTCCCAACTCCTCTACTCAAAGGACTGAGCAATGAAGGCAAGTGTGCCAAATGCCTTTTTAATCGCCCTGTCTATGTGTGTAATAAACTTCAAAGAATTATGTACCTGAACTCCTAGGTCCCTCTGTTCGACAACACTACCCTTGGGCCTATCATTAATTATACAAGCCCTACCCTTGTTTGTTGTACAAAATGCAATGCAGTCATATAGTCATACAGTAATAGGGCATGGAAACAGGCCCTTCAGCCCAAACTGGTCGATGCTGACCATGTTGCCCACTCAGTTAGTTCCAACTGCCTGCATTTGGTCCATATCCCTCTAAACCCTTCCTGTCCACGTACCTATCCAAAAGTTTTTTAAATGTTGCTATTATACCTACCTCAACGACTTTCTCTGTCAGCCCATTCCATATATGCTCCACTCCCTGTGTGAAGATGTTGCCCCTCAAGTCCTTCTCAAATCTTTCCCCTCTCACCTTAAATGTATGCCATCCCTGGGAAAAAGACTATATCCATCCATCCTATCTAAGCCCCTTATGAATTTACACACCTCAGCAAGGTCGCTCCTCATTCTCCTATGTTCCAAGGAATAAAGTCCTATCGTAGCCAATCTCTCCCTATAACTCAGGTCTACTAGTCCTGGCAACATCCTTGTAAATCTTTGCACACTTACCAGCTTAATTATGTCTTTCCTATAACAGGGTGACCAAATCTGTACGCAATGCTCCAAGTGCGGCCTCACCAATGACTTATACAACTGTAACATAACATCCCAACTCCTATACTCAATGTCTCGAATGATGAAGGCCAGCATGCTAAATGCCTTCTTCACCACCCTGTCTACCTGCGGTGCCATTTTCAATGAACTATGTACTTGTCCTCCTCAGTCCCTCTATTCCATAACGCTCCTCAAGACATTACCATTTACTGTACAAGTCCTATCTTGGTTTAATTTTCCAAAGTGCAACTCTGTATTGACTTGCATTCGCCAACCCTCAGGCCACTTCCCCATCTGATCAAGATCCTGTTGTAATTTTTGATAACCTTCCTCGCTATCAATGATACCTCCTAATTTTGCACCATCTACAAACTCACTAATCACACCTTGTACATGTACATCCACATCATTTATGTAAATCACAAATAACAAAGGCCCTAGCACTAACCCCTGTGGCATACCGTTAGTCACAGGCCTCCAGTCCGAGAAACAACCTTCAGCCATCACCCTCTGCTTCCTACCATTGAGCCAATTTTGAATCTAATTAGCTAGCCGTCCCTGGGTCTCATGCGACCTAACCTTAACGACTAGCCTGCCGTGTGGAACCTTTTCAAATGCCTTATTAAACTCCATGTAGAAAACATCCACTGCCCTACCCTTATCTATCCTCTTGGTTACCTCTTCAAAAAACTCTAAAAGATTTGTCAGACGTGACTTCCCACGCACAAATCTATGCTGACTATCCCTAATCAGCCCTTGACTATCCAAAGGTTGGTTGATCTTCTCCCTCAGTAGCTTCTCCAATAATTTGCCTACCACTTGCCATAGCTTACATTTAGCCAGATTGAACTCCATCTTCCATTTTTCAGCCCATTGACCATTTTTTTGTGTCATAGAATCCCTACCATGTGGAAACAGGCCATTTGGCCCAACAAGTTCACACTGACTCTCAACAGCATCCCACCCAGATTCACCCCCTTACCCTATGTCCCTGCACAGCCAATCCAGCTAACCTGCACATCTTTGGGCTGTGGGAGAAAACTCAAGTACACATGGAGAGAATATGCAAACTCCACACTGGCAGTCGCCTGAGGCTAGAATTGAACCTGAGTCCCTGGGGCTGTGAGGCAGCAGGCCTAACCACTGAGCCACCATGGATCAAGATCCCTTTGTAATCTTAGAAAACCTTTTCAGTTGTCAACAATTGATGTCATTCACAAACTTACTGACCATGCCATCTATATTCTCAACCACATCATTTATATAAATGACAAACAAAAGTATGTTCAAAGCTTAGATCACCATTCATTGCCTTGAGCCCATCATAGCATAACATTTTGTCATGTTTGAATCTGGGATCATTAAACATTGTGAAGTCCTCCAAGTATTCTTAATGCTAACTTGTATTACAGAACAGGAAGAGTGAGGAAAGAACAAAGCAAAAAGCTGGATTCTGTTTGGCACTAAACAGAGGCTGCTTGGCTTTCCAGCATCAAAACATTTCCTGTTAATGAATAATGACTGCAACTAACTTAGTTCCATTGAAAGTGGTTGCCAAATAAGTCTTGTCTGGCTTGTTGTGTCTGATGCTGTTGCACTTTATCATGCTGAAGGTGATGTTCCTCCTGCAGAACATTCTCATCTTCCTCCTCAGAAGAGTTCTGCTGTGCTCATAGGTCCTCATCATCTATCAACTTCTCTTTTGTCTGCTCCAGTTAACCAGAACACAGCGACAGGGTTAGCGTATGGGTATAACCTAGGGTAAGGTTAGGTGGCTTACTCTGTCCATAGAGTACTACAAGGTATTTCCAGACCAGTCCAAGTCTGAGAACATCATCTTGAGGAGGTCTATCTTGTCTGTCCCACATTGAGAGATAGTAGGAACTGCAGATGTAGCATCCTATACTTCCTCTGCATTCTGAGGGACTGTCTGTGGCAAATTCATCAATGGGAGGGTGCTTAGCAGCCCCAGAGTTTGCTTCTGGTCATCCTGGTCTTGCAGATGCATGTGTTTCCCCTCAATTCCTGTGGCCATTCATTGGCATTGGCTACAGTGGCAATCCATGGGTGATGGTTCCAATCAGCTTATGTGGAAAATATCAGGAATCAAGCAGCTCCTTCGTAGTGTGATCAGTCAGTAGTTGCTATACACAAAAATGATAACTTATCACAAAGCTTGATTTTTGTCACATGGATGCTTCCAACAAGGAGGACCATTGGATGCGACTAGATGGACTTTTAACATAGTACACGTTATTCAGGAGGAAGTTGTAATTGTGGTAGGATCAGTCACACATTCTTCCCTTAACCCCAACACCAAAATGACACAAGAAAGGCAGCATTATTTAAGAGAAGTACTTTCAGGAGGTGGCGGTGCTGTGGTAATGTCACTGGACCGTGTTCTGCAGACATGAGTCGGATTGGGTAGATGGTGAAATTTGAACTCAGTAAAAATCATGAATGAAGAAATATCTAGCCTAAGTAAAGACAGGTAAAGACCAAGTAAGGACAGCAAATTTCCTTCCCTAAAGGGCGTTAGTGAACCAGATCGGGTTTTTTTTACGACAATCAACAGTGGTTATGTAGTTGCCATCGGGCCCAAGTTACCAGAATATTAAACTGGGGTTCATTACCATTACATCACCGCATCCCATCATGCAGCGTGTTTGCTGCCTAAATTACTGCAACATGCTATAGGAATGACAATGAGATAGCATAATGCCATACCGCAACTTGTCCACTCTCTTGGCTGATCGTAGATTCACAGAATTGGTGTACAAGGAGGCCATTTGGCCCATTAGATCTGCACCAGCTCTCTGAGGAGTTTAACCTCATGCTGATCTACTGCCTTTTCCTCATAACCCTGAACTTTGTTTCCATTTAAGTAAATATCCAATGCCCTCTTGAATGCTTCAATTGGATCTGCCCCAACTGTGCTACAAGGTTGTGTTTTCCAGACCCTAAATACTTGCTGTTTGAAAAAAAATTTTCTCCATAAGAAATAAGAGCAGATGGAGACTATTTGGCCCATCGAATCTACTATGCTATTCAATTGGATGATAGCCAATCTGATAATTCTCAACTTTCTGCCTTTTTTCTATAACATTTGGTTCCCTTCCTGATTGAAATCTGTTTATTTCAGCCTTGAACATACCTAACAAGCCAGCCTCTACAACCCTTTGTAGTAAAGATTTCTACAGATTCACTGCCACCTGAGAGAAGAAATTCCTTCTCATCTCTGTCTCAAATAGGCAACCCTTTCTTCTTGAGATTATGCCGTCTGGTCCTAGACTCTCCTACAAGGGGAACAACATTTCCGCATATACTCTGTTAAGCCTTCTAAGAATCTTGTATGTTACAATAAGGTCTTTTATCATTCACCTAAATTGTCATGAATACAGGCCCAACCAATTCAACCTCTCCTCATAAGACAGTCCCTCCATGCCTGAGACATTAGCCCAATGAACCTTGTCTGGACTGCCTCTGATAGCAGTAAACATTAGATAAGGGACCAAAAACTGCACACAACTCATGTTTATTTCTTTAGCAAAACACTTTAAATCTGTGCCCTCTTGTTTCTGCGTAGGAATAGTTTCTACCTGCCATTGCTTCTAGACCACCCATGATTTAGAAATACTTCTATCAATTTTTTGGAATCACTTGTGGGACAAGGCCACTGCTGGATAGGCTAGCATTTACTGTCTATTCCAAGTTGCCCTTGAGAAATGGTGTAGAGCTGCTTCTTGAACTTCTGTTGGTCCATGTGCTGTAGACCCACAATGCTGTTAGGTAGGGCAAATCTCTTAGCTTCTCCTTTCCAAGGAAAACAGTCCTAACTTCTCTAATCTTTCATTATAACTGAAATATCTCATTGCTGGAATGATTCTCATACACCTTTTCTACAATCTTTCCAATTCATTCACACCCTTCCTATAGTGTGGTCTCCAGGATACTCCAGGTGAGGTCTAACCATTATCTTATATAAGGTCATCATAACGTCCCTGCTGTTGGACACTATGCTGCCGTTTATGAAGTCTAGAATACCACATACTGATCATTGCTGGCGAACACAATAAGCCTCCTGGCTTTCTGTCTGCACTAAAACAGATGGCAAGGCAGAAATACAGTGAGCCTGCAAGTTCTGAATGAGGTAGCAATGCTCTAAAAATCGAGGAAAAGCAAGGATGCTGTGAGCATTAAAGCAAACGCAAATTGAGTGAGGCCTAAGAAGGCAATGTTGGCCAGGGGCTGCTCATACATAAAAACAGCAGGTTGTGAACTCAAGTTACGTGAGTCCCAGCCACTGTCTTGTGCTGGCTGGAATCAGTTCGAACCAGGTCAGCTCAGAGGAAGCCAAAGGAAGTGACATAAGGTATAAATCCTTATTTGGTGGAAGAGTAATGATATAGTGCTAACACTGTCCTTAGGTTGGAGTCTATAATGAAAAGACACAGGCTCACCAGGTGAGGTGAGAAGATAAGGAAAAAGAATATAAATGAAGGATTTCTGACGTGCCAGCAACGACTCGAAATCAACCTTCGCTGAAGTGGAGGACACTACACTTGGAAGCGTGGAGGTTACATCAAGGATCTGAGGGAATGCATGGCCAGCATGAGCTCCTGCTCTCAGGTATTAACTGTTCAGGGAACGTCAGAGAAACCTAGTGGAACTGCGCATAGATTTTAGTCTCGTATGAATTGCATGGCTGCTAGCAATCCTTTGTTAACCAAACAGCGTGTATTATGACTAACCAATAAAGTCGATTGTTTATTGTTTCAGACTTGACTGTTTTCTTCTTTGAGCTGAGACAATAACTGTTGTCGAGGATGGTAACTGGACAACATAATTGGCATCCCTGGGTGGGCATCGATAAGAAGCAATTTCACTGCTCTGATGCCGGACCGGCTACCAAAAGAAAACATTCAGCCTGGGCCCCAAAAGGTGCCAGGAGGGAGAAGGAATTAAAATAAACATAGCAAATTCCACTGAGGTTAACAGTTGTCTCAGACAGAGACAGTGGGTGGGCTCAAAGATAAATCTCTCCGTTGAGTCAGTGGGAGACTTGAGTCAGACCTGATTGGCAAAGCACAGAGAGAACTAGAGGCTTGGGTTAAGCAAGCAGTGCTAACCCAGGATGACAAAGAAAGGGGAATCTCCAAGTCCCCTGTTTTGATTGTTTTGATTGGAGAGGATTCCTCCAACCATATGAAATGGGGAAGTGGCTGCAATACGGAGAGTATGCTGGTCACGCCAGTGTTGAGGGAAAACCACTGGAGAAAATTGCCCAAGGGAAATTGTCAGAGAGGAAATTTAAAATGGCAAAAAAGCCACCAGCAGTTGGCTGTCTACTTGAGGACTGGGCAGAATGTCAGCAACAGGTAAAAGATAAGGAAGACCAGAAGCAGCAGAGGCGTGAGCAAGCTAGAGTAGATTGGGACAGGTTAGAAGAGGAAAATAAAAGGCTGATTGAGGTGGTGGCTCGCCTTAAGGGAAGGTTATTGATTAACAGAGTTAGAGGAGCATGGATTTGGTACATATGGATCAGTACCACTTGCAGTGTGAAAATCTGGTTCAAGAAAAGAGTAAGCGAGAGGAGAAAGTCCAAGTAGCTAAGCTTGAAATAGGGGGATGGGAGAAACAGTGTGATGATTTAAAAACTGCTATGAAATTGATACAGAGGGCAGCACAGGAAAAGAAAAGTAACACTGGAAATTATACAAAGTGTCAAAAGCAGATAGAAAAGCTACATAACCAGCTCACTCCTCAAAGAGGAATAATGTGTGCTTTTAGATCTGAAACAGGGAAGGAAGATAATGATGGAGATATAGATTGGAGTGACCTAGCTGACGGAGCAGGTAGATACGGTCACAATGATGGTGGGGAGCCTCCCACTGAAGATTCAACACCAGCATACGATCAGAAGGTACTGATGGAACCGACGATGCCAATGGCCTACCTACAGTTTGCTAACTCTAGCAAATATAATCCTAATTGATTTAACCTGTCCTCATATGTTGGTCCCTACATCCCAGGAATTAGTCCAGTAAGCATTCTCTGCATGCCCTCTAGAGCAACATCCTCAGATAAGGAGACCAAAACTACACACAATAATCCAGATGTGGTTTCACCAAGGCCCTGTATAACCTGCGTGTGAATGAAGCGAGGTTAGGTATTGATGAGATGCTAATGCATGCAAATAGGCCTTTCACTAGTGAGTTTCTCATCTATCTCTTCAAACCTTTCAGAGAAAACTAGTCATTATTTTCTTGACCCTGAGTATCTCATTTTCTCATCCTCACCACATTTTTCTATTTGCTAATGCCTTTTTCATTTACAGGCTGGGAAAATTTCACCTACATGACAGCAACAAGTGCTGTCACAATAGATTACACACAAAGGGAACTTGAAAGATAAGTGGATTATAGATATGTATAAAAGTACAATATTGTGTCCACTAGTAAAGGTGAAAAAAAATGTGGAAGGAATGTTTGATCATTTCTTGAAATCTGAAGCAATGGAAAGTTGGTATCAGCAGGACAAATTAAGCGCTGTCACACATTTCCAATGCTTTTTTAAATCTCAGACTGTTTAAGGCTGCTACATCTTATTTGTGTGGCTAAATATGGAAAGAAACAATTTCAGATTTCTACCTTTAAATGTACATTAAACATTAGACACTGCATGTTGTGTACCGGACAGATTTTTTTTGGCTTAAGTATGAATTACTTCAAGTTTTTTTGGAGGGCTTTTCACCATGAGTTGTAGCAAGATCTCTCATGTATCTTACCAGATCACATAGCTATCCCACTCCCATGGTGCCCCTTTCTTCTGATTCTGTCCACATCTTGCCTTGTGCAATTCCCGGAACAACTCACCACTCAGGCGATATCTGCCAAAAGACTGGCTTCCCTTTCATCTGTTCCATCTTTGAAATGCCACTGTGCACCTGGACAAGCGTTGGCAATCTGGCATTGTCCCTAACCAGCAAAGTAATGGCACAACAGCCAGAAAACCTCACTGCTCATGGCACACAGTTAGCATGGCTGATATTCTCACCTTCATTGTTGTTTACTCACCCGGCCATGCAGTTCACTTGTCTATGGTTACATCCCATCTAACACCCACTCTAGATCACCAGACCTCTGTTCCCGGTGCCTGCTCCTCTGTCTCCATGCCAGCCTGCTGCTGCTTAGGCTTGCTGTCGGATTTTGTCCTCCTGCAATTGCCTTTGTCTTCCTAGGAAGGCAGACACAGGGAGCAACATTCCACCAGCGGCTGGGCGCAGGACTCTTGCTTGAAATGTCCGATGTTAGGGACTAAAGGAGCAGAAGATGTACCTAAGTCTCAGAGAGTCAGTGCTAATATACCCTGCAGATAAGGGATGCACACATTCCTCCCAACAGTAAGACGTGCTGCACAGTGACAACAAAGGCTATGTCTCATCGTTCATCAGCTTCAGCCTCAGTGTGTGAATCAACTTGATGTAGGTACTTTGCAGGTTGATGAACCAACACATCATAATAAAGAGAGTGGCTGATTTTCTCTGAACCCCTTCCAATTCCAGCCCTAAATTAATGTTTCAACATTTCATTGAATTCAGAAAAGACTATTGTTAGACTTACATGACAGATGGTGAAAGAATGGTCTCTGTCTCCCACAGCATCCTTGGAAGTGTCACAAGTTGCACAAGGTCACCTTTCGCTAGCACTCACCTCTTTTTAAGTCATTGCTGTTAACTTCAGCACTACTGAGGTGCCAACGTTCAACTTGCAAGGACCATTGACAGATGCAAATTGTCTTTTAAACCTAAGCATGGTCACTCTGCAAGCATTGCAAATGGGGTCTTGACATGATTGTAACTTATATGGGGTTGGAGTTTGCAAATCCATGCTTCATAGAGTTACAGATTCATAAAACAAGGAAACAGACACTTTGGTCCAACCAGACCTTGCCGAACATAATCCCAAACTAAACCAACCTCACCAGCTTGTTCCGGGCGCATATCCTTCCAAACCTTTCCTAATCATGTATTTATCCAAATGTCTTTTAAACATTGTAATTATACCCACATCTAGCACTTCCTCAGGATGTTTATTCCACATGTGAACCACCCTCTGTGTAAAACATTTGCCTCTTAAGTCTTTTTTAAATCTCTCTCCTCTCATCTTAAAAAATGTGTCCCCTAGTCTTGAAATCTCTCGTCCTAAGGAAAATACAACTACCGTTAATCTTATCTATTCCCCACCCCCATCATTATTTATAAACTTCATTATGCTAAAGGATTCTATGTAATCCAAATGGAGGATGGGAACAAAATTGTGACTGTAAGAGCTGCTCCTTTTTTGAAGTTTTTTCAGTGTTGGAGCTGGTTTCCTCAAATTCTAGGAGCACAATTATAAGCTATTGTGTTGTTTTGGAACTTGTGGGGGAAAAACATCAGAACAACAGCACTTTAAAAAGGAGGAAGAGAGAGACAAAGGTAGTGACCACATGGGAAGTGACTCAAACGGAGAAAGAAACCCACACTGCTGTCTGACCCAGAAGTACCCTGCACAGTTAGTGCCTTTGCTGTCTGGTTTCAAGTATCTCTGGACATCAAAGTTCGTTCTAAGAAAAATAAATAAACAGCGAAATTCACAGCTGACCTTGGAGAAGCCTGTGTGCGGCAGCACACAGCAAGGGAGCAGCTAAATGTCTTTTTGAAGTCTAACTTCACTGTTTTTCATTTGTAAATCTACAATAGTGAGTAGAGTGGGTTTTCATTTCGAATATATGTTGTTATTGAGATCTGTCTCTTGATTAAACTTTAAAATATAAAAACATAGGTATGAAGCTAGCCTGGAGCAGTGTTTTTAGAGCAGTAGGACTGTGCTATTTTCTGGGTCTGTAGATTGTTAAGGTGCAAAGATGGTCTTGAGTAGAGTGATGTGCTCTCCCTGTTGGATGTGGGAGATTGGGGAGAGTTTCCATCTTACTGATGATTATGTCTATAGGAAGTGTGTTCGGTTGTGAATTCTATCAGATTGCATGGATCCATTGGAGCGGCAGTTAGAGGCAATGAGGAATTTACAGGAGCTAGAGGGTGTGATGGATGGCAGTTTCAGGGAGGGAGATAAACCAAAGATACAGTTAGGTTGATGGATTACCTCCAGAAAAGGGAGGAGTGGGAGGCAGGTAGTGCAGGAGTCTCCTGTGGATATCCCCATCTCAAATAAGTAAATTGTTTGGAAAATGTAGGGGGTGATGGATTCTCAAGGCAATATAGCGCTGATAGTCAGATTTCTGGTACCAAGACTGGCTCTAATGTAACGAAGGGTACACCAGGTTCTAAGCAATCGATTGTGATAGAAGACTCTCTAATTAGAGGCACAGACAGATAATTCTGCGGCCAACAGCAAGACATCAGAATGGTGTGTTGCCTCCCTGGAACCAGGATCAAAGATATTTCGGAGGGGGTGCAAAATATTCTCAAAGGGGAGAGGGACCAGCAGGAGGTTGTTGTACACATTGGAACTAATGACATAGGGAGAGAAAAGGATGAGAATATCGGAAGTTAGGCAGGAGTTTAAAAAATGGCTCCTCCAGGGTAATAATATCTTAAATACTCCCAGTGCCACGAGCCAATGAGGGTAGGAATAGGAGGATAGAGCAGATGAATGCATGGCTGAGGAGCTGGTGCAGTGGAGAAGGAATCACATTGAAATGGCTTCTGGGGTAGAGGTCAAAAGTCACACGACATTAGGTTATAGTCCAATAGGTTTATTTGAAAATACAAGCTTTCGAAGTGCAGCTCATTCCTCGGGCATAGCGTGAGAGAAAGGGTATAAGACACAGACTTTATAAGCTGAACGGTAACAACCTTAAAACTGGCCGCCTCTTATTGAATCTTTAATCAGTTGGGAAGGAGACCACTGATTGAAGTGCAAAATCTGGATTCTTTTCTAGTTATTTGCGTTTTCAAATAAACCTGTTAGGCTATAACCTGGTGTCGTATGACTTTTGATATTGTCTACCCAAGTCCAATATCACCAAATCCATATTCTGGGGTAGAAGTAACTGTATCAGAAGGATGGATTGCACCTGAATTGGACTAATATACTGGTGGAGAGATTTACTGGAGCTGCTCGGGTGGATTTAAACCAGTAAGGGGGGTGGGGGTGGGGGAGGGGCGTGTGAGGGTGGGTACCCAGGGGATAGTGAGGAAAAAGATCAGTCTGAGACTGGTACAGTTGGGAGAAAGAGTAAGTCAAACAGTCAGGGCAGGCAGGAACAAAGTAGAGAACAAGGTAGGACTGATAAATTAAACTGCATTTATTTTAATGCAAGAGGCCTAACAGGTAAAGCAGATGAACTCAGGGCATGGTTAGGAACATGGGTCTCAGATATCATAGTAATAACAGAGACGTGGCTCAGGGATGGACAGGACTGGCAGCTTAATATTCCAGGATATAGATGCTATCGGAAGGATTGAAAGGGTGGCAAGAGAGGAGGGGGAATGGCATTTTTGATTAGGGATAACATCATGGCTATATTTGGGGAGGATATACTTGGTAATACGTCCAGGGAAGTTATTTGGGTGGAACTGAGAAATAAGGAAGGGATGATCACCTTACAGGGATTGTATTATAGATCCCCCAATAGTGAGTGGGAAATTGAGAAACAAATTTGTAAGGACATCTTCGTTATCTGTAAGAATAATACAGTGGTCGTGGTAGGGGTTTTGACCTTCCAAACATAGACTGCCATAGTGTTAAGGGATTGGATGGAGAGGAATTTGTTAAGTGTGTACAAGAAAATTTTCTGATTCAGTAAGTGGATGTACCTATTAGACAAGGTGCAAAACTTGACCTACTCTTGGGAAATAAGGGAGCACAGGTGACTGAGGTGTCAGTGGGGGAGCGCTTTGGGGCCAGTGACCATAATTCTATTAGTTTTAAAATAATGATGGAAAAGGATAGACCAGATTTTCAAGTTAAAGTTCTAAATTGGAGGAAGGACACTTTTAATAGTATTAGGCAAGAACTTTCAAAAATTGACAGGGGGCAAATGTTCGCAGGTAAAGGGACGGCTGGAAAATGGGAAGACTTCAAAAACAAGATAATGAGAGTCCAGAGACAGTATGTTTCTGTTAGGATGAAGGGCAAGGCTGATAGATGTAGGGAATGCTGGATGACTACAGAAATTGAGGTTTTGGCTAAGAATAAGAAGAAAGCATATGTCAGGTATAGACAGCAGAGATTGAATGAATCCCTAGAAGAATATAAAGGCAGTAGGAGTATACTTAAGAGGGAAATCAGGATGGCAAAAGGGAGACATGAGATAGCTTTGGAAAATAGGGTTAATCCAAAGGGATTCTCCAAACATATTAAGGTCAAAAGGGTAACTAGGGGTAGTATAGGGCCCCTTAAAGATCAGCAAGACTACCTATGTGTGGTACCGCTGGAGATGGGAAGATATTAAATGAGTATTTTGCATCAGTGTTTACTGTAGAGAAGAATATGGAAGATAGAGAACATGGGAAAATAAATGGCAATCTCTTGAAAAACGTCCATGTTACAGAGGAGGAGTTGCTGAACGTCTTAAAAGGTATTAATATGACTAAATTCCTGGGACCTGATGTAGAACTCTATGGGAAGCTAGGGAAATAATTGCTGGGTGCTTTGCTGAGATATTTGTATAATCAATAGCGAGGTACCGGAGACTGGAAGTTGGCTAACTAAGTGCCACAATTTAAGGAACATAGTAAGGAAAAGCCAAAGAACTATAGACTGATGAGCCTGACATCTGTGGTGGGCAAGTTGTTGGAGGGAGTCCTGAGGGATAGGATTTACATGTATTTGGAAAAGCAAGGACTGATTAGGGATAGTCAACATGGCTTTGTGCGTAGGAAATCATGTCTCACTAACTTGATTGAGTTTTTTGAAGAAGTGACAAAGAGGATTGATGACAGCAGAGCGGCAAACGTAATCTATATTTCCTTCAATAAAGCATTCAACAAGGTTCCTCATGATAGACTGGTTAGCAAGGTTAGGTCACACAGAATAGAAGGAGAACTCACCATTTGGATACAAAACTGGCTCAAAGATAGAAGACAGAAGAAGGTAGTGTTGGAGGGTTGCTATTCAGACTGGAGGCCTGAGACCAGTGATGTGCCGCAAGGATCGGTGCTGCTGCTTTTAATCATTTTTATAGATGATTTGGATGTGAATATAGGAGATATGGTTAGCAAGTTTGCAGATGATACCAAAATTGGTGGTGTAGTAAACAGTGAAGAAACTTATCTCAGAGTACAATGGCATCTTGATCAGATGGGCTAATGGGCCAAGGAATGGCAGATGGAGTTTAATTTAGATAAATGTGAGGTGCTGCATTTTGGAAAGGCAAATCAGGGCAGGACTTATACACTTAATGGTAAGGTCCTGGGGAGTGTTGCTGAACAAAGAGACCTTGGAGTGCATATTCATAGTTCCTTGAAAGTAGTGTCGCAGGTAGATAGGATAGTGAGGAAGGCATTTGGTATGCTTGTATTTATTGGTCAGTGCATTGAGTATCGGATATGGGAGGTCATATTTAGGCTGTACGGGACATTGATTCGGCCACTATTGGAGTACTGTGTGCAATTCTGTTCTCCCTGCTGTAGGAAGAATGTTGTGAAACTTACAGATTGAGAAAAGATTTACAAGGATATTGTCAGGGTTGGAGTGTTTGAACTGACTGGGGCTATTTTCCCTGGAACATCGGAGGCTTAGGGATGACTTCACAGAGGTTTATAAATCATGGAGGGGCATGGAGAGGGTAAGTAGACAAGGTCTTTTTCCCAGAGTAGGTGTGTCCAAAATTAGATGGCATAAGTTTAAGGTGATAAGGAAAAGATTTAAAAGGGATCTAACTGGCAACTTTTTCACACAGAGGGTGGTGCACGTATGGAATGAGCTGCCAGAGGCAGTGGTGGAGGCTGGTACAATTATAACATTTAAAAGCCACCTGGATGGGTATATGAGTAGGAAGGGTTTCGAGGGAAATGGGCCAAATGCTGGCAATTGGGACTAGATTTATTTAGGATATCTGGTCGGCATGGATAAGTTGGACCAAAGGGTCTGTTTCCATGCTGTATGTCTCTATGACTCTGAGTATTTACTCCTTCAAGATCCTAGTGTCCTAAATGTGGATCCTGCACTCTTGTCCATCAGTGATGCTGTCTCCATTCACCCTGAGTATTGTCCCAGCCATTTTCCAATGGCATTTCACTCTGGAAATGGCAAAGTAATGGCAGGAAATGCAGGGACACTGTCAACATCGAGCTCCACCTGGTCGCCCAGGTACCCCTCCATAGTCTCCAAATCACCTTTTACCTGATACAACGTGACAACCCATTTTCACTAATCATGTCCCATTTGGAGACCCCAGCAGACTGAACTCTACCTTCAACTTTCCTCCATGTCCTTCAAGCTAACATAATACCTCAGTGATGCCCACATTCCTCAACATTTTCACTGTGGAGGCCTTAATGGTGATGACTGCCGATAACATTCTCCTGAAGTTTGACCATGGTGGATACTCGATGGATATTGGTATGGGAGGGTAAAGAATGATGGTGGGCTTATGGGTTGGCATGCTGACACTAAGTTTGCATAGGGGCTACATGGGGATATATGAGGGGATTGTTTGCCATTAATAGTATGGAGGAAGAATGGAGGTTGGTACAATGGTTTAGATTGGCATAGGAGTACAGAGGAACATGGGGGTGTGCATATGGACACAGGATGGCACCTGGTCTATGAGGATTGGGGTGGGTGAATGCAGATCACTAGTGACATAGATGAGTATGGATGGGGAATTGGGAGCATATGTAGGAGGGAAGACATATTAGAGGTGATGGTGAAGAGCTGTCTTTGGTTTCAATAGTTTATTTTACTCTTTCATAGAATGCCATATCATACAGGCACGCCTTCCACTCAGCCTGCATCTATATGCAGTCTTGGCTCTTGTTCCAGGGTCACCAATCCCCTCTTCAAAGGAACCCTACCTCCCACAGCTAAGATTCATCTTCCAGGGTGAGGTTTTGGATTTGTGGAGCTGGGGAATATCTCTGAGTTCTCCATCCATGAATGAAAATCAGGCCCAAAGGTGTGTGGTATATCGAGGAGACCAAAAATATAGGGGTTTGCTGGTTTTCGAAAATCATCTTTTAAAAAATTCCTGATGTCCTGCAGAAATTCATTGGGTAGATCACTAATCTTATACCAGTGGGTATTCATCTAACTCAGCATATTTGGGTTTGTTTCATACAATGATAGTCCCTTAGAAGGAGCAGACTCATTTGATCAAATTGCTTTGTTTCATCACATATGCCTTTTATTTCTCATTTTATGATTCTTAAAAGGATCTTTCCAAGCATGGTAATGAGAAAATGTGATACCATTGGTTATATGCTAGATAGGACAATGAAGTCCCAAAGCCTTGAAATATTCTGTAATCCACAGAGCTTCAAAAAATGACATTGTAGACTTGAGAGTTGAATATTTAGACTTGTAGGTCTGAGACAATCCAATCCCACTGGCTATTTCTTTTTTATCCTCTGACTTAATCATTCTATTCTAATACATGGTATTTCACATTATGCCCTGCATCATTTGAATTATTCCCTTCCCTGTTTCAAAAATTGGGATCTTGCTCTCATTTCAATGTATATCAGAAATTTGATTCAACTGTGCCCTAGATTACTGAAATTTAATGAGGATTAAATTAATTTTACTTTAAAAGAATAAATATCCAATCGACTTCAGCAGGGTCCAATTAGCTCTGCTGTATCTAAAACAATGAAGCATTTCGCTTCAGTTTTGCAGACCAGTGTGTTTTTTTGGGTCACCGTCAGCTGGAAGAATCTTGTTATAAACTGAATAATACAAGGTGCAGGAGGCGGAAGAAGATATTGCTTACCCAGTACTGTAACTGAAAAAAGATTTTCCACTTGCATTCTTTTTAGCCGCCTTTCATAATAACCGACAAGACATTTTGTGTGCATGACCTTCCAATCTGTCAGGTAAAGAAACAGGGGCAATACTATTTAGCATTTCAAATAAAAAAAGTGAAAATGAGATAAGAGTTGAATTGGGATGGAATATTCTATAAAGGAGGACCAGCAAAACAACAATTGTGGGCTTTGACAGATCATTTAATTATTAAATTGTGTAATTAATAACACGGTTCATCAAATTTATGAATTTAATGAACAGTACTTTTGTCATTTTGATAAAGTGGTTTTGAATGGTACATTAGTATTGTTAAAAAGAGTGCCAGCCTTGATAAAGATTGAAATATTCTTTTAAGGAAGAATTTGAAAGCTGCCAGTAAAACCTAATAAGGGCTCTTATCATTTACAAAATTATACAGCTTGTCAGGAAATGCTGCACAGTAACTCAATACATCGTGAAACCTTAGCCTGAGAAAGTACTTACTAAATGGAAAAATAGAAATAATCTTAAAAGGTTAGTTTTACCTACATTTAATTCAACCTACTTGACACGTAACATGGTTTCTTACTAATGTTATGTTCCATGAGTTGATACTACAGCATACTTCTCTGTAAGTGAAGAAATTTTCTTTAAGCGAGATTCTTATGAATAGGGAGGTCTTTCTAAATTATCTTGATCCGTCTTCCAAAAGAGCCAAACAACATTTTGCCTACATTATTGCATATTATTGCATTGAACTATTTCTTACATTATTCTACAGTTTTATTTATATAGAAACCACATTTCTATGTGAAGAAGTTCCAAAGTTATTCTACACTGGTTTAAATTTGTGTGCTGTCCTACAAATCCACATAAGAGATTAATGTGCAAGATTTAAGTGCATGGGATTGGGAGAAGTGTATTGAGATGGATAGGAAACTGGTTGGCAGAGAGGAAACAAAGCGTAGGAATTAATGGGTTCTTTTAAATTGGCAGGCAGAGAGGTGCCACAGGGATCGGTGCTGGGACCCTAGCTATTCACAATATATATTAATGATTTGGATGAGGGAACAAAATGCAATATCTCCAAGTTTGCAGATGATGCCAAGTTGAGTAGGAGGGTGAACTGTGACGAGGATGCAGAGATCCTTCAGCATGATCTCAACAGGTTGGGTGAGTGGGCAAATCAATGGCAGACGCAGTATAATTTGGATAAATGTGAGGTAATTCACTCCGGAAGTAAAAACAAGGAGGCAGATTACCACCTGAATGGCTGTAAATTGGGAGACGGGTGCCCTCAGTGGGACCTTGACATCCTTGTGCACCAGTTGCTGAAAGTAATTGTGCAGGTGCAGCAGGCATTAAAGAAGGCAAATGATATATTGGCCTTTGTTGCAAGAGATTTTGAGTACAGGAGCAGGTATGTGTTTTCCAGTTATACGGGGCCTTGGTGAGGCCACAGCTAGAATATTGTGTGTAGTTTCGGTCTCCTTTTCTGAGGAAGGATACTCTTGCTCTCGAGGGAGTGCAACAAAGGTTTACCAGGCTGATTCCATGGATTGCAGATCTGACGTATGAGGAGAGATTGCCTAGTTTGGGATTGTTTTCGCCAGAGTTCAGACGAATGAGGGGGGATCTCATAGTGACTTATAAAATTATAACAGGACTGGGTAGGATCGATGCAGGAAGGATATTCCCGATGGTGGGTGTGTCCAGAACAAGGGGTCACAGCATTAGGATTTGGGGTCGATGATTTAGGATGGAGATGAGGAGACATTTCTTCACCCAAAGAGTGGTGAGCCTTTATAATTTGTTACCACAAGAAGTAGTTATCATAGAACATAGAACAGTACAACACAGTACAATACAGGCCCTTCGGCCCACGATCTTGCGCCGAACTCTTACCCTAATCCTAAGGTCTATCTAACCTCCACCCCTACCTTATACTATAATCCATATACCTATCTAACAGCCGCTTAAATGCCCCTAATGAGGCCAACTCCACTACCCTTTCCAGCAATGCATTCCATGCCCCTACCACTCTCTGAGTAAAGAACCTACCTCTGACGTCTCCCCTGTATCTATCTCCACTCACTTTAAAACTACGCCCCCTTGTAATAGCTACCTCCACCCTAGGAAAAAGTCTCTGGCTGTCTACTCTATCTATACCGCTAATCATTTTGTGCACCTCTATCAAGTCACCTCTCATCCTTTGTCGTTCTAAAGAGAAAAGCTCTAGCTGTCTCAACCTTTCCTCGTAAGACCTTCCCTCCATTCCAGGCAACATCCTGGTAAATCTCCTCTGCACCTTTTCCAACACTTCCACATCATTTCTGTAATGAGGCGACCAGAACTGGACACAATACTCCAGATGTGGCCGAACCAGGTTTTTGTATAGCTGGAGCATAACTTCACGGCTCTTGAACTCGATCCCTCAATTAATGAAAGCTAACACACAATACGCCTTCTTAACAGCTCTATCCACCTGGGTGGCAGCTTTCAGGGAATTGTGAACATGAACCCCAAGATCCCTCTGCTCATCCACACTGCCAAGAATCTTTCTGTTAGCCCTGTATTTTGCTTTCAGGTTTGTCCTTCCAAAAGGAATCACCTCACACTTTTCAGGGTTAAACTCCATCTGCCACCTCTTACGCCAGCTCTGCATCCTGTCAATGTCCCTTTGTAACCCAGAACAGCCCTCTGCACTGTCCACAACGCGACCCACCTTCGCATCATCCGCAAACTTGCTAATCTACCCTTGCACTCCTTCATCCAAGTTGATGCAAAATATTGAAGTATTCAAGACGCAACTAGATATAGCCTTGGGGTGAACGGCGTCAAAGGTTATGGGGGGAAAGCAGGATTAGGTAATTGAGTTGGACAATCAGCCATGATCGCGAAGAATGGCAGAGCAGGCTCGAGGGCTGAATGGCTCCCTCCTGCTCCTGCCTTCTATGTTTCTATGTTTAATTGAAAAGATAATTAGAATCAGCTATCAAGGTATCATCTAACTATGTTACAATTTGATCATGTCTTCCTGTGCCGTGTTATGGACTGTTTTTACAGCTCTGAAAACTTGTAATACTAGCTATATTAGTAAGGCGTAGTGAATATTGAGCCTACTAAGAATCATAGTTATCTTTCAATGTAATTCTTAACAATTTAACACAATTATAGATATTGTCCATTAATCTTTTCTGCGTGTGATTTGTTAAATTTGTATGCATTAAATGTTATCAAAAAGAATTAATGGAAGAAACAGGGAGTTATCTTTTCAATTCGGCTTGCTACTAAATGAAGAATGATGCAACCTGAAAACTCTCTTAGTGAGATAATTCGTTTTATCTGCAATATCAGTTTTAGTTGTTATTACTGTCTGAAACTGGATTAGCAATGGGAAAATCTAACTGACTGACTTCGAACGACGGCTAACGTTTGCCCGGTCCTGTCATTTTGCCCCACAACGCAAAAGGCTGCTTTGATGGGGAGAGCGCGGTGACGTCTGGGAGTTGTAGTTTAATGTATACTGGGCCCGGTCGAAGTGTGAAAAAGGTGACTACAACTCCCACGGTCCTTCCCTATGGGCCAGGGCGGGCGCGTGCGTATTGGATGGAGTAGGTGGGCGTTGAGCGGGACGGTTGCTGCATCGGCTGCCCTAACCGGTTTATGTTTGTGGTCGGCGTGAAGGGAAAAGACGTGCCGGCGGGCAGACTTTCTGTTCTGGCGAGAGAGGAGTGAGTGGATAAAAGACAGTCCCAGGTAAGAGATGATATCTTGATAAGGATTATTATTGATGTCTATTTTCACGGGTGCGAGGTTGGGGGGTGCTGGGCCCGATGGAAGATCCGTTTGATAAAGGGATGAGCTCCTTCACCCTCCCTCAGTTTCCAGCCGCGGGAGGAAAGCATTAGGCCTCTGCTGGTGGGAGGAAACCTGTCAACTGGAGCAGCAGAACCATTTGTTGCAGAAATGGTGCAGTCGTGAGCTGCAGTTCATGAACAGTGCAGAAGCAAATCCTCGTCTTTATTTTCTTGGAAGAGGTCGAGGGAGGTGGCATTCACTTTTGCTGCTAATTTAAAAGCGGCTGAGACCATTTGTTCCTATTTCCACACTTATGCTGCATATCTCCTAATGAATTCTCCTTCTCTTTCTCATAATTGAAGCGGTCGACGTCCTTACGTGCAGCAGACACCTCTCTGCTGTATAGAAGAACTTTCATTTATATAGCGCCCTTCTTAACCCCAGGACATCCCAAAGTGCTTTATAATTAAGTAGCTTCTGAAGTGTCAGCTCTGTTGCGATGTAGGACGTAAGGAAGCTAGGATTTACATATAGGAGTTTGATAAGTAAACATTAGTTTATAGAATGAGAGACGTGCAGAAACACCCTTTCAGTCCATCATGTTTGAGCTAGTTCTCTGAATGAGCTTGTCATTGAGTGATGTCAACACTTGACAGGTTGACTCTGATTGTGGCATTATCCTGAAAAGTAAACTAGCAAATGAATTAAAATAGTTGCAGTGTGTGTTCTGGCATTTAAATATTATTCATTATTATTGCATTCTCTATGGCAATGCCTTTGCCAATTAGTGTCCATTTGCCAAGCAATCAGCACTCTTCTCTCATTCAGTATAAATATTCATTTTCCCCTTGACTTGATGTTGCCAATTGTTCTGGTGACTGCAGATGAAAGACTTTGACAAAATGTCTTTACTATCAATATTATTGTCTTGATTTTAACTGCTGTGCAATTAGTGATCATGCCTTGAAAGACATAGGCCCTAAGTCCTAGAATTCTCTTCTATGATGTTCCTCAAAACTACTATCCTAGCCATCTGATCCAGTATCTCCTTGTGAGGCTCAATGTTTGTTTTGTTTATAATCTTCCTGTGAAGTGCCTTTAGACTTTAGTTCTGAAGCTTTTGAAAAAATAAAAGGTGTAGCCATACCGATGAGTGTTGACTCAAGGAATTAATTTGACAGGTAAATCAAAGCACCATTTGAAAACTATGCTATTACAGGTAGTAGCTAGCCAGGTGCAAAGTTTTTTTTTGAATCTTACTCTTCCAGGAATTGACATCACCAGATATTTTGATTTTGTCTTGAGCAATGACAACATTTAATGATTATTTCTTGTACTATTTAATCTGTTTTTGTTGGTTACTCTTTCATAACTCAAATCGGATCAGTGACTAGCAAATATACATTGTCAAATGCGTAGTCGAATTCATTTGGATTCAATTGCATATACTGTGTTGGCAATGACAAGTTTTTTGCTACATTATATAATAGGAATGGAAAGTTCTTGGCTGCTGTTTATGAGTGGTAGTTTCTCCCAGCCTCACCAATAATACAAGAGTTTTTTTTTAAAAGAAGTGATAGATGGTGTTGATATCTGTAACAGCTTATGTAGTAGAGTAGCAGAGACCAGTTTTTCATACAAGGCTGTAGTTACTGTTTTTTCACTTCCTTGGTGTCAAAGAAATTGTTCACAAAATGGAGTAGATTAACTTGTTTAATTTGCATACTGAATATGGGAATCTCTTGATATCATTAGTTCTTTTGTGAATGTTGTCACATGTCAAAAATGTCATACTGGCTATTGAGTGTACTGTTTTTGCGTTAGTAACAATTAACAAAGCTATACATATAAGCAATGATAGATTGTTATTCTGATGTGACTGGTACAGTTAAATGCATGAGTTTTGCTTGTAGTTTGTTAAATTAGCTTTTCCATTAGTATGCAACCCTCTTTGTCAGGTTTGCAATCTGAAATTTTATATTTCTTTGGAGATAATATTATTATTATAAAACACACAGTACATGCTTCTAAGTTAGAGCTCAGAGAAAATAGTGCTAACTTTAATTTTACATTTTCACTGTTTTATCTGCGGGAGTGCTACTTTTTTTTTTGAATGTAACTTTTACTTTAAGGTCTGTATTCCAATGAGGGCTCCTAAAAAAAGAAATGAGTTATAAACGGGTGTACTATATTAAAATGTTGTGTAAAAGAACTGCTCTTCGTTTTAACAAGGTGTAGAGCTGGATGAACACAGCAGGCCAGGCAGCATCAAAGGAGCAGGAAAGGTGACGTTTTGGTTCTGGACCGAAGGGTCCAGACCTGAAATGTCAGCTTTCCTGCTCCTCTGCTGCCTGGCCTGCTGTGTTCATCCAGCTCTACACCTTGTTATCTCAGACTCCAGCATTGGCAGTTCCTACTATCTCTGATCTTCATTTTACGCCATTTTCCAATAATTATTTCCTCTACTTTCTACACTATATTGCTTCTTTTTAATAACAGT
>JAHRHZ010000263.1:39269379-39336177 GCA_024137785.1 Ginglymostoma cirratum
GTTCTGAGGAAGGGTCACCGGACCCGAAACGTTAACTCTCTTTTCTCCTTCACAGATGCTGCCACACCTGCTGAGCTTCTCCAGCAACTTTGTTTTTGTTCATGTAAGCTCATAGTTAACATCCTTTCGGTCTTTGTGTTTCAATTTAACAGTCATATGGATTATGCTTGTGACTAGATAAATTTGTTATACAACTATTGCTGAAGGTTATTTAAAAATAATAAAAGTTGTTAGCTAAAATACAGATACAGTGATTGATCCCACAGGTTCTGGGTGTGAGCGAAGACTCTTTTCTTCCAGCCTCTTGTAACGGTGTATTTTGTGACTGTCGGTAGTCTTGTTCAGCACAGCAGTTCTGGGATACTTCTGGCTACCTCCCTTTGATGTTTAGATGATTCTACTCCGATCTCTGTACAAAATGGTTGCTACGTTTTATACAGTTCAAAACTTTAAAATGGCTGATATCCTAAACTGTCTTATTTTCTTCTTGGACATTAGGTCAACCCAGGTCTGGAATATCCATTGTTTTTTAGTTGAGATAATTAACTATATAATGACCTTTAGTCAAAAGTTAAGCATAGTTTTATCTGTGATTATAGGAATAATTATTCACGCCTCCTGGGAAACCGTTGTCAGTGGGTTTATGTTTACCCTTGGAAATGCCCACTGAATTTTAAAGTCTTTTGAGATACATGCAATAGGGTTTCAAGACCAACTGGATTCACAAGTGTAGTTATGTGGCCTTGGAGCTGTTTTGTAGGACTTCTTGTGTCTGTTCTAAAGATAGTGAACTTTCTTTACAAAATATATTATAATAACCATACATTTGTGACACTACATTAGTTGCCTTAGTGTAGCAAGCGCTTATAGGCAAATTTCATGTCTAGTGCAGAGGACAGCTATTTTTGTGGTGATGATCTTATGGTGCTCCTTATGTGAAATGTCTTAAATGTTAAACTAAGATCTGGGGACCAAAATAACCATAGATTTGCATACACATATTAGGCATAGCTGCAATAGCACCGTAAATAAGCAGTGGAAGAGGTAACTATGATCAAGATAAATTAAAAGACTGTGGAGGTGCTGCATGTGCAACTATGTGGTGCTTACACAAAATTTTGCCAGTTGAAAAAAAAATCACTCCTAGCCTGGATTTGTAATGCAGCTGCAAGCAAGGGTGTTAAATGCAACTGCCAAACTTATTAACATTCACAATTCATAAGTCCTAAAGACCACATTCTTCTGATCATTCCATCTTTCCTAGGTCTGTCAATGGGACAGTGGAAGAGAATAATGTTTTCCTTTAGTTTGGAAGGAAACTTAACTAGTGTGAAAGATAAAGGTTTATTTTTATTCACTTAAATTAATGGACATTTAACAAAATAGAATGAAAAAGTTTTGTGTTTATATAATACAATAGCAGGCTTGTTTCCAATTGTTTAAAAAAGTACAATATCTTTCTTTGTACTATTTGTATGTCTATTTACGTCATTGCTGCATGCTCCATATTTCCTGACTACTTCTCAACATTGAGAAATTTAACTTTGAGTTAGCAGTTCCATTAACCTACACAATTTTGACCTGTCTTTGAGTTGAAAGAAGTTGTGTTCCATGTTTGTAAACAACAACAGATAAAAAATATATTTAAGACCAAATTAAAATAATTTTCCTTCAACGAAGACATCATAAATAATCTTGGGCATTTAATCCCCTAAAACAGTTTTATGAGGTCACTGCAACTGTTTAAAAGTCTTTATAATTAGGAAACCTCCAGTGTGAAAACTTGGAATAGTCGTGTGTTATGTAGGCTAATTATGTCTAGCAGCTTCATACGTTTCCCAAGGGTTCAGTGAAGGAACTGTGCGCCTGGTCCTGAAAATTTTGGTTGGGATCTCTGCTCAATACATCTTGAATCTTGAACTGTGTTAAAAATGTGGGCGTTATCAAATTTTCAACAGTGTTAAATTGGTTATGTTTTGCTCTAAGAAATTGTGCAAGTCCCCTTTGGTGTGTGCAGCTGAATCATCAGTTTCAAACTAGTAGGATACGTAAGTAGATCAGTCAAGCAATATTAGCTGGGGAAACTGCAGCAAGATACAGATCTCCTAGTGCTGCAGCAAAAGTGTTTTTGTTCATTTTTGTTTAGGTTCCAAACAACATCTTGTTTTTCTTCTGTGCAGAATGCCTCAACAATTATAAACTGTCTGCACCTTAGATAATGTAATACTAAAAGCCAGGTAAGAATTTTTAATTCCTTTTGGGCAAATAATCTTGACTTTTAAAGAGAGGATGAATACAATATAGAGACCAATATGCCATTAGTGTCGCTTTAAAGGGTTTGATTGAACAAAGCTTAATGCCTTTTCCCTTTCAAATTTCCTGAGGAAATAGAGTTCGTAGAGCATTTGACCATAAATTATAGTTTAGATACTTGGTCATTTAAATGAATAAGCCTGAATAACAATTTTGATATTGTGCTGTTATTATTTGCGGCAGCCATGGTTGATTTTGAAATATTTGGCTTGAATGTTTCCAGTCAGAGCAATAAACAACAGTGATACTTGACTGAATACTAAGCTTCTTTCATTAGGAAGCACGTCAATGCAAAAGTGTCTTGGTGATGCATCAGGGACTGATGTCTGAATGCATTTACTACAGCAAAGAAATGTGTTTACTCAACAGCCTTGTTCAAATGCAAGGATATCTGCCTGATGTTAATCATTTTGATAACTTGTGTGTCACTATACCAATTTTTACAGCTGTAGAGTTGACACGTAAATGAAAATTGTAAATGCTATTTTGTTTTCTCTTTGAAATGATTAAACATTGTTTAATAAAATTCAATTTTTCTCCTTCTTTTCCGAAATGGTTGAATTCCTTTGTTCTTCTGTAGGCCCTGGACTTACTGGTCCTTTAACTTAACCAACATTGAAGTTGGATTCAGTAATTCTTGCAAGCAAACTCTAGCTTACGCTGCCGTGGGCACTCACTGTCCTCTGAATTGAACTTAGAGTCACAGAGATGTACAGCATGGAAGCCGACCCTTTGGTGCACTCATCCATGCTGACCAGATATCCTAACTTAATGCAGTCCCATTTGCTGGTATTTGGCTCATATCCCTCTAAATCTATTCATATACCCTTTCAAGTGCCTTTTAAATGTTGGAATTGTTCCAGCCTCCACCACTTCCTCTGGCAGCTTATTCCATACATTGGCCCTTTTAAAATGTTCCCCTGTCATCTTAAACCTGTGTCCTCGAGTTTTGGTCTCTGCTACTTTGGGGAAAAGTTGTTGGCTGTTCACCCTATCTATGCCCCTCATGATTTTGTAAACTTCTATAAGCTCACAACTCTGCCTCAGATGCTCTAGGTAAAATAGCCCTAGCCTACTCAGCCTCTCCCTATCGCCCAAACCCTCCTACCCTGGCCAAATTCTTCTATATCTTTTCTGAACGCTTTCAAGTTTCACAATATCCTTCCTATAGCAGGGAAACCAGAATTGAACACAGTATTCCAAAAGTGGTTTAACCAATGTCCTGTTTGGCAGCAACTTGACCTCCCAATTCCTATAGTCAATGCACTGCCAATAAAGGCGAGCATACCAAATGCTGCCTTCACTCTCCTGACTACCTGTGACTACTTTCAAGGAACTATGAACCTGCGCTCCAAGGTCAGCAACACGCCCCACGAACTTACCAACCTGCCCTGATTTGCCTTTCCAAAATGCAGCATTTTACATTTATCTAAATTAAACTCCATCTGCCACTCCTTGGCCAACCTGCCCATCTGATCAAGGTCCTGTTAGTACTCCGAGGTTACCTTCTTGGCTGTCCTGATATACAGCAGTAGCTCTGACTACAAGTGGAACGGTAGAGCAGAAAATCTTCTTGGCTGTCCACTACACCACCAGTTTTGGTGTCATCTGCAAACTGACCAACCATAGCTTGTAAGCCACATGGTTGTACTAGCTTGTGAGGGAAGAAAGACACCAATCTGAGATGGGCAATAAATTCTAAGATTGTCAATGTCTTGAGAATAAGCAATAGAAAGAAATGTCTCACATGTTGACACACTGTTCACCCATCTGCAGCCATTAAACCTGGTTCTTTCCTGCTCTGCCGTTCCACTTGTAATCAGAACTACTGCTGTATATCAGGAACCATAATCCCTGATTTCCCTCTCTTGGTAAAAGATATTCACAGCCATTTCTGAAATGGCTGTGAATATCTATGTTTATACTAATTTAAGATCAAAACTGACTCCTTCAGGAATTTTTTTTCTGTATTAGTTTCATCAAAATCAGCATGTAAAGTGAGGTTACCAAAAGATAGGTAGATAACTGATTTCATCTAGTGTGGTTTTTTAAGTCTCTCGCTACGTGGAGGAACATAAGCAATTTTGAATTTTAATACACATTTTTGGCAACTAATGCCCAATTAAGATCATAGGACGTAGAAGTGGGAATAGACCATTTAGTCCTTCAAATCTGCTCCACATTCACTAGATAATTGTTTGTGGCCCTAACTTCACTATTCTGCATGCTTCCCAAAAACTCTGGAATTTGTAATTTTGATGGTGCACTCCTCCACTAGGAATGTGTGGTTGGGGCCATTTATAATAATGATGGCAACTAAGGTCAAATATTTTTCATAGGCTCATGTTATGGAGGCATTTTGGCCCATTGTGTTTGTACCAGCCAAGAAAGTTCTGACTATACTAATCCCATTTTCCAGCTCATGACCCATAGCCCAATGCAAAGTGAACTATTATCTTTCTTTACTGTTCAGGGCTGTAGCTCCAGCTGTTTGATTAAAAGAGCTCTTTATTCCAGGAAAATACGTTGTCATCAGATGTTCACTGGTTATGACTATAGTGTGTGATTCCAGAAAATGAAGGACTAACTTTTGCCTTGAGGCCTTTTGGCTTCTCCTGCCATTTTTGGAAGTAAGAAAGTTGCTGTCTGGTGAGAAGCTCTGTGGAAAATACTTCAACCAGACAACATTCACATATCTAAAGCTTACACTAGTGCCATAGATTCCACCACTTTAAATCCTTGGGCATCACAAATGAATAACTCTTTGGGAGATATCAGTGGCCCAATAAAACTGTGTTTTTAAAATTCATTCATGGGATGTGGGTGTCACTAGCTGGGCCAGCATTTATTGTCCATTACTGATTCCCCTTGAGAAAGTGACTGTGAGCCGCTATCTTGAAACGTTGCAGTCTGTTTCATCTGCATACACCCACAATGCTGTTAGGGATCTTGACCCAGCTACAGTGAAGGAAGAGGAATATATTTCAAAGGCAGAATGTTGAATTTTGGAGGGGAGCTTACAGGTGATACGTTTTTACATATCTGATGTCCTTGTCATTCTGGGTGGCGGTAGATGATTTTTGGGAAGGTTTAGCCCATGCAGTCTTAGTGAATTTCTGCAGTGCATCATGTAGATGGTACGTACTATTGCTACTAAACATCAGTGGTGGAGGGAGTGAATGTGGCTGTGGTGCCAATCAAGTGGGTTTCTTTGTCCTGGATGGTGTGAAGCCTCTTGTATTGTTGGAACTGCATTCCTCCAGGCTAGAGAGTATTCCGTCACACTACTCTAATGCCTTGTAAGTGGTGGACAGGCTTTGGTGAGTTACCTTGTTGCAGGATTCCTAAATTCTGACCAGCTTTTGTAGCCAATGTTTATGTGGCTAGTCAGTTCAGTTTTTGTTTAATAGTAACTTCCAGGATATTGATAGTGGGGTGTGGGGAGGTGGGGGGGGGGGTGCGTGTCAGTGATGCTGATGCAATGTAATGTAACTTTTGTGATTTTCTTTTTGTTTTTTTAACTTCGATTCAACTAACATTTAGAAAACATAGTATTTACTAATTACCTAGGCCTTGTTGATAATTCTGCCTGGAAGATGAAAACATATGTTGAGATCGTGGAAGACTTTAAAAGAAGCACCTAGACAAGTTTTTAGATGGAAGAATAACTAGTATGCAAGTTGGCATTTCTTATAGTATAGGGGCTTCCGTTTTTTTTTGTCGGAGTTCATCAATAGCTAGGACTTGTGTACTGTGATTTGTCGCTATAGAACTGACCTTGTATATATCTGTTTAGTTGGCACCTTGCAGCTGTAAAAATGCCTCCTCAATTTCAATTTCCATTGAACTCAGTTACTGAGCATTTAGAGGAAGCATCACTATCCAAGTGCAGTCCTACCGCAGTTACTGTGAAACCATGCAATTAATCAAGTTGACATGAAACGTGTCTATCTGTAAAACTAAGTAAAATATAGTCACAATTTAATGTGAATGCTCAAACACCACATTGGAACAATCTTATGAAGAAATGTTAGCAAATATGTGGCCTATATAATGCTGTTCCTGACACTTTTTGTACAACTGTGATTGTATAACCAGAGCAGCATTATACATTAGAATTTAGGTACACTAATAATTTTGTGTCCAGTGTTGAGTTAAATGTGCTGTAAAGGCCTGTTGAGAATTGATGGCTTTATGTAAGAACTGATTCAAGCTGAGATGTGTCTCAAAGCAGCTATGGAATTCATCGAATTTTAAACTTGTATGCCAAACGTACATTCAAACAGTTGTTTCATTAAATTGTGCTAGCATTGTGGAATTTCCTGTTTTGGAAGGTCTTCCTTCCTATTATCTATTGTCTTCCTATTATCTTTTATACGAATGTGATCTGTTGTTTTCATATAAAACAATTTTTTGTTCAATCATCTTGTGATTTCTTAGGAATTTTGTCTGTAGGCTATGATTCCTGTGACGTTGCTTTCTAATGCCATTAAGATTGCCTCACCTTATAATTGAAGAGATTTCCAACCTGTCATTTTCTGGGCAGAGGCTCATGTACTTCAAAAGAATTGGCAAACGTAGAGAAGGTCAGGACAGTATTCCCATGCATAATGAAGAGCCAATATTAATTCATTACTTTATGAATTTCCAGTAGGAATCACATTTTTTATACCAGAAATTAATAACAAACGTAATCTGCTTCTGGAGTTAAAGTTTGAGCAGAAGAGAGAATTCCTGAAGACTGCCTTTGTTTTACCTTTGAGTTGAGACTTTTAAATTATCACAACATGAATTTAAAAAATAAATGAGACTGAGGTAGGTAATGCTCCTCTTCTGATGGTACCTTCCCTAATTGAATATTTTGTTGTGCAATTGCTAAAAGCTGAGATTGACATAAAAGTTTTGTTTAGCACATTGCTATGGTTGTCATTTTGACAGCATGACATATTCTTCTTATACATAATACAGATGGAATAATTCGAGTATTTTTGAACAGTTGAATGTAGTTTTGTTCTAAGGTTTGTCTGTTTCTCTACACAGATGAATAATCATATATACTGAGATAGCAAGGTAGAGAGCTGGATGAACACAGTAGGCCGAGCAGGAAAGCTGACGGGTCTGTTCAGACCCGAAACGTCAGCTTTCCTGCTCCTCTGATGCTGCTTGGCCTGCTGTGTTCATCCAGCTCGATACGTTGTTATCTCGGATTCTCCAGCATCGGCAGTTCCTACTATCTCTGAATCATATATAGTAGTTATTTGGTTTGTTTTTTGCTGCACTGATTATATAAAAAAAGTTAAATGCTCGAGAACTAGCACTGCATGCCAACAGTGTCATTGCTTCTGAATGTTTTGTTCCTGGGCACCTGATGTGGGCACCTCATCTCTAATTTCCCTTGAAAATGTTAGTGTGTTGCCTTCTTTGTCCATACAGTTTTTGGGTTATAGGAAAACATATAGTTCTGTTATGAGGGAAGTACCAGGATTTCGACTCAGGAACTGTGAATGAACCATGAATGTACAAAGTTTTTGAGAATATTTGTAGCTCGGGTTGCGAATGAGGTTGTAGACTTGCTTGCCAAACCAGTGCGTTTGGTTGCAGACGTTTCGTCACTGTGCTAGGTAACAGCATCAGTGCGCCTCTGGTGAAGCATTGGTGTTCTGTCCGCTTGTTATTTATATGCCTCGGTTTGCTGGGGTGGTTGGCTTTACTTTCCGGTTGTGTTTTTCAGTGGTTTGTGTATCGGGTCCAGTTCAATGTGTTTGTTGATGGAATTCCGGTTGGAACGTCAGGCCTCCAGGAATTTCCTGGCATGTCTTTGTTTGGCTTGCGCTGTTATGGATGTGTTGTCCCAGTTGAATTAGTGTCCTTTTTTTCCGTGTGTATTGAGACCAGTGAGAATTGGTCGTGTCTCTTGGTGGCTAGGTGGTGTTGGAGTATCCTTATTGTCAGTTTTCTTCCATTTTGGCCTATGTATTGTTTATCACAATCCTTGCATGGTATTTTATATATTACGTTAGTTTTATTAGTTGTGGATATGGGATCCTTTACGTTTGTCAGTAGCTGTCGCAGTGTGATAGTTGGTTTGTAGGCTACCCTGATGCCTAGAGGTCTGACTAGTCTTGTGGTCATCTCTGGTGTATCTCTGGTGTTTGGTAGGGTGACTAGCATGTCTGGCTGTGTTGTGTCGTCTTGTAGTCTGTCGCGGAGGTAGTGGCGGATTGTGCTTTTTGGATATCCATTCCTTTTTAAAAAAACTCCATGTGAGTGCTCCTGTTCTGCTTTGTGCTATTCTGGGTTGTGAGGCACAGATCCGGGGAATTCCTGGAGGCCTGGCATTCCAACCAGAACTCTATCAACAAACACGTTGAACAGGACCCGATTACACCAACTACTGCAGCAAACCGAGGCGTATAAGTAACAAGCAAGACAGACTACCAATGCTTCACCGGAGGTGCGGTGACGAAACATCTGCACCCAAACACGCTGGCTTGGCGAGCAAGTCTACAACCTTAAGCACAAATGTAGTTCCAAGTCATAATGGTGTGTGGCTTGTCGGACAACCAGCAGGTGGTGAAGTTCATGTGTTTGCTGCCTTTGGCTTTTTAGATGATAGAGTAGATGTTTTAGAAGGTGCTCTTAGAAGAGACTGGGTGAGTTACCCGAAGATTTGAGGGTAGAAATAGGTTGAGTTCTTTATCATCATCCTAACAGTTCATATGGTGCTAGAACATTTTGGAGTGAAGTTGAGTAGAATAGACGTGCAAGTTGGATGTTATCATTCTTTAGCAACATTTTCATTGTAACACTCTACTTTTAGCTTCACTTGACGTTTGAGGGTATTTTTGAATTATAGTATGAGCAAATCACGCTGGTGCTTTGAACTATTTGAAACCCTCATAAGCAAATTGTGGTCCAATGAGTTTACAGGGTCTGTGATTCAGTGTTGCAAATATTACCTTCAGGTAATCATTGTTTAATAATCCAAAATTCTGAAACTTCCTTCCTAAATTTCATAATCACAACCCTACAAATTAATCATTGTTCAGAAGTGTGATCCTGCAATTGCTTGACTTCTGTCCATTTGGTGTAGCACCTTAAAGTCTTTGTTCAAAGAGGTCTGTCCCAAGACTTTCTCATGGTCATGCTGGACAGGAAGATGACTTCGGTGGTTCTCTTGATTTTTGTTTCCTGACAACTAATACAGCTTTGAGAGATTTGCCCATCAAACAAAATACCTTGCTCTGGCTCCATATTATACCTGCACCAATTAATTTAACCTGTTTGACAGTGATATTTGTGTTGAGTTTCCAAAGTAAGCAACTAAAGCTTAAGAATTGTCCAAAAATCATTTGAAGAGTAATCAACGAACAATGGAAATTAGACCACATGAAATTTTAATACTGAAGAAAAGATGAGAGTCGTTACCTGTCCCTGGAGAATGATTTTAAAATCAAAGTTCAGAGTTTCCTTTTGACTTGTTAAGATCCATTGTGGCTTGTGAAGAGTACTTCAGACAGGAGGAAAATTAACCAAGAAAGTCTTGTAAATGTTTAATGTGATATGAAGACAAAGGAAATAGCCAATAAATCTCTTGTCAAGACTATCAGTTGGCTGTGAAACTGCACCTCCATTGTGAACAACATGTTGGACAAAGATCTGGCTTTCTCGATCAGTATTGCCATTCCATGCATTGTATTACCAAGGTAGTCTGAAAGTGTTTTGAATATAAAGAAAATAAATTAACTCTATCTCAAGTAGAAGTGCGTATGGACACTGATAATCTACCAATAATATAGTTACCGCATGGATTTTTGATTATTCGAAAAGTTAAGGCACAGTAAAGTTTTTGTTTCTACTTTTCTGTTTTTATTGAAGTATGAATTTTAGCTTTAAGCAAATACCAAAATTTTACACTTGTCACCTGGAGGAATGTAATGATTAGAAGTCTGTCAAACTGCTGACACGTTTAAAACCTGACATGGTGGGACGCGAACCTGGGTCCCCAGAGCATTACCTCAGTCTCCAGATTAACCCACTAGGACATTGCCTGCACCCCGCTCCCCCCCGCCAACCCCCTCAAATCATCAGTGAACTGATGGATGGAGGCATGAACAGTGCTATCAAACAGCACTTGCCTAACAAGGGGAGGGAGCAAGGAAGGGAGAGACTCTGCTGACTGGAGTCATACGTGGCATGTAGGGAGATTGTGGTTGTTGGTCAGTCATTTTACTCCCAGAATATCTCTGCAGGAGCTGCTCAGGGTAGTGGTGTCCTTGGCTTGACCACCTTCGGCTGTTTCATCAATGATCATTCTTCCATCATAAGGTTAGAAGTGGGAATGTATGTTGATGATTGTACAAATGTTCAACTCAATTGTGAGGACTCAATACTGTAGCAGCCCATGTCCAAATGAAGCAAAAATTGAACAATATTCAGTTTTGGGCTGACTAGTACAAGTAATGTTGCCTAGAACTTGCGTTACATGAATGACTATCTCCAACAAGAGATTATCTGACAGTTATACCTTGATATTGAATGACATCATTATCAGTGAATCCCTCACTGTCAACATTCTGGGGTTACTATTTACCAGCAACTGAAGTGTACTGGACTAACTATAAATACTGTGGCTACAAGAGGTGGTCAGAATACTGCAGTGTGTAACTCACCACCTGATTTCCCCAAAGCCTGACCACCGTCTAGCTGGCACAAGTCAGACATGTGATGGAATATTACCCTCTTGCCTAGATAGATGCAGTTGCACATAAATCAGGAAGCTTGACACCATCCAAGACAAAGCAGCCCTTTTGATCGGCACCGCATCCACTTCCTCCTCCACTGATGCTGAGTAGCAGCAGTATGTACCATCTAAAAACTGCACTGCAGAAATTCACCAAAGGTCCTTAGATAGCACCTTCCAAATCTGCGACCAGTACCATCTAGAAGGACGATGGCAACTGTAGGCGAACGCCGCCACCTCCAAGCCGCTTGCCATTCTGGTTTGGAAATAGAAATACTGTTTCTTCAGTGTCACTGGGTCAGAATCCTGGAACTTTCTCCCCAGTGGTATTGTGGCTCTGCCAACACCGAATAGACTGCAGCAATTCAAGAAGTTTGCTCGACACCACCTTTTTAGGGACAACCAAGGATGGGCAATAAATTCTAGCCTAGCCAGCAATGTCCACTCATATGAATTGAAAACAGTGGAGCCATCTGTAATTGAAAAGGGCTGACAACTGAATAGCCAATGCAACCCACTGTGGTTTCACAAGCAGTTGTATGGTTTTGTGCTGTTTAGTGAAAACTAAATTCTTTGCAATCTGTTCTAGCATGAAGATTCAAGAGTGAAGATAAATGCTATTTTATAGATTAGGACAATCTAATTATTCCATATTTGTTCTCCCCGTATCATATACATGTTTGACCAGGAATACTATATGAAAACTGCATATCGCTAGAATCTGACCAATGTTGCACGAATAATCCTAATGCGTTAACTGGCATGCAGAATTATTTTCTTCCCACAGCACAGGCAGTCATCAAAGAATGTACACGTTTAGGGAAGGATTTCCACAGCTGGAGGCATGGCAACCTATTTTATAATAGTAATGCTCAAAAGTGAGAATTGCACAAGTCAAATGTCTGAGTGTTATACATTTGGAGGGAATTAGAAAGGGGGTTGTGGGAAGACCTCAAAGGAAACTATATCTAATGTTGGAAACATTACAGGTGAAGCATTATTTAAGAAAGGTCCTAAGTCTGCAAACATAGGGTCGTTATTGAATGGAACCTGGTACAAGGACACAGATAAGTTTTGAAAGGTTTCAAGTTTACAAAGAGTGTAGTATGGGAGACCAGCCAAAACTGCTTTCGAATAGTTGAGTCTACAGCTAATGAAAACACGGATGAGGCTTTCAGCACCAAATGAGTTAAAGTGGGGAGGGTGTTACCTCATTATTTGAAGGAGAAATGGGTAGATTGATTCTGACTGTTGGTAGCTCATCCGAACTAAATATGACACAGCTGACTGTGTGGGTCAGCCTCACTCAGTTGCTAGGGAGAAGGATAGAGTCAGTCACGAGGGAATAGAATTTGTGGCTGGGAGTGAAGACAATGCCTTTAGTTTTCCAAATGTTTAATTACAGCAAATTTCTGCTTCTCCAGTACTGGAAGTCAGGCAAGCAATCTTGATAATTTTAGTAAATGGAGGGGTCAAGAGAGATGGTACAGTAGTACAAGGTGTCATTAGCATATATGTGGCAACTGACCCTGTGTTTTTGAAAATAAGAAACAGCATGCAGATGGGAAATACAGTATCAAGGATCATTTCTTGGCTGACATGATTAATGATCAGGAATAAGAAGAGAAACCATTACAATCGATTGTCTGGCCACAACTCTACAAATAAAACCAGGTGAGTAGAATTCCAACCAGCAGGTGGCTACATGGAGAGAGCAGTAAGTAAAACATACGGTATCCTTACCTTTTATTAATCGGGTCATAGAGTATGAGGGAATGGAGATGATGTAACAAGTGTCTTATACACATTCAACATGTTGGCTGCAGTATTGCGTACAGTTCTGGGTGCCACATTATAAGACGGATGTAACTACATTGGAGAGTGTGCAGAAGCAAATTACAAGAATGGTTCCAGGGATGAGAATAGATTGAAGAGTTTGGGTCTCTTCTTGGGAGAAAAAGCCTATGAGGGGAGACCTGATAGAGATTTTCAAGACCATGAGATGGCTGAATAGAGTAGATGGGAAGAAGCTGTTCCTGTTTGGAAAATAACCCCAAGAGGCTGTAGATTTTTAAGTGATTTGCAGAAGAAGCAAGGATGATGTGGCAAAACAACTTTCTCACTCAGCCAGTAGTTATAGTATGGAATGTACTGCCTGGAAGTATGGTTGAGGCAGGTTCAATTGAGGCATTCAAAAGCACATTGGCCAGTTCTTTGGAATAACGATTTTGAGGGAAAATGCAGGAGACTGGCACTAGGCAATGATGCTTATTTGAAGAGTTGGTGCTGACTCAATGATTGTTTTATAGCACAGAAAGGTATTCAGTATACTGTGGATTCCATGAAATTTAGGAAGGAAGTTTCAGAATTTTGGATTCTTGATAGTTGAAGGCATGTCCACAAACTTGGTATCATCGTAATTGGGAATACTAATGTAGGTGAAATTGGTGAAGGTATGAGAGTTCTAGGGCTAGAGGTGGTTAGAAATGGGCGGGGAAGGTCTGAGTATTTTGAGATATTGGTTGACAGTGTAGTTTAATGTAGTTCAGTGAACACAGGCGATGGATAGACAAAAAAATGATGCTAAATATGACAGAATTTTGGATCCCTTCACGCTCATTTATGATCAATGTGTGAGATTGGCCTGGAGTGCATTTAAATAATCCAATCTAGAGCTAACAATGGATGAGAGTTTCTGTGACAGAAGAGTTGAAGTAGGGATGGCATTGGGTGATGATTTGGAGATGAAAATAGACACTCTTAGTAATGGGATATGCTTGGAGGCTGTGGTATGGTAACATGCTAAACCAAGGTTGCAAACGGTCTGATTCAGCCTCCAGACTGTCACCAGGGAGATAGACAGAATTGATGAGTGGGAAATGTAGTTTGAGATGAGCACTGAAGACAAGTTTGTCTTTCTAATATTTAGCTGGTGGAAATGTCTGAGGATGTGTGGCTTGGTGGTAGTGTCACTGGACTAGAACTCCAGGCTAATGTTTAGGGAAACACATTCAAATTCCATCATGGCAGATGGTGAAATTTGAATCCAGTAAAAATATGGGATTAAAACGATAACTTAATCGTGACTATGTAATCACTGTTAATTGTCATTTTTTAAAAAAAATCCTTGATCTTTTATGGAAAAATATCTTCCATCTTTACCTGGTCTGCCCTACATGTGCCTCCAGACCAACATCAATATGGTAGACTCTTAACTGCCCTCTGAGAAACTAGAGATGGGTAGTGTTAACCTACCAGTGATGCCCACATGAACAAATATGTAAAGAGAAATCCAGCATCGAATTTTGGACAGAGTTTGATGATAAACAGTGGAGAAATTGAGAGGAGCGGTAGTGAGTGTGTGAGGTATCATTAGCGCACTTTTGGAAACTGACGCTATATTTTTGGATGACCTCACTGAGAGGCTAAATGTAGAAATAGGGAGCTAGAGATTTATTCTAATGGGACACCACAGTTAAAGAAGTGAAAAGAGAAACCATTTGGGTAATGATGTAATTAAATATAAACGAGTTGAAGGGAACTTAAGTGTCCTTTCTGACAGCAACCTCCCCAGCGAAAAAATATGGAATCATGTTCTGAATCATTATCATGACGGTTGGATTTTAAATGACTTTGAGTCTAATTGACATCTGACTTGTATGCAGGTACCAAATTAATACATTATTATTTGGTGAAATATGAGCTATTGTCCAAAATCAATGGGCTGGCTGGCTGTTGCTGATGTGATTATGCATAGCAAAACTTAAATGAAGTTGTGTTTTTACTTATAAATTCTAATTTTGGTTTTTGGTCATGATTAGATTGTGAAGATTGTGCACTTTATCTGCACGCCCACACCAGTTTTGAAAGATCTTGATATGAAAACTTCGAACAAAGTAATCAAATTGTTTTGGAAATTGTTAGCAATATTTATGTTGCCTTTTAGATCAAAGTATTCTAATGGAGGAAAACTACAAACTTAAATTCTAAAGGCTTTGTGCATCCTTCTGAAAATCCAGTGCTCCTCTTATTAGCTGATCCTTTTGCATCCATTAATCAGTGCAGTAACTTGGGGCAGAATTTAATGGTGTTTTCTGTTACCTCCATAAATAGCCATTTTGCCTACTTGGACTTCCTGCACTCACTCTGCTGTATCGTAACTCATTGGTTGATCAAAATTAATGAAATAGGCAGCATAAAAGGAACATAAGGCAAGGAAATGAGAGATTAAATAGTGAAGGAGTGGAGTGAAATAAACCTACTGACACAAGGTCACTAAAGAGATTATAATATGGTGAAGGTGAGCAGGACTTGAATCAAATACTTGTTACTTAGAAAGCAGTCTCTTTAAAGTATACCACAACCATTTATATAAGTTAGAGGAAACAAAATTTATGCTTGAAATTATAGCATCCTTTTTTTAAAAAAAAGGCATGATAGTTTCTCCAGCAAAATACAATGGGAGCAGCGTGCATATTTTTGTCTGCCCCTCCACCTCCCTCTGTCCTTTGCCCTCTCATAGAAACCTGATTTTACGAAAGTCTACACTGCTGCTACAGTGTGAATTTAACGTAGCAGTGAGTGGAGACAGATCCAAATGGCTGAAGAATAGAATCCCTGCAGTGTGGAAACAGGCCGTTTGTCCCAAAAAGTCCACACTAACTCTCCAAAGAGCATCCCACCCAGACTCACTCCCTTACCCTATCCCTGTATCTCTACATTTCCCGTGGCCAATCCACCTAACCACATTTTTGGACTGTTGGAGGAAACCTGAGATCCATGGGAAACTCACGCAGACGCAAGGAGAATGTGCAAACCTCATACAGACAATTGCCTAAGGCTGGGATTGAATCCTGGTCCCTGGTGCTGCGAGGCAGCAGTGCTACCACTGAGCCACTGTGCCTAAATCTGCAAATAAAATATTACCCCTCCAAAGTCAAGTAAATTGCAGCTGGAGAAGAAAAGTAGTAATTGCAGTATTCAAAGGTGAAAGAGATCAACTTTTGGGTGAACTGTTCATTGAAAGGTATCCAGTCTGATGATCTGTCATGTCTATTTGCTGGTCAGTCAATTACTTTCTGGTCATTTGGTTTATCTTGGCCTTCCTGTGGGTGCTATTTTATTTCACTAAAGGTTGACTATTCAAAAGCACGACATAAACATAACCAATTTTGTTTTGATTAGTTTGTTCTTGGGATACGGATATGACCGGCTAAACCAGTGTTTATTGACTCTCCTAATTGCTCCTTGAGGGTGGTGGTGAGCTGCTGCCTTGTATCATTGCAGTTCTTGGGCTGTTAGCATAGCAACCAATGCTGTTGGGAGTGGAGATACAGGATTTTTTTTAACTTAGCTGCTGTCAAGGAACTGCAGTATGGTTCCAAGTCAGGATGACGAGTTGCTTGGAGGGGAACTTGCAGGCTCCCGTGAATCTGCTGCCCTTTTCGCTCTCTGTTGAGGTCATGGATATGGAAGATGCTATTAAAGGAGCTTTGGTGGTTTACAGCAGTGCGTCTTGTGGATGATACACGTCATTGCAATTGGTGGAGGTAATAAATGTTGAAGGTGGTGGCTAGGATAATTTTGTCCTGGATGAGGTAAAGCTGTTTGAATGTATTAGAGCTGTACCCACCAAAGTAAGTGGACAAGTGGAGAGTATTCTATTACACTCATGATTTGTGCATTATTGATAGTGGAGAGGTTATGGGGAGTCAGGAGGTGACTTATTTGCGACAGAATTGCTAGCTTCTAACCTGCTTTTGTTGTCACAGTATTCATAATGCTGGTCCACTTCGTTTTCTGGTCAGTGGTTACCCTAGCATATTAGTAGTGGAGCAATTCAATGATAGTAGTGCCATCAATTGTCAAAGGGGGGAGTGCTTAGATTCTCTCTTGATTGAGATAATCCTTGTCGGGCACTTGTGTATCAATGAATTCTGTTTGTCTTCAAATTACTATAAGATATAATGTGATAATTTTGCACTGCCTATTTTGTACTTGGAAGGATACTCAAGTTAATTGTTCAATGCTTTGCATGTTATAAAGCTTATCATTTACTGGTTGGCATTACTGGTGTCATTGTTTAGTTTGGGGCAATATAAACATTTCATCCAAATCTTTGTTATACTGCAGTTTTATGTGTGTTCGTGAAATGGCAGTGTTTCATATTGTCTGCATTAGACTAAGAATTTAGTGTGGAAAACACAGCTCCTCGTCGGCTTATTAGAATTAGCTGTGCAGCAAGGTCACTGCATTGACACTCCTTATTACCAAATTTAGCTATAAACAGCACTGTCCAAAAAAACAACCCTGTTGACTGGCGCACTCCCAGCATTTTTTGAAATGTAAGCATACAGGCAGCTTTTCTATGAATTGGAATTTGCACACTCTATTTGTGGCATGGATGAAGCTAAAAGAATTGCAGAGTCTTAATAGACTCAACTAGTCATGTTATCATATCCGACATTGATTGGACAAGTTATGATATTGGACTAGTGGTACAAATGGAGTAAAAATGGGTGATGAGACAGTTTCTGAACTGGTATAGAGAAGTGCCGTGATGTAAGGAAACCTCTCAACCTTTTAAAGAAAATGCTTGGATAAGGAACTTAGTGTCATAACATTCAAGGCTTGTGCCTATTGTAGGTAGTTGTATATTGTTGGCGTATAGACTTATTGTACTGTTATGATTGCACGCGCTACTTCCAAATCCTGTGATTCACTGTCTGATGAGCGGCAGCAAAAATTCTAATTGGATTTGCTGAAGCTCAGGTCAAACTTTTGTTCTCATTTCCAGTGCTGTCTTACTCCTCTGACGCATTTTAGTTTACATTAAAACGTTCCTTCCAAGTCATTAGCTCATTGCTTGGTGTATGGTTTAATTTTTGTTTTGGTCAAGTCTGTATAGAAATTAGTAGTTGCGTTAGTAACCATATAGAGGAGGTTCACTAGGTTGATTCTGGAGTTGAGGTGGTTGGCTTATGAGGAGAGACTGAGTAGATTGGGATTATATTCATTGGAATTCAGAAGATTGAAGGGGGTCTCTTATAGAAACATATAAAATTATGAAGGGAATAGATAAGATAGAAGTAGAGAGGATGTTTCCACTGGCAGGTGAAGCTAGGACAAGAGGGCATAGCCTCAAGATTAGAGGGAGCAGATTTAGGACTGAATTGAGAAGGAACTTCTTCCCCCAGACTGTCGTTAATCTCTGGAATTCCTTGCCCAGTGAAGTAGTTGACGCTACTTCAGTAAACGTTTTTAAAGCTAAGGTAGATTTTTTTTTGAACAGTAAAGGAATTAAGAGATATGGTGAGTGTGCGGGTAAGTGGATCTGAGTCCACGAAAAGATCAGCCGTGATCTTATTGAATGGTGGAGCAGGCTCGAAAGCCCAGACAGCCTACTCCTCCTCCTAGTTCTTATGTTCTATGTTCAATTGCACTGAAGTTAATTTTTACAAGTATCCAGTTCTGTAATTCTGTAAACTGATGAGTTGCTTCCTGATTCTTTAGCATGTGCAATTTCTGGTTGGGGTGCTTAATTCATTTGGCTTTTCTACAATAGAGCTTGTGCAGCGGCTTGCAGTTTCTTACCAGACATGGTTTGCAGTTGCAATTCTGATTGTATGAAGTACATTTAGGTTAGTGAAGCGAGGCAGCATGCAAAGCAGCAACATTGACAGGAATGAATTAAGTGTGAATTAAAACACTGCTGAACTTTGAGGTTTGGCAGCACAAATCAAAAGTGGAAATTCTTCAGAATGCAGTTGCAAAACTGAGCAAAAAAAAATTATGTTTGAAACCTTGGAAAGTGAAGATCAAAAGTAAAATGCTTTCTGTGCCTTCCTGTCCTCTGTGAGGTAAAGAATTGTTTATATATTTTTTCTAAACATATCTTGAAGCGTAATTTTATTCGATAATATCGCCTGTAGTGATAGTGCTTTAGCTATTGTGTAGATTTTGTGCACTAATGCTATATGAAAATTACGGTTTAAACTGGACATTTAATTGTTTTTGGCACTTTACTTCTAAGAAATGTGACTTTACAAACTTGAAGATTTGGCCGCTGCTTGCCTTCTCTCTTTCAGGTGGTAGATAACTCTCATTAAACTCTCAGACTAGTCCCTGAATAATAGAATGTGGATTTCCTCTCCAGTGTGTATGCTCCAAAGTCCACCAACTTCTGATACTCAAATGACTCGACACCCTACATAGTTTTGCCATCCCTCCCAAGAATCTCTCATTCCTGTTTTCCTCATTTATGTGTTTTCATTTTATGACATTATTTGCAAGTAATCTGCAGCATCTATTTATGTACAGTTAATAGCCAGATTTTTTTCTGTCATCCTTGACTCATGCATACTGTATTGATACTATAAGAGAGCTTATCCGGTCTGGCAGGAACCACATTTTCTCCAGCTAAACCTTGGGAAGATTGAAGGCATTTCATTTTTCCATATTCGTGCCTTAGCTTCTTTTCCCTGTCTGTTTGATAGAAATGGACTGCTTACAAACCTAGTGTTGTGTTCCTTTTTTTTAAGCTGAGTTTGCAGTTGTTCTCCCTGTCCATCACACAGACTTTCTTTCTGTTCCATGTCAGTGATGCGACTTGCCTTTGTCCTTTCTTCAGCTGCTTCACAGCAGAAATTCTGAATCATTTGAGACCATATTTTCTGGCAAATTATAACAACCTGCTGTCTTAAAAACACGTTGAAGTGTTTTTGCAATTGATCAGTCTTGAAACATGACTTCCTGTAGCTTAGTACCACACTACATTATGACTCATTAGTTGAGTTCAAGGTGAATTCCTTTTGCACAAAATGTCTCCTCAATTTCACTTAATTTGGAGAGGCACAGTGAGATGGTAACAAGTTGTAAGGAGCGTATTGCAAGTTATCCTCATGAGTGAATTAAAAAAAACAGAAAAGATGTGGTGAACCTTAAAAAGGTTCGGAAAAGATGTACAAGGATGTTGCCAGAGTTGGAGGGTTTGAGCTTTAGGCAGAGGCTGAATAAGCTGGGGCTATTTTCCTGGAGCGTCAGAGGCCGAGGGATAACCTTGTAGAAGTTGATAAAATCATGAGGGGCATAGATAGAGTGAATAGCCAAGGTCTTTTCCCCAGGGTTGGGGAGTCCAAAGCTAGAGGGCACAGGGTTAAAGTGAGAAGGGAAAGATTTAACAAGGACCTGAAGGGCAACTTTTTCATGCAGAACATGGTGCATGTATAGAATGAGCTGCCAGAGGAAGTGGTGGAGACTGGTACAATACAACGTTTAAAAGGCATCTGGATGGGTATATGAAGAGGAAAGATTTAGAGGGATATGGGCCAAATGCCAGCAAGTGGGACTAGATTAATTTAAGATATTTGGTTGGCATGGACGAGTTGGTTGGAAGGGTCTGTTTCCATGCTGTACATCTCTGATTCTATAATCACTTGAAGCATTGTTGTATTTGTTCGCATGGCCTCGTTATGATTCCTTAAGGAAAAGGAGTAGATATGCGCTCAGCTGCAACACCTTGATTTCTGAATCGATGACCAATCCTAGACTTATGAAGTACTGCTCTTTGACACATTTTAAATGCACTTCATTTAAATTTTCACATTTTTGGGAGAACATGTTCTTGTTATGTTTTCTGCCTCAACCTGAGAGCTTTTATGTAAATTATATTGTGTTAATTTGACTATTAATTTGGATCTTTTGATGGCATGGAATCTAACTATTTAGCTGACATTATTAGATCATTTGTGCTGTAGGAGATAACTTTAACACCGCTTGATATTTAATGACATTACTATCACTGAATCTCCCATTATTAACATTGTGGGGGTTACTGTTGACACCCTTCAAGCCATCACCATTCTGACTTGGAAATATATGGCCGTTCCGTCAGTGTCACTTGGTCAAAATCATGAAATTCCCTCCCTAACAGAATGGTGGGTCTACCTATAGAATATGGGTTGCATTTTTTTTTTTGCTTTTGCTGTACAGCGAGGACACCTGGGACCTGAGAACAGAGAAAACAAATGTATATCTCTTTAACCAATCTTATTGAAGGATTATTGAAATTAATAGAGCAAAGACTGACAAATCACTGTGAAAGTGGGTGAATCCAATGGCAAACTGTCTGAAAAGAGAAACAAAAATTAAAGTTTCCTTTTTAAAATCTTTCAAGTAAAACTCAAATGAAATCAATGCACAGCAGGCCAAGCAGCATCAGAGGAGCAAGAAGGCTGACGTTTCGGGCCTAGACCCTCCTTCAGAAATGGGGGAGAGGAAGGGGGTTCTGAAATGAATAGGGAGAGAGTGGGAGGCGGATAGAAGATGGATAGAGGAGAAGATAGGTGGAGAGGAGACAGACAGGTCAAAGAGGCGGGGATGGAGCCAGTAAAGGTGAGTGTAGGTGGAGAGGTAGGGAGGAGATAGGTCAGTCCAGGGAGGACAGAGAGGTCAAGGGGGCGGGATGAGGTTAGTAGGTGGGAGATGGGGGAGGGGATAGGTGGGAGGAAGGAGGCTTGGGGACCGCTTTGCAGAACACCTACGCTCGGTTTGCACTAAACAACTGCATCTCCGGTCGCGAACCATTTCAACTCCCCCTCCCATTCCGCAGACGACATGTCCGTCCTGGGCCTCCTGCAGTGTCACAACGATGCTACCCAAAGGTTGCAGGAACAGCAACTCCATATTTCGCTCGGGAACCCTGCAGCCCAATGGTATCAATGTGGACTTCACAAGCTTCAAAATCTCCCTTCCCCCTACCGCATCCCAAAACCAGCCCAGCTCGTCCCCACCTCCCTAACCTGTCCTTCCTCCCATCTATCCCCTTCTCCCACCTCAAACCCCACCCCCATCTCCCACCTACTAATCTCATCCCGCCCCCTTGACCTGTTCATCCTCCCTGGACTGACCTATCTCCTCCCTATCTCCCCACCTACACTCACCTTTACTGGCTCCATCCCCGCCTCTTTGACCTGTCTGCCTCCTCTCCACCTATCTTCTCCTCTATCCATCTTCTATCCGCCTCCCCCTCCCCCTTTTCTGAAGAAGGGTCTAGGCCTGAAACGTCAATCTTCCCTCTCCTCTGATGCTGCTTGGCCTGCTGTGTTCATCCAGCTCTACACCTTGTTATCTCGGATTCTCCAGCATCTGCAGTTCCTACTATCTCTGAAATCAATCCACGTTTGTAGCAGTTACAGTCATTCCTCCATATCTCTCGAAGATTCCATTCCTGAGTATCCCCGTGAATGATGAAATTTGCATGTGCAGCTCTGGTTTAAAAATAGGTTAAAAATTGCGGGTATGTGATGTTTGTCTTTTGATGTTGATTTTTGTTAATTGTTTTTTGATGCAGGCAGGCAAATTTGCAATTAGTGATTTCATGAATACAGAGGATTTACTTACACAGCACAAGAAGTTGTCTGATAGCAACTTATTATGTTGCCAATTCTAGTCCTGCCAAGGAAGGTGCATTCATAATGCAGCCAAACTGGTTGTTAATCAACCTGCAAATCCTTCTAACACTTTTGCTTTTGCCAGATACCACTGGCATGAGAGATTCCTGGCCAGTCAGGTGATGGAAAGAATGTTGGTACCTCTACCATCACTATCCACAGCTCCAGCTTACGACGTGCGTGCAAAAGTGCATGTTGTCACAACTCCAGCTATACTCTTGTTGCCAAACACATCAAATGGGAACGGGAGTAGATCATATGGCTGCATACAACCATTTAACTTGCTTTGCTGCTCAGCATGGTCATGGCTCGTCTTGGGCCTCAACTCCATTTTCCTATCTACTGCTCTGACCCCTTGATTCACTGAGAGGGCAAAATCAATCTCTTAACATCTTAGATTAAAACAGATAAAACTTTCTGTTGAAGTTTAAGCAAGCTTTGTTTCTGTCCATATTATGTTAATACAACAGTTTGCCACCATTCAATGATTTTCATGGTGAGAAACAGTAAATACTGTTTTTGTAAAGTTAATGAGAGACACGCAACTCTGACTGCAACTTTTAGATTTATAAATTTTGGGATACCTTGCCTCGGTTGCTGATTATTTGCATATATGATGGCATGCATCATTTATATCGCTATCATTTTGACAGCCTGTTGCAACCCATATAACTTTTGGTGGATTTTGGTGATTTCTGAAGAAGGTCTAGGCCCGAAACATCAGCCTTCCTGCTCCTCTGTTGCTGTTTGGCCTGCTGTGTTCATCCAGCTCTACACATTGTTATCTCTTAACTTTTGGTGGATCTTGTTTTGCCATCAGTTGATCCAGATTGTATAATTTTCTGCCATACATGTTGCTTTCCTAACCTCTAGAATATTTTCCAGATTATCATTGGTTTTATTTTCTATTTGCATCAAAATGCATCATCAACATCATTAGCTTTGTTAGCGTAGCACATGATTTGTAGCTCATTTGCCACTACTTCCTGAAGTGAAAAAATATAGATCAGCTAATTTTTATGGCATTGTTACAATATCCACTGTCCGATTCTTTCTGAACCTCACTTTGGCTCATTCTGTTTTGTCACGTCAGTAGTTTTAGTTAAAATGATTTTGATCTCAATCTGGTTTCTTGAATGTGTTGTGCTTGTTATAAAGGGTTCTAGGATATAGACCTGGTGACAGTGATATGTTTCCAAGTCAAGATTGTTTGTGAATTGAAAGGCACCTCGCAGGGACTGATTTTATTGTGGTTCAATTGAGGTGTTCTAGGGAGAGGCTGAATAGGTTGGGGCTTTTTTTCCCTAGAGCATCAGAGGCTGAGGTTATAGAGGTTTAAAAAATCATGAGGGGCTAGGATAGGGTGAATAGTCAAGGTCTTTTTCAGAAGGTAGGGGAGTCCAAAACCAGAGGGCGTAGGTTTAAGGTGAGAGGGGAAAGATTTTAAAGGACTTGAAGGGTAACTTTTTAACATGGAAGGTGGCCCAGTGGCTCTGACCTCCATAATCATGAAGTGCTTGGAGATGCTGGTCATGGCTCACATCAACTCTAGTCTTCCAGCCTGCTTCGATCCTCTGCAATTTGCCTACTAACTTAACAGGTCCACAGCGGACACCATCTCCCTAGGCCTGCACTCATCCCTGAAACATCTGGGCAACGAGGACACCTATGTCAGACTCCTGCTCATTGACTACAGCTCCACCTTCAAAACCATTGTCCTCTCCAGACTGATCTCAAAATTCTGAGACCTTGGTCTCAGCTCCACCGTCTGCAACTGGACCCTCAGCTTCCTGACCCACAGACTGCAATCAGTGAAGGTAGTCAACTGCACCACCTCCACGATAACACTCAACACTGGAGCCAATCAAGGATGCATTCTCAGCTCCATACGGTACTCCTGTACACCCATGACTGTGTAGCCAAATTCTGAATGAACGCCATCTACAAGTTTGTTGACAATATCACCACGGTAGGACAATTGTCAAGCAGCAATGAGTCAGAATACAGAAAGGAAATCGAGGGCTTAGCGACATGGTGCAATGATAACAACCTCTCTCTCAATGTTGGCAAAACTAAAGAACTGATTGTTGACTTCAGAAAAAAAGGAGAACACCCTCCCATCTACATCAACGGAGCAGAGTTTGAGTGTATTGAGAGCGTCAAGTTCCTTGGAGTAACGTTAACCGATGACCTGTCTTGGACTTGCCATGTGGATATGATGGTCAAGAAAGCACTACAATGCCTCTTCAGGTGGTTCAGGAAATTTGGCATGTCCATCAGGACCCTCGCCAATGTTTACAGAAGCACCATTGAAAGCATCCTGTCTGTGTTCATAATGGCAACTGCTCTGCCCAGGATTATAAGAAACTACAGAAGGTGGTGTGCACAGCCCAGACCATCATGGAAGTCAACCTGTCATCCATAGACTCCATTCACACCTTCTGTTGCCACGGAAAGGCTGCCGACATCATCAAAGACCCATTGCACCCAGGTAATGTTCTCCTACAACCCCTTCCATCAAGCGGAAAATACAGAAGCTTGAGCACGTGCACCAACAGGTTCAAGAACAGCTTCTTCCCTGCCATTATTAGACTGATGAATGGACTCTCTAACTTCAAATAATGCTGACCTTGTTAATGTTATTTTTGCCTTGTGCACTTGCTGTGCAGTGCAACAGATATGCCTCACTCTGTCCAAGCATTTTTCAACCTTTGATCTCTATGTCATTGCTTACTATGATCTGCCTGTACTGCTCACAAACAAAGCTTTTCACTGTACTTACGCATGACATTAAATCAAATCAGTCATACTGACTAGGGATAGTCATCATGGCTTTGTGTGTGGGAAATCATGTCTCACAATCTTGATTGAGTTTTTTGAAGAAGTAACAAAGAGGATTAATAAGGGCAAAGCAGTGGACATGATCTGTATGGACTTCAGTAAGGTGTTAAATAAGTTCCTCCATGATAGACTGGTTAGTAAGGTTAGATTACACGGTATAGAGGGAGAGCTGGCTATTTGGATACATGTAGACAGGGTGGTGGTGGTGCTTTTCAGACTGGAGGTCTGCGACCAGCGGTGTGCCACAAGGATCAGTACTGGGTCCACAGCTTTTTGTCATTTTATAAAAATGATTTGTATGTGAACGTAGGAAGTATGGTCAATAAGTTTGCAGATGACACCAAACTTGGAGGTGTAGTAGACAGCGAAGAAGGTTACCTTTGAGTACAGTGGAATTTGATCAGATGGGTCAATAGGCCAAGGAGTGACAGATGGAGTTTAATTTAGATAAATGTGAAGTGCTGCATTTTGGAAGGACAAATCAGGGCAGGACTTATACACTTAATGGTAAGGTCCTGGGGAGTGTTGTTGAGCAGAATTCATAACTCCTTGAAAGTGGAGTCGCAGGTAGATAGGATAGTGAAGAAGGCGTTTGTTATGCTTGCCTTTATTGGTCAGTGCATTGAGTATAGAAGTTGGAACTTCATGTTGAGGTTTTACAGGACATTGGTTAGGCCACTGTTGGAATACTCCGTGCAGTTCTGGTCTCCCTGCTATAGAAAGGATGTTGTGAAACTTGAAAGGGTTCAGCAGAGATTCACGAGAATGTTGTCAGTTTGGAGGGTTTGAGCTATAGGGAGAGGCTGAATAGACTGGCACTGTTTTCCCTGGAGGATGGGAGGCTGCGGGGTGACCTTATAGAGGTCAATAAAATCATGGGAGTGGATAGGGTAAGTAGATAAGGTCTTTAACTGGGTGTACATAGTCCCAAATCTAGAGGGCATAGGTTTAAGGTGAGAGGGGAGAGATTTAAAAGGGATTTAAGGGGTAATGTTTTCACGCAGAGGGTGGTGCGTGTATGGAATGAGCTGTCAGAGGAAGTGGTAGAGGCTGGTACAATTACAACTTTTAAAAGGCATCTGGATGGGTATATGCGTAGGAAGGGTTGAGAGCGATATGGGCCAAATGCTGGCCAATGGGACTAGATTTATTTTGGATATCTGGTTGGCATAGAATAGACCAGTTGGACCAATTTCCGTGCTGCATATCTCTGTGACTGTAACCCTTCAGTACGACTGCTGAAATGTTGTCAGGGCTCATCGCTTTTGCACTAAACAGTGCCTCCCGCTGTTTGTTCATGTCACATAGAGTGAGTCAAATTGACTGAAGATTGTAAACTGGGGACTACTGGAGGAGACTGAGATGGATCATCTGCTTTGCCCTTCTGGCTGAAGGTTGTTGCAAATGCTTCAGCCATATCTTTTTGCACTGATGCGTTGGGCTGTTGTATCTTTGAGGGCGAGGATATTTGTGGAGCCTTCTCCTCTCATAAGTTGTTTAATTGTCTGCCAGCATTAATGACTGGATGTGGCAAGACTGCAAAGCTTAAATCGGACTCATTGGTGATGGGATCACTTGGCTTTGTCTATTATTTGCTGCTTATGGTTTTTGGCATGTTTTGTAGCTTCACCAAGTTGACATCTCATTTTTAAGTATGCCTGGTGCTTAGAGTTGATCCCCTGGCTTAATGGTAATGGCTGAGTGTGCAATATGCCAGGCCATGGGATTGTAGGTTGTATTGGAGTACAGTTCTGCTGATGATGGCCCATAGCTGCTCTTGTATGCCCAGTCTTGAGTTGCTAGATTTATTTGAAGTCTTTTACCATTAAACACAGTAATAGTGCCACACAACATCGTGGAGGTTAATCTCAATGTGGAGGTGGGATTTTGTCTTCACAAGCAATGTGTGGTGGTCACTCTTACTGATATTGTCATGGACAGATGTAACTGCAGCCAGCTGATTGGTGAGGATGAGGTCAAGTATGTTTTTCCCGCTAATTGGTTCCTCACCACCTGCTGCAAATCCATCTAGCAGTTATACATAACACAGTGTGGAGCTGGAGGAACACAGCAGGCCAGGCAGCATCAGAGGAGCAGGAAAGCTGATGTTTTGGGTTGGGACTCGGTTATGTCCTTTAGGATCCAACCAGCTCAATCAGTGGTGTTGCTGCTGAACCACTCTTGTTGGTCGACATTGAAATCCCCCACCCAAGATGAGTTTTGTCTTTGCCAAACTCAGTGCTTCCTCTAAGGTTTGCTCAACATGGAGGAGTGTCAATTAATCAGTTGAGGGAAGATGGCACATGGTATTCAGCAGGAGGTTTCCTTGCCCATGTTTAGCCTAAAGTCCTGAGACTGCATAGGATTCGGAGTCATGTAATGAACACTCCTAGGGTACCTCCCGATTGTAAACCATGGTGCTGCCAACTCTGCTGGGTCTGTTTTGCTCATGGGACTGGATAAATCCAGGAATGATGGTGTGGGTGAGATCCTAAATAGTATTTTGTGTCAGCATTCACCCAGGAGAAGGAAATGGGAGGATAGTGAGATTTGTTTGGAGCATGCTAATATGCTAGGGCATTTTGAGATCAAGAAAGTAGTGGTATAGGGTCTCTTGATGAACATTAAGGTGAATAAGTCCACAGGCCCGATGGTATCTGCCCCAGGTTATTGAGAAAGGCAAGACAGGAGATTGCTCGGGCCTTCACCAAGATCTTTGTATCCTCATCAGCCACTGGAGAGGTCTCAGAGGACTGGCAAGTAGCTAATGTTGTTCCTCTATTCAAGAAGAGAAATGGGGATAATCCAGGAAACTATAGATTGATGAGTCTGACCTTGGTGGTTGGGAAGCTATTGAAGAGAATTCTTAGAGATGGGATTTATGCGCATTTGGAAAAGCCTGGCCTAATTAGGGACAGTTAGCGTGGCTTTGTGGAGGGCATGTCCTGTTTTACTAATTTGATTGAATTTTTCGAGGTGACAAAGGTGGTTGATGGGGTTAGAGCAGTGGATGTTGTCTACGTGGATTTTAGTAAGGCTTTTGACAAGGTCCCTCGTGGTAGACTCATCCAGAAGATTAAGATGCATGGATCCAAGGTGACTTGGCTGCGTGGATTCAGAGTTGGCTTGCCATTGAATGCAGAGAGTAATGGTATAAGGGTGTTTTTCAGGCTGGAGGTCCATGATTAGTGGTGTTCCACAAAGATTCGTATGGGGACCTGCACTTTTTGTGATATATGTATAAATAACTTGGATGAAAACGTAGATGGGTGAGTTAGTAAGTTTGCAGATGTAACAAGGATTGGTGGAGTTGTGGATAGTGTAAAAGGTTGTCAAAGGATATAGCAGGATATAGAGAAATGGCAGATGGAGTCTGGATAAATGTGAGGTGCTGCGCTTTGGGAGATCAAATGTTAAGAAAATGTGTACAGTTAGTGGCAGGACCCTGAACAGCATTGATGTACAGAGGGATCTTGGGGTTCAAGTCCATAGCTCCCTGAAAGTGACCACGCAAGTAGATAGGGTGGTAAAGAAGGCGTATGACATACTTGGCTTTATGCGTCGGGGAACTGAGTGCAAGACTCAGGATGTCATGTTATAACACTGTGGAGCTGGAGGAACACAGCTGGCCAGGCAGCATCAGAGGAGCAGGAAAGCTGACGTTTTGGGTAGGGACCCTTCTTCAGAAATGGGGAAGGGGAGGGGGGCTCTGAAATAAACAGAGACATGGCGGGGGTTGGTCTGGGGAAGGTAGGTGGAATGGTGATAGGTGAGTGCAGGTAGGTAGTGGTGGGGATTGGTCAGTGAGGTGGGAGGAGCGGATAGATGGGAGAGAAGACAGACAGGTCAAGGAGGTGGGGATGAGACGGAGGAGTGGTCTTGGGATGAGACCTGGGGTGGGGAGATTTTGAAGCTAGTAAAGTCCACATTGAGACCATTGGGTTGTAGCTCTCAAGGTGGAATATGAGGTGCTCCTCCAGTTTCAGTGTGGCGTCGTTGTGACTCTGGAGGAGGCCCAAGATGAACATGTCGCCCAGGGAGTGGGAGGGGGAGTTGAAGTGGTTCGCGACTGAAAGGTGTTGTTTGTCGCGAGCCAAGCGCAGGTGCTCTACGAAGCGGTCTCTGAGCCTCGTCTTGGTCTCAGAGCCTCCTCTTGGTCTCGCCGATATAGAGGAGGCCACATCAGCAACAGCGGATACAATAGACTGCATTAGTGGATGTGCAGGTGAACGTCTGTCTGATGTGGAAGGTTTTTGTTTTGGGGGGTCCTGGGATGGAGGTGAGGGTGGAGGTGTAGGGGCAGGTGTTATAGAACTCTGTGTTCCATGATGGTGGTGTCTGGGATATTGACTAATATGTAAGACAATTCTACCAATTTTGGCATTAGCTCCCAGATGTTGGTAATGAGTACTTTGCAGGATTGACATGGCTGTTTTCCCTTTTTCAGTGCCTAGATCAATGCCAGGAGATCCATCTGGTTTCATTTCCTGAAACTTTGCAGTGATTGATACAGCTGAATGGCTTGCCAGGCCATTTCAGAGGGCAGTTGAGAGTCAACCACATTGAACAGATTAGGTGAGGAAGGCTGATTTCCTTCCCTGAAGAACATTTGTGAACCGAATGGGTTTCATCATCACCGGAAGGTTCTTAATTCGACATTTTATTTTTAATTGAATTCAAATTCGCCATCTGCCGTGACAGGTTTTAACTCTGATCTCCAGAACAGTAGCTGAGTTTCTGGATTAGTAGTCTAGCAATAATACCACTAGGCTAGTGCCTCCCCACTTATCATTCAGCATCTGCTCGAGCGTAAGATTCTAATTTCACGGTTTCTAAAAATGATGTCTCAGTGGTTAGCACTGCTGTCTCACAGCCCCAGAGGCCTGGGTTCAATTCCAGCCTTGGGCAACTGTCTGTGGAGTTTGCACATTCTCCCCACGTTTGTGTGGGTTTCTGTCGGGTGCTCCGGTTCCTCCCAAAGATGCGCAGGTTAGGTGGATTAGCCATAGTAAATGTGGAGATGTGGAGACAAGACGGTGTAGTGGCCTGGGCCTGGGTGGGATGCTCTTTGGAGCTTTGGTGCTGACTCAGTGGGCTGAATGACCTCTTTCTGCACTGTGTAGGCATTCTATGATTAAGATCTTTTCCACACTTTCTGGAACCTGTTCCAAAGTACTGACCTTAACTATAGCCAACTTCTGCTATCAGTTAAATGTTGTGTTCATCCTCAGTGACAAAGCATCGCAAATTCTTTTGATCAGGAGCCAACGTGCAATTAACTTGCAGACCTGGCCTCGAGAATAGACAAAAACTTGTTTAGTTTGTTATCCGCAGTCCAAACGTAATCTTTAACTCTCAGTTCCCAGATCATGCCTCAACCAAAATAAGAAAATAAAAACAGTGAAAAAGTCAGCAAGGTCTCCAGCACTATCTACTGCTGTGCCTTTTAATGAAACAATCCAATTTATCACCGCCAACTTGCCTTTCTTTTTCTTTTGTTTAGATCTGGGGTAAGTTTTGGATTGGATTACTTCACGTTCTATCCCAGGGACAACTTCTGTCATAAGAACATATGAACAGGAGTAGGTCATTTAGCCCCTGGAGCTTGCTTCACCATTCAATAAAATCATAACTGATCTATGACCTAACTCTATATTCCTGTCTTAGGCCCACATCCCTTGACACACTTGCTTAATCTGAAATTGCCTATCTCAGATTTAAATTTGACAGTTGTTTGAAGAAGAGGGTTCTGAACCTCCACTACACTTTACCGTATTGAAGCTTTTCTAACATCTCTTCTAAATGACCTGGCCCTAATTCTTTAGTCTTTGCCTTCTAGTTCTGGAATCTTCGACCAGTGGAAACTGTTTATCTTTACCCTGTCTTTCCCTATTAATATCCTGAAAATCTTGAGTAGATCACTCCTTAACCTTCTGAATTCCAGAGAATAAAGACCTATTTTGTCTGATCTCTCTTTATAACGATATCATCCTTTGTAAATGTATGTTGTACTTCCTCCAAGGCCAAAACATCCATCCTAATGTGTGCAACCGTATCTGCTCTCAGAACCCTAAATGGGATTGAACTAAAGTTTTATATAACTGTGGCTTAACGTTGTAATCCAGCCTTTAAGAGATGAAGGCCAGCATTGCATTAGCCACCATGACTATTTTCTTCACCTGTTAGTGGCATTTTAAAGAGCTGTGTATCTGAACCCCCAAATCCCTTTGAACATCCACAGTATTTAACTTTGTGCCTTCTAAAAATACTCTGATCTACCTTTTCTTTCGGTCTGAAATGCTTGCTTATATTAAAATCCATCTGCTACAGCTTTGCCCGTTCACCTAATCTATCAATATCCTGTTGTAATTTTGTTATGGTTACTTTTTTTCCAAAATGGCAAGATTATTATTAATTAGACACTTCTTGTGCAGAACCGAATCGAGGACAGCCTGCTCCTGAATTGACTGTAGTCTAAATATCCATCTCGTACACAATCCAGGAATTTATTGTCATCATAACATAGCTAATGTGGCTTTCCCCAGTCTGCATGTAGATTAAAATGAACTATTACACTTCTGTTGCATGCATCCCTAATTTCCTTCATAATGCCATCTGTCGGAGGCCTACAGACATTTACCTTTCAAGTGTTTAACCCCTTGATGCTGCTTCACTCCACACGAACTGATTCTACATCTAGATTTCTTGTGCCAATATCATTTTGCACTACTACACTGATCGTTCGTAATGATGCCATATTACCCTATTTTTCCTTTCAGCTTGTGCTTGTTAAAAATTGAAAACCCTTAAATGTTCAGTTTCCAACATTGGTCAACCTGCAAATGTCTCTATAACTGCAGTCGTACTGTACCAAATACAACTATTTGCACTGTTAATTCACCAACCTCATTGCAATTGCTCCAAGCATTCAGGTATAGTATCTTTAGACTTCTCTTTTTTGACACTTATTTTTTGTACTAGGACCAATTTGCTGTTAACACTCGTTTCCTCTGCTTTCCAGTTTTGCTTTCTACTCTTGTCTTTCATCTTTCACCTTTGTTTCCTTAATAATGTCACTTTGCTCAGGTTCCTAGTTAAAACCCTGTCCCACTCTACAAGCGAACACCTTGGAGGAAATCGGTCATGATCCTGCTGGAGAGCACCTTTTCTAGCTTGTACATTTCTATTCTCAAGAATCTAAATCCCTCCTTCCTATACCACCCCTCAAGCCAAGCATTAATTTAGCCTGTTCGACTATTCCTGATCTTTCTAGCACAACGGAGTAATCTTGTGATTACTACTTTTTTGAAGTCGTGTGTAGAATTTTTTTTCCTGACTCCCTATATTCTGCTTCCAGGAACTTTTCCCTCCTTTTTTACCTTTGTTGGTGCCGACATGAGCCATGACCTCTGTCTGTTTTCTCTTTGGAATGTCTTGCAACTGCTCACTGACCGGGCGCCAGAGAGGCAACCTACCGCTCTTGTGTCAAGTTTGTGGCCTCAGAAAAGTCTTATCAGTTATCCAATAGCTTCTGCTTTTGCACTGTGTTTAGTGCTTCTCTCAGTGCAGCTAAGTCACTCTTCCTGACCAATGGACTTGACTCCTCCTGAATACCCATGAAAAGCTAACTTCCCAACAGCATACAAAATGGGAAAGCTATTAGAAAGAGAGTTGGTTCTAAGGAACTCCTGCACTACCTGACTTGTGCTTTTGCTGTATCTGGTGGTCACCTATTTTCAACACCTCCCCCTTAACCCCCCCCCCCCCCCAATCTTCTGCATAAAACAACTTTTTCTGAGCTACCATCAAATCTGAAGAAGGATCGCTGGACCCAAAATATTATCTCTGATTTCTCTCCACAAATGCTGCCAGATCTGAGATTTTCCAGCAATTTCTGTTTTTGTTATTAGCTTGGGAAATTTGATCAAACCCGTATTCTCGTAATTGTGGTTTTCCCCAGTGTGGGTCCTTGATCCCACACTTTGTCAGATGCTGCCTTGATGTCAAGGGCAGTTGCTCTGCACTCAGTTTGAGAATGTAACTCCTTGGTCCATGTTCAGACCAAGGCTGGAATCCGTAATGAATCTGGAACTACGTGGTCCTGCTGGAATCCAAACCGGTCAACTGTGAGTGCACTGTTGCTGGTGTATGTTGAGCACTTCCTGCAGCCTGTCAATCACCTCCCACAAAAGGCCACCTTTTATTTGGGGGTCCAAAGCGAGTGCGCTGTGCCAGCTTAACCTTGTATGAGCTATACCAGTGAGTATTTGACCACAAAGGTCTCTGCAAGTCGACACCAGTTCTATTGCACAGAACACCTGTTACCACATACCTGGACTGCACATCAATGACATGTAGCTCTGGAAACAATTTCTTCAACAATGCTTCTGTCATATGCTCTGGATTCAGTGGGAGGCCAAATTCTAGTGCCATCTTTGCAACAAGCCCTATAAACATTTGGGCAAAACTTCAGAATTGACTACAGTGGGCTGGGCACTGGTCTGCCTGGTAGCTAGAAAGTGTATTCTTTGCCAAGTCTTGTTTCATGACTCTCAAGTGATCAAAGTTCCAGAGGCGAGCAAAGAATAAGAAACATACTCTGAAACTTGAAGCCCAGCTGCATGGACATCCATGAACGTTAGGCGCTAACTGCAAATGACTTGTCCGTCAGCTGCGTTATGATTCAAGTTCATACGCTTTGTGGCAGAGCGGAGATTTTAGATATGTAATGTCAATCCAGTAATAGTTAGTATGAATCAGCTGCAGTAATTGTTAGGATGAGTGGCTGAATGACATCATCTTGGTTTGAGATTAGGATGTAATTTAGGGTCTGTGCTTCTGTGCTGTATTTGAGGTACTGTCTCATTTATGTAGCACCTGTACATCCTCATGCCAAAGCACTTGACAATTAATGAAGTGTATTTTGAAATGTTGTCACTGTTGTAATGTTGTCACTGTTGTAATGTTGAAAATATGGCAGCCAGTTTGTGCACATAAATGTGTTTCAAATGACAATGAGAGGAATTTAGTGATATTAACTGAGAAATAGTGTTAATCATGTCTGCTGACTCAGGAGTATCAAGTTCGATGCTAATCCTTTAGTGTGTACTAGTGAGAAAGGCATGATCCGTCTCTCATTCAAACATCATATACAGTTAGCTGTGATGTTTGAGTGCTGTACAAAGTTCATCATTGTTTTTAGACAATCAGTTTGAGATAATCACTACTTTGAATATAGGTAGAAAGCAATGAGAACCATTAACCAAGCAATAACAAACATGGCAGGTTAATTGACCATAAAGAAGACAGCAAATGGCTGATTTGGAACTCCCATCGTCTCTGTGCACCCATAAGAGTTTAATGGATAGCTCTCAGTTTTCTGACTTTTTTAATTCCAAATGTTAGGACCTGTTGCAGTTTGAAGACCATTTTAACTAGTAGCAGTTAACTTTGTTGATAGCAGGAATTAAACTTACTGTATATGTTTCAGAAATTCTTTGAACAGTGGCAGATCTAAAAATATGACTTTTTTTTTACAAATGTGAAGGATGCAGTTTGCATGTTTCTTAAGATAATCTGCCAGTTTGGGTGCCACCATGGCCAGTCCTCTCCTGACCTTATTACAGCTATAGTTCAAAATGGACAAAACAAGCTGAGAGTGACTGTCCTTCCCATTTAAGGCTGCATTTGCCAGAGTATGGCATCAAGAGGCCCAGCAAAACTAAAGTCATTGGAAAGTATGGGAAATTCTCCACTAGTTAGTCTACCTGGCACTAAAGAAGACAGAGGTCAGTCAACTTAGCTCCAAGATATCTCTGCAGACATTCCTCAAGTAGTGCCTTATGCCCAACCATCTTCATCTGCTTCACCAATGGCCTTCCCTCTGTTGTAAGGAGATGTTCACTCATTATTGCACAATGTTCAGCAGTACACGTAGCTCAGGTGCTGAAGTAGTCCCTGTCCGAATGGAGCAAGACCTGGACAATTTTTTAAAAATTCAGAAATATCACCCTAGTAGAACACTAAGTCTGTTACAAAGGCAGGCTGCAATTATAGATGCCAGGTTATTATTCTTTTAATTTTTGTATTCATCCATGGAATGCGGCATTACTGTCTAGGCTGGCATTTGTTGCCCTCCATGAGGTAGTGATGGCCTTGTTAAGCCACTGCTATCTGTTGGTGCAAGTACAACCAAAATACCATGTGGGAGGGAATTCAAGATTTTAATCTAGCAAAACTGAAGGAATGGTGATAAATTTCTAAGACAGGATAGTGAGTGGCTCGGAGGGGAACTACCAGGTGGTGGGGCTTCCTATGTATTTGCTTGCCTTTGTTTGGGATAGCAGGTAAAATTTTGTGCCCCACAAGTGACAAGAAAAGACCATCTCTAACAAGAGATTGGTTGTGACATCGTCCCTTGATATTCAATGACATCACTGAATCCCCTTGGAGATTGACCAAAAACTGAACTGAACTGAACTAGGTATATAAACAATAGCTAAAAGATCAGATCAGAAGCTGGAACTCCTCCAACAAATCACTCACCAGCTGACTCCCCAAAACCTGTCCACCATCAACAAAGCCAAAGTCAGGAATGTGATGGAATAGTTTTCACTTGTCTGGATGAGTACAGCTCCAACAATACCCAAAAGCAGATCACATGATTTTTGGAACCAAATTCACAAATGTGCATTCCTTCAATGATCACTGATGTTCAGAGTATCATTGTGTATCATCTACAAGATGCACTGAAGAAATTCACCAATACCTTTGGAGAGCACCTTCAAAACCTACCACCTCAATCTAGAAGGACAAGGGCAGAAAATACATGGGAACCCCACCACCTGATAGTACTAAAACGTGAACTTGTGTTGGCTGTAACGTGATTCCATTGGTGCATGGAGGTGTATGTGTTGACATCACATGATCGTTTTATGGGCTTTGTCCTGAGCATGCGTAATGTTAGCGCTGAAAGAGTCTCCACGACATCATGTAATCATTTCACAGGCTTTGTCATGAAGCGCTTTCTGTGAGAGGTACAGTACTCTGTGATTTTTGTTTCTCTTTGCAAATTCCGCTATGTTACCCGCAAAAACGTGAGAACAAAGTGACAAGAATGTTAGCAAGAAGTGTCCTGGTGAATCAAAGAACATTGTGTTGATCTTGCAAAGCAAGTTGGATTTGAAGAAGTAGAGGGTGAGGATGTTGAACAGCTGCTTGAGTCTCACTGTGAAGACCTCTCTACAGCTGATCTACAACAGCTTGTCGCTGAGGGGGAAGCGAAAGCTGGAGGTGAAGAAGATTAAGTCCAGGATGCAGTATGACAAGAGCTTTCCACTTCTGTTTTGTCTTCTGTTCTGAGGAAATTGGAGAAGCAGTTGCAGCTCTTAGAGAACAACAATTACAATGCAGAATGCAGCAGGGTAGCAGTTCGTAGAATAAGATCTTGTTTGGTACTCTGAACAGCTACTTTATGGAAGAAGGAAAAGGGCAAAGCAGCAAAAACTGGACGTCTTTTTAAACAAACACCCAAAAAAGTCAGAAGACAATAAAACACAGCCATCCACTTCTGGATTAACTGTTTTTCACCCTGACCCTGCAACCATTATTGCACTTGAAGGTGGTGGTGATGATGACGACGACGACCCTCAGCCCCTGCATTAACAATAGAGCAACCTCAAAGCCACCTCCCCAATCAAGTTGTCATGACATTTTTTCAAGGTAAGGTGTTTACTTTAATTTCATTATTGGATATGAATTAATCCATTTATTCAAACTGTGCTATCCTTTGTGTTAGGCTTTTGAGTGATTTTTTTTTTTTGGTGGTCTGCCTCTAGCCCCGTTATTTCTATAGCACTATTTTCTATAATGCGATGTTATGCAGAATCGCAACTAATGCGTTATAGCAGAATTGACTGCTCCTAAAAGTGGGATGTCAATCTGGTGAAGCTACAAAACAGGACTATTTATGTAGCACACAGTATAAGCATCAGGTTACAGGCTGAGCTGAGCGATGCCATAATCAATGGGTCAGATCTAAGTTCTGCGATCCTGCTGCATCCAGTTGAGAACAGTGATAAACAATTTAACATCTCGCTGGAGGAGGGTGCCCGCAAATATCCCCATCCTCGTTGATGGAAGAGCTGAGCTCATAAGTGCAAAAGCTAAGGCTCTAGCCTTCATAGCAATCTTCAGCCAGAAGTGCAGAGTGAATGATCCACCTTGGCTGCCTCCAGAGATACCAGTATCTCACATGCCAGTCTTTAGCCAATTTGATTCACTCCACATAATGTCGAGAAACGTATAGAGGCACAAGATACTGCACAGCTTATGGGCCTTGATAGCATTCCAGCAGTAGTACTGAAGACTTGTGCTCCAGAACTTAGAAACATAGGAACAGAAGTAAGCCCTTCAGTGAGATCATGGCTGATCTATGGCCTAAGTCCATATACCTGCCTTTGGCCCATATCTCTTTAATACCTTTGCTGAACAAAAAATTATCTGCCTCAGCATCCACTGCCATTTGTGGAAGAGCGTTTCAAACATCTACTACTGTGTGTAGAACTGCTTCTTAACTTGCTACACCTAAGCTGTTCCAGTAGTGCTACAACATTGTTATTTGCTCAGTGTGGAATACTGTCCATGTATGTACTGTAAACAGAATTTGATTTGATTTTATTATCATCCTATATGCCTCGGCGCAGTGAAAAGTTTTTTGTTTTGCGTGCAGTACAGGCAGATCATATCATATCGAGTGCATCAGGGTAATAGAACAGAGCAACGAATAGTGTTATGGCTACAGAGAAGGTGCGGAAAGAGCAAGATCAGCATTAAATTTAAAATCTTAAGAGGTCCATTCAGAAGTTTGTTAACAGTGGGGAAGAAGCTGTTCTTGAATCCGTTGGTGCCTGTGTTTAAGCTTTTGTATCCTCTGCCCAATGGAAAGGGTTGGAAGAGATTATAACCTAGGTGGGCAGGAACTTTGATTATGTCAGCTGCCTTCCTGAGGTGGCGAGAAGTATGTTGAAGTCAGTGAATGTAAGGTTGGCTTGCAGGACTGGGCCATCTTCATAATTCTCTGTAATTCTGAAGAGGGGCCCAACCTGAAACGTCAACTTTTCTGCTCCTCTGATGCTGCCTAGCCTGCCGTGTTCCTCCAGCTCCACACTTTGTTATTTCTGACTCCAACATCTGCAGTTCTTGCTATTTCTGTAGTTTCTTACGGTTCTGGGTAGAGCAGTTGCCGTGTCATGCCATGGTCCGATAGGATGTTCGCTTTGTTGCATCTATAAAAGTGGGTAAGAGTCTTTATGGACATACCGAATTTCTTTAGCCTCCTGAAGAGATAGAGGCATTGTTGTACTTTATTGACCGTAACACCAACGTGGGTGGACCAGGACAGATTGTTGGTGATCATCACTCCTAGGAGCTAGGAGAGAAAGCAGAACGAATCCAACATGGCCAGTTACCGCCCTATCGGTCTACTCTGTCATTGGTGAAATGGTGGAAGGCATCGTCAGCAGTGCTACCAAGCAGCGCCTGCTTAACAATACTGCTAAATGGCGCCCAGTTTGGATTCTGCCAGGGCCGCTGAGCTCCTGCCACCATGACAGCCTTGCTTTAAACATGTTCAAATAAGCTGAATTCTCGAGCTGGTGAAGTCAGAGTGTAAGCCCTTGATGTTGAGGCTGCATTTGACTCAGTGTGGCATCAAGGAGCCTTACCAAAACTGCAGTCAGTGGAAACTCTGTGCAGGTTGGATTCATACCTGACACATGGAGAGATGGTTACGGGTTTTGGAGGTCAGTCATCTCAGCTCCAGGACATCTCTGCAGGATTCCCTCAGTGTAGTGTCGTAGAATTGTACAGCACCATGTCTGTGCCAACCAACAAATACCAAACCACATTAATTCAATTTTAAGTGCTCTTCCGTATGCTTTTTAAATGTTGCGAGAGTATCTGCCTCACCACCATCTCAGGCAGTACATTCCATCTTTCTACCACCTGGTGGAAAAGATTTTTCCTCAGATCTCCTCTAAACCACTCATTCCTCTTCTGTAAACTTATGCTCCCTAGTCTTAGACACATCTTCTGTTCCTCCACTATTGATGGGTCAAAATTGTGGAAGTTTTCCAGCCCATCCCTGCTAATGGCAATGTGGATGTACCTACAGCACATGGCCTGAAGTGGTTCAAGAAGCCTGCTCATCACCACTTTCTCAAGGGCAGTTATGGGTGACCAATAAATACTGGTCCAACCAGAGATGCCCAAGTCCCACAAGTGAATCTTTTTTAAGAAGATTTTCTTTAATAATTTTGAATTATAGAATCTCTACTGTGTGGAAACAGGTCATTTGCCCCACCGGGTCCACACTGCCCCTCTGAAGAGCATCCTACCTAGACCCACCCACCTATCTTATATCTGTGACCCTGCATTTACCATGGCCAAACCACTTAACCTGATTGTTGTACAAAGCATAATCTGTTTAAATGATGTCCTTCAGGGAGGAAAAACTGCCATCCTTTATCAGGTGTGGCCTATATATGACTCTAGACCTATGAATATATGTGTGCCTCTTAACTTCCCTCTGAAATGGCTGAGTACCCAGCTCAGTTATTTCAGGCGACTAAAGAGAGAACCACTGTCGATGTACATGCGCCAAATGGACGTCACAAATTCACAGCATTGTGCAAATTCTGAGAACAAATATAAAGAAAGCATGTATCATCTTGAATCAACACAATATCCTTATCCTTTTGGAGAAAAGAAAATTCCAAATTCCACTACTGGTCTCTTTCCTGAACAGTTCATTTGATTTTTATATTGTTAGGACAGTGGTGGGAGGAATGCACTTTCTTTAGGTCTACCACTCCACTGGACACAACATAATTTTAATTGCTTTGCTTATTTTCTGATCGGTATGGAATGTTCAGATTCTGGCACGTGTTACCATCATCAGCTAATGTCTCTGGAAGCTTGACACATGCAGCTTGCTGAGGAAACACTATATTAAGCATTCTCTGTTTTCAAGAGGGCAGTCAAGTTTCACACTGAATTCACCACAAAAGTGCTTCTTTTGAGATAGGAGATAGGAGACTGTAGCTGAGCAGGTCCTTTCTTTCAGCGAGCTTTACTAATGGAAAATTCAAGCCTGCAAAGCAATAATCAGAGCACCACTAAAATTCCATCATTTAAAAAAAAGTTAGATGTTTTCGCTGAAGTGAATTCAAGCAACTATCTGGAATCATACGCTTTCCAAGAAATGACTTGTTTTAAAAAAAGATCCTCAGTCCTTTCAGTGATGCTTTGAAAAAAAGACAGTCCAGGTCTCCATAATCCTTCAAACTGAAATTCACAAAAACTATTGAATACAAAGCCATCATAACAATATTATGCCAACTGTTCTTGAATTTTTCCCTTTCAGAGGAAATTAAGTTTCTGAATGGACCTGGTCATTGTAGATGTTTTCTTACCGGCCTGTTCTGGGATGTTATTACACATCTCTGGAGCAAGTGGAACTTAAACCTGGAGCTCCTGGGAGACAGTTTGAGTTCATGATATAAGCCCTAAACCTAGTTTCCATAACTTAAAAAATCTCGATTTAAATCACATCTACCTCCAAAACCCGATGGAATGCTAAACAAGTATGTGCAGTGCCAAGAGGTACTTCAGTGGGCTCGTGCATCATGCAGATTAAAATGAAACTGTATGACTAAACCTCACATTCAACCTGTGATCTGTCGCCTTGACTGATACAGAAGTCTGGGCAATTCATTGGGTTTACTGTAACTCTGAAATTGTATTCCATAAAACTTGTTAGAAAGCATTTGTCAAACGAGGGATGACATTGTCAAGTAATCTGTACGTAGTTACATAACTTAGAATATCATTATTTTACATAGTGTGTTGCTAATTCCTGTAGAACTGTATTGCTTTGTTTATTAGTGTCATCCTTAGCTGATAACATTCTTATCGGAGTCTCAACGTGATGGATTCAATCCCACAGAAAGATAGAAGGACAGCACACCGAGAGGTGCAGTACTGAGAGGCTTTTTTTAAGTTCACTTGTGGGATATAGGTGTCACTGGCTGAGCCAGCGTTTATTGCCCATCCACAGTTGTGCTTGAGAAGGTGGTGTGAGCTGTCTCCTTGAATCGCTGAAATCCATGTGCTGTAGTTCCACAGTCCCAGGAAGGAATCCCAGGACTTGGACCAAGTGACAGTCAAGAAATAGTGATACATTTCGAAGTATGGTGGTGAGTGGCTTGGCGGAGAACTTGCAGGTAGTGGTGTTCCCATATATCTACAAACCTTTTCTTTCCAGATGGTAGTGGTCAAGTGTTTGGAAAGTACTATTTTAAGGATCTTTGAATTTCTGCACTGCATCTTACTGATGTTACACCATGTCTACTGAAGTGTCGGTGGTAGGGGGAGTGGATGTTTGTGGATGTGGAGCCTGTCGAGTGGGCTGCTTCATGGAATCGAGCTTCATGGTTGTTGGAGCTGTACCATCCAGGCAAATGGGGAGTACTCAATCATACTCCTCTCTTGAGCCTTTGTCGATGGTGAGTAATCTTTGGCGAGTCAGGAGCTGAGTGACTAAGTGCAATATCCCTAACCTCTGGCCTGCTCTTGTAGCCACTGTATTTATATGGTGAGTCCAATTTCAGTTTCTGGTCAGTGGTAACCCCAAGGATGTTGAGAGTGGGGGAGTTCAGTGCTGCACAAGAAAAAGTGCTATATGAGATCTGTTCACTTTGCTAGATTGGCTGTCTGCCTCTTCGAGGTACGTGTAAAAGACCCCATTTCATTATTTTATCCCTGTTGTTAAGACCAAGATTTACCCTTCAGTCAACAGCTTTCAAAAAGTTGTGGTCATGATCACATTGCTGCTTTGCAAGAGTTTGCTAGGTGCCCATTGGCTGCTTCATTTCCTACATTACACCTGTGCTTTCACTCCTCAAGTACAGAATTAGCTTTAAATGCTAGGGCTATCTGCTTATTGTGAAAAGCACTGTATAAATGCAGTTGAACCTGGAGGCCTAGTTTCAAGTCCCACCTGCTGTAGAGGTATGTAATGACATTAGTGAACACTTGGAAAATATCTAAAAATGTAAGACATTTCTTAGTGTTTAGCCATTTAAAAAGTCTAAAGCTAAAGGCAAAATACTGCAATTGTTGGAAATCTTAATGAATTAAGTTTCTCAAGCATTCAATGTGCCTGACAGTATATGTGGAGTGAGAAACAGTATTAATATTTCGAGTATGGTATGACTCTTCAAAACTGAGAGGTGTTAGAAATGAGGGCTTCTGAGTTTTGAGTTACGTGGCTTATAGACTGGAATAGGTTGATGTTAGGCCAAGTTATTTCTTTCAAAGGACTTTCTTATGCTGTAGCATTGACTGTAAGAGAAAATCAACATTACTGGTTTGCCACCAAAATTTTTCAAGGCCCTATACGCCGAGCTAATTACTTTGAAGTACAGCTAGTGCTGCCATATAAAGAAGTGCAATAGTCCATTTCCACACAAGGACCTATAGAATACAATAAAAGATATACCTACTTCTGGTAATATTTGAGTAGAAAAGTTTTGGCTAGGACATCTGAAGGTAGAGAGGTGGCCTTGGAATGCAAGTTTTTTTTTTTCTTTAGTTAACATGTTGAGATTCAACCATAAGAGAAATTAAGCAATGGGTTGTGCTAACTTTGCCTTAATGCAGAATTAGGTTAATTGGCAAATAGATTTCTTGAGGCTCAAAATAGATAATCTGTTAATGGGTTTTGCTAATTATCCCAAATTAGGCTGATTGGAAAATGAAGTTTCTCCACTATTGACTGCTAAGGTAAATATAAAAAATACCTTGACAGTTGTATCCAATTATAGTCAAACAGACTTTAGGAAGTATTAAAGTGCTGAAGTCAATCCAAGAAGAGACTGATATTGGGAATAATGGGGTTGGTATATCAAATTGTGAAAAATATGAGGAATTTGGTCTCTTAGAGTCAGAGCCATGCAGCACAATAGGTCTTTTCAGGTTTGCAATATGGTAAAATTGTCGCAGTAACCTTAATGTAATTTTATGTCAAAATGAGTCATCTGGAACTGAATTTTTATAAACAGTGACTGACTGTTTGCAAGTACTTAGACTTTCCACACTCTTCTGATATGAACGTTAGACAATGAGTAGACTCAAACTATGATTCACCCTGACAGCAATGCAATGTAATTGGAACAAAAACAGTGCTGGAAAAGTTCAGCAGGTCTGCTGTATTGGTAGAGGGGAAAAAAGGATTGAATTAACATTTTGAGTCCAGTGACAATTGTTCATAACTTTGTGGAGCATAAACAGTGTGTTTATTTAGTTGGATGTCTGCAATTTTTGCGAGAAATGTATTTCAGGGAAATATTTTGGTTTGGGAGTTAAAGCTAAATTCGTTTACAAGTGTCCAGTGAACCCCAAAAGTAGTGCAACCCATTTACTTTATTAGATCGAAGAAGAAATTGAGAGAAAATTAACAATGTGTCCATTTGAGAACAGCCCAGAGTTGGTTATATTATCATGGAGATGATCTTTAAAGATTATCTAGTTTCAGATTGTCTGGAAATTTGCTGAAAGAATTAATTGCTGTTTGGACTGCATGTGGTTTACAGCTCACTGAGAGAATGTAGCAAAATTATTGTTAGATGCATCTGCACCATAAGCAGAGTTTATACTAAAAGAAAACATCATAATTGATCGTGCAATGCAGGTAATGTTTAATCTCAGTTTGAATTACATCGGGAAGCAACAGCTTGAAGATTGCCTAGGTTGAAACTAATGGGAGAGTCTACAGTGGTGTTCCACGGGCTTGAACCAAAGAAAGCAAAGTGAAGGTTAGCTTGAAAGTGCTGAAAAAGTAACCAGCTTAAGTTCGCAGTCAACTAGGTGGAGTCGGGCGTTCTTCAGTGAACTATGGCATAAGTAAGAATTACTTGGAAGATTGATGTATCTTAGACCATTCTTGTGGGGTGGGGGGTGAGGAAGGAAGAGTAACCCTGAGTTGATAACACATGTAGTTATAAGACTATGGTGTTAACTTACTCATTTGTTCATCATACAGTAAAACTTGTTTGTTGTGTCTTTAAAATAAATTGCCTGTGGTATAATTCCATTGGTTAGAATGAGGTGTTCAAACATTTTTTTAATGTTCCCCAAATGGGTCGTAACAAACTTCGCTCAGATCTTAGTGAATGAAATATCTGTACTTTATCCACCTGAATTGTAAACTGTAGCATTTTGTGATTCTTTTTTGAATATAAATATTAGTGGCAAGCTCTATATTACTCATCCCTGATCGCCGTTGAATTGAGTGGCTTGCTGGGCCATTTCAAAGGACAGTTGGAAATCAGCATTGCCGAGAGTCTGAAGTTGCATGAAGGCCAGACCAGGCAATAATGGCAGATTTTCTATCCAAAAGGACATTTTTGAAGACCCTTTAGTTCACTGTACTTGATGTTTTCTGATCACTGATACTGAGACTAGTTTTACATTCCATTAATTGAATCCAGATTCCACTAGCTGTCATAATGTTATTAGAACTCACATCACCAGAGCATTAAAATAGAGTCAGAACTACTAGCACAGATACTATTCTTCTGAAACAAACAAAAACAGAAATTACTGGAGAAACGCTGTAGATCTGGCAGCATTTGTGGAGATAAGAGTGTAAATGTTTAGAGTCCAATAACCCTTCACTATTTTCTCTCAATTTTAGTACACGGGATTGGATTTATACTGTGAATTGCAAGGTGATGTCTGCCTATTGTGTCACTGTTGAAGGTTTCCTGCAAGTGTCAAATTGTGTGAATCTCAAAATTCAGACATAGTTACTAAAGTGTGATCTTAGCTATATTGTTTTATTATCAGAAAACCCCAGAGTTAACACTCAGCAAAGATATGCTGGTCAACAGTGTGAAATGCTAAATGTCTCGAAACGAGATGGGTACAATAACTTGGAACTGTGTGAATTTGCCTTAATCTTAATACTTGGAAAAAAAAAGTTTTTCAGCAGACAATTGGTTTCAGGCTTTAAGTTTTCATTTTCTTTCCTCTCCTTCAGGTGAAACAATGAAGTAGCAATACTGTTTTAAGACAAAGAAATGCAGAGCTGACATTAAATGACACCAGCAAATCAATCTTGCTGTATGTAAGTAGCAAAAGTATATTCTAAGCATTTCCGCGTAACCACTTCATGAATTTGTGAAACTTCTTCTGTTTTCGAGTCTGCATAGATTGGTGTTTTTGCTATTTCAAAGATATTTAGCCTAATATGTTTTGGATACTGATTCTGTTGACATGTATTGCTGGAAGAAATAAACTTGTGTATTTGCCAGCTTAGTTCCTAGTATTAAAATAGATTTTCCTCCTTTTTTTTTTGTTTCACTACCATATTTCATTTGACCCACTGTTGCTCACCTTGGAATTTAGATCAACTTTGCAAATGTTGATGGATCTGTTGCATGGTAAAGTTGACTTTGACATTTCACTGTAAAGGATGTTTTCTAATCCCTAAAATGTTGGAAGTGAGTATCTTTATTATAACAGTACTACTTTAACCTTTCATCCTTATGGTTCCATTCTTCCATTGCCATTTCTCATCCTGCTGAATCCATGCCATTCTATTTCTCATTGCATTTTGCTCATGCCATCTATCGCCGCTTGGTATTTTATAAATCCAGTGCTACCCTCACAACTCCTAAATCTCTCCAGTCAATACAGCTACATTTTCATGCTCTAATTTGACCAGAACAATACATGGCTAATATGTTTCAAAGTAAGAGATTTATTAGAATCATAGAAAGTAGCTAACAAGGCACTCATTTGGCCCATCACTCCCATGCTGACACTTTGAAAGAGCTATATATTAGCCCTACTTCCTTGCTTTGTGTAGCACTGTTTGGTTCTCCATTGAGGATTTATCTAGTTCCTGTTTGAAAGTTGCAATTGACTCCATTTCCATCACATGTTCAGACACTAAATCCTAAGTCATTGTACCTCTCTGCACAACCTTTTTTCCTTGTATAGTCTCTGGTTGTTTTGCAAATTGCTTAAAATTGTCCACTAGTTATCAGTGCTTATGCCTCTGGAGACCATTTCTTCTTATTTACTGTACAAAATTCTTAAGTTCACTAGTCTCTGTATAATTGAAGACCTTCATCCCCAGTAACTGATGTAATATAAAGACTTGGGATAATATCGTATAGCGGCTTGTACGACATGGTCTGCAATGAGAAATCTGAGAGAATCCCATTTGTAGTCCAGTGAGGCCTCTCATAATGTCAGGAGCAAACAGCTATATTTTTGAGCTATGTTCCAGGTGCCATGGTGAGCTTTTTAAATTCCTGTTAACATGGATTATTGCTAAACAGCCCCATTCCTGCTCCTATGATGCTGCTTGGCCTGCTGTGTTCATCCAGCCCCACGTCTTGTTATCTCCCATTAACATCAAATCTTGCTTTATTAACACACAGCATCCTATCCTACTGACTCAGAGTCATACAGCACGGAAACAGACCCTTTGGCCCAACTTGTCCATGCTGACTAAGTTTCCCAAATCAGAATTAGTCCCACTTGCCTGCATTTGGCCCATATCTCTCTAAACCTTTCCTATTCATACATCTATCCAGATATCTTTTAAATATTGTAACTGTATAACCTGCATGTACCACTTCCTCTGGCGGTTCATTCCACATACAAACCACCTTCTGTGTGGAAAAAGTTGCCCCTCAGGACCGTCTTAAATCTTTCTCCTCTCACCTTAAAAAAATGCCCACTAGTTTTCAACTCGTCCAACCTAGGAAAAGACCTTTGCAATCCACCTTATTTATGTCTGTCATGACTTTGTAAACCTCTATAAGTTTACCTCTCAACATCCTGTGCTCCAGTGAAAAAAGTCTCAGCCTATCCTTTATAACTCAAACCCTTCGGTCCCAGAACATCCTGCTAAATGTTTTCTGAACCCTCTCCAATTTAGCAATATCCTTTCTATAGAGGGGTGACCAGAACTGTACACCGTACTCCAAAAGTACGCCAGTCTCCTGTACAACTTCAGCATGATGTCCCAACTCCTATATCGACCAGCCTGAGCAATGAAGGCACGTGTGCTAAACGCTGCCTTAACCACCCTGTGTACCTATGATGCAATTTCCAAAGAACTGTGTACCTGAACCCCTAGGTGTCTCTGTTCAGCAACATTACCCAGGGCTGTACCATTAACTGTATAAGTACTGCCCTTGTTTGTTTTCGCCAAAATGCAATACCTTGCATTTATCCAAATTAAACTCCATCTGTCATCTTTCAACGCATTGGCCCAATTAATCAAGATCTCTTTGTAATCTTGGATAACCTTCTTCATTGTTGACTATACCACCAATTTTGATGCCATCCTCAAACTTACTAACCACGCCTCCTAAATTGTTCAAATCGTTCATATAAATGAGAAACAAAAGCAGACCCTGCACTGATCCTGGGGAGCACCGCTGGTCACAGGTCTCTAGTCCGAAAAACAACCCTCCATCACCACCCTTTGTCTGCTGGAAGGAAACGAGATGTTGACAATTCCTGACATAAAAGCCAGAGTGGGTACCTGTTAATTTGAGCATGTTGCTTGCTCCTTGGTATTGCCATCTTGGGCATACGGGAACAATATGTCAGGGGACACTACAGCTGCATGCATCCCCTCATCCACTGATGCAGGAATCCAAAACCTGTCAAACCTCTCTGAATCCTTGTGGTACCTCTCTGACCTACTTGCAGAATGCCTCTGTACTTTAAAATTGAACTTAGGGTATACCAGCAACTAACATTGATATGGTAGGTCTTAATACTATTGTGGTTTTACATACAGAGCAGGCAGTGCCATGGTTCAAGAAAGCGGCTCACCACCACTTTCTCAAGGGCATCTAGGGATGGGCAATAAATGTTGACCGAGTGCCACCTGTGTCCCATGAGTGAATAAAAAGAAAAGCTGCTGTAAAGATATGCACCCAGCTCACAGACTGGAACAGCCTCCGTTACAGGGCTGCTCAGAAAAATAGAAAGGTAAACAGTAAATGTGCAGCTGTAATTATGGGTGCATTTAATTTGCATGTAGATTGGGAAAGCCAAATCTGTAACAATACTATAGAGGAGGAATTCCAGGATTCTGATTGGTATGGTTTTCTGGACCAATATGTTGACGAACCAACTAGAAAACAGGCCATTTTAGACTGAGGATTGTTTAAAGAGAAAGGAATTGGCAATCTAGCTTTGAGAGACCACTCTGGGATGGGTGACCGTAATATGGTAGAATTCTTCATTAGCATAGAAAATTAAATTGGTGATTCTGAGACTAGGGCCCTGAATCTAAATAAAGGTAACTATGATGGTATGATTAAAGGGATTACGATGGATAGGCAATGGCAAACATTTAAAGATCGCATGGAGGAACCGCAGCAGTTATTCATTCCTGTCTGGTACAAAATCAAAATGGAAAAGGTAACCCAACTATGGGTAACAAAGGAAATTGGAAATGGTATTAGATCTAAGGAAAGGGCATACAAGTTAGCCCAAAAGTGTAGCAGACTTGAGGATTAAGAGCAGCTTAAAGCTCAGCAAAGGAGGATAAAGAGATGGATTTGAAAAAGGGACATAGAAACACTTAGTCAATTTTTATAGGTATGTGAAGAAAACAAAGATTGTGGATAAGTGTGGGTCCATTACAGTGAAAATCAGGGGAATTTATAATGGGGAGCAAACAAATAGCTGATCAGCTAAATCCATAAGTTCTGTTGTCACAAAGGACGACATATATAGTATGGCAGAAATGTTTTAGGAACATGGGGTTTAGAGAAGGGGAGAAACTGAAGAAAATCAATGTTAGTAGGGAAATGGTATTGGGGAAATTGAGATTGGGGAAGTGGAAATTGAGATTGAAGGCAGATGTATTCCCCAAGGCCAGATAATCTACTTCCCACAGTACTTAATGAAGTGGCCGTTGAAAAAGCAAGGGCAGGATCAGATAGAATCAGCATGGATTTACAAAAGAGAAATCGTACTTCATGAACCTACTGGAATTCTTCAAGCATGTGACTCCGATTTGGTGAGAGAAAATCAGTGGATGTGATTTATTTGGACTGTCAGAAGGTTATTGATAAAGTCCCACGTAGATTAGTGTGTAGCACATGGTATTTGAGGTAGTGTATTGAGATGGGTTAAAAAAAACTGGTCTGCAGACAGGAAACAGAGGAGGAATAAATGGATCTTTTTCCGAATGGCAGGTAGTGACTAGTGGGGTCCCACAGGGTTCAGTCGTAGAACACCATCTATTCACAATATATACAAATGATTTGAATAAGGGAACTAAATGTAATACCTCCTGATTTGCAGATGAAACGAAGTGGATGGGAGGATGAGATGTGAGGAGCATGTAGAGATGCTTCAGTGTGATTTGGGCAAGCTAAGTGAATGGGCAAATGCATCACAGATGCACTAAGGTGGATAAAAGTGAAGTTATCTACTTTGAGAGCTAAAGTAGGAAGGCGGATTATCTGGCTATAAATTTGGAGAAGGGATGTGCCACAAGGTGCAGGTATCCTTGTACACCACTCATGAAGGTAAACATGCATGCGCAGCAGGCAGTTCAGAAAGCAAATGGTCACCTTCTTGGTGAGAGATTTGGACTACAGGAGCAAGGATGTCTTGCTGCAATTATACAGGGCCTTGGTGAGACCATACCTGAAATATTTTGTGCAATTTTGGTCTCCTCCTCTGAAGAAGGGTGTGCTTTCTGTAGCAGAAGTGCAGCAAAGGTTTACTGGATTGATTCCTGGCAGACTGATGTACAAGGAGAGATTCAGTTGGCTAGGATTACATTCACTGGAGTTCAGAAGAATGAGAAGGGATCTCACAGAAACCTGTCAAATTCGAACAGAACTAGACAGAATAAATGCAGGAAGCACATCATTACAGAGAGTCCAGGGCTAAGGGTCATAGTCTAGTGACTATGCCCACTATTGCTCCTAGTGTCTGGGGATGTATAGGTTAGGTGGATTAGGATTGAGACAAGTGGAAATTTCTTCAACTAGAGAGTGATGAACCTGTGGAATTCACTACCATAGAAACCAGTCATGACGGATGGATCATGCCTGATAAACTTCTGAATTTTTTTGAAGAGGTGACTGAGGCGGTGAACTGTGGAATTCTATGAATGTTGTTTACATGGATTTCCAGAAGGCATTTGATGAGGTTCCACCTAAGACATTTCTAATTAAGGTTAGAACCCCACAGAATGGATGGCAAATTACTGATATAGCTGGGAATTGGTTCAGTGGCAGATAACAGCATGGATAAGGGTCGGCGGTGCTCAAATTGGCAGGATATGAATAGTGGTGCCCCACAAGAATCTGTGTTTGGACATCGGTGGTTCACATTATTGATGAACAACTTGGGTAATGCATAGAAAATCATGTATTCGGTTTTGCTGATAATACAATGTTGGGTGACATAATTTTATGTTATCTTCAACAATGTCTACAAAGTGATAGACTAGTTAAATGAACAAAACTGTGGTCGGTGGAGTTCAATGTAAGCAAGTGTGAGGTTATTTATTTTGCCCCACAAAAGGTTAGATCAGGGTACTCCCTCGATTGTGTGAAGTTAAATATAGTGATGTCCAAAGAGTCTTGGCACTCAGGTGCATAGATCTCTAAGTTGCCACAAACAGGTGCAGAAAGTAATCAAGGCGGCTAACGGAATGCTGGCCTTTATGTCTAGAACACTGGAGTATAAGGACGTAGAAGTTATGTTGCAGCTATACAAAATCCTAGTTAGACCCCACTTCGAATGCTGCCCACGTCACATTGCAATACTTCTTAGGAAGAACATATTGGTCTTGGTGGGAGTATCGTGTAGATTCACAAAAATGAGACCTGGACTTCACAGATTCAATTATGAAGAGAGATTATATAAACTAGGCCTATTTTCTCTCAAATTTTAGAAGGTTAAGAGGTGATTGAATTGAAGTCTTCAAAATAATAACAGGAAAACACAGAGTGGATAAAGATAACCTATTTCCACTGGTTGGAAATTCTAGAGCTAGGAGGCAAAGTCTAAGAATTAGGGCCAGACTTCTCAGGAGTTATGTTAGGAAGCAATTCTAGACAGAAAGGGTGGTAGAGATTTGGAGCTTTCTTCCACAAATGGCAGGTGATACTCGATCAGTTGTTAATTATTAATCTGAGATGACATTTTTGTTAGGCAAAGATATCAAGTGGTATAGGCCAAAGGCAGGTAGTTAGGCCCCAGATCAGTTGTGATCTCATTAAATAGCAGAACAGGCTCAAGGGGTTGAATGGCCTATTCTTGTTCCTGTACACTTTACATTTTCTGCACCATTTTATTTTACTGAGGATCCACCTGATAAGTCGTTTCCAAACAATTTATTTTTAATGAAATCTCATAATTAAGAAAGAATTTAATAAATTGTGAATGGAATGGGAATAATATGCTCATGGGCTGTAAGTTTGAAATGACAGACATAGATATCTGACCGCAATTTTTCCTTGGGAGAAGTGAATACTTTAAGGTGACCTGATTAAGGTTTTGAAATTAAGATGGGAATTATCACTACTGATACCAGTAATTTAATCTCATTAATAGAGTTTGAAGTTGGGGTACTGTCAGAGATTAAAATGCAGAAGGTCTGGAACAGGAATCAAAACCATCTTGAACTAACCCATTAACCTCAGTTTTAACAAAGACAAGGAGGGAGGGAGTGTTATGACCAATTCACTTGTCAGAAGCAAGTTGGCCATTTATATGTCATATTGAGACTATGTACCTTCAATTCAGCCACAGAAATCCGGGCTTGAGAAAACTACACAGTAAATGAGACTAGAGGGACTAAGTCTGAAATGAGGCCGAATACTCCTTGAGGAAGAGGAGAAGCAGGAGTGCTTCCTCCAACTTAAGAAACAAGTAAATTAAACCATCCCACCATTCCAAATTGCCATCAGAAAGCTGAGCACTGGTGCATCTTTTAGCAATAATCTCTCTCCCTCCCCCAATACTGTAATAGACTTTGGACTTGTGAACTAAGCTCTTGACCAAAAGACCTCTTGTCTGACGATCAAGATTCCTGCAGTCATATGTTCCTCCGGGTTTTACAATCTTAGCAGAGCCTCTAAGTAGAACTCCCCTCCAGGTTAAAATCTAGGTTTAAGAATAGGAGAAATAAGAAAAAGCAAAGGAAAGAAGTCTCCGTTGGGAGTAATCAGTAGGTCTCCGCAGAGTAGTTCCACAGTGGGTTACAATATAAACCAGGAAATATTTGGAAGCTTTTGAGAAACGTATGGCAATTATCGTGGGCGATTTTAATACACAAATAAACTGGATTAAAAAAAGTTGTTCATGGAATTTGTTAGAGATTGTTTTTTGGAGTAATATGTTGTTGGACCAACCAGAGAGCGGGCGATTCTGCATTTAATAATGTGTATTGAGGTGGGATTAATTAATCTCATTGTAAAGGATCCTCTAAGGGAGAGTGAGCACACCATACTTGAGATTTGAGGGTGAGCAACTGGATTCCTACACAAACATTCTGGGGTTTAAACAGGCCATTATATAGACATGAGGACAGATTTGGTCCTAGCAGACTGCGCAGGAAGACTAAAAGGTAGGGAATTTGATGAGCAGTGGCAGATGTTTTTGGATATATTTAGTTTCTCCCAATTAAAACATATCCCGGAGAGGAAGAAAGATTCTAAGAGGGGAAAAAAACATCCATGGCTAAACAAGAATGCTAAAGATAACATAAAGGCAAAAACTAAGTGTTATTGTATTGCAAAGACCAGTAGCAGGCTGGAAGATTGCAAAACATTGGACAACAGAATCTTCCATGAGTATATAAAAGGGAAGAAAACAGCTGAAGTGAATTTTGGACCTTTTGGAGAGTGATATTAGTTGGAAGCATGGAAACGGCAGACACATTAAATCAATTTTTGGTCCGTTTTCACTGCAGCAGACACTAGTACCTCTCAAATAGTAACAGGTAATGCAGAGGTTATAGAAAGGGATGAATTTAAAGCAATCATTATCATGAGGGAAAAGGTACTAAGCACACTATTGGGGCAGCAGGCAGACAATTCCCCGTACTTCTGGAGGGATGTAGTTGCATTGGAGATAGTTCAGAGGAGGTTCACTAGGTTGATTCCCAAGATGATGGGTTTGTCGTATGAAGCGAGATTGAGCAGTTTAGGTTTATACTCTCTGGAGTTTAGAAGAATGTGAGGAGGTCTAAATGAGGTATATAAGATGGGGTCTGACAGAGATGTAGAGAAGGCGTCTTTTTGTGTGGCAGTTTAGAACCAGAGGTAACGCTTGTAGGATAAGTGGTAGTACATTTAAAATAGATGTGAAATTATTTCTCTCAAAAAGTTGTGGTTCTGTGGAATTTACTATCTGAGTGCAGTGGATGCTGAGACATTTGAGTAAATTTGAGAATGAGATTTTGAATTAGTTAACGGTTGAATGGTTATGGAGAGTGGGCAGGAAAGTGGACTTCAGGCAGACGTGAGATCGGCTATGATCGTTTTGAATGATGGAGCAGGCCTGAATTGCAGGTTCCTGCACTTGTTTATGATGTGTACTAGAACAAAACAAAAGGCTGTAAAAAATTTTTATTGAAACAGATATGTGGAATGTGTTATTAATAAAGTACATGGTGTTAAAGGGTCTTTGAACATGATTTGGTCATGTTTCTGGGAGACATTTGATGAAAAAAACGATTGACCTATGTTAGTTTTCTGTATGTATGTGTGTGTGTGTATATATGTATCACTATATATCAAAAAATGGAGACAAGGCTTTGTTGAATGTAATGGCTATTACATCATATGATGAACTGTATTTATCTTGCTGTTGCATGATCAGCAAACACCAATGCACCGACAAATGAGCAACCGTTCTGGTTCTGCCATGAATATCTGAATCCTAACTCAGTACACGTGCGCACAGGCACACGTGCGCGCGCACAGTCTCTTTCCCCCCCCCCCGCACGCCCGCGCACACACTGTCTTTCATCCACAGAGTGCGCATGCACTCTCTCTCCCTCTCTAACACACACGGGCGCTCTCTCTTCTCTTTATATTTTCTCATTTTCCGCTTGGGAACCCTACAGCCCTCCAGACTCAATATCGAGTTCAATAATTTTAGGGCCTAAACTGTCCCAAGTCCTAGCCCCCTACACTACACACCAGGCCTTGTTACCACATAGCCTGCCATTGCACACCACCTGTTATTCATCAGTAATAGTCTCCATTAACAACTATTCACCCTCCCAGTCTGACTGTTATCAACTCTGTCCGTCCAACTGCTGTTCTCTCTTTTTAGGCTCTATCCTGTCATTTACTTCCTACCCCATCCCCCTTCCCTTTCTTTTCTGCATATAAGCCAATACTTTCCTAGCCACCATCAGTTCTGAGGAAGGGTCGCCGGACCCGAAACGGTAACTCTGTTTTTTCCTTCACAGATGCTGCCAGGCCTGCTGAGCTTTGTTCGTTCCTGATTTACAGCATTCACAGTTCTTTCCGTTTTTATATCGGTCTGTATCATGTCTAACTTAAAATACTTGGTTTGATTATGGTCTTTTAGTTTCTGACCTCGTTCTATGGTTTCTAGTTTTTTCTTCTGTAGATTGTACTTTATTTTTATTTCCGCTCTGTAATTCCTTCAATTAAATTTAATCATATCTTCTTTTCTAGGTCCCTTTTTGGAAGCATACTACTAGCAAGCTGCCAGTGTTATGTAATAATGGGGCATTAGATGTTAGGAAGTGGCCTGTATTGTCTAAATTGACATTTCACTTCTTGCTTGAATTTGCTATGTGCATGCGAATGTACAACTGCTTCTTAGACTTCTGCGCCACCATTCATGGGTAGGCTGCTCCATTTTTCAAATATGTTTTAGCTTAGATGTAGTGACTTGCATTGCAAACTATTAATGCATCTTCTGTTCAGTGGAGCACATTCTTGTGTTCATGTGGAAGTTGCCAGCAGCATCTGAGTGATCAGCACAGAATGTATTTTAGTGGTACTTAAAAGAACGTGCACTGGATTTAAATTTTGGTGATCTATTACAAATCTATATCGCGAGTACTATTCAAGACGTAATAATCTTGGTATTGAACTGTGTTAAAATAGTCGTCAAAATATTGATGGATTTAGTAATATTTGTCTTTAAGTGGGACAGAAATTATCTCCTCCTCCTTAGCTCCATCTGATAGCTCCTACCAAACAAGAATCCTGGAAAATTCCTCAAAGTTTCTTCTGTGTAGTGCATCATCTTTTGAGGAAGAATGAAAGCAACAAGACCACAGTTCTACTGGGCTGCTTTTACTTTCTTTCCCATTGCCCCTCTTCACTTCCCACTAATAGTGTATTGTTGTTTCTTGGGGAAATGCAAACCATTGATTCAATCATCTCTGCCATTGATCAAGAGACAATCAGATGAGATTGCACCCCATCCGGTTTCCTGTTTCTGCCTTAGTCAATCAGATGTTTATTTTTAGATGAATTGAAAACCTAAGCTGAAATTGATGCTTACACTTTCCCCTTCAGATAAGGACCAACACAGACATTTTTGTAGTTGAATGCCAATCTGGGTAACTTTTTCTTTCGGCAATTTTGACTCTAATTTTGTTAATTATACTGCATTGCTGACACCAGATTACCTGTTAAAGTTGTAGTTTTGAAGAATCACTGAACATAAATGCAAAAGCTGGAAAGATTTCCAACTCACAACTAGCTGTGGCAGATTGATAATAATTATCAAAAGAACCATGGTCACCAGATTTTATTTAGCCGATTTGTTGTCTGGAATGTACTGAAAAGGATGACGAAAGCAATTTACTAGTAACTTTCAAATGCGGAAATTAGATTTATCACTTGAAAGGGAAGATTTGCAGTGCTATAGGAAGGTCAGAGAAATGGGTTTCATTTGATAACTGTCATAGAAACTAGCATGGGATGGTGAGCTGAGACTTTTTTTCTGTGCTATTTGTTTTGTAAATCTGGCATACCCGCACAAATTCAAGACTTCTGTTGGAGATTAGTGTTTTTCAAGGAAATTTTCATTTAGGGCAGTGAGTCTTCAGCAACATTCCAATTATAATGGATATTATCTCCTGAATCCAGACAATACTGGAAGTCCACTTGTTGCAGACTTCATGAGTTGCTGGGCTGCTAAAAATGCAGAATTGCCAAGCATCAGTCCTGAGTCTTCCAGAAATGACCCATTGGTTCTGTGAAGAATGTCACAAAAGTTTTCTTTGTTCCACACTATTACAAGTTTGGTGTTCAAGAATCTATAAGGTAAATGTCCCAAGAATGTAACACTTTACTCTGAACTGTCTGCCTTCATTTCAGAATTCCAAACTCCCTAAAACAAAACTTCAGCCTGGTTATTCACATAACAACGCAAACTTGCACTTTGAACTTGAAGACTAACGAAAGAATAAAAACATTTCTCATGAAAAATGTCAACAAAGGACCAAAGCCCTCGACACAATGTCAAAGCCAGGTCAATGCAGCGAGCTTCAACGTTTGATATGTCTTCAGATATGTTAAGTTTATCTCTTACAGGTGAGATGTTTTTACTACACATTTGTGTTAAAATCTATTGCTTAGAAACACGTTTTTGAGCATGATTTTTTGAAGTAACAGATGAGTTTTGGGGAAAAAAAGTATTTTGTTGGAATATTTAAGGAAATCTGTAAATTATTAGTCTATAGATTGGCTGGCCACAAGCTAACCTTTTGAAGATCTTCTGATTTCAATGAGACTTTACTATGATACTTGATAATGGAAGTACACTTAAGCTCTTAAAAGCTTGAATAGCTTGGATTTTTGAATTGGCAGAAAATTTTTTTTAGTTAATCTGGTCTTTTAATGCCTACTCTTGGAATACTTGAAACCGGTTTCCTTCATCCTCCAATAAGAAACCTAGTTTTAATGCAGAGCTTCCTCAAATTAGCTAACCAGTTAAGACGAATACTTATAAATGCTTATTAATTTTGTAGATGCTGAATGGGGAGGTTTTCTGAACTGCAAAAGAATAGATAAATGTTAAAATACTAAATGTATTGTTAGCTGCTGCACTTCTCTTTGTGAGGCATTTGTTGCAACTAAGACAGTACAACAGGAACAATTTTTGAGTATCAGGAATGCAGTGCATGGAAAATAAAAGCCCTGCAGTCATCAGAGGTTAGTTTAATTAACAAGTGATTCAAGTATTTGAATGTTATTAAAGATTTTTGGTTCTTCCTGAATATACACTTTGCAACCAGTAACTTATTGCACACTGAAATGCCAGATGCATAAGATTTGTTTTTTGGCTTTTGTTTACTGATCAATTTAGCATTTATATGAAATAACAATTATTATTAACACCATCATATAGTCTTACTCTTGACATCTTCAACCATTTTTTTAGTTCACTAATGAGATGCTAGGTGAGCATTTATTGCACATTGGATTTTTAATTGATTGATTTATTGTTACATGTACTGAAGTACAGTGAAAAGCTTTATTTACGAGCAGTAAAGACAGATCATAGGAAGCAAGCATGTACAGATCAAAATAACTTAGACAGAGGTACAGGCTACATTGCGCAGGGCGGGTGCTAGGCAAGATCAGCGTTAGCAAGATCAATCATTATTTGAGGCTAGAGAGTCTATTCATCAATCTAATAACAGCAGGGAAGAAGGTGCTCCTGAGCTTGCTCTTGCAGGTGTCAGGCTTCTGTAACTTCTGCCTGACAGAAGAGGTTATAAGAGATCATCACTGGTGTGCGGTGGGTCATTGATGTTGGCAATCTTTCCGCAGCAGCAAGCCATGTCAATGGAGTCCATGAATGGAAGATTGACTTCCGTGATGGTCTGGGCTGCGCACGCCACCTTCTGTAATTTTTTACGATCCTGGGCACAGCATTTGCCATTCCAACTGTTATGCACCCAGACAGTTTACTTTCAATTAAGAACCTTAATTGACTGTCACTTATTTAGATAAAAGTGTGTGGCTTGCTGATTTCAGTACCTACCCACCATATTATGGGAGAGAGTTTCAGATGAGCAAGAAAGGTGGTGTGTTGTGTAAGTCATGTCTCATGCACAGTTTCCCATACGCTCAGTGGAGAGGGGTCTGTACAGTTCGGGACATGAATGAAGCTTTGGTGAATTTCTGACTTTAGGGCTATCGTAGGGTTGATATTGGAAGAATGTTTCTCCTAGTTGTGCAGCCTCGAACTAGGGATCATTTGATTTAAACATAAGAAAATTGGCCCTTTCAACATGCATTTTAATCTCTTTAATCTAGAAGGTAGCATGCATACCCATCTATGCAGCATTACTTAGCTCCAAATTAAGTAAAAATGGAGGAAGACAGAGTATGGTCTCACAAATGTCACCCTGTGTGTCACCTTAATTAGAACCACACATGAATAAGCTGAATCAACATTCATTTGTTCTTGCGTAACTTTTTAGTATTGGTTTTGAACTGATTTTTAAATTCAGTAATGGGATGAGGGTGTCGCTGGCCAGGCAGCATTATTGTCCATTCCTAATTGCCCAGGAGGCAGTTGAGAGTCAACCACATTGCTGTGGGTCTGGAGTTACATGTAGACCAGACCAGACCAGGTAAGGATGGCAGTTTTCTTCCCTAAAGGACATTAGTGAACCAGATGGGTTTTTCCCACAATCAGCAATGGATCCGTGGTCGTCATTAGATTCTTAATTCCGGATATTTTATTGAATTCAAATTCCACCATCTGCTGTGGCGGGGTTCGAACCCAGGTCCCCAGAATGTTATCTGGGTCTCTGGATTAACAGACCAGTGATAATACCACTAGGCCATTGCCTCCCCATCACCCACAATGAAAAATATTGTACTACTTGGGTATTTAGGGCAGCACAGTGGTTAGCACTGCTGCCTCAAAGCGCCAGGGACCCAAGTTCGATTCCACCCTTGGGCGACTGTGCAAACTCTACACTGACATTCTCCCCCTGTCTACGTGGGTTTCTTCTGGATCCTCTGGTTTCAGTCCAGAGACGTGCGGATTAGGTGAATTGGCCACACTAAATTGCCCATAGTGTCCAGGGATGTGCAGGCTAGGTGGAATATTCATGGTAAATGTGGGGTTATGGGGATAGGATAGGAGGGTGGATCTAGGTGTGATGCTGTTCAGGGGGATTAGTATGCACTTGATGGGCCAAATGGCCTGCTCCCACACTGTTGGGATTCTATGATTCAAACCAACATGAACACCAATCTTTGCTTCAACTGTTAAGTAGCTTTTATTTTGTACTGGTGGAAGTTTATCTCAACTGACAAATTAGGAGAACTTCAAGAGTTTCAAGTATTTTATATATGATTCTGTAATCTCTATGCTGCTTACAACCGGACTGATATTATTAGCAGTGAAATTTAGGACAATACAACAATAACACAAGATAAGCACCATCGGTTCATCTAATTAAGAAATGGAAGAAGTCATTATCACAGTAGTCCCAGACATGATCTTGTGCGTCAATGTAATTAGTAAGGAAGAAGGTGCCATTGTCTCAAATGATCATAGAGCTGCTGGGCACCCACAACAGTACACAGTACTCCAGCTGAGATGTAATAAGTATCTTGTGGAATTTAACATCACCTCCCTGTACTTGTACCCGGGTCCCCTATTGATAAAGCCAAAGGCATGTTAAACTTTATTAACTGCTCTATTTACCTGTCCTGCCACTTCAGTGATCTGTGCACATTGATATCTAGGTCACACTGCTCTTGCACCCCTTTAGAATTCTACCCTCTATTTTGTATTGTCTTTTCAATGTTTATCTGACTGAAGTACATCATCTCAAACCTCTCTGCATTGAACCTCATTTATCTCTTATCTGCCCATTTCACCAACTTGTCTGTGTCTTTTTGGAGTTCCACACTGTTGTCCTCGCAGTTTACAGTTCTTCCAAGTTTTGTTGGAAGTGCTATGCTGTTAAGAAGCCTTAATTTATGTCCTTCAATGTTGGAACCTTTCACTATTTACTCCAGTCATTGTTTATCAGTTTATTTTGTAATCTTCAACTTGAAGCAGTCAGTTTGAAAGATAATAAATTTGATATATCATCATATTGAGCACATGCAACCTCACTTTTTGTTGAACATGCATCTCTTTCACAAAAATAGTGGACATGAATTACCATTCCTGATAGATATACATAAAAATGTTCATGTGTTGTCCAGATGTAATGATCATATTTGCTCAGCACTGCACCAGATAATGCACTTATCAATTTCCTTCAACCATTTCTTGTTTACTGTTGTGGTTTAATGCCAGGCAGTTTTAATCAAAATGTACGCAACAGATTAATGTGTATTGAAATAAGATAACTGCTGTTTTGATAATTTTTCTAAATGTCATCTATCTCTACATAGCCAACTTAATCCACTGACTTGAACTTTTATCATGCAAGCCTTGTTAATATTGCTGACTCTCAATTGAAAGAATGGAGGCCGGGTCCCTGGAAAACCTATCTTGCCTGTAATAAGTCAGCAGGAATGTGGCAACGAGACATAAGCATTAAATTGCTTTATTATAACATGTTAAAATAAAAATATTTGTGATCACATTTAAAGGTTTGATGCTATATATGCTCCCACAGTTCATTGTTACAGTTATTAGTTTTAATTTTCTGAACATTGAACTCTTTGGTTTAATTTGTTTTATTCTTTGTTATTTCTTTTCTAGCTAACAGCCAGGATCCGGACGAACCAATTTTGGAATTTAGTTTAGGTTGGTAGGAAAGATGTCTCCTCTTCTTTTACTTGGTGACAGTGCACATTTTTTAAAACAATTTTCTCTCTTCCCTCTTGCTCTTTTTGGTCAGGCATTGTTAGGCAAAAACCTCCCATTAGACATTTCACACTATCTGCTTTTGGATTTTTTAAGTGAAATTTGAAGAAAGAAGCAAACTAGTTAGACAGACTGAATGAGTGGGCAGGAACATGGAACATGTGTACAATTGTGAGGTTATCTGCTTTGGTAGAAGGAATAAAGTTGTAGCGTATTTCCTAAATGATGAGCAGTTGGGAAGTATTGATCTCTTAGGTGTCTTTTTCATAAGTCAGTGAGAGCTGGTTTTCAGGTGCAGTAAGCAATTTTAGAGGCAAAGGTCTTTACCACACTGGCAATTGTTAACAGGAGCAAGGAAGTCTTGTTTCAATTATATAGAACACCTGAAGCATTCAGGCAGTCTTTTACATGTGGAAGGATATAATTGCCATAGATGGAGTTCATTGAATCGGTCTTGTGAACATCCATAGGATAGTGGGCCTGTCCTGTGAGAAGAGATAGAGGACACTGTGCTGTATCGTCTCGATACAGAACAATGAGAGATGATCTCATGGAAAGATCAAAATTCTTGAAGGGCATGACCGTAGATGCAGAAAGAATGCACCTAGAGACAGGGAATAGCCTCCAAATAAAAGGCAAGCTATTTAGTGAGTGAGATGATGAGAACATTAACCATTCATAACTTTAGTGAATCTATAGAATTCTGCATCGCAGAGGGCTGTTTAAGTTCTGTCATTGAGTTCAAGACAGAAATTGATGGATTTCTAGTTACTTAGGATATCAGGGGATAAGGGGATAGTGCAGGAATAAGATGGAGATTTGGATAATCAGCCCTGATCTAGAAGGGTGGAGCAGGCTCAATGGATTGAATGGCCTACTACCTCTATGTTCTTTTGATGTGTTGGCTGCATGTCAAATTAGTTATTGTTTATGCTTTTCGTACTGCCAGAAGAATTGTGATCCCTTAAAGTTTTGCTTTTGTATGGTGAAAGGATGAACTGATGCACATTAGTTGTAGAATCTACCTGTGTAATATGTGCATGATGAAACTATTACTTTAAAAATGAATAATTGAGAAAATAGTTTTGGTGAAAATTAAAGTTGAACGGCTTAGGAAGGGTTACTGGTTAATCGGAAGGCTTTCGAAGTGAACAGATACAAGTCTACGCTACAGGTACATAAAGTCAGCAAGAATGTTGATGCAGAATACTTTAGAAGATTGGGAGATGGACCATCTATCTTTGCAGCAAGTAGGATGCTATTTAGCAGGGTCTGTGTTTTTGTAATTTAATCTTCATTTCTCCATTAGAGCACCATATCCATGTGTCATCCTCTTTTAAATGTTCATTGATCTTTCCCTTGATTGTAAGGTATGTATTCTTTTTGGAAAAATGGTTAGCTGTGTGTGTTGCAAAGATCATACTCAGGTTAGTATGTTGCCTACTTGAATCTAGAGCTTTGAAAATTGGATATTGAAGAATATGGGAACCTGACCAGTGATGGGAGTGATTCAATTGAGATTAATGATATAGGGCATGAATATACATTTTGAAAGTCACCTCATAACAGGTTAAAAGTAGTGTCCTCATCAGGACGATCCTGAGACAGGCAGTCAGCAGTGACCGGAGTGAGTGAAAAGAGGATCCTGACATAGTTTGAAAGCAGTATGTTTGGAAGAAACAGTGAGTAGTGACTGCCCAGGAATGCTGCCGGTTGAGTGACTGGTGTGTAATTGCTATTGGGGAGTGTTTAAGTTTAAAAAAAAAACAAGTCTTAAAATATTTTATTTGAAATGGTAAAGGTCTATCCTGTCAATAAGTTATATTAGTATAATGCACGTTGGTAAAAAGAGAGGTGTTAAATCTTTAAAAAGGTAAAATTATTTAATTAGAAGACATTTAACGTTGACAAGGCAGCCGATGTGTTGCAATTGTCTAATGTGGATGCTTACGGACACTGGGTGTACGAGGACAAAGAATTTGTTAATGGAGTTTTTTTTTCATTTAAACGTTGACTATATTAATGGAACTGTAATCAGCATCTCTTTGGAAATAATATGGGAACAGGGTGCATGCAATTGTTTAACTGACCTCCACTGATACTGAATATCAATCTTTCAGGTTAAGGTCATCCCTCAGTTCTGAATTAATTTCATCTTTACAGCTTCTGAGTTGCCAAGTGGTCAGGGACAGGAGAGTGTGACTGCTAATGAGGCATGTAAGATAATGCAGAGACAAGAATGCAGGAGCCTCAGCCCTTTCAGTTGTCCAATATATTTGAGGTTCTTTCAGCTTGTTTGGGTGAGAGTGGGAGTTGCACATGAAAGAGCTAACTGACCAGGAAACCATGATGCAGAATCTCTGTAGTGGTGGTAGGTGGCAATGTATTCGGGGATAAACTCAAGTCTCTGTCTGCTTATTTGCTGTCACCTGTAGTGTTGTGGTCAGCCTGATGCTAAGCTTGGAAATGTACTCTGGATCGGAGAAAAACTTGAAGTGGGAGAAACCAGTTGTTGTGGCCCATGTGGCTACCACCATTTTAAATGAGTCCAGGAGAAAAGTTCTACTTTGAGGTAGTGAGCATCAAGTGACTAAACTTTAAAAAAAAAAAAAGCAGAACCTCAAAGAAGAAAATCTCTGGGTGTTACCTGAGTCACAAGCAAATTTGCATAGGGAAAATAAGATTAGAGAGATGGCTGAATGATTGGTGTGGGAGAAATAGATTTTGGTTCATAGGGCATTGGCTCAAGTATTAGGGAGAGTGAGCTGTTGGGGCAGTCTACTGAAAGCCTACTGGCACTCATGTTTTGGTGAGTCATGTAACTCTGGCAGTAGGGAGGGCTTTAAATGAAATAGTGGGGGGAGCAGGCCAGTTGAGGGCAAATGTAGTATAGTAAAGGGAAACAATGAAGTAATAGAGCAGGGCAGCAATTGGATATCAATTACCAGTATTTGTCAGGAAGGGACAGAAGTTACAAGCATGAATGTACTAATAGATAAGGTAAGAGGTAGCAAAAAGAATTTAAGACCCTTCATTAAATTCATGTAGTATTTGTAATAGGGGGGATGAATTGTTAGCAACAGTTGAAATATGACCTGACTGACATTACAGAGATATGGTTGAAAGGTGCTCGATGTTGGAATGTTAGTATTGAAGGATAATTGACATTTCAAAATGATAGGAAGCTGGAAAAAGGCAGTGGGCTTTTCTGTTATTTAAAGATGAAATTAATTCAGAACTGAGGGATGACCTTAACCTGAAAGATTGACATTCAGTATCAATGGAGGTCAGTTAAACAATTGCATGCACCCTGTTCCCATATTATTTCTAAAGAGATGTTGATTACAGTTCCATTAATATAGTCAACATTTAAATGAAATAAAAAACTCCATTAACAAGTTCCAAACACCACAACTTTGACTGTTAATGAAAACAGATATATGTTTTAATTTGTGAAGGAAGAAACAGAGTTAACGTTTCAGGTCCGGTGACCCTTTCTCAGTTCTCCTGGTTTTTGTGTTTTAATTTGTTTCTCTTCTATAGCTTGTTCTGAATTGGTCACCCCCTCCTTGGACAGGAAGCCTAATAGTTTTGTAGCAGTAAGTGTAACAACCCCTCCACAAGCCTTCTGGACCAAGCATGTACAGACTGAGATTATAGAGGTGAGTTCATCAACTACTTTTTGTTCATCATCTGAGTGACTGCAAATCAGAAAAAATCACATGGAACCCAGAGTACTGAAACAGCAGATTGACTATGTTCCTTGTAATTTCTCCTGTCGTCATGTGGACAGCTGATGCCCACACACACCAGCAGCTTCCAAAACCAGAAGTCAGTGTGCTGGCATTCCAATCAGTGGAAATGGCATCTGCCGGTGACCATGCAGTTTACAGAGATCGTTGCTTATTGGTGTTGATACCCCATAGAAAGATTCCGCTTTGTTTATTCCATCTCACCCTATCAACACATCTCTTTTTATATTTGCCTCCCTCACATTTACCTAGCTTTTTCCTAAATGCATCACCGCAACCAATCCATGGTAGCAGATGCTACAGTGACATCATTAGTTGGGGAAAGAAGGTCTTTCCGAATTCTTTACCACATTTATTAGCACTTGCCTTACATAATTGGTCCTTGGTTTTGGATTTTCTCCACTGATGAAGGAATCATTTACTCTTTCAAAATCCTTTGATTGGTTTGGAAGATCTCAGTCAGGTTACATTTCAAAGGCTATTTTCCCTAAATAAAGCTGCCCGCTATTTGTGCTTTTCTGACACATGTAATCTCTCGGCTGTGGTTTTATTCTTGTAAATGATCTTTCCTTAGTGCTTAATTTTCTTTAAACATTTGTTCATTTTTTTCACTTATACATGTTATGCAAATTGACATACCAAGGTGTGGAGCTGGATGAACACAGCAGGCCAAGCAGCATTAGAGGAGCAGGAAAGCTTGACGTTTCGGGCCTAGACCCTTCATCAGAAATGGGGGAGGGGAAGAGGGTTCTGAAATAAATAGGGAGAGAGGGGGAGGCAGATAGAAGATGGATAGAGGAGAGGATAGGTGGAGAGGAGACAGACAAGTCAAAGAGGTGGGGATGGAGCCAGTAAAGGTGAGTGTAGGTGGGGAGGTAGGGAGGAGATAGGTCAGTCCAGGGAGGACGGACAGGTCAAGGGGGCGGGATGAGTTTAGTAGGTAGGAGATGGGGTTGGGGATTGGCGAGAGGAAGAACAGGTTAGGGAGGTGGGGACGAGCTGGGCTGGTTTTGGGATGCGGTTGCGGGAGGGGAGATTTTGAAGCTTGTGACATCCACATTGATACCTTTGGGCTGCAGGGTTCCCAGGCTAAATATGAGTTGCTGTTCCTGCAGCCTTTGGATGGCGTCATTGTGGCATTGCAGGAGGCCCAGGATGGACATGTCATCTGAGGAATGGGAGGGGGAGTTGAATTGGTTCGCGACTGGGAGGTGCAGTTGTTTGTTGCGAACCAAGCGCAGGTGTTCTGCAAAGCGGTCCCCAAGCCTCCACTTGGTTTCCTCGATGCAGAGGAGGCCACAACGGGTACAGCAGATGCAGTATACCACATTAGCAGATGTGCAGGTGAACATCTGCTTGATGTGGAAAGTCTCCTTGGGGCCTGGGATTGGGGTGAGGGAGGAGGTGTGGGGGCAGGTGTACCACTTCCTGCAGTTGCAGGGAAAAGTGCCGGGTGTGGTGGGGCTGGAGGGGAGTGTGGAGCGGACAAGGGAGTCACGGAGAGAGTGGTCCCTCCGGAAAGCAGACAAGGGTGGGGAGGGAAAAATGTCTTTGGTGGTGGAGTTGGATTGCAGATGGCGGAAGTGTCAGAGGATGATGCGTTGGATCTGGACGTTGGTGGGGTGATACGTGAGGACGAGGGGGATTCTTTTTTGATGGTTGTTGCAGGAACGGGGTGTGAGGGACGAGTTGCGGGAAATGCGGGAGACACGGTCAAGGGCGTTCTTGTCCACTGTGGGGGGGAAGTTGCGGTCCTTGAAGAATGAGGACATCTGAGATGTAT
>JAHRHZ010000263.1:39336577-39435465 GCA_024137785.1 Ginglymostoma cirratum
ATACATCTCAGATGTCCTCATTCTTCAAGGACCGCAACTTCCCCCCCCCGCCGTGGTCGAGAACGCCCTTGACCGTGTCTCCCGCATTTCCCGCAACTCGTCCCTCACACCCCGGTCCTGCAACAACCATCAAAAAAGAATCCCCCTCATCCTCACGTACCACCCCACCAACATCCAGATCCAACGCATCATCCTCCGACACTTCCGCCATCTGCAGTCCGACCCCACCACCAAAGACATTTTTCCCTCCCCACCCTTGTCTGCTTTCCGGAGGGACCACACTCTCCGTGACTCCCTTGTCCACTCCACACTCCCCTCCAGCCCCACCACACCCGGCACTTTTCCCTGCAACTGCAGGAAGTGGTACACCTGCCCCCACACCTCCTCCCTCACCCTAATCCCAGGCCCTAAGAAGACTTTGCACCTTAAGCAGATGTTCACCTGCATATCTGCTAATGTGGTACACTGCATCAGCTGTACCCGTTGTGGCCTCTTCTACATCGGGGAAACCAAGCGGCGGCTTGGGGACCGCTTTGCAGAACACCTGCGCTTGGTTCGCAACAAACAACTGCACCTCCAAGTCGCGAACCATTTCAACTCCCCCTCCCATTCCTCAGACGACATGTCCATCCTGGGCCTCCTGCAGTGCCACAATGACGCCATTCAGAAGCTGCAGGAACAGCAACTCATATTTAGCCTGGGAACCCTGCAGCCCAAAGGTATCAATGTGGATTTCACAACTCCCCCAACCGCATCCCAAAACCAGCCCGGCTTGTCCCCGCCTCCCTAACCTGTTCTTCCTCTCACCTATCCCCTCCTCCCACCTCAAGCCCCACCCCCATCTCCTACCTACTAACCTCATCCCACCCCCTTGACCTGTCCATCCTCCCTGGACTGACCTATCTCCTCCCTACCTCCCCACCTGCACTCACCTTTACTGGCTCCATCCCTGCCTCCTTGACCTGTCTGTCTCCTCTCCACCTATCCTCTCCTCTATCCATCTTCTATCCGCCTCCCTCTCTCTCCCTATTTATTTCAGAACCCTCTTCCCCTCCCCCATTTCTGAAGAAGGGTCTAGGCCCGAAACGTCAAGCTTTCCTGCTCCTCTGATGCTGCTTGGCCTGCTGTGTTCATCCAGCTCCACACCTTGTTTTCTCGGATTCTCCAGCATCTGCAGTTCCTGTTATCTCTTACACAAATTGATATATTTGTTTCCATAAGAATTAAGAATTACTAGCCTACATACTGCTGGATGCGATAAGTCACTCGAGGCCATAACTTTTAAAAGATGTATGAATTCCCCAGAAACCTATGCAACGATATGCGAAGTAAGATTTCATGTTTTAAAGTTTTTGCTGTCATTCGATATCCCTTGATTGAAGGATTATGTCTGCTCTCAGCAATGAATTTCTGCTGCAGGATGCGGCAGAACAATCTAAAATCAACATCAATTAAACATTAATTAGTCGGCAACTAATAGATTAAAACACAGAAAAGGTATTCCCCACAACCTGTTGCAACCAAAAATACCACAGCTTGTTTAGAAGTCAGTGTTCTGAGCAACATGTAACCTTGTGTTTAGTAGTTCCAAGTATCTCCTAGTAACTCATCAAGCTCTCTTCTCCCTGTCCTGCCAGGGTGGGTGGTCACCAGGCGCATTCAGTATAACTTTGCACCATACCCCATTACAGGGCATGCTGCTTTATTTTAAATTTAAAGAGCCAGTGTCAAAAAAAAAAAAATTATCACATGGTCTTGCTGTCGCAACGAAGGGTTATGCAACAAGCTTATCCTCGAATCAATTGTAATATGGGCTGGAAAAATAACAGTGTTTCACAAACCCATTTTATCTCAAAGACCATCTGCTTCCACTTCTGAAACTTGCCTCTGCCCCTATTTCAGCCCATCTGGAATCTTCCAATATTCCTTTTGTCACCCCTACAGCTGATAATTCCACCTATTGCACTCCATAAGCTTCAGCCTGTGCGCACTTTTACCTATATCCTACTTATGTTTCAATTTTATGTTGCAGTATTCATTCCCAGAGTCCAAATGTTGCAAAAAAAACAGGAGTAGGCCATTAGACCAGGGAGCCTACTACACCATTAAATATGATTATGGCTGATCATTCAACTCAGTGCCCTGTTCCTGCTTTGGTTTCATACCCTTTAATCCCTTTGACCCTAAGAACTGTCTTCTTCTTGAACACATTCAACATTTTGGCCTCAACCACTTTGTGTGAAGTAATTTCTCCTCATCTTAGTCCTAAATGGCCTTTCCCCGTCTGGTAAACCTTTGCTGTATTCCATCTATGGCAAGAACAATTTTCCTCAGATAAGGAGACCAGAAATGTACACACCATTCTAGGTGTGATCTCACCAAGGCCCTGCGTAATTGCAGCAAGACATTGCTGCTCAAGGACTCCAGTCCTTTCGCTGTGAAGGCCAACATATTCTTTGCCTTCTTAAGGACGCAGGTGCAGTAGGTTGTTACCTTCAGTGACTGGTGCCACATTGTTCCAGATTTCCCCTCCCAATTTATACCCAATCAGATGAGAATCGGTCTTCCTGATTTTGCTCCCAAAACTAACCTCACATTTTCCTCATTATACTGTATCTGTCATACATTTTTCCTACTCACTTAGCTTGTCCAAATCACATGAAACATCTGTACATCCTCCTCACAGCTCACATCTGCAAATTTGAAGATATACATTTTGATTCCATCATCCAAATCATTTATTTTTATGTATGTATATTTTATATAGTAACTAACTGGGGTCCTTGCACTGATCTATGCTGTATCCCATTAGTCACTGCCAGCCATCTGGATAAAGACAGTTTATTAGAATCATAGAATCCCTACAATGTAAAAGAGGCCATTCAGCCCATCGAGTGTGCACCAACCCTCCGAAGAGCATCCCCGTCAGACTCTCGCCCTGACGCGGTAACCCTGCATTTACCATGGCCAGTCCACCTAACCTGCACATTTTTGGTCTGTGGGAGGAAGCCAGAGCATGCAGAAGAAACCCCCACAGTCACAGGGAGAATGTGCAAACTCCACACACACTTACCTGAGGCTGGAATTCAGCCGAAGCTCACAGTGCTGTGAGGCAGCTGTGCTAACCACTGAGCCACTGTGCTGCTCATTCTTACACTTCCTATCCTTTTCTTCTGTCTGCTAGCGGGTTTTCTATCTATCTCAGTACCCTACCCCTATTCTATATCCTTTAATTTTACATGCTAATCTCTTATGTGGAACTTTGCCAAAGCCTTCTGAAAGTCCAAATAAACCATATCCACTGGCTCCCTCTCATCAACGCTGACTCACATCCTCAAAGGATTCTAGTAGATTTATCATGTATGATTTCCCTTTGTAAAGCCATGCTGACTGTCTGATCCTGTCACTGTTGTCCAAGAGCTCAGCTATTTATGCTTTTATAATAGACTCCAGGATTTCCCCACTACCGATGTCAGACTAACTGGTCTGTGATTCCAAGTTGGCTCTCTGCCTCCTTTTTAAATAGAGGGGTTACATTAGTTAGACCACAATCTGTAGGAATTATTCCAGAATCTATAGAATCTTGGAAAATGACTATTAATGCATCTGCTATTTGTAGAGCCCCTTCTTCCTTTGCACTGCCTCTTTGTTTAAGGCACTCCCTGGAATCCGCCACCTGGAACATGATTTTGGTTACTCCTATCTCTTCCTTTTGACTGACATCTATTTTTGTGACATTATGTCTCTAAAATGCCTGTGGATGTTTTTCTTTGTTAAAATCAGTATTTAAATGTGGAGTCTTTGACTATAAGTAAACTGTTAAGATAACTAAAGCTTTAATTGGAGAAAAGTAAACACAAGGTAATTTAATAAATTAAATTTATTGTGAAAAACAGTATTTATTTTTTTTAAAAATTGTTTATTTAAAAGCCGCCAGGTTAAGCTGGTGGAACTGTGTGACCCTGCACTAAGAGAGGTCAAAAATCAATTATAAAGGCACTTCAGTTAGCTGAATGGAACTCTTGTGCTTTATGACGACATGTTTAAGATTAGAAGAATGTACTAATTGATTTCCCTTATCCTTGCAGGGTACCAACAATCCCATATTTTTAAGTAGTGTTGCATTTTTCCAGGATTCTCTCATCAATCAAATGACGCAAATTAAACTTTCAGTGTATGATGTCAAGGACAGATCTCAGGGAACTGTAAGTGGCATAATATTTGCCTCTGCATGTAGACCTACTTTTAATATAAAAGTTTCCAAAGTCACATCAAGTGAAATGGAAGATATTTTTGCAGTTCTGCTCTGGTATATTGAATGCACACAATGTTATCATGAATAATAAATTATATTGCAATTTCTGCTGGATCAGATGAAGTATTCCCTAGGACGCTAGCAATGTGGAGCAGTAATGGTACATTATGAAAAGAATAATTGCAACATTGATTAATGTTTTTTGATTGTTCACAGCCACTCTAGCTATTGTATTTGTTCCTGGAATGTGAATGTAGCTGGCAAAGTCAATATTTATTGTCCAATTCTAATTGCTCCTGAGAAAGTGTGAAATTATGAGTGAATGACAATGCTGACCTTGCCTCGACCAACGGTGGGATTAAAAATGAACTGTGCCCTCGCCATTTTGAAGAACCAGGTCTAGTATAGAAGCAGATGTGCCAAGAAGGTTGAAAGTTCAATTCCTTATTTGTGCTCAAATTAATTGGCTTCAGTGGAATTAGTAGATCCAGCAAAACAATTGGGCTCTGCTTTTCTATGCTTGGGAGATGCAAGGTTGCTCAATATCCACTCATTAATGTATCAGTTTAATTTAAAAAATATAAAATATATTGGTAGGATAGTTGCAAGGATATTTTCCACTAATGGACAATCTAGAACTAAGAACTCAGTCTCAGGATAAAAATGCAACCATCTAGAACTGAGATGAGGAGAACTTTATTCACTTAAAAGGCTGTAGGTCTTTGGAACTCTTTCCCACGGAGGGCAATGGATGTTTGTTCATAAAGCAGGTAGTGAGATTAAAAGAGATCCAAGGTATGACAGGGTTAAATAAGACAGAAGAATCATTTCCATTAGTTAACGATGCAAGGGGTAGGAAGATACAGATTTACTGCTAAATGTCTTATAAGATCATAAGACCAGGAGAAATGGAAGCAGGAGTAGGCTGATTGGCCCCTTAACCCTCTTCTGCCATTCACTGACATTCCGTGCATTTTCCTGTGTTTTCCTGTAACTGTTGATTTCCTTGCTGATCAAGAATCTACCTATCTCTGCTTTAAAGATACCCAAGGACTCTGCCCCCTCAGCTGTCTGTGGCAAAGAATTCCAAATACACTCAACCCTCTGAAATTCCTTCTTATCTCATTCCTAAATTAGCACCCCTACATTCTGAAACTGTATCCCAGTTCTAGATTCCTAGAGGGGAAACATCCTCTCAGAATTGACCCTGTCAAGTCTCTTAAGGATCCTGCATGTTTCAATGAGATCACGTCTCTTGCTTCCCTTCTTGTTTATCTCCCTGATTGGATCTAACAATGAATTTTGGTTTAAATGTGAGACTATACCCCTTTCTCAATAAAATATAGTTAACTGATGTCTACTGTAGCAGTAAGGAGCCAGATACAAAATTTTCTTGAGTAAAAACAATTATTGTCTGCTAACACCAAGGAAAAGTAATAGACCTGTATGCTTGATGTCATGCCTAAAGTTTTAAAACAAAAGGGATAGTGCCCAGTGGCAATAGGAAGATGAAAGAAATGTAGTATAATGCCCTTGAGTAAGGGTTTTACCTGAGACATCAGTTGTTTAATAGGTGATTTGAATCATCAGCAGTAGTGATTAATTTCAGTTATCCTTTGAATTCTTAATTTTCTGATATTTGATTTTTATCAGTATTATCACAGGTGTTTTTACTTCTTGAGGGGCAGAGAGCACTTTTTCCAGCTGGTTCAAATTCGCAACTAAACTCAGTCTCCTGCTGTGCTTAAAAACTGGTTGAACTAGAAGCTGGTTCATGCATTTTTGACTTTGATTTCACTGTCTCCAAAGTTTCAGTCTCCAATATGTGAAAATTCTCAGAGTAAATCAAAACAGAAGGCTTTTCACTTCTGATTACGTTTACTAGTTTGTGTCTTTTGATTAAAAATGTTAATTTTAGTTTCAACTGAATTCTTTACTTTTTGAAATTATTCATTCATGGGATGTGAGCATAGCTAGTTGGGCCAGCATTTATTGCCTGTCCCAAGTTGCCCTTGAGAAAGTCGTGATGAGCTACCTTCTTGAACTGCTGCAGTCCATGTGCTGTAGGTACACCCACAATGCTGTTAGTGGGGGGAGTTCCAGGATTTTGACCTAGCAACACTGAAGGAATGGTCACATGTTTCCAAACCTAGATGTTGAGTGGCTTAGAAGAGGACCTGCAGATGGTGATGTTCTCTCATATCTGCTGCCCTTGTCCTTCTGGCTGGTAGTGATCATGGGTTTGAAAGGTGCAGTCTAAAGTACCATGTGTTAATATCAGACAATGGAATCTGAAAATCTGTAGTTCATATTGTTGCCATTGTGGCAAGTAAGGGATGTGGGAAGATTGAGGAAAAATGTTCTATATAGTGAATGGTAATGAACTAGAACTCAATACGTACAAGGTTGGTGATAATGGAGACTGTGAATTATTTCAATAGGAAGTTGCACAGGCACTTGAGAAAAATAAACTTGCAGGTCAGTGGAAATAGAGATAATGATTGAAACAAATTAGATTGCTTTACACTGAGTCAGCATGTACATCAGAGGCCAAATGACTTCTGTGCTGTAATGTCTCCATGGCTCTGAATAGATTTGGAGCCTCTGGGAAGAATTGTCCACACCTGTATTGTCACCAAATCCTTTCGTGAAAAATTGACTGACTGATCTACAAAGGTAATGTATTTAATACAGTGAGCCATAATTTCAACAATGGTTAAATCTTACTGGAGTGATCTCTCCAATTTAAAAGACATGATCCATGCAATCTCAAGGTGCGTGAGGTGTACTAGACTGAACTACACTTATTGTTGCTGAATGACAGGGTGCAGTTCTTTTTCCTGCTGGGTATCAAATACACACAACTAGCTTGTTGGCAGCTCTGTGTCTGTTAGGCTTGTGTTGATGTTGATGAGGGAAGTCCTGGAAAGGAGAGTGATTCTTGGATCGGAAGTTGAGTGAAATGTTATAGGACATTGCTCATCTGTTTTTAAAAACAGTTAGTCGATTAAACATTTTTTATTGAGGAACGTATCCACGAATTCACCCTTTTCTCCAGTAAGGAGCACTGCAAACAGAATAACAAATGAGTAACTCATGCTAAACTTGCAAAAATATTTAAAATTCTTTGGAAATTTGCCCACTGGCTGTGTAAGATTAAGCCAAATAACTCTCAACCAAGAATTATTTAGAATCAGATGAGCTTCTTGGAATTCAATGGATCAAGAACTTCGGGTCTTGTAAATGTACTTCTTTTTTGGGACCTGTCCTTTTTCTTAATTCGCCTTGTATACACCATGTCTAGTTGAGAGGATCTGCGATCTTTGTACTACCTCTGAGAAAAAAGCAACTGCGAGTAATGGGAAGAGCAGTGAAGGGAGAATCCCACTGGCTTTTGTTTTCGCAGGAGAACTTACTGACCTATGATATGAATGAAATCCAACTGTATAAATGAACCCAAGATGTTTAATTTGCACCACAAGGTGTTTAGGCATGTTGAGATATGCCTGCTATTAGATATCTAAATGTGAAACTAATAGTGTTTGATGTTCTTAATACAACAATCAAACAGACCCCTTGGATAAAGGTAGATGGGCAGGTCAGTACAGAAATCCAAATGTTATTTTAAGATGAACTGTTCCAGAGCTACCATCTTTAAAATTTGCATTTGCCTGCTCTGCCATGAAGTGCAACGAATGGACATATGCTGTACAAGCTAACCTCACCACAAATGGTTTGGGCTGGTCTGAAGTTAGGCAAGGAGTATGAGCTATTAAAGTCAGTGTACATTTAATTAAGCTTAGCTGTCAGGTTCATTTAACGTGTCATGATTAATTATACCAATGAACCTCTGACAATTTATTGACTGGATCGCTTAAAAAGATGCGCAGGCGTTTCACCTTGTCCGTTGAAGTCCCCATGCTTGTTTTCCCTCTGCTCACACTTTCACCAACTTGGATTGCAAAATGCAGTCTGTTAAATGGGCAAGAGCAATTCTAACGATTGCCGTTGTTCATAAGTTATGACAAGTTATACTCACTTATTTTGACCAAAGAAGTGAATTGATTTTTCACTGAATTCTTTTCCACGTTGTGCAGTCTGATCCCTGGAAGTGTATGACCTACCTAGCTCCACCCTCTGTACACAGGTTTTCAGTCATAGTTGAAGTTTTATATTTATAATGAGATCATCTTTTGGTGAGTTACAGTCTGTTGCCTCTTGAAGACTAGCATGTAACCAGAACTGAGAAGTAATTTCTCTAGTAAATGAGCTTCCATCAAATGTGCTAGTCCTAATTTTGAAAGTATCACTTTTCTATTTAGTTTATTGAATTATTGATGTAATCAAACGCACTCCCCAATTAATCTTCATTCCGTCCATTCTTAAACTTGGCTCGTATATCTTTGCTCCCTGTTTTGAAAATTCTATTCACATAATAAATTTGTTGCCAATGATCTACATCTATGATCTGCAGTAGTTTTGATCTTTAGTTGGGTGATCACTCTGGCAGGATTTTTATTTCAAAACTGAGGTACAGTTTTGTAACTGTCTGGTATTGGATTTACGTAGATATGATTTCTATCCATCTTTTTCACTGTAGACTTTGTAATGGTTTAGATAATTTTACCTTATGTGTGCTTTTAATCCAATACTATTATCTGCACATGCAATACTAATCTGGAGTATCTAGGGCTGTGGGTATATTGTGCCTGAGGCTGTTTGTGCCATATTTTGAAGTAAGTCTCTTCTACCCGTATATTGTAATGCTGCTTTTGTATCTATACAGAAGAGCTGAATGCTGGAAGGGAAGTGAATTGATTTGATTTATTATTTTCACATTTGCCGAGATACAGTATAACGTATTGTTTTGTGTACCAACCAGGCAAATCATATCTTACATAAGTACGTTGGGGTAATAGAACAGAATTCAGAATATAGTGTTACAGCTGCAGAGAAGATGTAGATAAAAATCAACTCTGTCATATGAGAGGTCTGTTCATAAGTTTGTAAACAGCAGGGATGAAGCTGTTCTTAAATCTGTGGTATGTGTTTTCAAACTTTTGAAACTTCTGCCCAATGGAAAAGTATAATTGGGGCATGAGGGGTCTTTGATTATGTATGACTACCCTTGATGGAACAACAGCATTTAACCTGATGGGATTTACCCAAGGATTCTATGGGAAGCGAGGGAAGAGATCGCAGGGCCTTTAGCGATGATCTTTTTGTCCTCACTGTCCACGGATATAGTGCCAGAAGATTGGAGAGAGGCAAACATCATTCTCTTGTTCAAAAAAGGGAATAGAGAGAACCCTGGAAATTGCAGGCCAGTTACTCTTAGGTCAGTGGTGGGCAAATTATTGGAAAGGGCTCTGAGAGACAGGATTTATGATCACTTGGAAAGGCACATTTTGATTCACGATAATCAGCATGGATTTGTGAGGGGTAGATCATGCCTCACAAACCTTATTGAATTCTTTGAAGAGGTGACCAAACACTGGGATGAAGGTAGAGCAGTGGATGTGGTATACATGGATTTAAGTAAGGTGTTTGATAAGATTCCCCATGGTAGGCTCATGCAGAAGGTAAGGAGGCATGGGATGGGGGTAAATGTGACAGATTGGATTCAGAATTGGCTGCCCCTTAGAAGACAAAGGGTAGTAGTGAACGGAAAATATTCAACACGGTGCTCAGTTACGAGTTGTGTACCTGGTGCTCAGTTACAAGTTGTGTACCATAAGGATCTGTTCTGGGTCCCCTTCTATTTGTGATTTTTGTAAATGATTTGGACGAAGGAGTGGAAGGGTGGATTAGTAAGTTCATGGACGATACGAAGTTGGTTCGAGTTGTGGATAGTGTGGAGGGCTGCTCTAGGTTACAGAGGGACATTGATAGGATGCAGAGCTGGCCTAAGAAGTGGCAGATGTAGTTTAACCCTGAAAAGGGTGAGGTGATTCATTTTGGAAGGACAAACTTGAAAGCAGAATACAGGGTTAATGGAAGGACTCTTGGCAGTGTGGAGGAGCAGAGGGATCTTGGGGTTCATGTTCACAGTTCCCTGAAAGCTGCCACCCAGGTGGATAGAGTTGTTAAGAAGGTGTATGGTGTGTTAGCTTTCACTAATAGAGGGATCGAGTTCAAGAGCCATGAAGTTATGCTCCAGCGATACAGACGACTGGTTCGGCCATATCTGGAGTATTGTGTCCAGTTCTGGTCGCCTCATTACAGGAAAGATGTGGAAGCATTGGAAAAGGTGCAGAGGAGATTTACGAGGATGTTGCCTGGAATGGAGGGAAGGTCTTACGAGTAAAGGTTGAGAGAACTAGGGCTTTTCTCTTTAGAACGACAAAGGATGAGAGGTGACTTGATAGAGGTGTACAAAATGATCAGAGGTATAGATAGAGTTGACAGCCAGAGACTTTTTCCTAGGGTGGAGGTAGCTATTACGAGGGGGCATAGTTTTAAAGTGAGTGGAGGTAAATATACGGGAGATGTCAGAGGTAGGTTCTTCACTCAGAGAGTGGTTGGGGCGTGGAATGCATTGCCGGAGTGGGTAGTGGAGTCGGCCTCATTAAGGGCATTTAAGCGGCTATTAGATAGGCATATGGTTGATAGTATAAGGTAGGGGTGGAGGTTGGATAGACCTTTAGGATTAGTGTAGAAGTTCGGCACAACATCATGGGCCGAAGGGCCTGTACTGTACTGTTCTGTGTTCTAACCGTGTGCTATCAAGCATCTGTAGCAGAACTGACCAACAACCCCATTCCCCCTCTCACCTTGCCACTCTCCTTCCAAACCAAAATGTGCGTGGAAGGCATCAACAAGCCAATAAGTATTCCAGTTGTGTCACCTACCTGCTGTGAGGCCAATTCTTCATTAGCATTGGAATCGCCAGCTACAATCTCAGGTGGACCACCCCAGAGTAGTAAACCCTATATTACAAAGAAGGATCTCTGGGGCAAGAGTCAGATTCACGGCAGCACAGGATTGTTCTGTGGACAATGCAACTCCTGCTTCACAAAACCTGAGGGTCTTTCCATGTGCTTTCTTCTGTACCAGGCAGTCTGCTTAAATACTGGCCAGAGCAAGCATGGTTCAGTATCCAAACTGGTCAAGTAAAATATTGCAATTAATAAGAGATAGCAAGGTGTGGAGCTGGATGAACACAGCAGGCCAAGCAGCATCATAGGAGCAGGAAAGCTTGACGTTTCAGGCCTAGACCCTTTCTGATGAAGGGTCTAGGTCCGAAACGTCAAGCTTTCCTGCTCCTATGACGCTGCTTGGCCTGCTGTGTTCATCCAGCTCCACACCTTGTTACCTTAGATACTGCAGATGCTGGAGAATCCATTATCTCTATTGCAGTTAATACCCAGGTTATTACTGTAGGGCCAAGAATGTCATTATAATAGCATTTTTGTTCTAGACTTTTCAGCGGTGTGCGCCCATGTCTGTGTTTGCAAGGGAGAGAATTATGAGCGCCTGGGGTGAGCTCACTGTTGAAACCCAGTCTTAAATTCCAATGATAGGAAGTCAAGGGCAGTGGAGTTTTAGGGATTGGTGCATCATAGAAGGAGGCTTTTTAATCCACCAAAGCTTGTTCATGTTTCTGTGTTTCCTTTGGTGAAAATCGACATAGTTTTCTTTCTGTTCTGCTTTCTGAAGCTAATATTTGGTCCAGCAGAATCTTGTATTTCTCGTGCTCCCTTCCCCTGCCTTCCAACAAACGGCATTGACAACTCCAAAGTTGCAGAGCCAAATCCGTAGGTTCAGTGGTAATATGTGGTTTGAGGATTATAGTCATTATAGGTTAAAAACATAAAATCTGAGACTAGTGCTTCTCCATTGATCTGGTTTTTATTTTTTATTTTCCAGATGTATCTGTTGGGTTCTGCTATGTACACAGTAAAGGATTTGTTGAAAGAAAAGAATCACCGATTGCACCTAACACTTCGGTCAGTAACATAAAAACAAAATACTGTGCAGATACTAGAAATCTGAAGTGAAAACAGAACATGCTGGAATTCCTCAGCAGATTGGTAACATCTGGAGTGATCAACAAAATTGATATTTCAGAATGAAAGCTTTGTGTAAGAACTGGAAAAGATCAGATGTGATAGCTCTTTCCCCACCTCCTTGCCTCTAAAATCTAACTGGGGGAAGGTCTACGGTGGGGTGGAAGGCAAGAGAGCATACAGATGACAAAGATATGATAGTCAAAGGCAAATGGAGATGTTTGTGGGACAAGTAAAGTCCTCTATGCCCTTTTATGTTTCTTGTCTCATTACCACTATCTCCTGTGTTGCGCTTTCATTTCTTCTTTTATTTAATCACTACTTGTCACAGTTTTTTTGTTCTCTTGCCTTTGTATTTGCTTTAAACCTTTTTTTACGTTTACCAGTTCATTTGGAAGGCGTCAACTTGAAATATTAACTTTGTTTCTCTTGCTACAAATTTGGAGATGGTGTAGTAGTAATGGTCATTAGACTAAAAATTCCAGAGGCCCATGCTAATGATCTGACCGCACTGGTTCAGATTCCATCATGGCACTTTTGGAATTTAAATTAGGTTAATTAATAAATCTGGACTTGAAAGCTAGCTTCACTGACATCATTCTCATTCATCACCTATTGCAAAATCCTAAGTGACTCATTCATGTCCTTTTACTGAGGGAAGTTTGCTGACCTGCATTGGTCTGGCCTGCATATGATTCCTGATCCACAGCCATGTGATTGGCTCTTAACTGCCCTCTGAAATGGCCCAGCAATCCACTGAATTCAAGGGCAGTTTGTAATGGACAACAAAAGCCAATTTCACCCACATCATGTGAAAGAATAAAGGAACATTTCCAGGACAAAAGCCAAGTGAGTGTCTATTTGGATAAGTCCTTAAATTGGGCAATGAATGTAATGGCAGCCTATATTATATAATTCCATAAATTTGTTCAGCTGTTTCATTAAAATCCACATTGGAGCTGCATGATTGACTGTTGCAATAATTAAAAATGCTGTAAAAGCTTAGTAAGTCTGACAGTATCTTTGTTTTCTTTATTCTTTCATGGGATGCGGATTTCTGACAAGGCCAGCATTTGTTGTCCATCCTAAGTTGCCCATGACTTTCTAGGGCCATTTCAAAGCGTGGTTGAGAGTCAACCACATTTCTGTGGATCTGGAATCGTATGTAGGCCAGATCAGGTCCAACAGAGCAGAAATCTGAGTGATAGGTCTTTTTCTTACCATGATTGGTGATGGTTTCACAGTTGCAATTAATAACTGAGGCTAGCTGTCAATTACAGATTTTCACGAGCTACCATATGAGATTCAAACCCATGTTCGCAAACCATTAGTCTCTTGATTGCTATTTGAGTGACATTACCAATGGATCACTGTCTACCCTTGTGTTTTCTACTTCTCATATTTTGAATGTTACTGTTGAATCTGTCTTCAGCACTAGTTCAAGCAGTTCATTCCAATCATAACTGTATGGTGTAAGTTTCTGTTTTCTCTCTGGTTCTTTTGCTAATTGCTGTAAATGTATGTTTTCTAATTCTCTGCTGCTAACAAAAACATTTCTAGCTGTCGAAAATGTATAAGCAAGACAGATCTTAATAAAAATTAGATGAGTCAAATCAGCCTTAGTAAGAGTTTTTGTTTTCCTATTTTTCTTTTCTCCCCCACCCCATCACTCTGATGCCATCAATGTATTTTGCTGCAGGTCTGCTGAAAATGAGCGTGTGGGTAATATTACCGTGATAGCTTGGCAGATGGAAGGCAAAGTTGAGGACAAGATTCCTGTAAGCCGGTCACCTGACAACACCAATGGAAGGGTAACTATTTGAAATGAAATTGATACCACTGATTTTGGTCCATTCAGGTTACTTCCTTGCCAGAGTAGAACAAGTCATAAGGAAATATGATGCATGCAAACTTAAGTATTGAAGTCTGTCTTAAAGTGGCGTTAATTTTGGCACAAACTCCAGCTTTGTCTCATGATTCTGTTTGCTGACAGGTAATCTGCATGTATATGTAGGCAGAAAAACGTAATTCGTGTCAGCTTGCCTGGAACATGCATTATGTTATGTGATGAGAAACAGTATTGCTTCTAGACAAACAAATCTAACACGCACTAACCATTTTCGTATATTGTGAAATAAAGCTACATAGTCATGTGTGTTAAACCTCAAATTACTGAAGCATTTGTTGAGGTATGCCTTCAGAAAGATTGAGGAAGCAGATGTATAAAAACCACCAATATCCAGGCTAAGTTTGCAGTGACTGCAGTTCTGCTCATGGGTAACACTTCTGTTCAAGTGGCTATGGGTGCAGTCAAAATCACCCCTCGTAGCAATAAGATATCCTGACCACCTACAGGAGAGGCTGATGCCACAGAACCTGAAGTTATATATTAGGCAAAAATCAAGGTGTAACAGTTATTTTGGGCCACAGGGAGGAAAATAAAAAAAGGGCCTTTCAATCCTCTTTGTTGTTCCTGCTGCAAAATGTTCATGCCTATTCAGTGCATGAGGGTATGGTCAGATATAACTTGCACTTAAATTACCTGCTGATGCTTATCATCTAGGCTAAGACAGCTGCAGTCTCTACTTGTACTGTACTTTTTCCAATGGTCACTTCTTACAGTGAGGAAAGTTAGGGAGGAAAGATCTATACGTTAATACCTTGTTTTGGTTCCCTGTGTAACCTTGCAGATGGTTTTGCCAGTTGATGAAAGTTTAACGGAATCTTTGAGTATTCGTTCAAAACACTCTACATTGAAGAAAGATCCACTATTACGATCAGGTAAGTAGTGATCAAGTGCTTGAGTTTCGTGGACTTCAAGTTTTTCTAGCTGCCATTTAAAATTTGCGTTGACATACTTTGAACTCGTCTATTATATGGTTTTCTTGAACTGTCAATCGAGTTTTTACCCATGATTGGTTTTTTTTTTTTGGAATCCCACCTCTACAACGTTTTGATTGAGAATTGCACGATACTGAATTTTCAGCCTTTTGTCTACTAGATGAGCTGCTTCATTGTGGTAACTCATTCTGCCCTGGAAAATTAGTGATTCTTTTGCCTGCACGAATGTGGGGAGGACAAGTGAGGCTGCAAAGAGATGGAAACAAATTGATTGAGCAGGCGACAAGGTAGCAGATAGAATATCCGAGATAACAAGAACCGCAGATGCTGGAGTCAGAGATAACACAGCATGGAGCTGGAGGAACACAGCAGGCCAGGCAGCAGCAGAGGAGCAGGAAAGTTGACGTTTCGGGTCAGGACCTTTCTTCAGAAATGGGGAGGGGGAAATAAATAAAGAAATAAATAAAGAGGGACTGGGGAAGGTAGGTGGGATGGTGATAGGTGAGTGCAGGTGGGGATTGGTCAGTGAGGTGGGAGGGGCAGATTTCCACTGCTACACTGGCACTATCCTCCACCTCTTCCTCCGCTACATTCATAACTTTATCGGCGCTGCCTTGTGCTCTCACGAAGACCTTGAACGGTTCATCAATCTTACTAACATCTTTCACCCCAACCTCAAATTCACCTGGACCATCTCCGATACTTCCCTCTCCTTCCTGGACCTCTCCGTCTCCATATCTGGTGACCACCTCCACTGATATCTATTTCCAGCCCACCAACTCCCACAGCTACCTAAACTACACCTCCTCCCACCCACCTTCCTGCAAGAATGTGATCCCCTACTCCCAATTCTTCCGCCTCCACCGCGTCTGCTCCCAAGATAGGGTGTTCCACTCCAGCACATCCCAGATGTCCTCCTGTTTCAAGGACTGTAATTTCCCCTCTGGTGATCGAAAATGCCCTCAACTGCATCTCTTGTGTTTCCCGCACCTCTGCCCTCACATCCCCTCCTCCCAATAAAAATAAAGACAGAATCCCCTTTGTCCTCACACATCACCTCGTCAACCTTCGCATCCAACGTATCATTCTCCACCACTTCCGCCACCTACAATCTGACCCCACAGCCAAAGAGAGATTTCCCTCCCCATCCCTTTCTGCCTTTTGTAGGGGCAGCTTTCTCCATAACGCACTCTTCTCCACGCTGCACACTCCCCATTAACCCCACCTCCCCCAGCACCTTTCCCTGCAACCGCAGGAAGTGCTACACCTGCCCCAACACCTCCCCCCTTGCCTCCTTTCAAGGCATAAAACAAACCTTCCACATTAAACAGGCGTTCACCTGCACATCTGTCAACTTGGTCTACTTCATCTGCTGCTCCCAATGTGACCTCCTCTACACCGGTGACACCAAGCAGAGACTCGGAGACCATTTTGTAGAGCATCTGCGCCCTGTACATGACAAATAACAACACCTTCGGGTCTCTAACCATTTTAACTCCCCCTCCCACTCCCTGGATGATAAGTCCAGCCTGGGCCTCCTCCAGTGTCACAATGACGGCACCTGCAAACTGAAGGAGCAGCACCTCATTCTGCCTCAGGAGCCTACAGCCAATGGCCTAAACATAGATTTCACCACTTTTAAAATCTCCCCACCCATGGCCTCATCCCACTGCAACCCTCCCTCTCATCCCCAGCTCTTGACCTGTCCATCTCTCCCACCTATCCTCCCCTCCCACCTCACTGACCAATCCCCACCACTCCTTACCTGCACTCACCTATCACCATCCCACCTAACTTCCCCAGCCCCACCCCTCCTCTATTTATTTCTGAACTCCCTTCACCCCCTCCCCATTTCTGAAGAAGGGTCCCGACCCGAAACGTCAACTTTCCTACTCCTCTGCTACTACCTGGCCTGCTGTGTTCCTCCAGCTCCACGCTGTGTTACGGTGGATATAATATTTTGTGAGGAAGTATTCACTTTGTTTTCTAATCTTACAAAGTTATGTTTTGAAAGTACTGAAACGTGTAAATGTTGATCAAAAATAAACCAAAGAACTGCAGATACTGGAAATCCAAAACAAACACAGTTAACCTTCCCACCTATCTTCAGCATACAAAGCAACCTTCTCCCATCTGCAATCTATTCTGAAGAACGGTCACTGGACCTTAAAGATTAACTCTTCTTTCTCTCCACAGATGCAGTCACACCAGCTGGGTTTCTTCAACAATTTCTGATTTTGTGTTGTAATTGCTGATGCTCATGAGAGTTTGGTGTACTTGAGAAGGATCACAAGGCTAGCAGTTCAGAGCAAATGTCATGATCCCCAAGGAAGTTCAAATACAATAAGAAGTCTTTTACTCTGATTGTTTAGAGCTCTGGTGAGCCCACATCTGGAACATTGTATGCAATTTTGTCGTTTAAGAAATGTATACTTGCATTGGAGGTGGTTCTGCGCAGGTACGCTGGATTGGCTCCTATGATGAGAAGTAAATTGGGGTGTATAGCCTTTGGAGTTTAGAAAAGATGGGTAATCTGATTGAAGCATATGAGATTCTGAAAGGGCTCGACAAGGCAGATACACAGATTATGTCACCTGCTGGGGAGTGTAGAACATGGGTACGACTTAAGATTAAGCAGAAGGTCATTTTGGACTGAGATCAATGGAAATTTCTTTAAAGAATTCTTATTCTTTGCAGTCCTCTATCCTGGAGGATTGTTGATTGTGGAACATACTTAAGGTTGAATCAAACAGATTTTTGTCTCTGGATATCAAAGCACCTGGACAGTGGCATGAAAGTGGAGTTGAAGCTGAATGTCAGCCATGTTGAATTGTGTAGCAGACTCGACAGTTTATATGATCTTCTACTCCTATTTCTTACATGGCTTATTCCCATGTTTGTACAGTTAAGGAGAAGTCTAACTTTGTGGATGTTGCAGCTTTTTTATTTGAGGCAAGACTGAACTGTTGGGCCATGCTGTTTTATAAATGGTTGCTTGACTATAGTGGTGTGTTGAACAAACAAATGTCAAAGTCTAACCTGTTTTTTTGCAGTGTTTGGAGGGGTTATCTGTCGGATGTATCGTTTCCCTACAACGGATGGGAACCACTTACGGATACTGGAACAGATGGCAGAGAGCATGTTATCACTGCATATCCCAAGACAATTTGTAAAACTAGTTATTGAAGAAGATGCAGCAAGGTAACATCAATTTACTTTCTAATTATCCCAAGAACAATGGCCTCCTTGTTGCTGCCTAACATGGATCAAAACAAACAGACTGATCTGAACTCATTACAGATTCAAACCTCTTCAGCCTTTTCAGTTATTGTAACCCACTGTTTTGGCTCTATTTCTGTTCTTCAAAATTCAGTGCTTTCAGTGACTAAATAATCCTAATTAAACTTATGCCCTCCAGTTTTGGACACCCCTACCCCGGGGAAAACATCTTGGCTATTCAAATTATCTAATCCCCTCATGATTTTATGAACCTCTATAAGATAACCCCGTTGGCCTCCTAAACTCCAGGGGAAAGAAAGTCCCAGCCTATCCAGCATTGTTGTCATACAGCACGGAAACAGACCCTTTGGTTTAACACATCCATGCCACCAAGTCTCCCAAGGTAAACAAGTCCCATTTGCCTGCATTTAGCCCTGTCCTTCTAAACCTTTCCGATTCATGTACCTGTCCAAATGTCTTTTAAATGTTGTAACTGTACGTGCATCTACCACTTCCTCTGGCAGTTCAGCCCATACACGAACCAACCATTATAATTTGGTTCTAAATTAAACTGGCTCATTATAATTTGCAGAAAATATAACATTAAATATTTATCTCCTCTGATGGTTTTGATGGTGCAGATCACTTTTTTAGTTATGACAGTGTTGCAGCATTTTCTGCAACTTCTGAATATATGATATGATCCTACTTGCATAACTGGGGCCCTTCAGCACTGAATTCAAAAGGTTTAAGGGGTGGAACTCTTTGTGACCACTGCATCCATAGTCATCTTGATATCACACCCATGTCATTCCTTTTAAAGAAGCAGAGTTAAAATAGTTCCGGAACTAAAAGTAGTCTGTTAACCAATCGCAAGGGATGTTCCAAATAGTCTTTTAAAGCAGTAAACACTTGGCTAGTTCTTTAATCTTGTAAGAAAGAACATTTTGCTTTCAAAATGCACTGGTGACCTAGTAAATTGGACAAATTAGATGTGATTCAATTTGTTACAGCTAGCAAATTGATTGTAAAACAAAATGTCTGTTGGTCAATTTGGAAGCTCTCTTCTGTGTTTAACTCTTAGAAGCTAAGGGTCTCATTCTATGCTGTGTGATTCTATGAATTTATAATCTATAAGGTTGTATTGATGCTTTGTTGTTGGAAAATATTTTCTTTTGACTTATGATTGATCTTGGCTTTCTTACAGGATATGTGAACTAGATGACCTCGGCGAGCTATCTCCCTGCTGGGAGAATCTTCGAAAACAAATTGTTACTCAGTATCAGACCCTCATAATAAATTACCAGGAGAATTTAACAGAGCTGCATCAATATAAAGGTTGGCCTACATATTTTGATGCCTAATTGACAGGTAGCATTGTTAAACCTTTCAGTTATATTTGCATATCAGGTGGTATTTTCAGGAACAGGAAGTACTACCTATTTTGCAGTCAGTGCCTGACTGAAGAAGGAGTTATGGCCATTTGACAGACATTGTGCAGAGATCACAAGTCCCCTGCATTGCTGCAGTGATATGCCTCTGAAACATCTTTCCGCAGGGTGTCTCACTAACTATTGGGATCCGGAAAGCTTTTCTTTCCATCTCTGACACTGCTCTGCCTTTTTATTAAAGCATTGTGGCTCAACCTGATGCAACTGTTTAACATTCCAAGCTACAAAATTTTTCCATTGTTGGTCACAAAGATGGATATCCTCTGGTATGTGGTTCCTCAGCCATGAGAATGTGAATCAACCTAAGTTCAGGGAATTGTTTGCGGCCCAGAGATGCCTCTGTTCCCACCTCTGTCTGGCGGGGTTTGTGGTCTGAGAAAAACAGAGTCAGTGTTTCAAGTCCAGTACGATTCCACTTTGGAACTGAAAGCAGCAGGATAAGTAAAGGGTTTTATGGTGAGGAAAAGGTAGAGAGGAAGAGCAAATAGAACAGATGATAAAGAAGCCCCATGGCAAATGACAAAGGGAGTACGTAGGTACATAGAAGATTACAGCGCAGTACAGGCCCTTCGGCCCTCCATGTTGTGCCAACCTGTGAAACCAACCTGAAGCCCATCTAACCTACACTATTCCATTATCATCCATATGTTTATCCAACGACCATTTAAATGCCCTTAAAGTTGGCGAGTCTACTACTGCTGCAGGCAAGGCATTCCATGCCCTTTCTACTCTCTGAGTAAAGAATCTACCTCTGACATCTGTCCTATATCTATCACCCCTCAAAGCTATGTCCCCTCGTGCTAGCCATCACCATCTGAGGAAAAAGGCTCTCACTGTCCACCCTATCTAATCCTCTGATCATCTTGTATGTCTCTATTAAGTCACCTCTTAGCCTTCTCTCTAACGAAAACAGCCTCAAGTCCCTCAGTCTTTCCTCATAAGACCTTCCCTCCATACCAGGCAACATCCTGGTACATCTCCTCTGCACCCTTTCCAATGCTTCCACATCCTTCCTATAATGCGGCGACCAGAACTGTACGCAATACGCCAAGTGCAGCCGCACCTGAGTTTTGTACAGCTGCAACGTGACCTCATGGCTCCGAAACTCAGTCCCTCTACCAATAAAACCTAGCACACCGTACGCCTTCTTATCAACGCTTTCAGCCCTGGGTAGCAACTTTCAGGGATCTATGGACGTGGACACAGAGATCTCTCTGCTCATCCACACTACCAAGAATCTTACCATTAGCCCAGTACTCCGTATTCCTGTTACTCCTTCCAAAGTGAATCACCTCACACTTTTCCGCATTAAACTCCATTTGCCACCTCTCAGCCCAGCTCTGCAGCTTATCTATGTCCCTCTGTAACCTGCAACATTCTTCCACACTATCCACAACTCCACCGACTTCCGTGTCATGCGCAAATTTACTAATCCATCCTTTTATGCCCTCATCCAGGTCATTTATAAAAATGACAAACAGCAGTGGCCCCAAAACAGATCCTTGCGGTACACCACGAGTAACTGAACTCCAGGATGAACATTTACCATCAACCACTACCCTCTGTCTTCTTCCAGCTAGCCAATTTCTGATCCAAACTGCTAAATCGCCCTCAATCCCATGCCTCCGAATTTTCTGCAATAGCCTACCATGGGGAACCTTATCAAACGCTTTACTGAAATCCATATACACACATCAACCGCTTTACCCTCATCCACCTGTTTAGTCACCTTCTCAAAGAACTCGATAAGGTTTGTGAGGCACGACCTACCCTTCACAAAACTGTGTTGACTATCCCTAATCAAATTATTCCTTTCTAGATGATTATAAATCCTATCTCTTATAATCCTTTCCAACACTTTACCCACAACCGAAGTAAGGCTCACTGGTCTATAATTACCAGGGTTGTCTCTACTCCCCTTGAACAAGGGGACAACATTTGCTATCCTCCAGTCTTCTGGCACTATTCCTGTAGACAGTGATGACATAAAGATCAAAGCCAAAGGCTCTGCAATCTCCTCCCTAGCTTCCCAGAGAATCCTAGGATAGATCCCATCTGGCCCAAGGGACTTATCTATTTTCACACTTTCCAGAATTGCTAACACCACCTCCTTATGAACCTCAATCCCGTCTAGTCTAATAGCCTGTATCTCAGCATTCTCCTCGACAACATTGTCTTTTTCCTTTGTGAATACTGACGAAAAATATTCATTTAGCGCCTCTCCTATCTCTTCGGACTCCACGCACAACTTCCCACTACTGTCCTTGACTGGCCCTAATCTTCCTCTAGTCATTCTTTTATTCCTGACATACCTATAGAAAGCTTTAGGATTTTCCTTGATCCTACCTGCCAAAGACTTCTCATGTCCCCTCCTGGCTCTTCTTAGCTCTCTCTTTAGGTCCTTCCTGGCTAACTTGTAACTCTCAAGCGCCCTAACTGAGCCTTCGCACTTCATCTTTACATAAGCCGCCTCCTTCCTCTTGACAAGAGATTCAACTTCTTTAGTAAACTACAGTTCCCTCGCTTGACCACTTCCTCCCTGCCTGACAGGTACATACTTATCAAGGACACGCAGTAGCTGTTCCTTGAACAAGCTCCACATTTCAATTGTGCCCAGCCCCTGCTGTTTCTTTCCCCATCCTATGCGTCCTAAGTCTTGCCTAATCGCCTCATAATTGCCTTCCCCCCAGCTATAATTCTTGCCCTGCGGCATATACCTATCCCTTTCCATCGCTAAATTAAATGTAACCGAATTGTGGTCACTATCACCAAAGTGCTCACCTACCTCCAAATCTAACACCTGGCCTGGTTCATTACCCAGTACCAAATCCAGTGTTGCCTCGCCTCTTGTTGGCCTATCTACATACTATGTCAGGAAACCCTCCTGCACACATTGGACAAAAACTGACCCATCTAAAGTACTCTAACTATAGCGTTTCCAGTCAATAGTTGGAAAGTTAAAGTTCCCCATAACATCTACCCTGTTACTTTCACTCCTATCCAGAATCATCTTTGCTATTCTTTCCTCTACATCTCTGGAACTTTTCGGAGGCCTATAGAAAACTCCCAACAGGGTGACCTCTCCTTTCCTGTTTCTAACCTCAGCCCATACTACCTCAGTAGACGAGTCCTCATCAAACGTCCCTTCTACCACCATAATACTGTCCTTGACTAACAATGCCACACCTTCCCCTCTTTTACCACCTTCCCTGATCTTACTGAAACATCTAAACCCCGGAACCTGCAACAACCATTCCTGTCCCTGCTCTATCCATGTCTCTGAAATGGCCACAACATCGAAGTCCCAGGTACCAACCCATGCTGCAAGTTCACCCACCTTATTCCGGATGCTCCTTGCGTTGAAGTAGACACACTTCAAACCACCTTCCTGCCTGCCGGTACACTCCTGCGACCTTGAAACCTTATTCATGACCTCACTACTCTCAACCTGCTGTTCGCTGGAGCTACAAGTCAGGTTCCCACCCCACTGCTGAATTAGTTTAAACCCTCCTGAAGACCATTAGCAAATTTCCCCCCAAGGATATTGGTGCCCCTCTGGTTCATGTGCAGACCATCCCGTTTGTAGAGGTCCCACCTACCCCAGAATGAGCCCCAATTATCCAGGTATCTGAATCCCTCCCTCCTGCACCATCCCTGTGGCCATGTGTTCAACTGCTCTCTCTCCCTATTCCTCGTCTCACTAGCACGTGGCACGGGTAACAAACCGGAGATAACAACTCTGCTTGTTCTAGCTTTAAGCTTCCACCCTAGCTCCTTGAATTTCTGCCTTACATCCCCGTCCCTTTTCCTATCTATGTCGTTGGTGCCTATGTGGACCACGACTTGGGGCTGCTCCCCCTCCCCCTTAAGGATCCTGAAAACACGATCCGAGACATCATGGACCCTGGCACCTGGGAGGCAACACACCAACCGCGAGTTTCTCTCGTTACCACAGAATCTCCTATATGTCCCCCTAACTATGGAGTCCCGAGTGACTAATGCTCTCCTCCTCTCCCCACTTCCCTACTGAGCAACAGGGACAGACTCTGCGCCAGAGACCTGTACCCCATGGCTTACCCCGGTAAGTCGTCCCCCTCAACAGTATCCAAAACGATATACTTGTTATTGAGGGGAACGGCCACAGGGGATCCTTGCACTGTCTGCCTGTTCCCTTTCTGTTCCCTGACTGTAACCCATCTACCTTTTTCCAGTACCTGAGGTGTGACTACCTCCCTGTAACTCCTCTCAATCATCCCCTCAGCCTCCCGAATGATCCGAAGTTCATCCAGCTCCAGTTCCCTAACGCGGTTTCCAAGCAGCTGGAGTTGGGTGTACTTCCCGCAGATGAAGTCAGCAGGGACACTAGTGATGACCCTTACCTCCCACAGCCTACAGGAGGAGCATGCAACTGCCCTAACATCCATTTCCACTGTTCTGAATTCCCAAAAACAGACTATTGGAAAAAAGAACTAGTAACTTACCAAATCGGCGCTCAGAACCTTTTTTGGTTAGAGGAGGAGGATGGGTGGGAGACAGTACCTCAGTAGTGTTTCGGGTAAAGGAACCGCCCAAATATTTTACCTCACTTACTCACCCGTCCCTGTGTCTGCTCCTGCTCAGCGCGCACTCCGCCTATTCACGAGGTAAGTTTTTTTAAAGGAAAAGCTTACCTTCCCAGACTGCCCTCGTGCTTCCTTCCAGACTCCCGCCGCTGAAACAACTGGTAAACAACTAGATGAAGATTAGGGTGTTAATAGTGGACCGTAGGTGAGCTTGACCCAGAGCAAACCCATGCAGACAAGTTACGGGGGGCCAGAGTGGGGGATATTTGGAATTAGACCGTGGTCTAATCTAGACATCAGAGACCAACAGCCACTACAATGCCTGGAGTGCTGGGATCAAGAGGTGGAGCCACTGTCTTGGGTTGGGGGATGAATACTTGGGCCCACAGCAGCCCCTGGGCCTGGCATCAGTCGCCTGTGTGCAGACTCTTGAATAGTGACAGCCCTATCCCAGTCATCAATCCTCCAATGCCACAGGAACTGGCAAACAAGTCATGTAGAATCTGTAATTGATGTCCTCTCCTTGGAGCGTTGTTATTGTCCACACAATGTTAGTGGCTTGATGATCTTGTGACATGTCCCATCACACTGACTCAGGCCACATTTCCCCTGCAGCCTTCTACAATATTCTACACCTCTCCCTCGCCGAGGACGAATTGTCAGTCCTCAGTAAAGGACTCCCCTTTATCCCCCTCCACCCTAACGTCAACGAATACCGCTCACGCTTGGATATTGAACAGTTTTTCTGCTGCCTCCACCTCTGCACTTACTCCTTTAATTGCGAGGCCTGCTACCCACCCCGGACCTCTTCATCTCCAACTGCCATCGAGACATCAATCTCCTCAACCTCTCCACCCCTCTCACCCACTCCAACCTCTTCCCCCACAGAACCTGCAGCCCTCTGCTACCTCTGCTTCTACCCTAACCTCACTATAAAACCCACGGACAAGGGTGGTGCACTGACGTCTACATCGCCGAGACCAGGCGCCAGCTCTCTGACACCACCTCCTACTGCCCCCTTGATCATGACCCCACCCCCGACCACCAAAACATCATCTCCCAGACCATCCACAACCTCATCACCTCAGGTGACTTCCCACCCACAGCCTCCAACCTCCTCATTCCCCAACCTTGCACTGCCCGTTTCTATCTCCTTCCCAAAATCCAAAAACCTGACTGCCCTGGTCGACCCATTGTCTCCGCCTTTTCCTGCCCCACAGAACTTACCTCCACTTATCTCGACTCCATTTTCTCCCCCCTGTCCAAGAACACACCACCTACGCCCGTGACGCCACCCGTGCACTCCTCCACCTCCAAAACTTCCAATTCCCTGGTCCCCAACACCTCATCTTTACCATGGACATCCAGTCCCTATAGACTTGCATTCCCCATGCAGATGGCCTAAAGGTCCTCCGCTTCTTCCTGTCCCGCAGGCCCGACCAGTCCCCCTCCACTGACACCCTCATCCGCTTAACTGAACTCGTCCTCACCCTTAACAACTTCTCCTTCAACTCCTTCCACTTCCTACAGTTAAAGGGGGTGGCCATGGGAACCTGCATGGGCCCAAGCTATGCCTGTCTCTTTGTGGGATACATAGAACAGTCCCTCTTCCGCAGCTACACTGGCCCCATCCCCCACCTCTTCCTCCATTATATCGATGACTCATCGGTGCCGCCTCATGCTCCCACAAGGGGCTCAAACAGCTCATCCACTTCAGTAACACCTTCCACCCCAACCTTAAGTTCTCCTGGACCATCTCCGATACCTCTCTTTCCTTCCTGGACCTCTCTGCTTCCATCTCCGGCAACCACCTGGAAACCCATATCTATTTCAAGCCTACCGACTCCCACCCACCTTCCTGCAAAAAGGCCGTCCCCTATTCCCAATTCCTTCGCCTTCGCCGCATCTGCGCTCGAGATGAGGCATTCCACTCCCTGATATCCCAGATGCCCTCGTTTTTCAAGGACCTCAACTTTCCCTCCATAGTGGTTGAAAACGCCCTCGACCGCATCTCTCACGTTTCCCACAACTCATCCCTCACACCCCCTCCCCGCAATAACAACAAAGACAGACAGACAGAATCCCCCTCGTCCTCACATACCACCAACCTCCGGATTCAACGCATCATCCTACGCCACTTCCGCCACCTGCAATCTGACCCCACCACCAAGGACATTTTTCCCTCACCACCCTTATCTGCCTTCCAGAGGGACCACTCTCTCCGTGACTCCCTTGTCCACTCCACACTCCCCACCAGCCCCACCACACCCAGCACTTTTCCCTGCAATCACAGGAAGTGCTGCCCCCACACCTCCCCCCTCACCCCCATCCCAGGCCCCAAGAAAACCTTTCACATTAAACAGATGTTCACCTGCACATCTGCTAATGTGGTATATTCGATCCATTGTTCCCAATGTGGCCTCCTCCAAATCGGGGAAACCAAGTGGAGGCTTGGAGACTGCTTTGTGGAACACCTACGCTTGGTTCGTGACAAACGTCTGCGCCTCCCAGTCACGAACAACTTCACCTCCCCCTCCCACTCCTTGGACAACATGTCCATCGTGGGCCTCCTTGTCCACAACGATGCCACCCGACAGTTGTTGGAGCAGCACCTCATATGTTGCTTGGGAACCCTGCAGCCCAATGGTCTCAATGTGGTCTTCACAAGCTTCAAAATCTCCCTACTTCTGACCTCGTCCCAAAACCAGCCCAGCTCGTCCCCACCTCCTTGACCTTATCTCCCACTTATCCACTCCTCTCACCTCAAACTCCACCTCCTACCTACCAGCCTCATCCCCGCCTCCTTGACTTGTCCGTCTTTCCTTGACTGACAACCCCCATCCCAACTCCCCACTTACACTCAGCTTGACTGGCTCCATCCGCACCTCCTTGACTTGTCCGTCTCCTCTCTACCCATCTCCTCCTTTATCCACCTTCCATCCTCCTCCCCCTCCCTCTCTCTTTATTTCAGAATTCTCTTCCCCTCCCCCATTTCTGAAGAAGGGTCCAGACCCAAAACATCAGCTTCCCTGTTCCTCTGATGCTGCTTGGCCTGCTGTGTTCGTCCATCTCTACACCTCGTTATCTCAGATTCTCCAGCATCGGCAGTTCCTACTACCCCCTTCTACAGTGTTCACAGCCTGCTGTGCAGGTAGTAGTGTTGCAGTGCATAAACATCAGAGTGTATATTTTGAGCTTTAAAAATATGACTGACAAGTAGGATTCTTTTGTAAACATTTCAAAATACTGGACAGTTTATCTAGCTTAAAATGGTCTTCTGCAGGTCCATCTTTCAAGGCAAGCAGTTTAAAAGCTGAGAAGAAATTAGAATTTGTACCTACTAATTTGCACATTCAGCGGATGCGGGTTCAAGATGACTCTGGGACAGGTAATTTCTTTGAGCAATTATTTGTTGTTGTGTATTTCAGTTGTACCACTGATCAACTGGATTTGAAGTCAAAGAACAAAACTTCTGCTCCTTTTAATCCTTAATAAATATTTTGCTTCCTTGTTTTTTAATGTTCCTGAAAAGTTTTGTTTTAAGCAACAGCGTTTTTCCTCAATAGTTTGTTCTTCTTATACCTCAAACCTAGTCAATTGTTGAAACATGGATGGGATATCTTTGGATCAGGAAAATTTCACAAACTGATGTTGTCATTTTCACACTGTAAAGTTTATTTGGTTGAAATTATCCTGAATGCCTTCATAACTGGCAAAAGCCTTTTGCTTCGGAATATAAAACTTGTGTTGCATGGAAGTTATAAAGCGCACATGGGCCATCACGGCGAACTAATCTACACTGGTATTCGAGCTTTACACAAGCCTCCTTTTCCCCCTCCTCAGCCTGATAACTTATCCATTTGTTTTTCTTTGTCTCTTAAGTATTTATGTGGTTATGTCTTAGAGATTTATGGATTTTCCAACAAAAATCACTGGAAATACTTACCTGGAGTGAAAGCATTAATGTTGCAGATTGATGAAACGTCATCAAGCTGAAAAATTAACTGTTTTTCACGACTTATCTGAATATTTTTCCTTCAGACATCCAGCGTCCACGCTATTTTGCTTTTCAATGTTATTTGCCTTTTTTGCAATTACCTTACATGGTAGCAAGTGAACTCATTCTAGCCACTGTGGTAAATAATTCTTTTAAACTTCCGGGCTCACTTCGATAATTGCAAGTCCACTCATCAAATGTAAAGTTCTTAACAGCTGAATTGACTGCAATATTACACTGACCCATGCCTTAACACATTTTCAGTGGGCACTTTTTCTTACGTCTTAGAAATGTGGGAAAGGAGGAGTACTGTCTTAGGATGCCTTTTCTGCTACATAGAATGGTTAGCCAATAATGTTGGCTGGCAGCTCCAGGGGTTGTGACGACTTCTAACTGATCGATGGAAATCCAACTACCACACTTTATGGCTTCAGGGAAGGCTTTCTTGGAGTATGTTAGTTAACCATCGTCTTCCCAGTATGTGGAGGTGAAGAGATGATTCACTTTCGGAAAGAAAACCCGCTGTCCTTATTTGGTCTGGCCTACAAGTAATTCCTGACCCATAGCAATGTGGTTGACTGTTAATTGCCCTCTGAAATAGCTTACCGAGCCACTCAGTTCAAGGGTAATTAGGGACCGGGAATAAATATTGGCACTTTGAGTGACATCTACGTCATATACAAAAAGGATCAAAAATGACAGTTGGAGTCCCTTGCTTTAAATCCAAATGGGTATTTTTGTTAGACTTCACCCATTTATTACCTCAGTAGTTCTCTGTGTTCTTTATGCCACAGATCAGACGTATGACATAATTACTATTGGGGCGCCAGCAGCTCACTGCCAGGCCTTCAAATCTGGTGGCTTACGAAAACTTCTGGTCAAGTTTGTGGAAGCAAAGAAAAAGTAAGTTAAAGAGAACTTAAAATCCTTAAAGTTTGCAAGGTTTTATATTGCTTTTCCTGATGTATTGGATATTGTAGCATGAAATTGCTCATTAGTTGCTGCTTCATTTGGTGGTTGTTTTCTTAAAATCGTCAAAATCAAGGAGGTACTTACTGTACCTTCAGCCTTTTTGGAAATTAGCTGATGAGTGGTTATAGGCACTTGAAAGGAGACAAGTCAATGAAATAATCTTAACTCAAGTACGGATGGGAGAAAATAAGGCTTACTGACAGTTCGCTTGTCACACTTCTGTGCTGATCACCTCTTTGCAGTACAAGTCAAATATGTACTTGTAGCATTATATTAAGCTGCAGAAAATATGGCAATATTTTAAATACTGTACCCTTTAAAGAAAAATGAAAGCACCAAACTCTCCAGGTTCTCTGACCTCCATTTATTTTGCTGAGCAGAGGAGTTTGTTGGTCCATCCAACGCCTTTTACATCAGAAACCAGAAAACAGCCGCTGGTGCTGTTTGTTTCCTTTCCACTGTCAGATTTCCTGTGAGTCAAGTGGTCTGCTCTTAATTTAATTTCACGCTTAGATAGAAATAGGACCTGAGCCATCTATTTATTTTGTGTGTTTACCACTTGTGTACCACATGGTATCAGATTCATTGAAACTCTTGTTTCTCAGCTAAATAGCTTAAAGCTTTCCATGTAAAATCACTAGTATTGTAGTGCTAACTCTATACAAACTGTAAGTAATTATTTCCTCCTCCTGGAGCATTGGGATTTTATTTAATAGATACCTGAACCATAGACCAATTTTTCTGGTTTTAATCCCTGTTCTAAAAGTTGGATGAGACCATTGATAAACCACAATTGCCTTTATGTCTCTTCATTAGAGAACCATGTTTCTTGCTCTGGATTTCAAACAAGTGATCTACTGGAATGTACAATTAGTGACATTGGCTGATGAGGATAATGTCTAAATAGTAGGATTAAAAAAAAATTCGTTGAAACTGTAAGGTGAAAAGCGTGGATTTGAATTGAATATTGTAAATTTAGTTTCAAGTTTCAAATTGCCATAATTACAATAAGGCTAAGGTTTCATTTCAAGTTGCATGGTTGATGATTGCTTTGTAGACATCCTTGCGTCCTGGTAGATTGTAATCTATTTGCATGAATAATTAATTACTTGAACCTTGTGCAGACTGCAGATTGTTTTGTCACCCTGGTAGCAAGCTGAAACCTTGAATGCTAATTTAGTTTTAGTCCAAAATTGCCATTTCGTTTTTTTTGCAAAATTGAATAAATTGTTCTTGCTCATCCTGAGTTTAAAAGTATAGTTCGTTTTATTTGCTGATTAGTTTTTGATGATAAGCAACACTGCTTGTAACACTCTTCTGCAATTGTTTCTGTTCTGTTTGTTTATTCTTTTCCCCTTAGCGTGTATGAGGAGGGTTGGTGAGTTCCTAACTGTTGACAGCTAAGCTTGATCGTTTGGTTTCCATGTTCATTTTATGTCCTGTTTCATTTTCTTTTCAAACCAAAATGTGTTCATAATGAAAATACCATAATTCCTTCACTAGGGGACTAACCATTATTTGTTGAGCACTCCATATTTAACCATGGGTTACTTATTAATATTACAAGATTTGCATAATGTTGCCATTCAATTAATAACACCTGTTTGTCTCAGTGCTGTATTGTAATATTGCATGCCCAGATTAATTCCATTATTCAACCCAAAAAAGACTTTAAACCAACCATTATGCACGCATCAATCAATGCGGGTAGCGTCCTGTTAGGTTATACCAAGCAAGTTCTTCCAACTAATGAAAAAACTTGAAGCCATTCTTCATGCATGCGTGGATAGGAAGCAGTTATATCTGGGAATAACTTAATTCAGTCACTTCAGTATATGTCTCAAACAGTCTGTCAGTAGACATTCAAATTTTTATTAATTTCTTCTCTTGTCAAAGCTCTATCAGTTCAAGCATCTCTATGTAGTAGTTTGTTCCCAATCCACTTTTAATCAGCTACCACAAGGAACATCAACCGACTGGTATGTTCTTTATCAGTTTATACCCTCCTGTGTTGGAACCTGCCTGGTTTCCGTCTGTTGTCTACCTGCAACACAGACTAAGTTTGAGCAGTCAGTGTTGTGGAGAAGTGTAGAAAGGGAATGTAGAATGTCATTGCTTCAATGTTGTTCTCAAATAAAATATATTAATTTGAATATTGCTGAAAATAAATCTAATACCAAACTGTTCATTTGCTCCAATTGGATGTATCAAATCCATTCTGAGAGAAAATTGCTACCTTAGTCAGACCATTACTTATATATTATGTAAATTTTGATTGAGTCTAAAACTGCCACTTTGGCTCCTAAAAGTGCCCAATCAAACTTCAGTTAAGTTAAGAGACAGGTGGTTCTCCAATAACATGATAATTGCATTCTTGTGTACCTCGCGTTATAGGAAATCGCCACTAAAATATCACATTATAGGGAAGTTGCTATACCTGTATAGCAGAAAGATTGCATTATCCAAACAGCATCCACTATTCACCAATCGAGTTATAGTCAACTCAGGTTAACGAAATGTGTGTTATGACAGAACTACCTGTGTCTTAAAAGGTTGAGCAGCATCTGAAGTGAGTTGTTTCTCACTGCTACCATCCAGTAGCAACACAAATGGTGTCAGCCACTAACAGGATACTACAGTCAGGCCAAAAAGGGATTCCATCTATTATGATAATGAATAATGGGTCATATTAATTTCAGTATTTTCTAGGTATATAGGCAGTGAATCGGTTGACTGACTGTAGCGCACTGGATCCCTTCCACAGACGAGCTACTGACCAAACCCAAGCCGTCCACAGTCCATCTTTTTAATATTAAAAAGAGTCCAACATGTATTTGATTTCACAATTGGATAACATTTGATAAACGATCCCAAGTGTGCTATGAATTACATTAACAACCAATTCAAGATTGTCAGTTAGGGTCATAGGCACATAGTATAGTTGTACATGTTGCACACTAAATATATTAATCCACAGGGCCCTGCCCTTTGCAGACACAATATGCAGGAATTCTGCATGTTTCAACTTAGCAAAATCTGTGATAAGTCACTAGCTCGTTACTCAATGCCTTGACCAATCTGAGTCAATCTGCCTGATTTAAATTTAAAGCTTGGAGTTAACTGTCAGTCATCGTCTACCAGGTGCATTCTCCATGGCAATGCTTCTACCATCAGAGTCCATTTGTCAACCAAACAACAAACTCTTCTTGTACAGAATGAAATTTTTTTTTACATTGGTATTCTTGTGAATGTCCTGTTGAGCGCATTATGAGAAGCTTTGACAAAGTGTCTTTTTTTCAGCAAAAGTAAAATTCTGTGTAAATTAGATTATCTGGTTTGAATTCAAATTGTTGCTGTTGGTAAGTGTCCTTCATCAGCACTGTTGCTAGTTACAGTAATAGAGTACAGTTAGTGTATTTATGGGAAGTTTATTTATACGATTGTATACTGTAACAACCTATTCTAAATAGGTTGTTAATTTGAAATTTGATCCTGAAGAGTTCCCAGTTTCAGTTAATAATTCCATTTGGGCCATTGTTTGAGAGGTAAATGAAATACGTCAGTTGCTATTGTGGAACTCTGGGTTTTTAGAGTGATGCACTTTTTTGTAGAATCAACTTGTCCTGAAACCTAAGGGTCCTCATGACTCCGGGCTAAATTGAATCCAGGATCAGGTGAAGCAAGAATGCTACAATATTTCTGAACGCTTTTCAGTGCAACAATAACCTTGTTTATATTGGGATGTGTACACTATTTTTAAACTCTTTGATCCAGATCAGCATGAGAGCTGACTCACAGTCACTCATATTCGACTATTCTACCAACTGCAAAATCACCAAAATACTTTGCATATTTTGAAGAATTTCAGATGTCGGATATGAATTTTTTTTGTTACATTTCAAATGCCACTTCCTGTGAGAAAGTGCGCAGCAAATTGTGTGGCACATCTTTCGCTGTCAGATCTAGATATTTGTTTAACTGATCATTACAATCAGTGCGATCAGTACTGTGGTTTTTCTCTGTACTGAGTCCAGGGCAAAGAAGATTGAGTTTATTTGAAGGAGAGAGCCCTAAGAAAGTCCTGTTGCGCATCATTCTCATGTTAGATCAACCACTGACTCCCAATTTACATTAAGTTTAGTAATCAAAAGGGGAGGCAATGGCCTGGTGGTATTATCGCTGAACCGTTAATCAAGAGACCCAGAAACGTTCTGGGAACCCGGGTTCAAATCCTGCTATGGCAGACGGTGGAATTTGAATTCAATAAATATCTGGAATTAAGACTCTAATGATGATCGTGAATCCATTGTTGATTGTCGGAAAAACCCATCTGGTTCACTAATGTCCTTTGGGGAAGGAAACTGCCATCCTTACTTGGTCTGGCCTACATGTGACTCCAGACCCGCAGCAATGTGGTTGACGTGCAACTGCCCTCTGGGCAATTAGGGATGAACAATAAATGCTGCCTAGCCAGCGACGCCATCATTCCACGAATGAACTTTTTTAAAAAATTATGAAAAGCTGAAGCAGCTTCCCACTAGAATGTGTCATCAATTATTTGGTCACTGCCTTGCTCTTGATATGTAGCAGGAATGGAAAAAAGCTGCAAAAATTTAGAATGCAGAGTTGTGAAAAGTTTGGTGGCAGCTTTGTGATCATGTGAATCGCCAAGTTAGATTAGGAGACGGTGGAGATAGAGAGAGGAAGAAAGTGCATCTGAATTGCCATTTATGTTTGAATTTATAATTTCCTAAGCAGTGTAAATCTTCTTTCTTACAGTTCATCATCTAGCTCCCAGTCTATAGTATACATACCACAAGACATTATAAGAGCTAAAGAGATTATAGCAAGCATTAATACCCTTAAAACGCAAGTCAGTTATTATGCAGAACGACTGTCGAGAGCAGCCAAGGAGAGATCGGCAAATGGCCTTGAAAGAACACTTGCTATTTTGGCAGACAAGGTAAGTAAGCTTTTCCGTATTACTATTGATTATTATACCAGTGTTGTAAAACTACATTTCATTTAGCTATGTTTTTAACCATCTCTAGTGATCAAACCTCTGCATGGGTTCTTTGATCAATCTTTTTTCCTCTTTCCTTAGGGTATAGTGATGAACGCTTTTTTACAGTCCCAACCAGTTGAAGAGGGGATTCAAAGAAAGAGAGGCTGATAAGAATTGCTGACAGATTGTTAGACATTGTGAAAAATGAAAAAGTGTGCATGGCCTGCAGTATCCGATGATAAACTCTATAATCTGGGAGATGAACAGCCGCTCATATCACAAGTGTCCTTAGAAAAGCAGTCAGCAACCATCACCCAAGTATTTACATTCTCCTGACTGGTAGTAAAGATAACCATGAAAATAGACACCCACTCCTCCAGTGACATTGCTTCCTTTTCCACATTTGCAATAAAGGGACTTTGAAAAATGTATGCTTTGATGCTTCTTTATGGAGACATAGGAACATATCATGTCCTGTGAGATCAGGGGTGACCAATACTCTCTCCCTACCCCACTCCCCAGTATAGAATGCTGCAGTGCAAATTCTGACTGCTCTTTAGATATAAAAGTATTATCTTAGTTATGTATTTTTCCTTCACTTGTCATTTTTTCTCTTTACTTAGACAAGGCAGCTTGTCACTGTTTGTGACTGCAAGTTGCTGGCGAATGCAGTTGAAGCCCTTAATGCTGCCAGGCCCAATTATATCGCTTCTAAATCATCCCCATCAGGAGAAGCAGATCAAGTGATGCTGAGAAATGACCAGGATACACTCATGGCCAAGTGGACGGGCAGGAATAGCCGTTCTTCCCTACACATCGGTTGGCATGAGGAGGAGTGGGTAAGTCTGAGAAAAGGTTGCAAATGAGCTGAAGTTTGTTAATATTGGTTATGCTGCATTCTGGGTTGTGGTACCCCACATAATTGAACAACTCACTATGGTTCCTTGGACAGTGCCTTCCAAACCAACGACCAGACCCATCTAGAAGGACAAGGGCAGCAGATATATAGGAATATCATGATTAGAGTCATAAGAGTCATACACCATAGAAACACACCCTTCGGTCCAACTCGTCCATGCTGACCAAGTTTCCCAAATTAAACTAATCCCATTTGCCTGCGTTTGGCCCGTATCACTAAACCTTTCCCATTCATGTACCTGTCCAAATGTCTTTTAAATGATGTACCTGCATCTACCACTTTCTTTGGCATTTCATTCCACGTACGAACCACCCGCCATGTGAAAACATTGCCCCTAGGGTCCCTTTTTAAATCTTTCTCCTCTGACCTTAAAAATGTACCCCTTAGTTTTGAACTCCCTACCCTAGAGAAAATAACTTTGCAGTTCACCTTATCTTTGCCTTTCATGATTTTTTAAACCTCTACAATATCGCACCTGAATAGTTAGGTGCTTGGTTTTGATTGGCACAAACTCAGTGGGATGAAGGTCCTTTTTCTGTGCTGTAGACTTCCATTATTATGACGCTAGTTTATCTGCCATTAAAATGAATTAATTCCATCCTTTATATTAAATCAACATGCATTCTGCAAGTCATAGTAATAAAAGGGTAACCCTATTACAGAACAAAATAATTTTTAAAAGTGTCACCAGAGCACAACCAAAATGAAGCTTTAATTCAAAGAATAACCTGTGCTATTGTATTTAAGCACTTTGTAACATTAAATGTAATATTGAAATAATGCAAATAATTTGAAGAGCAAAGCAGTTAATCAGCAAGCTTGTCTTTGCTGTGTATTTTTTTTTCTATATTTCCATTGCCGAATCCATTTGGGACTCTTTTAATGAGAACAGGACTGAAGTTCCCACTCGTAACAAGCTGGTGAAAGTGTGAAATAATTTTTGTTCCCCCAACAGCTTTTATTAAAATTGTTGATCCCTAGTTTTGTAGCAGAATGAACTCTTTTTGTATTTCAGCTGATGACTTTTTCAATCCTCACTCATTCAACCTTGATGGGAGCAAAGTGAAAAATTTAGCCAATACGATATGGGCAGTACGGTGACTCAGTGGTTAGCACTGCTGCCTCACAGCGCCAGGGACCTGAGTTTGATTCCGCCCTTGCGTGACTGTCTGTATGGATTTGCACATTCTCCCCATGTCTGTGTGGATTTCCTCCGGGTGATCCGTTTCCTCCCACAGTCCAAAGATGTGCTAAATTGCCAGTAGTGTTCAGGGATGTGTAGATTAGGTGGGGGGGATGGGCCTGGGTGGTATGCTCTGAGGGTCGGTGTGGAGCTGTTGGGCCGAAGGGCCTGTTCCCACATCGTAGGGATTCTATGATGATGAATGCAGAAGGACACTAATTGATCCATCTTGCTCGTGATAGTTGTTTGGAAGAGCTATCAAGTTAATCCCACTTGGCCACTCTTTCCCCATAACTTTATATTTGTCTTTCTAATATGACTTCAAATTATAGGAGTTGCAATGAAGCAATTTCTTCTCTGAAAATTATGGTGGAAATTATTTATAAAAGTTTAAAATAGCTTTAAAAATAAACAAGCCACAAACAAACCAAATACCTAATGCTAGTACATATCATTGTAAGTGGGTTTTCCACCAGTTTTCAACCAGACTAAATAGATTGTATCTACAAATACTGCCAGGAATTCTTTTGTGAAGGATTTTGTGCTGCATACGCATTGACTGCCTTGATCTAGAAATCCAGTTTTATTAGCACTGTTCTCTCACTTCCCCGTCTCACTTATATTTTATAAATGTATAGATGAGCACACAAGAATCTCACCTGTGTATGTATGTGAACATATTTTCAAAAATCAAACAGCATTAAAATGATTAGTTTTACCTGTCAAATATCTCAAACAGCTGGAATTGGATCACCTTCCCTGTAGGTCTGTTTCTGTGCCGTATGACTATATAAATGCCATTGCACATGCTTTTTATAATATCTTTATATAAATCTGTTATTTTCCCCTTTTATTTAACATTTAACGCTGTAACTTAATAAAAGCAAACATATACACAACATTTCTAGAATTTCAGATCATTGGACAAATGTAAGTGAGCGTTTGCATTATTTCTTCAGCTACGAATTTGTGATGCCTTTCTCTGTTCATCTGAGCTCAACTGTTTCAATTATAGCACTAACTTGTGTAAAATTGTATTGCATAGGCATACTGAACAGCAATGTTTACTTCCTAATTTGCCATCCTCAATCTCGGGTTGACTGAAGAAAGAGGAACAGAAAATGCTACAAAATGCATACAAGATCTGAAACAAGTTACGATTTCAATTCTTGCTTGGAGTGGCTAGCCTATTGACATAGGCTAGCAATTGTGGAAATGCAAATAAGAATGCCAAAACATTGTTTCCATGCTTCAGCTAGGCCATGAAGGGAGATCGACAAGGTGCTTGAGATTCAAAGTCTCTTGAACTCAAAGTCTGTACAAGGGAGATCAAAGCAAAATTCCTATCCCCTCATAATAACCTTCAGATTGTGTTTTATTTTCCTATTGCAACTAGGGAGTTGTGATCCATTTTATAAACCATTGCCATTTTTCCTTTTTTTTAGGAGAAGGTGTGGCTTAATGTTGATAAAAGTTTGGACTGTATTATTCAGAGGGTGGACAAACTTCTCCAGAAGGAGCGGTTACATAGTGATAGCTGTGAAGATGTTTTTCAGTGTGACACTACCTCTACCAGCAAGAAAGGTAACCAAGAATATCGTGCATACTGGATAAATCCAGGGGACTTAGATGAGAAATGTTCTCGATCTCCATCGTCATGTCGTTCATCCAATAACAGAGCTGCGTGTGAGTGAACATTACCATTTGCTTTCCTTTCTAACCCTTGGTATGTTGAGTTAAAATCATTTGGTTAAATTTAAAAATGGGAGAAAAAAAAAAGCACCCAGGCATTAAATCCAGATCCAAGAAGAAATGTTTTGTGCACAGTGCTAGTCTGCTGACAGCCAGCAGGACACAGGTCCATCCTAATCCAGCATTTATAATTTGGTATGTCATCTGAGCTGCTTTTGTTGCAGGCTTCTGTTGTTGGCCTAAGACTTTATATTCTGATGAATTGCTCAAGATCATTCAGATGATCAGTGATGCTCATGCTAGTTGCAGAGTTGCTCTTCCCCTTCCTCGCCTCTCTCTCTCTCACTCACCCTTCAGGAAAGTGGCATGGCCACTTTTGCAAAAACAGTGCTGCCAGATTTGATAACCAGATGGCACTGAGCTGCAATCAATAAAAAGCCAAATCTCCTAACATTAGTGCTGTCTGTCCTTAAATTGTTGCTTTATGCAGTTTCTCAACTTGCTGATTAATTGGCAATGTGTTTTTTAAATGTATATCGCCTTTTCCTCCCAATTTGATTGAAACCAGTGAAAATTTTGTTTTGAAACAGAAGGTAGGAAAATGGCCAATTTTACTGCAGTCTGTTAGCAAGAGTTTATACACTGTGTTTTCCTGAGGCTTGGAACAACACAAGCATTGATAAGGAAATGCCCATCCTGATGCTTTTTAACAAAAGAGTCCAGTTGTAACAATTGGATCTTCTAAATGCTCCAATTGATTGATTTTTTTTCTTTTTTTTCCCCCAGTGATCTTACCAAGGGTTAGTTTCCATTTCATTTTTTCCTTAATTTTGTATTTTGATATTTTATTGGTTTGTTCATCATGCTGTCTGCATTTCCATTGCTTACTCTTTCCAATTCTGCTATCCTTGCTTTTACTGTAGTTTATATAGGTAGCTACAGATTAAACATATTGAAAGATTAAAATTTGACTTTGAGTTCCAGTCCTCGAAACGTGGCACGTTTGTCTTAAACAATGCTCATGTCAGATTTGGGCGGAGATATAAATGTAGAAATAATTAGTGAACAATTGCTTCAAATTTGCACATCCACTCTCACACCTTCAAGAATTCGGTCCACATGTGAATGCTGATAATACATTGAGTTATAAGGAAAGCATGGTCTTCCTTTGACTGAAACAAATGAAACTTATTTTTCATGGTGCCATAGTCAGATAAATAAACTACTACCGGGGCTCATTTATGAATAATGAAGGAAGATGCATCTTAAATTAGTTTCCCTGTTCACCCCAGAAGAAGCCCTTGTACATAATTTGTTTTCTTTATTTTTCTTCTTTATACTAAGAAGAACAGTAATTTTGAACTTTTACCTTATTTCTTTATTTTTCAACTTTGTACCTAAGATTTTGTACCCGGGTGCCTTTTGTACCTAAGATGGTGCCAGGGATGGCAACTTTGTACACTTTTCAGTGTACTCCTGTCTTCCTGTACTTGAGTATGTGACAATAAAACCTAATTCTAATATGAAAGTGTTGCTTCCTCTAGAAGATAATACACAGATGTTAGCGAGCCATCCCACTAAAGTGTGAAATTCAGATCTCAGCTTTACAGCTGAAATGTAGATTCTGGTGAGAGTGATCCTGTTGACATAAGAGCATCTTTTGATTGAACATGGCATCAAGGAGTCCTTGCAACACTGGAGTCAAAGGGAATATCTTCTGCTGGTTAGAGTCATATGTAACACAAATATGGTTATGGTGTTGTAAGTCGATCAATCCACTCCCAGGGTATCATTAAAGGAATTTCTCTGAATAGTGTCTTAGGCCCAATCATCAACTGCTTTATCAATGACCTTCCTTCCATCCAAAGATAAGAAATGGAGCTATGTGCTGATGACTAAGCATTGTTTACCACTATTTGCAACACCTAGATACTAAAGCAATTAAAGGTAAGACTTGGAGAGTGTTCAGAGTTGACTGAGTAGTGAGCAACATTCGCTCCACACAAGTGTCAGGCAGTAACATCTTCAACAAGAGAGAATCTAACCAAATAAAGCTAGAAATTGCTGGAGAAACTTGGTGGGTCTGACAGACCCTGGTGGGCGAAATGAGTTCACGTTTCGAGGCCACTGTGACTCTCCAATTTGAAGAAGTTGGAATAGTAATGGGTTTTATGCTGTAGCAACAGGGGCAGAGGAGCAAGCAGAAGGGATGGTAAAGGAACTCTAGAGCAAAAGGCGAAGGGAGTGCTAATGAGGGTAGGGAAGAAGTATAGACAAAGTTTTAACTGTCACTGGTAGCTGTTAATAGCAGAAGATATGTCAGCTTACCGAGAGCAAAAAATGCAAACAAGACACTCAATTTGGGGGTAAGTAGGGGTGGATGGGAGAAATGAGTAATTGACATGGAGGATGCCATTTGTAATCTGACATTGATGAACTCAGTGGTGAGTCCTGAAGGTTGCGAGTGAGTAAATTGAAAATGAGGTGCTGTTCCTCCCAGAGTGTGCCCAAACCCCCACACCCTCATTGACATTATTGGCATGATATTGTTGAATCTCCACTATGAACATTCGTTAAGCAGAAATTGAACTGGACCAGCCATACAAGCTCTATGGCTACAAGAGCAGGTCAGGCTAAGAATATTGCAAAGGGTAACTCACTTCTAACTTCCTAATTCCTGTCCATCATCTAAGTGATGTAAGTCACGATAGTGATAGAATACTCTCCACTTGCCCGGATAGATTTCATCTTCAGCACTGCTCATGAAGCTCAGTGCTATCCAGAACAAAGCAGGCCCATTTGATTGACAATCCATCCATCATCTTCAGAATTCACTCCCTTCAGCAGCATCACACAGTGCAGCAGTAGTTTTAATCATCTGCAAAATGCACTGCAGCAACACACCCGGATTTCTTAAATAGCGTCTTCCAAATCTGTAACCTGTCAGTTAGAAGATCATTGAGAACAAATGCATGAGAACACAACCACTTTCAAGTTCCCCTTCTAGCCATAGACCATCTTGACTAGATCACCATTCCTGATTAACACAAACCCAGGAATAGCCAAGTTAATAAAATATACTTTTGATTCTTCTAAGAAGTTTTTTTTTGTCAAGCTCTTTATAAGCATATGCTGTAGTATGAATCAAATGCTTGTGTATTATTTTGATTTCTACCAATAAATTTGCCCTCAAAATGATTTGCAGCATTACTGGTGTTTTCTCACGTTAAAAAGAACGTTTTTCTTGAAGACTTTGAGAGTTTCAAACACTTCCCAAATTTAAATTTCATCAATAAAAATCTTGTTTTACTGGATCACTTATACATAACATTTAAGACTTTGAGCTTTATTTTAAATCTATGCTTCCTATCATGTTACTATCTCATGCCCATTACCTGTTTGTATGTGCCTGTGTGCGTGCTTCAGATTCTTGCATTTGACAGTAACTTACATTTGTTTACAGGGTTGTCTGATATATTTTGCTGATGTTCTTGGAATTTATAAACAATGAAATACAACAAAAAAATTAATAGAACCATATTAGTGTATCCAGAATCAACAAACTCTAATGTAATTAGCAAACTAAAAAAAATTGATTATAATTATATGAAAGCATAATTTTCTAGTATTTATTAATTTGCTAGGCTCTCCGGTCAAGAACATGTTATGGGTTTAGGACCCTATTGATTAAATGCAAAATATATCAAATGCACTTAGTTAGTTAATGCCTTTATTTTGAGACACCATTACCTCTCCACCCTGGTTTGTTACGACAATTTATATTGCAAGTCTGAATTCAAATTATAAGAGCAACTTTTTGCATTTGCAGTGAAAGTTAATTTCTTTTTGTTTAATCTGAAGATCTGAGTCTAATTTAAACCAAGAATCTTGTTTTCTGTGAAATCTCACTGCTCAATATTGTTTGTTTAAATGACTTTAAGATTGACCACTAAAGGAAGCTTCGTCACTTGAAACAAAAAGCAGCTTTATAGTCTAACATTTGTCCTGTTGCATGCTGTGCGTTGAGTTGCTGCCTTAAATAACTCTTAGTACTTGCTCCTACCTCTGGGCATTTTGAATTTCTAAAGAAATAAATCACAGAATCTTTATTCATTTAAACTTTGACTTACTGAAGTCTTTTTTCAAAGCTTGTAATGTAAGAAATTTATTGCCAGTTTTGGCACCAGATTTTTTTATGCTTAATTAAAGAAAAATCTCCACCTTTGCAATAATTGCTGATGTTTAGAATGAATAACATTTTATCATAAATTTTGTTTGCATTGAGTCTATGAAAAACCTAGTTATTCCCCTAGTGTTGATTTTAGTAAAGCATGGACTTTTCTTGATTAACCCATGCTTCGATGAGACCAGTAGGTTGCTAGTGGCCCAATTATCCAGTGTCCTCAGTTTTCCACAAGACATAAGAGCTGAAGGAGGCAATTTCGCCCTTTAAATTTGCTCTACCGTTCAAAGATGATTCAAAATTTCAGTGCTTGGTCGAGGCACAGAGTTATATGTCATAACAACAGACCCTTCAGTCCTACTCTTCCGATTTGACCAGATATACTAAACTGATCTAGTCCCATTTGCCAGCGTTTGGCCCACATCCCTCTTAAAGCCTTCCTATTCATGCCTTTTAACTATTATAATTGTACCGGCCTCCTCCTCCTCCTCCTCTGGCATTTTGGTCCATACACTCACGACCCCCTGTGTGAATAAAGTTGCCCTTCAGGTCCCTTTGTAAATCTTTCTTCTTTCACCTTAAACCTGTAATTTTGGACTTCCCTACTCTAGGGAAAAGACCTTGGCTATTCATCCTATCTATGCCCCTCATGATTTTATAAACCTCTATAAGGTCATCCCAGTCCATGCAGTTCTTTTACACAAGTTATATGTTCAGCTTGTGTGTGATTGAATTTTATTATCTTTGGAAAGCAGGTGTCCACTCTGATTTTTTTTTTTGTTCTGCTGTGGATATTATATTTGAAACTCTAATGGTTTTATTTTTAGGTGAAATGTTTCTCTTGATTTTATTGTTTAAAAAGAAATGACACAATTATTTTATGCAAAGCTTCTTTTTATCTTGAACAATTGTTGCAGAGCACCGATTTCAGGTGAGAAATAATACCAAGGAGTTTAAAAAGCTGCAGTACAGGGGAATTTGGGAGCCCTGTGCATGAAACACAAAAAAACTAGCATACAAGTTCAGCAGTGTATCATTGGTCTTTATTTCAAAGAGAATAGTGTATACAAATGAAGCTAATGCTATACAACACTCCAGTCAGCTCAGATCTGGAAAGCTATAAACAGTCTTGGTCCCGTTATCTAAGCAAAGGAATACTGGCGTTGGAGGCAATCTGGAAAGGTTTACTAAGTTGATTACAAGTACAGAGAGATTTTCTTGGGAGAGGTTCAGTACGTTGGGCCTGTATTCATCAGAATTTAGAAGAATGAGAAGAAACCTTACTGAAACATGGATGGCTTCAAGGGATTATTACAAGGTAGATTTGGAAAAGTTGTTTCCCCATATGGGAGAATCTATGACCAGTGTGCATTATCTGAGTCATGGATTGCCCATTTAATAGAAGTGAAGGGGAATTTCAGCAGGAAGTGAATGTGTGGAATTCATTATTGTGGGAAGCTGTAGAAACTGGGCCATTAAGTATATTATGGAATCCTAGGATTTTACAGTAAAGACGGCAGCCATGCAGCCCACTATTTCTGCAGTGGCTCCCAAAAGAGCTACCCAGCTAGCACCCTTCTCTAGCTCTAACTCTGTGGCTGTCTAAATTCATCAATTTCAAATGTATATCCAGCTCTGTTTTGAAATCTCTTACAGAATCTGCCTCCACCATGCCCCCAGTCAGCACATTCCAAATTCTAATAACTGTTTGAGTAAAACGGTTCTCCTCATCCCACTGCTAGCTCTCTTGCTGACAATCTTGAAATTGTGATCCATGGTTACTGACATAACAACTAGTGCAGACAGATCATCCTCCTTTATCTTGTCAAAATTGTTCATAGTTTTGAACACCTCAGTAAGGTCCACCTCTTCTCTGGTCCAGGGAGAATCAACCCAATTTATCTAATCTTTCCTTGTATCGAAAATCTCTCATTCCTGGTATCATTCTAGTAAATCTCCTTTGCACTCCATCCAGGACTTTAATATCCTTCCTTAAATAAGGTGCCGAAAACTGAACTCTGCTCCAAATGTGGTGTGACCAATGATTTGTAGAGGTGTATGATCACTTCTTTGCTTTTATACTCTATTTACACACTCAAGGATCTGTAAGCTGCCTTAACAAATGTTTTAACTTGTCTGGTCACCTTCAGAGAATAATGCAGTTGACCCTGAAGGTCCCTTTGCTCCAGTACTCCCCTTCAAGTTGTATCATTGAGACTGTCTTGTCTCTGTGTTTCTCCTACCAAAATGCATTATCTCACATTTCTCTGCGTTGAAATTTATCTGACAAATCTGCCCATTTGGCCAACTTGTCACTGTCGTTCTAAAGTTGCTCAGCGTCATTCTCATAATTCACTATTCTCCCTAGCTTAGCACCATCAGCAAATTTAAAGATTTTGCCCTCAACATCCGTCTCCAAATTGTGTTTATATATCTGAAAAGGCGAGGGTTCCAATCTTAGTCTTTGAGGAGCACCACTTTCAACTCATCCAGTTTGAGAAATGCCCATCATTTCTGCCCTCTGTGTCCTATCTTTTGGCCAATTTCTAATCCTTGCCTCTAAGGACCCATCAATCCCAAATAATTCTGGTTTGCTAACCAACTTGTTATGTGCACAGATTCAAATGTTCAAATTTACCACATCCTCAGAACTACCCTCATCCGCTGCGTGCGTCACATCAACAAAGAATTCAATTACATTTGTCAGACATTACGTGCCCTTGTCAAAGCCATGTTGACTATCTAGTATTAACTTATTTTTCTGTAAGTGTATATTTATCTTATCCTGTATTATAGATTGCATCAATTTTCCCACTTCAAGCTCTTTACTCTTAAATAACAGCATCACATTTGCAATCCTCCAGTCCACTGGGAATAATCCGCCTGGAAAATTTCTGTCTAGAGCAGAATTTTAGGCTGAGAGAAACAAAATTTTAATCAATAAGGGAATCTAGTGTTATTGGGATAATGTAGAAAATGGATTTAAGGTAAATCAGACCAACTATAACCTTATTTAACAGCAGAATAGATATGGACCACTGGCTTATCTCAGCTCGTATGCCTAGAGGTGTCCCCTTTTCCTCTATTGCATTTTAATAGAAGCATCCCTTGCCATTCAGTTATAACATTATATCAAGAGTTGTAGGATACAGATTTATATTTATCAAAATTTGCCTAGGAAGAGAGAAATTTGAGAGTTGCTTCATAATCTATGGTTCTTCTGTATCTGTTCATAGGTAGTTGCAAGTAGTCACTGGCAGTGCTTGGGACAAGATCTCCGATCAGTTCTCTGTTAGGGAAGTTGTGGATATGAATCAGGAACTTCTATTAAAAAGAGATATTTTTACCTGCCCTCAGAAAATCAGCGATTTTTATGTGAATGCAGATCAACATGCAAAAAGGAAAATTAAATGGATCCTTGTCAAACAAGTTAATTTATAATGGAAGTGACAAGTCCATTAATATTTATTTCTATAACATGGTTACACAATGCTTATTGTGATTAGCTGCATAAAAGCTGTAGTTACAACAAGTTACATCGCAACACTTTAGTGCAGGCTATTGATTGTAGTGAATTATTTTAATATATTTAATGCAGGTGGCTTATTTTTCTAGTGAAAGCTTCTTGTTCAAAGATTCTATACTAACTTGCCCATTTTGGAGATCTACTTCAGTAAGGCAAATTGAAAGATGTGTTTGGAAAATGCCCAGGTGGAATCATTCTTGCCCTGAAAAGCTCTTGCTCTTTGATTCTGTTTTGCTTGCTGCTTTATCAGAGCTGAGTGCGAAGCACCTCATTGTAAAATACTTCAAAGAGAAAAGCAACTAGATCTGCTTGTCAGTAGAAAAAAGTGCTGCTTCCTAATCATGCATGTGCACCTCCATTTCTGTGCAGATTGCCACTCCACTGCAGAGGAGCCTACTGAAGGTATGTGTTTTCTAGGCCCTTTCACCAGCCAATTTCTGCTTTTTCACACCTGATCTGGGTTGCCATGAACGCATTTTTGCACATGGATGCTTCAGCTAGGATGTTTCTAATTTGACCTATTTAAAGTATATTGGTTTTTACATGTTATTTCTAGAGCATCATAACTAGTAATTAATTATAGCTTTTGTCTCGGTATGAGCATGTTGTTTAAATTTACCTTTTAAATTTGGTTTTGTATTAGAAGTGTTGAGTTTAATTCTGTTTCTTTCTGCATCTTTGCAAATTTTAAAGTCTGAGGCAAGGATGAAGATAAAGCTAGTTAGTTGTAACTATAAAGACTGAAAGTAAGTTTTTGGCCTTTTTAGATGAGTCTTTTTTAAGAGGTTAAAATCATGAGGATTTTGGGCACAACAGATAGGCAGACACTTCCAATTAGTGGAAGGATTCGGGAGATCCAGTGGATACGAGTCCAAAATGATTGGCAAAAGAAACGGTGATGTGCAGAAACTTTTTTCATGCAACAAGTGATTAACTTTTGTAGTGCATTGCCTGAGAATATGGGAGAGACATATTCAATCATAGCTTTCTACAGGAATTGGATCATTATTCATAGGGAGGATTCATGGGGAAAAGGCAGGTGTTGGCTCCAGTTAGGGTTGATTTTGCAGAGATCAGGCACAGACCTGATGGACTAATTGTTTGTGTTTGTAGCCATTCTATGATTGATTAGTTTAGTAATATATTGTTGTTACAGCGAACTGACAACCTAGAACTAGTGCTGAAATTCTGTCATTACAATTTGTGCAATTAAGTACAATAAATTCATTGATTAGAGCCTTTTAGAGTCATTGAGCTACCTGGATTGGAAATGCTGCAACATTTGAGGGAAGTGGAACAATATCTGGGTGGGTTGCTCCAAACTTTGGTCACACTTGTAGTGAGTTGCAAGCTTGGAACTGTGATAACAGTGTGGAGCTGGAGGAACACAGCAGGCCAGACAGCATCAGAGGAACAGGAAAGCTGACGCTTTGGGTTGGGACCCTTCTTCTGAAATGGTGGAGGGGCAGGAGAAGGGAGCTCAAAAATAAATAGAGGAGGGGTGGGCCTGGGGAAGGTAGGTAGGATGGTGATAGGTGAATGCTGGTAGGGAGTGGTGGGGATTGGTCAGTGAGATGAGAGGAGCGATAGGTGGGAGAGAAGCTGGACAGGTTGTGTCAGGTCAAGGAGGTGGGGATGAAGGGAGGGTTGGTCGGCCATGGGATGAGGGTGGGGAGATTTTGAAACTGGTAAAATCCACATTTAGGCTATTGGGCTGTAGGCTCCCAAGGCAGAATATGAGGTGCTGTTGCTCCACTTTCCGAGTGGCATCATTGTGACACTAGAAGAGGCCCGGGATGCTGCCCAAATGGAAAAGGAGGAGGAAGGGAAGCGTACTGTGATAATTGTAAGGGATTCAAAAACTGAGAATGGATTGTATCCTTTTTAAACAGGATTGAGTAACCTATATGGTATGGTTAGTATCTAGTACCAGGGTCAAAACCCCTTGAACAGGCTTGAAAGGAAATCGGAGGACGGGATTCCAATGACTGGAATCTGTGTTAGGACCAACAGCGTAAAGAAAGGGATGCAAAAGGCCCTTTTTGGAGAATACTAGAAATTAGGGCCAAATTAAATAACAATGTCACAATTATTAACTATGTCAAATGCAACTTGGCATAAGGTTAAGCAGAGTAAGAAGGTAAACACATGACTGAAGGAGTACCGAGAGGGCGAAGTGTTTCTCATTTGAGACTTTGTACTAATTTAGCAAGGAACTGTACTTTTGGTCGAGCTGCACCTACACCAGGGTTGGACTAATATCTGAGTGTAAAGGCCAAATAGAGTGGAGACAAGAACTTTAAACCAGTGAATGGGACAGGAGGCTTATATGGAAAACGGTCTTTTCTAATTATTATACTGCCTGATCTGTAGGGAACAGACAGAAATAAAACTGGTGATATGTAGGTACTTTCGTTTGAAACTGAATTATAGCAGCTAACTTTTAACAGTTATTTTATTTCACCATCAATTCACCAGAAGAATTGATTAAATTATGATAGTGCTGATACTACATAGATATGAGGAATATATGTGTATGCATTTGCAGGATATCTAGAAATGTTATTGTTTAAGCAGATTTATCCTGTGTAAAACGGTTGAAGTGGGCCCCAACACTTAAAACTCACGCCTGCAAATTGCCTACTTTAATTTTTAAAAACAATTTTGATATTCTTTGTTTACGTGGTAACAGCTTAAATTTCAAGCCATATGTTACTTCCTTAAAGTTGTTCACAACTTGTTCACGCTGTTCTTTGTTCAGGAAGGACAAATCTTAAATGGAAATGGTATAACTATAGTGCAAGGCAATTGAGCTAAGGAGAAGACAATCTGAAAATGTAGCTAGCCAACTTTGAATTACATTTAACTTAATGAATTGTTTAGATTTAAATGAAGTAAACTTGTGAACTGAAAACATAACCGATAATAGATTTAATGTCTAAAATGAAATATTCTATTATTCAACTTAAAGAATGAAAATGCGTGATGATTTTAAAAGCTTTCTGTACCTTGTGACAAATGTACTAACCACAATAAAGTGTCGAAAGGAACTTGTGCAAAAAATGCAGGATCTAACCTGACACTTCTAAAACTGTCCAGATATGATGGTTTAGTATTGCACTGAGCAAAAGTTTTGCACAATACAAGCAGAACTAGAAACCACACCTAACTTGATGTGACCTACATGAATTTAAAATGATACTGTTAGTTTGAAACAGTTTAGTTTACTTCATAATAGATTCTTGGGTATGGATTGAAAATAAAAATGCTGAAAATACTCTTTAAGTCAGGCAGCATCTGTGAAGTGGGAAAGTTAACAGCAGATATTTTTCATTTTTGATGAAGGACTACCATCATTAGAATTTTAATACGTTTTAAGCAAGCTAAATGGGAAGGGTTGAAGAAGAACAAAGGGAATATCTGTGATGGGTTGGTAGATGAGAGAAATTAAATCACCTGTCAGTGATGCAGGACTTCTAGATGTGCGTGATTGTTACTTTCTTGCACTAAATTTTGCAAAATTCCATATTCTAATAGTAGGGAGTCAAAATTGGTGGCCACTAATTCAGTTTCTGTGATAGCTCGGTTTCCTCAGACCCAGGTATTGAATTTAATTGGTCTTTTATTGTTTAACAGGTGAATGGAGTGAAGCACTTTATCCTCTGTTGACCACACTCACTGACTGTGTAGCCATGATGAGTGACAAAGCAAAGAAAGCTATGGTCTTTCTACTAATGCAGGATAATGCTCCAACTATCGCAATGGACTTAACTATCCAGTACCGCCGAGACGTAGTCTTCTGTCAGACTGTAAGTTTGTATGCAGATGCAGCTTTTTTCCTTTTTTGTGACCAATGTCATCTTTTTTCTTTGCCCTTTCCTCTTTTCTGAAGTCTGTCCTCCTCTATCATTAACATTGTTTAATTAAATTCAACAGGCCTCCAGCAATGCTGTGTATAACCATAATGCTAAAAGCTGCAAAAATTGACTGTACGACGGTCTCAGCTTGCCAACTCACCAACTTGTTGCAACATGGACCAAAACACATTATTGCAGACAATTAGTACCCTAAGGGTAGCGAAGTTTGATCCTGATGTCATTAAAATCTCATTTCTCAAGAAGGGTCTAGGCCCGAAACGTCAGCCTTCCTGCTCCTCTGATGCTGCTTGGCCTGCTGTGTTCATCCAGCTTCTACACCTTTGTTATCTCTTTTATGTCATAAAATCTATCTATTTTCAAGAAAAACCTCGACTGACTTATGGTTTCTGATACTACAATATTGTGTTTTCAAATAAACTATTGGACTATAACCTGGTGTTGTGATTTCTAACCTTGTCCACCCCAGTCCAACACCGGCAGTTCCACATCATACAATATTTTTGACAGCGCAAGAGATATCTCAATGCATAAAAATATGTCCTGGTCGGGGAATTCGCATCCAGCAGCATTTTTCACCATTAGACCTCTGTATAAGTTAACTGCTAGGATTCATTACAAAATAAAACCTGTTGCTTTCTTCATGCAGTGCAGGTGGGATGTTTTTGTCTTGTTGCTTGAAACAAAAACCTTTCCACTTATTGCAGGATAATTTGGTTGGTGGTATTAACTCCTTTGCTTAAGAGCATTTCAAATGAACTGCACTGCGAAAAGGAAAGAAATAAGATCCTACATGCTTCCTGATAACTTCTTGTCATATTTTCAATTGAATATTGTGTTTTTATGTTTTGTGTCTTCAATGTAGCTGACAGCCCTGATCTGTGGTTTTATTATTAAACTAAGAAACTGCCTTCGTGATGATGGATTTTTGCGCCAACTTTACACCATCGGCTTGTTGGCACAATTTGAAGGTCTTTTAAGTACATATGGTAAGACATTCATCTTATTAGCATTTCTAGATTTTTGTTGTAAGGCTGCTACCTGCTATTTTTGAACATTTTACATATCCTAAGGTATTTAGGACTTGGATTATGGGGAAAAGTCTTCATTTTTTTCCTATTGTGGTATTACCTTCATTCCTTTACAGTATATAAGGCATGAGAATCCAATAACTGGGTTTAAATTGTCTACCTTTTAATCATGAGAACATTGGCCCATGAGACATTTTATCACTGCATAAAACCAGTGATCCGTCATCTTTCAGCATCTTGTATAATCCAACCTTTGTTGCAACCCTTAGTTATATTTTCCCTGAGCTTTAGTTCTTGTATTAGTTCTTATTCAATACACAGGTATTTAAAAAGAGTGAACACAAGTGAAAAACAGCTCTGAAACCATTTCAGAAAATATTGCTTAAAAGCAAATACTAAGTTGCTTGGCACTATTCAGTGTATTGTCTCACTGTATAATACCTTGTCAATAGCTTGGTGTGCTCTCTCAGTGGCCCCATAATGGGCACTGGCTCTATTTTCAAAGAATTCATCTTTTTCTAGAAACAAGTTAAGAACTAACTTTGCACTAAAAGGTGTTCTCTCAAGATTTCTACTATAATCAAGTAAATTTTGCTTTAATATTTAAGAATGCTAGAAGTGTCTAGTGAACAGTGTTGTGTAAAAATCTTTGCCTCTTGGATATGCTTTCCATGGTAGGTAAGAAGAATTAACAAAAAGTGATCTCAACTCCCCACCACAACATTAATAATGTACTTTATGTAGGGGAGGAACTTGCTATGCTTGAAGATATGAGCACAGGAATTATGGATTTACGAAATGTGACTTTTAAAGTAATCCAAGCTGTGTCTACTTCATCAGTTGATATGCTGCCAGTCATTACTGGAAACCGGTAAGTAATGCTGGATTTCTTTCTGGAATAGCTTGTGATAGATATATTTACCAGTGCTAAGTGAAAAATTAAAACACCTATGTATGACCTTGTATGCCTCATCAATTTGCAAGAAAAATAACTTTCATGCTAGTCATTAGAGTTAACATTTCCTTGAAAAATGTGCAGTGGCATTGGTAAATAGATCTTGTTTTGCTCTAGAGTTATTGGAAATTGAGGTTTCTCTCGGTAGTATGATGTTATTTGATCAGTTGCCAAAATAGTTATTGTAACTGCTCACTGCAGGTGACTTGCCTTATCTTTTGCTGCTCGATTCAGACCACTGTTAAGCAGCTACGTGAGCTGTTTTAATGATCAGCAATTTCATATTGCTGCCTTTTTTTTTTTGCCTTCATACAGTCACTTGCTCACTGTCTTAGTGGAGTGGTTCAGGTGTATAAGATGCCCATTGGTGCAGAACTGCTGCTAACTGGTACAAGTACTGCTCAACGACATCAATGCAAGTTGAAAAGCAATGGGAGATGGTGTTGGTCAGGTGTAGCAACTTATACTCGCTAGAACCAATGAAAAACATGTAATTAAAGCAATATGTCCACTAATCACCACCTTGTGGTACCTTTATAGTTGTATTGGCAGGTGGGGATTGTAACTGAAGTGTATGTGGTGCTGAATTTTGGTGATATTGTATTATTCACTCTTGGATGTGAGCATCGCTGGCTAGCCAGCATTTATTGCACATCCCAAATTGCCCTTGAGAAGGTGGTGGTGATGAACTGCCTTCTTGAAATGCTGCAGTCCGTGTAATATAGGTTGACCTACATTGCCTTTAAGGAGGGCATTCTAGGATTTTGACCCAGCGACAGGGAAGGCACAGTCATATATTTCCAAGTCAGGACGATGAGTGACTTGGAGGGGAAGTTGCAGGCGGTGGTGTTTTTCCATGTATTTGCTGCCTTTATCCTCCTTGAGGGAAGTGGTAGTAGGTTTGGAAGGTACTGGTTAAGGATCTTTTAGTGAATTTCTGCAGCACATCTTGTAGATAGTATATACTAATGCCACAAAGCGTCAGTAGTGGAGGGACTGGGCGCTTGTGAATATGGTGCAAATCAATTGGGCTACTTTGACCTGGATGGTGTCAGGCTATTTGAGTGGTGTTGGAATGGCATCCATTCAGGCATATGGGGAGTATTCCATCACACACCTGCCTTGTGCTTTGTAGGTGGTGGACAGACTTTGGGGAGTTAGGAGGTATTCCTAGCCCCTGACCTGCTCTTGTAGCCACTGTGTTTATGTGGTGAATTCAGTTGAATTTCTGGTCAATGATAATGCCCCCAGGATGTTGATAGTGGGGTTTCAGCGATGGTAATGCCATAGAATGTTTGGGGGCTGGGGGTGCTGTTAGACAGTGGCCAAGGAGGGGATAGTGAAATTGTTGACTAAGAAATAAACTTCATAGAGGAAGCAGAAATCTCTGCATTTGATGCTCTTGCCTTTAAAACTTAAAATATGATGGTCACTACTCCCAAAGTGCTTGTGCACATTTAGGAGGAGATGGTGCTCTAATAGTAATATCAGTGGACTATTAACCTCGAGCCCCAGGCTAATATTCTGAGCACATGGCTTTGAATCCCACTGTAACAGATTGTGAAATATGTATTCCAATTAAAAATCTGAAATAAAAAGCTAGCCCAATGGTTACATTGTTGTCAATGTTGATTGTCACAAAAATCCATCCATTAATATCCTTTTGAGAAGATAATCTGCCATCCTTGCCTGGCCTGGCCTGGCTTACATGTTAGTCCAGATTCAAGGCAATGTGATTGACTTTTAATTGCTCTCTGGACAATGAGAGCTGGACCATAAATGCTAACACAGCTAGTGACTCCCACATTCCATGAAAAAAATTTGAAAAATCACTGTTTCCTAGCTATAATATTTGCTGAGGTATGGTTGATTAAAAATGTGCACAAACTGTTGTTGTTAAGTTTCATGCTCATATCACGTTCCTCTATTGACTATTTTAGCACTGACATTTTGTAATTTATTTAAGTATTTATCTATTTTGTACAATTACTTTTATACTGTTTATGGGCTGAAGGAATGTCAAAGATATTTAGTTTCAAAAGATTTGTTTTGCTTGCAAAATCCCTAAGCTATATTGCTTTTTACAGAGATGGATTTAATGTGCGAATACCACTACCGGGTGCTATGTTTGATGCTTTACCTCGGGAAATACAGAGTGGAATGTTACTTCGAGTGCAGCCAGTGCTTTTTAATGTGGGTATCAATGAGCAGCAAACACTCGCAGAAAAGTAAGTACTGCTATCAAACAAGCTAAACTACTTTAGAAAACAGTGATCAGCCCTTAAGATTAAAGGTAATATAGGGCAAAAACTGTTTGAGTACTGGAAATTTAAAATGCTTAATATGTTTGCGACATCAATACTCTCAGTACTTCTGTACGTACACTTTTAATCAACTAGGTTCCAGCAAACGGTAAAAACATTAGTCTGCCATGGGATTTTCAGATGTTGATAGACCACCTGAACATTTCCAATGCTTTCTCTATCGTTTTTAAGCCTTACGAGATGGTGAATCACCTCTGTGTACCATTGTTGCTTAGATGCTGTATCTGTAATCCCTATAGCACAAACAGTTCCAGACTTATTTTGTAATGGGTAAAGGCAGAGTCAGCCACTTGGATACTGCGTGCATACAAAGGGTTCACAGTATCCTAAGTGTGGTGTGACCTGTGCCTTGTATAGATTTAGTATGATTTCCTTAAATTTATATTCAATTTCCGTTGAAATAAAGGCAAATTATTCCATTTGCCCTCCTTATTACCTGCTGAACTTCTACGCTTGCTTTTAGAGATTTAAGCATGAGGACTTCAAAATTGCTCGCAAAATTCTGCTCTTCGTTATTTTCTGTATAAGGTAGATATGTTGTTGGATTGTACTGGAAAACTATTGTGACTGATGATTCTTATTGGGATCAGTGGTGGAGCCATAATTATTTACAGTACATTTTAATGACTTGGATGGCGCAAATCATTCTCCCTACACCTTCTCAGTGCTGTAACAGTGTATTTTGCACTCTGTTCTACTACCCGATGCCCTTTGTCCCACACAATCTGCCTGCAAAACAACACTCTTTGCTGTATCTCAGTATATGTGACACCAATAAATCAAATCAAATGGATATGCTACAGCGAAGTTTGCCAACAACAGAAAGTTGGTGGGAAGGTAAATGGTGAAGATGACAGAGTCGAGAGGGATATAGACAGTTTAACCAATTAGGCAAAAGTTTGGCAGATGGAATGTGAAGTAGGAAGATGAGGTTATGCATTTTAACAAGAAGAATAGAAGAGCTGAATGATAATTAAATGGAGAAAGACTGCAGAAAGCTGCAATAATCAGATTTGGGAAAGTCATACAAGGCATTGGTCAGACCATACTTGGGATACTGTGATCGTTTGTGGTCTGCTTATTTAAGGAAAGATATATTGGCGTTAGAGACAGTCTAGAGAAGCTTCACTAGGCTGATGTTGTGTATGGATGGACCGTCTTATAAGAGTGGTTGAGTAAATTAGGCCTGCATGCTTTTAAGATTAAAAGAAGTGAAAAGCATTATTGAGATATGCAAGATTATTGGGGGAGATGCAGTGAGGCTATTTCCCCTTGTGGAGAGGCTAGGACCAGACAGCACAATCTCAGAATAAGGGATTGCCCTTTTAAGGTAGATAAGAAGGAATTTCTTCTGAGGGGAGTGAATTTGTGGAAATCTTTACTGTAGAGAGCTGTGGAGGCTGGGCCATTGAGTATATTCAAGACTGAGATAGACAGATTTTTAATCCAAAGAATCGAGGGTTATGGGGAAAAGGCAGGAAGCTAGAGTTGAGGATTGTCAGATAAGCCACGATCTCATCATTGAGAGGAGCAGACTCGGTAGGCTAAATGGTATACTTCTCACTAAGGTCTCATGTCTTTCATAATTCTGTCAATGTTATTCTTAAGCTAAAGAAAAAGCTGCAGCTCCAAGTATAATGTTACTGAAAACTTTCAAACACAATTTGGGGGAAGTTGGTGATCCAACTCTTGCTCCTGAGTTCTGGCTTATTACTAAGGAGAAGTAGCAAGTATACCAACTGGAAAGGAGAGAACATGATTAAGATCTTTCCCTGAGTAATACATATTTTGCAAGCACCAGCAGAGTGTTGCGTTAGAGATTTGCTTTAAAATGAATCTGCTCTATAATTTGTATTTATTAGATGGCTTAAATAGTGCAAAAAACTGAAACCCTTGCACTGAAATAACTAGTTTTTTTTTTTTAAAAGTCCCATTTTGTTCACATTTGTCGATATTTACATCTGTACTTATCTGGGTTAGGTTTGGAGACACATCCTTACAAGAAGTAATTAATGCAGAGAGCTTGGGCCGCTTGAATTCCTACTATGAACAGTTTAAGGAGGTTTTGCCTGACGATTGTAAGTATGTGTAGATATGAACTATAATGCTTTTTACTGTATTGTCATTTGCTCTGATTAAGAGAAGGAAGCATATTGAGCTACACCACGGTTAAGAATTATTTACTGACATTACCTTTCGAAAATAACTTGCTCTAATTGTCAAAGCTGAAAGTTTGGTTCAATTTGTACATTTGTTTATGAATTTTTAAAACTCTTATTTTTCTGTCTCATCTCTCTAAAGAAGATTGCAGATTGCAGCAAATAAAGGTTATGCAATATCGAGTCCTGTGTTTGAAATTAAATAAACTGCATGAATTTGCCTTGTTACAATTCTGAAATTAATCTTTAGGGGCTTGAGACAGAAAGTCTGTTGCTTTCACATTCACACATACATGAACTGACCCAGGCTTATCTCAAGATTCAGCAGCCTTTGAGAATCATCTTTGACTTCAAGGTTTCCTGTCTTACAGTTAGCTGACAGGCTACACGTGGCAGCCCTCACTTCCTCTCCACTTTTTGTAGCCTCATAACCCTGCACCCCTCTTCCCCTAGCACAGCCAGTGGTCTCTCTTCACCACCCTGACTTTGCAGCCACTTTGATCTCTTACATCTCCCATTTCTTGCTACCCACTTTTTGCAAATTACCCATTCTTCTGCACGTCTCCTCACCAACCACTTCCACCATCACCACCCACTCCAGTCAGGTCTTGCAGCAGGGAAGAACCAGTCTGTGAATGGAGGAACAGCTTCTTGTATGGCTAGATATTGGAGTGCTCACTATACATAAGTGAATTTCAAGAAACTGTACTATGGTTTAAAAAATTGCCATTGATTTAAGTTTATATCTCATCGCATACAATAAGACATTGTCCTATGACTTCACTTCAGTGTGTTTGATGTGCATCCTGTGGATTTATAAAACTTGCATTACTGAAAACTTGTAGGTTTGTTCTAATGCTGATTTCCACTTCTGAAAATACCGCGCACCACAGTAGTTCCATGGCTGATACTTTATCTAAAGGTTCCTAATTCAAGGTAGCTCGTACATTTTTAACAAGCTGGAACTAAAGTTTATTTGTTAGATGTTCTACAAACAGAAGTATCATAATCAGGAAGAGACTGATGTAAATTGAAGTATGCATTGTTTGTGCTACTCATTGCTGAGGTCAGAAGCATGTCTAGTGCTAGCTAGTTTGTTGAATGTAAATATACAGTATGAGCAACCTGTGGGTGGTGTAAAACATATCCCACAAATGACGCTTTCAGTGCTTCCCTGCATTTATTTTGTTATATCTGTAAAAATGTGACTTTTGTAGGTTTGCCTCGATCCCGGAGTCAGACATGTCTGCCTGAACTATTGAGATTTCTTGGCCAAAATGTTCATGCAAGAAAAAATAAGAATGTAGACATCCTTTGGCAAGCTGCTGAGGTAAACGGTTTTATTTGCAAATTAAATACAAGAATTGTTACAGTTCAGTGGATTGGTTACAATAGAAAAGTTGAATAATTGATCAACATTTGAAAGAAGTTGTAATGCTAAAAATTTTCGATATAAACCTGCATTGCACCTGAATTTCCGTTAATTATGGATTTATTATCTCATCACACTTCATTGTTGTTGAGGCCAATTAGTTGCTTGATTGTATGTGTATGTGACTTGTACCCATATTGAACAACCTATTGGCTAGGTAACTCATTGCAAAGTAGCTTGGGGAAAGCTGTGAAATGATTTAAAATTTGAGATTCTGTAATGAGTCATGTTTGAAAGTAATCTTTATAATGCTGCTGTCTAATTGGTTTTCCTAGATATATGTATGTACATTACCTTTGTACATGTACCTTGAACAATGCCTACAGCAAAAGCCCATTTATTTTTATGGAAATTTTTGATTGGACCATAACTGAAAAACCTGTTGAATGAATTGGAAACAAGGAAAATAATTTTTTTTCTAGCACATTAAAAGAAAGCACTATGTATTTAATGGTTACAAGTTCTTGAAAGGCTTGACATGTAATTGAGCAGTTTCTTTTTTCATGGGTTTTGCTGATTTGGGCTTAGTCATGTACATATTAGATGTAGTTTTTGGGGCTAAAAGGTTCAAAGGGTATGAACAGAATGTGGGAACAGGGTACTGAGTTGGATGATCAGCCATGATTATATTGAATGGTAGAGCAAGCTCAAAGGACTGAACGACCTGCTCTTATTTTTCTGTGTTAACATATTTCCATTCCTGTGTTCCCTTTGTTGATTGTTATAGCTCTCTAGAATAGCTAAAGAGGCCACTGAAGATAACACTTAATTCAGGAAATAAATAAAAATTGCAGTGGATTTTGGTGGCTTTGTTCAGTGCTGAAATCCATTTTTGCTAACCAGAAGGAAATTAAATAGCAGTTTTGACTCTTTTTACTTTGAAAATTGTGTATTGTTATGACTTCAGTATGCACTGATAAACTTTAAAAAGAGATTTGGGTCCCCAGCAACTAACTCAAAGGATCAAAGACAGGATTTGATGTATTAAGCCTTTCTACACTAAACTAGTTTGGCATATTAGTTGCTGATTAAGAAAATTACAGAAAATGTATCCTACTTCGCTTTCTAATATGATTGTGAAAGCACTGAGTTTTCATCATATTCTACTCTTCTCCGAATCCTAGTCTTTTCAGGAACCAGTTCCAAGTTTTCCAGCTTCCAACATGCTTATTCCTCCTTATTTTGCTGTATCATAACTTACAACAGACACTGGACATTATTTCCTTCGGACTTTTGAGAATCCCAAAATAAAGTTCTAGTGGGAAGTCCCTCTCTGGCACTGACTTCCAGCCATACCATGACTTGTATTGGAGTGCCCTTATGTCCCTACAGCTCTGATCTCTTCAACCAGAAAACAAGTTCCCACCTGGTGACTTAAAGCAAGTGTTTGCCCCTGCTGTTTTTCTTTTTTCTCTTCCCTGTTTCTCTTTTCTTCCCCCTCTCACATTTCTCTTTTCCCTGACTGCTCCATGAAGGGTCTCTTGCCTACTGCACAAGGTTATGCAGGCATTAAAGGTCAACTGACCCTAATCACAAAGTGAATGCAATCTTTTGCTATCCTGATGACTGTTTCTGCCCCAATTAATCCAACCAGTTGCTCATTTCCATTTATGAGAAATTTCCTGTACACTCAATGACAACTGTATTTATCTACATAAATCACTGTACTTTGTGTCTGAAAGGTTGAACAGATACATATAGTGTGTAGTTGAATTGAGTTAGCATGCTTTCCCCTTTTAAGTTCTTGTTTGCTTTTCATATTTTTTCCCGTAGTGCAATTAATATTCCTGTCAGTCCACAGCCTCTCCTGCAACGTGCTGTGCTTTCCGATTGTGGCACACAGAAACTTGGTCCTTTGGACCCATGCTAAGCCTTTGGAGGAACCTGTAGGAGGTTTGGACTTCAGGCAGTGTGCTCGTCTACTGCCAGGTGAACACTGCCTGGCGCGTGTAAACCAAAGTATCAATCTAGGGCAAATAGTTCCATTGCCACGTGCATATCTCAGAGTAGTTGAGGCGAAGGGAAATAAAGCCCTGACAAGAAATTCAGTGTGGAGCCCAATGGTGGACTAAATATGTCATCTTTCAAACAACTCCCACAACCGAACATAGTTCTTTGTATTTCTTTTGGTTGACCTTGATATTTCGGTAGCCCAGAGTCTCCATAATTTTTGCCCCTAAATCTTGGAGATGCTACTCTGGTTTTACTGCAATACAGGCTGCATCCAATAGTATGAGGGACCATGGTGTCCTACATAAGCCACTATCAGCCATTATCCACCTCCAGTCAGGCAGTCCCCAAAGAGTAAGATGCTGACCTGACCTGGTCATCCATTATAATAAGTGCAAAGAGCTTAAGTGATGAATAAATGGACAGAATCCATCAGGTCAGGTAAATAAATGAAACAAGAAAAATAAATTAGGTGCCTACTGTATAATTGGCCAGCTGGACCATCAAAGCTACACACACAGACTGACAGAGATTTGCAACTGATCGATAGTTGTCCGTCATCGACATGAAACTTGATGAGTGGGCGTCAGGATAGCTTTCTAATAAGAGACCAAACTTGCGAAGACTTGATCATTTCAAGAAATATTTTATGCATTCATCTAGCAGGGGAAGAATTCAAAGCGGCTTTGTGCAAAAGCTTAATCAGAGAATCACAGAAGGGTACAGGAGGAGGCCATTTGGCCTATTGTATCTGCACTGGTTGAGCATTTTAATTTATCTCCCTGTAATCCTGCATGTTGTTTCTATTTAACTAATCATCCATTGCCCTCCTGAATGTCTCAGTTCACTCCACTGCAGTTCCAAACAGTGCATTCTATATCGTAACAACTCAGTTTGAAAAAAAAATTTTCTCGCCTCGTACTTAATTATTTCACAAAATACTTTTTAAGACTGTACTCTATGGGTTCTCCATCCATTTACGAGTAAATATTGTTCTCCCTATTAGCTGTTTTCAGACTGTTTATGATTCTGAAAGCTTCTATCAAAGTTACTGTTGATGATAGGATCCCCACAGGTGGCTCAGAATGTGTTCTCTATTTATTTTCATTTTATTCATGGGATGAGGGCATTGCTGGCTAGGCCAGCATTTGGTGACCATCCCAAACAGCAATTAAAAGCCAACTATATTGTTGGAGTTACATGCAGTTCAGACTAGGTAAGGATGGCAGTTTCCTTACTTAAAGGACATTAGTGAATCAGATGGATTTTTCTGACAATCAACAAAGATTTCATGACCATCATTGGATTCTTAGTTCCAGATATTTGTTTGCTTGAATTCAAATTCCACCATCTGCCACGGCAAGATTCAAACCCAGGTCTATTTAACTGCCTCCTATCTTAGGCAGGGCCATTTAACCTCGAATACCTAGCCTCCAAAGCTGTATTCCATTCACTAGAGTAATTCAAGACCAATTCTCTCAGAAGTTTGACCCTGCTTTCAGCAGAATCTGAAGTCAGAATATCTTTACCTCCTAGTGGATTTCAATGCAAAAACGGTCATGGACTTCCTGCCCTAAAGATCTTGGGTGAAGTAAATGAGAAGAGGCGGAGACTTTTAGAAATGGAAACTGAAATTTCTGGCAAAAAAAGTTCTGGCAGAATCTATGGAGCATGAACAGAATTAATTTTTTAAAACCAATTCAACTTTTCTTGCAGACGTTTTGGCAGAGACTATTTGAGCTGTGCATGAACTTTGTGTAACCTAGTACCTTTCAGAACAAATTATCCTTCAATATGTCCTGGACACTCCTAAAATCAAGGGATTATGACAAGATGGACCTGATTATTACCAGACATGACTCTCTGAACACCATTCTCCTTGAGAATGCTGACTTATTCGAGGCTAATACCACTGCTTTGGAACTCTCATTGAAGCCAAACTGTCTGCTCTCCTTAATTACGAGAGAGATCCAAGCAAGAATTCATTGAATATACTAGGTTCTGCTCGAAGTAAAAGTTCACTGACTGCTAGGGTGACTTCACCAACGACTACAGGTTAGGAATCTGTCGAAGAACATTCGATGTCCTGGCCCATGGACTATCGGCAATGTATGAAAGGATCAAAATGACAGCAAGTCAATCAGCAACAAAACTGCTCCATTGAAAGCCAAGATGGGGATGACCATCATCAACTACAATAAACAATTAGAGATGGTGGAATATTACCTTGAATTCTAGTCCAGACAGAAAGCTTGCTGAGGAGGCTGTAAGAACCACAGGCTCCCTGGCATGGCAGAGCTGATATCAAACTGAGTGAAGGAATTTAGTAAAACTATTGACTTGCTCGCTGTGCACAAAGCACCGTGGGCTGCTGATACAATACCATCTGAACTCAAGCATGAGAAACTGGCACTTTGCAGCATGTGTACAGACCTCTTTGTCTCATTCTGGGCTGCAGCCTCCAGCGAAGTGTGATGTGAATACTGTGAGCCTGTACTAGAATAAGGGCAACAATCAAGGCATCTCACTGCTGAACATTGCTCTTGTCAGACTGCAGAGCTTGGCTGAATGTTTCTACCCCAAGTTCCCCATGGCTTCAGAACCGGAAAATCTGTAATTGACGTGAACTTAAGTCTGGCAGCTGCAAGAAAAGTCCTGTGAACTATGGAGAACCTATATATTGCTATGATTAGTCTCAATTTCTATTCAACGCTGGTCTGTTTAAGCTCCTGGAGAAAACTGTCTGTCTTCTGCAGTTGCTCATTGTGATCTTCTCTTTTCTTGATAACATGATGGATAAGGTCAGAATCGGAGCTTTTTGAGATGTGCATAGGGCTCAAATAGGGTTGTGCTCTGGCACTGATATTCTTCACTATATTTTTGCTGCTGTCATAGGCCTTGAGGACATCTGCAGAGAGGAACCACTTGCATATAAAAATGATAAACTGTTCATCATTGAAGTGTTCACCTAAGATCCAAGACAAAAGTATGCCAATTCCTCATCTTGGACTTGCTTTTTGACAATACTGTACTAACGTTTAATATAGAGAAATGTTTGCAGAGACATTCATACCTGATTTAACCAGCAGCATCTGGAAGATAGACATATTGTCCGGGAAATTGCTATTCTACCATTTGTCAGCATTGGCAATGTTACTACATATACCTAGACTCCACAATCTCTAGCTTGGTTATCACTTAAAGTCAAAGCATGTGCCACAAAATCTGCAGCTGTTAAGTCCAAGCTAAATATGAGAGTGGACTCACAGCAACCTGATTTGAGAACACTGAATGCAAGTTACCAAGCCTGATCCCTCAGTGCACTCTCTAATGGTGAGTGAGACCTGGGTAACACGTGCTAGGTAGGTGAAGAGTCTAGGCCGTTTCCATGCTGCTGTCTCAGACATGCCTCAGCATTTCTTGGTACAACTAGGTAACAAACTGGAAAGTCCTGAAGCTACTAATTCCATCTGCATGACGCCAGTGCATATGACATTGGTTTAGTAACGGATGAATGACTGCTGCATACACAATGGTGAATTGACTACTGGATCATGACTCCTTAAGCATCGATACCTCCACTACAAGGACACCTGTAAGCAAGATATAGAAATGACTAATATTGTCTCTGACAACTGGAAAATGGTTACTAACAGTGTCATTTGCCAATGCTGACAAATGGTAGAATAGCAACTTCCTGGGCAATCTTCCTGTCTTCCTATCTTCCTGATGCTGCTGATTAAATCAGGTATGAATGTCTCTGCAGACATTTCTCAATATAGAATGTTAGTACAGTGTTGTCAAAAAGCAAGTCCAAGATGAGCAAATGGCATATTTTTGTCTTGGGCCTTAGGTGAGCAAGGAAGAACATTTTTTCGTCATTCCTTCTGACCTGTGGAAGGCTGACTCTTTGGAAGGCCTCTGGAAGAGATAAGCAGAAACCGAAAGCTTGGCTGTCTGAGAAGAGGACTGAAGAAAACAGAAGCCAGTGAATTTTCACCCTCTCATCCTACTGTCTTTCTCCGCAGCAAATGCAGCATGCCACATGGGGCCCTGAGTGACAATATGATGCTTAACGCAGGAATGCTGCTTCATAATACAATGAATATGAACACTTGCTGTTATTTCTGGAACATCCTTTCCCTATACTGTAAATGAACCCCTTTTGACATTTAGCTATTTGACCCCTCAATTGCGTATTAACCTTTGATACGTTTATTTGTAAGTTTCTGTAATCTTGTTGCATTCCTCTTTAGCTTTGGAAATTAGGTATTCTTAAGAATTGAGCCACTTTTCATATACAATTTTGTTTTTCATCTTCTGTTGTTAGATTTGTCGTAGATTAAATGGAGTTCGATTTACAAGCTGTAAGAGTGCCAAAGACCGAACAGCAATGTCGATCACTTTGGAACAGTGCCTGATCTTGCAGCATGAGCATGGAATGGCACCTCAAGTTTTCACACAGGCCCTGGATTGCATGAGGAGGTGAGCTTTCATTTATTATTTATTCATTTATTATTTTCATTTATTAACAAGCCATTCAAAAATGCTTGCAGAACTGATTGCAGAAAGGTGCAAACTGCAGAAAAGTACATCTCCAGTAATACAAGGAATTGTAAATTGGGATGTAGTGAATAGCTTTGGAAAATGGGACAGAGTGAAATTATGTCATCTATATTTATCACAACATGATGAATTAATCCAAATGCTTGAGCAGCAAAAAAAAATCACTGAAAAATATTTATATAGTTGACTATACAAATTAGAAAGGTGCTGAGGTGACTCAAAAGCTAAAGGTGCTGGAATGATTTTAAAGCTAAAGGTGCTGGAGTGACTCCAAAACTTTTGGAGCTTTGGGTACATTTGCAGTTCATCTGTCCAATCTGTCAATAGAGGCAATGGTCATGTGGTATTATTGCTAGACTATTAATCTACAGGCCCTGGTAATGATCTGGGACCCAGGTTCCAGTCCAGCTACGGCAGATGGTGGAATTTGGATTGAGTTAAAAATCTAGAATTAAGATTCTAATGACCATGTGATGACCAATGTCAGAAAAACCCATCTGGCTCACTAATGTCCTTGAGGGAAGGAAACTGCCATCTGGTCTGCATGAGTTCCAGACCCACAGCAATGTGGTTGACTCTTAGCTGCCCTCTGGGCAGTTAACAATGAGCAATAAGTGCTGGCCTAGCCAATGATGCACATCCCATGAATGAATTTTTAAAAAGTTATCTGTCATCCTCTATTGCTTTTCCAATATTATAATAATGCCCACAGGGTGCATGGATTTCTAAGAGGCTTTCTACATATTCTCTGTCCCACCCATTTTCTGTCTGCCTGCCAGTCCCAGTTCATCCCCACATAAACCTGCCTGTAAATGCTGCCTGCTGCAGGACTTCTTGGGACGTGAGCGTTTCTTGTTCCTTTTCCAACCCCTTCCTGCCACATAGGATGGATTTTTAAAAGGTCTGAAGCGTGCTAACAACAGGACCACAGATTAGCTTTGATGCAACTTCTACATGATGAGACTGCATTTTTGCCAAAGATATACAACTTTTAAATGAGTGTACTCTCAATGCTGTGGTACGGTGCTACTATCAGGATGTACTTCATACAAATGATAGTAAAAGTCTGGAACTCAGTCCCCCGCCAAGAGAGCTGTTGAGTTTAAGTCAGTTGAATTGAGCAACTTTTGTAGAGTCAAATTCAGTGCTTGTGGAGATTTGAAGGGCTGAATGAACATTCCTGTTCCTACAGTAATGAAGAGTCTTCAGGTCTTAAATTTCAGGAAACGGCAGTAACACAGTTGATATGGCTAAATTATCTATGTCTTGGAGTAGGTGCAGTCATCTCAAATATCACAGCAGCCCAGGAGCTGATTCATTTGTACCCAGTCTTGGAAAAATAATGCTACCGGCAAAGTATGTGGGTATACTGAGATTGGTAATATGTTGCACCTACAACACACTAGAAACATACTTCAAACAACACTAAAGGATGTCTCAGAGATAAAAGGTACTGCAGATGCTGGAGAATTCGAGATAACAAGCATGGGGCTGGATGAACACAGCAGGTCAAGCAGCATCATAGGAGCAGGAAAACTTGACGTTTCGGGCCTAAACCCTTCATCAGAGTTCATCCAGCCCCATGCTTGTTATCTCTTATTACTAAAGGATGTCTGTCTGAAATTGCTGCGTTTATTTAGTTTTAGCTGATCTTAGCAAGAAAACAGTGTTTTAAGGCACGTGAAAAGAGTAATATTAACCTAATTAAAACTGAGTTCATGTTAATGTTTGGAAAAGAGCCATTGACAATGACAGTTGAGAGCATCCTTTGTTTCTGTGCCCAAAAGCCTGTTGTTATTTAACCTGACTAACTTGCAGACCAGGCCAAATATTGTGCAAAATACTGTGGATGTTGGAAATCTGAATAGAAAACACACAATGCTGAAGAACTCTTGTCTGCCAACATCCGTGGATGGAGAAACAGCATTAACGTTTCAAGTCCAAAGACTCTTCTTCAGAACTGACTATATAACAGTTGTACACAATTGGCTAACTGGGATCAAAATCTGTTGGGGAGCCAAAGCAGCCTTTCAACACATACATTGATCCATCGGGTGTCCTGAGTAGATGTGAAGGTAGCACCATGCTCGGACAATTGCATTTGGAGCTTCAAAGACTTGATCAAACAGATGCAGAGGCAAACAGTGAAATTTATATAAACGTGAGAATTCATATTTATTTCATTATCCCCATTGCTACCGAAGTACGCTCAATAGGTTTTATTCTTTTTCTACCAGCCACTGGGGCTGAGCGGGTAAGTGATCTCCGGCAGTCCTCGGATCGCAGCAGCCAGGAGTGCTTCTTCCTCGGCCAACTGTGGAGCTGTCGGAGTAAACTGCTCGCCAGATTGTGTTCCCAAACTTTCTAAGACTAACGTTCTAATGAGGTGTCAATATCTGACTTAATAGGGATGCAGGAGGCAGCATTCCTGATGCTTCCTCTGAGGCCTCAGAAGTCGAGGAGCTGGCTTCTGCTGGAGCCGGCTTTTCTCCAGAGCTCTTTGGTATTTTAGCGATTACCTGCAAGATATGAGAGAGATAACCTCACGGTTAGTGGTTAGAAACGGTGTCCAATAAATGAGACTGACTGTGAGGTTACAGTGAGAGTTGCAATGGAATGAAAAATGGTACCTACTCAGTTGGCAGGATGTGAATGTCTCAGTTGCCCGGCAGTGGTAATCCCAGTCTTCTGAAATAGATACGATCCTCTCCTGAGGAATCATATACTGTGCTCCCCTCCACCCATCTCGGCACTTTCTGCCCTAGTTTTTAAAAATTAATTCACAGAATGTGGGCATTGCTGGTTGGGCCAATATTCATTGTCCATCTTTAGTTGACCTTGATAGGATGGTTGTGGCCTGCCTTCTGGAACTGCTGTATTCTATTTGATGTAGGTAGACCCACAATGCCATTAGGGAAGGAATTCCACAATTTTTGTCAACTGTCATCTTCTGGAATGAAAGAAAGGACAGGCTTGAGTACAGTGAATGTGAGTGGCATGGCTGTCAGTACTGTTATAGCTGGCTGAAGTGTCCTGGGTGAGTAGGGGACTGCACAGAAGCCGTGCAGGATTCGTGGTGTATGAGGTTAGAGATGTGAGAGTGAGTGAGGGAAGATGTCGCATGCAGTCGTGATACTGCTGGCAGAGCATGAATCTTGGAGGTTGGGTGCACTAATCAAGAGCGGGAGAGAGAGCAGAGTGTGACATTGACCCTGGAAGACCGAGCTTTTGAGATGGTACCGCCCCAGATGGCAACCTTGGACCAGGCTGTTCAAGTCTGGCCTCCTTTGCTGGCAGAAAAGGAAGAGGACACGTCTGCTTTGCACCACTCCCTTGACCAGGACCTCCAGCTTCCTGTCAAATTCCATCTTTGACTGAACAGGGCAGCTTCATAATACCAGCACTCATCCAGGTCCACAGCGGCCTTTTAAATCTGACGCAGGTACCAGAGATGCTGGTCTTTCCAGTCATTGGCAACTTGTTCCAGAAGTGGCAGGTAGTTAAGTGGGAATAGAATCCAATGTGAGGGACAGCTTGTGGGCGAGTGGTAGTAAATAGAGAATGTTTGGTAAGAAACAAGATGAAATTTCACTGATTTCATGGTGAGAATTCCTCCAAAACAAAAACTTGACGTAGCCACAAAAACTTAATTTTCAGCCCAGTAACTTCCTATCAAGTTTATCGAGCCCTTTGTCCTATTTCCTCAGCCTTCATCTTTCCAAAGAGAACAGTCTTAACTTCTCCAGTCTATCCTCATAGTTGAAGTTTCTCATTCCTGGAACCATTCTTGATCTCTTCTGCACAGTCTCTAACACCTTCCTATACTTCCCATAGTATGGCAAGCAGAACAGCACACACAACAGCTGAGCTCTAACACAAATTCACTATCACCTGCTTGCTCTTGTACTTTGTTATATTAATCAAGTCCAGGATACTGCATGCTTTATTCAATGCTGAATTCATCTTGTCCTACCACCTTCAACATTCTGTGTATGTACAAACCCAGGATCCAGGTCCCTGTGCCTTTGCACTCCCTTTTAAAATTGTGTCCATTATATTTATATTGATTGTCTATGTTCTTCCTACCAAAGTGCATCACCTCCCGCCTCTCTCCATTGAACTTCATCTGCCACCTGTTTACCCACTTCAACTTGCATGCGTCTATTTGAAATTTTCAAGACAGTTTACCAGATTTGTGTCATCCATACGCTTTGAAATTGTTTACTACGCGCTAAGATCTTGATCATTAATATATACCAGGAAAAGGAAGGGTACCAACACAAACCCCTGGGGAAGTCCAGGACCAACCTTCCTCCAACTGAAAAATATCTGTTGACTTCTACCAGAGATAAAAGGTACTGCAGATGCTGGAGAACCCGAGATAACAAGGTGTGGGGCTGGATGAACACAGCAGGCCAAGCAGCATCATAGGAGCAGGAAAGCTTGACGTTTCTCACTGTTTCTTATCACTGTCAAATTTATATCCATATTGCTACTGTCCCTTTCATTCCACGTGCTGTTGTAACTTTTCTGAAGGCTTTCGTGTTGCGTTGTACCTCAAGACTTCTGAAAGTCTATGTACAGCAGATGCACAACAATGCCCTCATAAATCCTTTGTTACATTTTCAAAGTTAAGTAAACCCATGATTTGCATTAAGATTATTCAAAGAGGTTTAATTCAAAGGGGTAAGTAATGGCAGGAGAACTCAAAGCTGTTGTGTGCTCCTCCTGCTGTATGTAGGAAATGAGGCACATTTCCAGTGCCTGAGACCAGCATATATGCAGCTGCAGCTCCTGGAAGCCCAGGTTTCAGAGCTGGAACAGTGAGTGGGGATTCAGTGGAGCATTCATGAAACTGAGAGAATGGTGGATAGTGCGTATAGAAAGGTGGTCATCCCACAGGTTAAGACTCCACAGGCAGAAAGGAAATGGGTGACCATCAGGCAGAGTAAGAGGACTAGACAGGCAGTGCTGCAATCCTCTGTGACCATTCCCTGAAAAACAGATATATCACTTTGCATACTGTTGAGAGAAATAGTTCGTTAGGGGAAAACAGCAAATTCGTGGTGCCACAGTTGACTCTGTTGAAGAAGGGAAGAGCAAGAAGCATGGAAATGCAATAGTTATAGGTGTTCGATTGAAAAGGGAGTAGATGGGTGTTTCTGTGGCTGCAAACAAGATTCCAGGATGTTCTGTTGCCTCCTCGGTGCTCAGGTCAAGAATGTCTCACAGCAGCTACAGGGCATTCTGGAGGGCAAGAGTGAACAGCCAGCAGTCGGGATGCCCGTTGGAGAAAGTGGATAAATTAATCATTGAATTAGATGTAAATGGGTATAACATAGTTGGGATTACAGGGACATGGCTGCAGAATAACCAGAGATGGGAACTGAACAACCTGGAGTATTCAGTATTTTGGAAGGACAGACAAAAAGGAAAAGGTGGCAGACCATGACTGGTTAAAGAGGATTTAAATACAACATAGAGGAAAGACAGTATCTCAGACAATGCAGAGTCTGTGTGGATAGAATTGCAAAATACCAAGCAGCTAAAAACACTATTGGAGGGTGGTATGTAGCCCACCAAACTGTAAAGGTAATGTTAGGAATGCCATTAAACCAGGAATCACATGCATGTGGTAGAGGAGCATCTGTAATTATGGGTGACTTTGGCTTCTATATAAATTGGATGAATCAAGTTAGCTACAAAAGCATAGAGAAGGAATTCCTGGAGTGTATATGGGATGATTTTCTTGACCAATATGTTGAGAGACCAACTAGAGAATAGGCCATCGTAGACTGGGTATTTTGCAATTATTCCTTTCTCATTGCTAATATAATTGTGACAGACCATAATATGATAGAATTTCCCGTCAAATGGAGAGTGGCATAGTTGGTTCTGAGACTAGGATTCTGAATCTTAATCAGGGAAACCACAGTGATATGAGGCATGAGTTGCCTTTGATGGATTGAGAAATGTTACTGAAAGGAATGACAGTGGATTGGCAATGGCAAACATTCAAAGAGTGAATGAGTGCCCTACAAATTATTTTATTCCTGCCTGGCAAAACAGTGCAAAGAGAGCAGTAGCCAAGCCGCGGTTTATGAGGAACTTAGAGAAAGTATTAGATGCAAAAAAAAAAACAAATTGGAAAAAAAACAATATTCCTGAGGATTTGGAGCTATTTAGAAGTCAGCCAAGGTGGACCAAGGAATTGATTAAGAATGGGGAAAAATAAGAGTGTGAGAGTAAGCTTGCTGGGAGCATAGAAACTGACTGTAGAAGTTCCACAGGTATATGAAGAGAAAAATAGATAAAAACCAATGTAGGCCCCTTACAGTCAGACATAGGGTAAATTATAACGGAGGGACAAAGGAATAGCTGACAATCTAAATTCTTACTTTGCTTTTGCCTTCACAAAGGAGGACACAAATGACTTAGCAGAAATGATGGGGAGCACAGGATTTAGTGGGAGGGAGAACTGAAGCCAGTCTGCATTAGTAGAGAAGTGGCGTTAGAAAAATTGATGGGATTGAAGGCCAATAAATCCACAGGACCTGATAATCAACATCCAGAATACATTAGGAAGTGGCCTGAGAAATAGTGAATACGTTGGTGGTCATCTTCCAAAAGTCTTTAGACTATGAAAAAGTTTCCCCAAATTGGAGGGTAACTAATGTAACCCTGCTATTTAAAAAGGGTGATAGAGAGAAAACAAGGAATTATAGACCAGTGAGTCTGACTTGGTAATGGGGAAAACTATAGTCCATTATCAAGGGTTTTACAGCAGATCATGTAGAAAACAGTCCTAGAAACTGTCAGCATGGAAGTGCAACCATATGTGATAAATTTACTGAAATTCTTTGAGGATGTAACTAGTAGAGTTGATCGGGGGGAACCAGTGAATGTGTTGGACTTTCAGAAGGTTTTTGACAAAGCCCCACATAAAAGATTAATGTGTAAAATTAAAGTGCATTGGGACAGATAGAAAATTGGTTAACAGGCAGGAATAAATGTGTCTTTTTCTGAATGACATGCAATAACTAGTGGGACTCTGCAGGTATCAAATTAGGACCCCAGCTGTTTACAATATATGATAATGATTTAGTTGAGGGAGCTAAGTTTAATATCTCAAAATTTGTAGATGACACAAAGCTGGATGGAAGGGTGAGCTATGTGGAGGATACAGAGATATTGCTGTGTGATTTGGACAGGCTGAGTGAGTGGGCAAATACAGTAACAAAGTGGACAGATGAAGTTACCACTTTATTAGCTAAAGTACAAAGGCAGATTATTATTTGAATGGCTGTAAATTGAGAGAGGGGAATGTTCCATGAGACCTGGATATTCAATGTGTACCAGTCACTAGTTTTGAGTGCAGCTGCAGCAAGCAGTAAAGAAGGCCGTCTTAATGAGAGGTTTTGAATACAGGAACAAGGATGTCTTGCTACAATTATACACAGCATTATCAAGGCCACACCTGGAACGTTGTGTGCGGGTTTGGTTTCCGCAACCGAGGAAGGATGTTCTCGCCATAGAGGGAATGCAACAAAAGTTTATCAAATTGAATCCTGTGTAGCAGTGTTGAAGGATGAGGAAGAGTTGAGTTGGTTAGGATTGTATTCACTGGAATTTAGAAAAATGAGGGGTATCTCATAGAGACCTGTAAAATTCTGACACAACAAAGCAGGTTATATGCAAGAAGGATATTCCCTATGGTGGGGGAGTGCAGAACCAGGGGTCATAATTTAAGGATAAGGAGTAAATCTTTTATGGCCGAGATGAAGAGAAATTTCTTCACCCAGAGAACACTGAGCTTATGGCATTCACTGCCACAGAAGATGGTTGAGGCCAAAATATTATCTGCTTTCAAGAACAAAGTGGATATAGCCCTTGTGCCAAAGGGGATCAAGGAATATTGGGGGAGAATGGAATTAAGGTATGGAGCTCAATGAGCAACCATGATCACAGAAGGCCAGAACAGGCTTGAGGGGTCAATTGGCCTACTCCTTCATGCTGCCATGTTTCAGACTGTGCCTTCAGCTTGACTGCTTTAGTACTTGCATTGAAGTAGCTACCCTGGAGCACTGCCGATCTTTTATCTTCTAGCACAAAAACAGAAATTGCTTTAGAAACTCAGCAGGTTTGGTGCCACCCATAGAGAGAAAACAGAGCCTATGTTTCTAGTCCGTAGTCCTTTCTTCAGAACTAGGAGCTAAGTAGAAAAGCTGAAAAAGGGCCACCAGACTCAAAACGCTGGCTCTACTTTCCACAAATGCTGCCAGACCTGCTGCTGTTCCATCAGTTTTTTTCCTTTTGTTTCAGATCATTAGCGTGCACTGTTGTTTGTTTTAATTTATTTTCTAACCATTGTTTCCTTGAATTTTCACTAATTCTCTGCCTTCCACTTCAGTTTTGATTTAGTCCCAGTCTACCCTCTGGTCTACTTCTGTCTGTCAGACTAAATTTAAACCCTCCTCAGCAGTACTAGCAAAATATCTCACAAGGGACTCAGTCCTGCTTCTGTCGGGCACATCCAGTCCAGACTGTATAGGTCCCATCTCTCACAACCAGTCTCATTGTCCTAGTGGTCTAAAGCCAAATCTGGGCACCAACTTGTCAGTTGTGCACGTATCTTTCTTGCCCTCCTCTTCAAATAATCACTTGAATGTTACTGGATGTATTCCAGAGATTACTATTTTGAGGTCCTGCTTTGTAATTTTCTGCTAGGCTCCTGATTTCTGACTGTAGGCCCTCATCCCTCTTTCTATCTATGTTGGTTCCAGTGTGGACCACAACAGTTGACTATTCATGCTCCCAACTACTGTGGTATACTGCAGCTGCTCAGGAGCCTCCTTATGCTGGCACCTCATGAGCAACACAGCATCCAAGGAATTATGCTTGCAATTGCAGAAATGTCTGTCTGTTCTGTTGAATATGGAGTCAGCTATCACTTTGGCCCATTAGATTTTCCTTGTACTCCCCTGCGCAGATGAGTCTCCCATGATGTCATGGACCTAGCTTCAGCAGCACTCTCCAGATGAGCCATCACTGTAATCACTATGCAGAACTGAATATTGGGTGGAGAATGGGATGCATCTGGAGAACTCCTGAACTACTAGCCTGGTCCTTTTTGACTGTCTGGTTGTCACCCATTCCATCTCTCCCATGCATATTTTTAAATTGCAGAGTGACCGCATGTATAGATGAGCTGCCCAGCTTTTGGTGCAGCCATTGATTGGGGTAGAGTATGGTTTTAAAGCCACCTCTCTATGCAGTGTTTGACAATCTTGGGCAGTTGCGATATGTGTTAGTGTTGCAGGTCAGAAATCCAATTTAAACTGGCTGTTGCCTTAGCAGAGGCTTATTAATACAGCGATGGGGGAATAAAAAGTACGGGGTGAATGTGGAACAGCACCATTTTATATCAGAAGCATAACTGAATGGTGCCAGATGAGAGCGGTGTGTCCAATTCTAGTCGTCTTAATTTGGTGCTTCTGACAATTTAACAGCTGCTTTGCCATCTCTCTGTTGATTCTGTAGAAACATGAACTTGAGACCATTTACCACCCAAAAGAATGGCAGAATATTTGTCCTTGCCTGAAGTTTTACTGATGACTCATTAACTTTGCAAAGGTTTAACTTCATATTGTCCATTCTGCAGCTACATGTTTCAAGAAAGTTAGTGCAGAAAGAAAAGTAAATAAAATAGAGGAATTCTGTCTTTTTTCCCAAAAACAGATGACATTAAATTACCGTTGAAAGCAAAAAATGTAATATTTAAAATCAATTTTCCATCAGTATTTTTTATTAAAATTGAATTGGAAGCTTCAGAAATTTGTAAACAGGGAGATATCTTGATAAGCTGGAAGGCCAAGGCTAGATGTAATTTTAGTTTATATGAAGAAAAAACTCTTCTGCAGTTTGCTCTTATTCCATTCGCTCAGTTCACAACAGCAGTGAAGTTGCTTGTTACTTGTTTATAAAAGCTTTATGAATGTGACTAAAATTAAGGAATTGTCTGTGAGCTTTTTGTTTCTTTAGTCATTTATGCAGCATTCATCGGTTTTGTTTTATATGTTTTACAAATGTCATTAACATGAAGTCCTTTAAATAGCATTCAAATATTGAAAACGTTTCAGCACTAATTAGCAATATGTTCTAAATTTGCTGTACATTTCAAAGAAAGGATAAGAACACAGTAAATGGCCCAACACTAACTGTGGTTGAACCCTGGTTGCAGTCATTGATGTTTCAAAGTTAGTTTTATTGTGTGCCTTGTGTCAAAGCCTTGTCTCAAAGTTTCTTGTAGTTTTCTTATCCTTTCTCTGTTTACCTGTTATTTAATCCTGTCTCACCGAAATATTTCAGAGATGTTTTTAGTTGGTGTTCTAAATTTCTCCAAATAAATGATTGCCCTTTATTTGAAGAAACAGTCTAATCATAATAATCTAACAAATATATAGAGCTAAGACTCACACTTAAATTCCAGTCTATTCAAATTTCCTATATTTGTGATATTGGTGTCATAAATGTGGAATATTTCCAAATTCACTAAGAAAGTTTAACACCACCCTATGAGTAAGCTTACTATTGTGCAAGAATATTGCCTTCTCTTATTCTTATTACACAAATATGTTATTGGGACTACAGGGAAATTTCCAGATGGACTAAAAAGCAGCTTCATTTCTGTGGCAACTTTGTATAATATTTTCCCTTTGAAGGTGAGAAAGGGCTAAATACAAGGATGGTTATTCACGTTCAGTTTGCTTGTACAGTTTGAAGCATGACCAGGCATGATGATGCAGCATGTATTTGATGCATACAGACTGAACATGAGAAACCATTGTCATTCTTTCTGAATTTTCAACTTTTCTCTTTTTTTTCTCCTTTTTCACTCTTTCCCTTTCTAATGTGTTACTTTGGTCACTCTTCTTTTCATTTGCTGGTTTTGGTGCTTTGTTTCTGAATTATCGTGTACTTTGTATTTCTATATTTGGAAAAAAAAACTTGCCCCTTCTCTCCTGTCCGTCTCCCCTTCTGTTTGAAATATTCTCATCTATTCTTTTTCTGCTGTGTTTGCTGCATGTTTGTTTTGCTTTCTTCCACCTTCCCAACCCTCTTGCCCCTCTGCCATTTCCTACATTTTCCCTTTTCACAGCATTGGAACGCGGGAGGTAGTCACACAGAAGAACTTGAGTGGCCTGGTGCCTATCCGTGATTGCAGGCTTGACCCCAGCCTCCTCTATTCCATCCCTTTACTCGCTCTTAGCCCCAGTTTAATGATTGTATGCGTCTTTCTGAGCCTGGCTTACCTGCTGGCCAGATTTCGATGCCAATGAAGAGAAGCCATTTTTATAAAATTTTTTTTTTTTTTTAAAAAGACAAGACAAGCTTAGCTACTTGTTTCTGAAAAGCCACTGAATGGAAGGATGTGCAATAGAATTGTCCACCGTAAAATATGCCTTACCAATGTTGAACTTTACACTGTACTTTGTATATATTTTATCAAGGCTTACAATAGAAAATGTATGAAAAATTCTATCAACTGTATACATTAAAACTCTTGTAATAGAACCATGATCAGTACCTCAGTTTCTTGAAATATATCTAAAGTGAAAGGACAGTGTATATGCTGTATTTTCAACTTTATTTAAGCCTTTTTTATACGTTCTAGTGCGGTCATAACTTTTCTGTTAGTTGTTGTGTGACTGTTCTGTTGTAATTTTTTTGTGTTGGGTTCTGAAACTACGGCACTTTCTTGGATGAAACCGCATAAGTGGTAAAACCTCTTCAAAACTGCTTATCTGTATTTAACAGAATAAAATTGTATTTAAAATTATTTTGAAATATAATAACCTTTTAAAATGTATGTTGGCCAGTTTTGGGATAACTTGCTTCGTGACTTGCATAACTTGCTTACACAAATGCTTTGTCGTTTAAAAAAAGACTGTTCACATATTTGAGCAGACGGAACTAATTCGCTTGTGTAAAAGCGAAAGATCTGTTGTACTGCATCTGCTTCTGCCTTATAGCACACTCATTTAGCCTGTATTAGTAGATAATTCAATAACACTTTAAGCTTGGCTTAGATTTTGTGCAGTGTTACAGAGAAAGCGCAGGGAAATGGGACTAAATAGATAGCTTTCCAAAGATCCAGCTTATGAGCCTATTGACTGCCTCATGCAGTATGATAAATGAGTAAATGCCCTATGCAGTGATTTGCACTTTAGTTTTCGTTTTAAGAAATGTGATGTTCTTCCCTTTAATCTTCTGAACATTATGTTTCATGGATGCATAAACGCCTTCTGTGCTCTGGTTTCTGCTTATTTTGGCACATAGTGAAAATCATCCCTACGACCTCCCTGGTCTGTCGTTCATATCCATGCTGGTCAGAGCAATTACCCATTCAACATAAAATGCACATGCGTTTAATGCATGGAGGAGTTGATTTGGAAGATAGCTCCTCTTTTCTGGTAGCTCTGACCCTGTTGAATTGAGCTGCCGGTATTTCAAGTAACATTCACGAATCAGCAAATTTGTAGTGTTTATAATCGCCTATAATATTTCAACTGCAATTTGTAACTTGTAGTGTGATCGTAAGTGCTTGATGCCAAGTTACAACAATGGTTAAGTCTGAAGAGGAGTCTAAGTAAAAATTATTGTGGGTGTGTTATAATTAGATTCAAATTTAACTTAAAACTTGTCTCTTTTTTAAAAAAACTCATGCATACAAATCTGGCAATTTAATAATAGTCTGTGAAGCACATATTACATAATCACCGCTTACCATTCTGTTGCCTCTTTTATTAACAAAATACACATCTTATCATTGTCTTAAGTCTTTTTTTGTATCATTTTTTTCCTTTGCTTCTATCATTCTCTGTACTTGTTTCTTCCCCAGCGAGGGATGTCGCCGAGAAAACACGATGAAGAATGTTGGATGTCGCAAGTACGCATTTAATATTCTACAATTGAAGGCTTTTCCAAAACATTACAGACCACCAGAAGGAACGTTTGGAAAAGTCGACACTTAAAAATAGGAAAAAGACCTTAACCAAATGTGACTCTAAATGACTGCTCATTTCTAGTAATAGTTGTGGGGCTTTTACAATGAAACATACATAGTAAAGATAGCTGTCAACCAAAAAAAAAGTACTTTGTTGAACAGTTAAATGTTTCTTGAAGATGTAAATGTTCCACAATCGCCCAATTTGGTCTTTTTCCTCTGCATATGTAGCGCATGCTCTTTGGCTAGTTTGTCAATATGTAATATAGTACATGATAGAGTAGATTGTGGAACTGCCATTTAATAACAATTTTTGTTTAAAAAATAATTGAAGCACACAGGAAGGAAATGTCCCTTAGTGAAAGCAGTACACTATGGTTAGACATTGACTATTATTGTAGAGCTGAGAGTAATCAGTTCCAATTCTGTGCACGTTTGAGGTGGCTTACTAGGTAAGAGTCTTAGTTTCGTGTTTTACAAAGAACATGTCATATGGGACTTGAAGGTGCGTTTTTCAGTACTTTTGGGAATGACTGAGAACTATTTGCTTGAGCTTTCCAATTCACAGTCACCAATACAGATGAACCAAAACATTGCGCATTGTATTTGCAGTTCTGGAAAGAGAAAAGGAGTTTTTTTATTTTCTCTTGCCGAAAATTCATGCTGAAGTTTCCAAATTTCAAATGCCTTTGAACATGAAAGAAATAAGAAAAGGCCATGCAATTCATTGACGCTTGTCTCTGTGCATACCTCAGCTTCTCTCACATTAGAAACATTCAAATTTGCTTTAAATGTTTTGCAACCATTCTTGTTTCTGCAACCGGTTCCCTTTATACTCACTGCTCAGTAATTATTTGTTAGCCATAACCATAAGTCTATCCATGTGGTTTAATAATAAATCCCTGATCCCTTGTCGTATTTTGTTTATCCTCTATAAAGACTTTTTTTTCTGGCTTCATGGCAATATTGTAATATTTTTTGACTGTGAGCTCAGCTATAATTTTACCTTGACTATAAAGGAAGGAATGTATATTAAAATAACTATTGTTTAAACATAGCATTTTGATCAGATCATTTGTATTTTCATGCAACTTGATTGATTTTAAGACAAATGGTTGTCGCAGAGCATTTTTTGTTTCTTTAAGGTGCCCTAAAATACATCTGGGAAATGTGGAATTGTCTGAGTACAGCTCACCAGGGGTCATTGAAGAGTTATATAATCTAAGTATGGTTTGAAAAGTTACACTGTGGTCTCTGGCATCTAGAATGCAGTGCATATCTGCCAGACTCTTAACAATGGTACGCATTCCAAATGCTTCTGTGTAGGTATATGCAATTAGACAAATATGGAAGTTAATGTTGTATGAATTTCTACATTTCAAGGCACATGCCTGCACTAACATCCGTTCTTCAAAGTAGCCTTCAGTCCTTGTATATAACACCCTAATAGATCAAGTAAAATGCTTTTTCATTGCACTGTTGATTTTTAAGGGAATGGCACACAATTTATTTACAAGGTTTACAGAATTTTTAACCTTTTTTATGTCGAACATATTTGTTGCTGTTTTACATGATGCAAAAGGAAATTGACACAAAATTTTACTAAGCAAATTGCGCAGAAGGGTATTGTAATTATTTTTTCTTTTACCATTTCTCGTAAAGTATTGCATTTCATATAAAGATTCTCACCATTTACGACATGGAACATAGGATTAAAAAAGTACACCATTAACGTCACTAGAAGACCAAGCAGTCATAATGAATTTCTAAACCGCTCTGCAGGTCAAGTTTGCTCACTTTCAATTTTGTTTAGTTTCTCATTGTGTAACATTGTAACCTTTTGTTTCAATTCAAAAGCATCAATCAAAGGTTTCTATTCTTAAGTAGAAAATGGTCTGTTTGGAAAGCTATTAAGGTCTTAGTTGAGAATATTGTAATAAAAGAAAACTAAGTTGTACTTGTACACAGTTTATTATGTTGTAAAGTTTGCCAGTTCTGTAAATTGATGTGTAATGCATATCATAGCCATGTTGACTTGGTGATGCAGTTATGATTTAAGTCATCTTTTTAATGTATATAATGTATATGAACAACCATTCCGTCCAAAACTGTTCATGTTCCATGTAATCTTTTTGCAAATTTTATTTATTTATGTTTGCAGTATTCATACTGTTTAAAGCATTTTACCAATGGAATTATTTTTGTTTCCTGTGATCACTTAGATTCACGTAAGCTGTATAATGTGCTTCTCCAAGTGGTATGAAATATTAAAAGGAAACTGACAAATTGCTTGTGTTCAGTTGTGCTGTAAGACATTGTTATAATCACACAATAAGTTGCAAGTATTTCTAGATAAACTATTCTAATCTGATCTTGTATTTGCATGTGTTTAAGTCGAGTATTGAGGTTGGGTACTATTGGGTTTAGTCAATGATGCCTTGCATTGGCAAGACTCAACTTGACCAGAATGATACTATAGGTAATGTCAACATTAAATCACTTCAGACAAATATTAACTTATTATCTCTTTCTACAAATGACTTCATTTGACTGAAATTAACGTTTTTATTGTCATCCGCCGTAACATTCACTACAAGGGATGCATTGTTCATTTTTGACATTTTCTAACCCTCAAGGTTTCATTTCTTATTCTGAAATTGACTGAGAAAAATAGCCATTTTCTAATGTGAGCCATAATATTGAGTATTGCTTGATACCTGAGCAGGAAAGAAAAGAATGTTACTGCCTGGTTGAACTCTGTCCTCACTAACATACACCAATCCATACATTGCATCTGTACTATGTCATCAGTTAACTTAAGGTTGTTACTGAGCCCAAAATAAATCCTTAGACTTTAAAATTATGGCACAGGAATGCATAAAACAACTAACCTATTCATCTAAAATACCTTTCTGATCTTAGGCAATTAGTTTAAGAGGTGATAAGTTCTCCAAAAGTTGCATTAAGCAAATAACCCACTATGACTGGGGCAGTATGGTGGCTCAGTGGTTAGCACTGCTGCCTCTCAGCACCAGGGACCTGGGTTCAATTCCAGCCTCAGGCAACTGTGTGTGTGGAGTATACGTATTCTCCCCGTGTCTGCGTGGGTTTCCTCCGGGTGCTCCAGTTTCTTCCCACAGCCCAAAGATGTGCACGTTAAGTGGATTGGCCATGCTAAATTGCCTGTGGTGTCCAGGGATGTGGAGGTTAGGTAGATTAACCATGGTAAAAAAAAAAACACAAGGTTACAAAGGATAGGATAGTGGGGTGAGTCTGAGTAGGATGCTGTTCAGGGAGTAAGTGTGGACTTGTTGGGCTGAATGGCCTGTTCCAACGTTGTAGGGATTCTATGACTTTACAATTTATACTTAAAGCTTTCTGTTTTGTTTAGTGTAAACTAATTCTTGGATTGAGTAAAGTCAGAAGTCACATGACACCAGGGTATAGTCCAACAGATTTATTTGAAATCACAAACTTTTGGAGTGTAGCCCCTTCGTCAGGTGAAGTGAGAGAGAGAGAAGTACACAGACACAGAATTTATGGGCAGAGAGATCTAGGGTGGAGTGATGAAAGAACGGAGTGTCAAATAATAAGTCTCTGCACGTGAGTAGAAGTGTTAGACGGCATGCATAAGCTGTCAACAGCTGAATAACAAACGAAGGAATGACCTGTAATCCGATTAAATGAGGCAGAGAGATAATAACAAACGATTAAAAATAAGGTGGTGCCAGAGACCAATCAAATGATTGGAATAGCATGATAGATATAAGAGTTGCATGCAGAAAGTCTAACCAAAGTAATGAGTAATCAAAAACTGTACAAACTAATTAAGGTAACACGCCACAGCGAAAAACCGCAACAACCTCAGAAGACAGACACAGGATACGACCGGTAGAGTCCCTTCTTCATCCAGTACTTCCCCAGAGTGGAGACACAACACCATGTTCTTTGCAGCCTTCAACGCGTTGTTAATGACAATGAGTATCTTGCCAAGATCATCCATATGCCTCCACTTCTTGCCTTCAAACAACTGCCAAACTTTAGACAGATCATTGTTTGCAGCAAACTACCCAGCCATCAGGACAACTTTGACCATAACACTGCACAATCCTGCCATGGCAACCTCTGCAAGACATGTCAGATCATCGACATGGATACTACCATCGCACGTGGGAGCATCACCTACTCCGTGCACGGCAGCTGTGATGATGTCTGTCTCATATGCTGCAGGTAAGGATGCCCTGAGGCATGATATATTGGCAAGGCCATGCAGACGCTATGACAACAGATGAATGGACACCGTGCAACAATTGCCAGACAGGAATGTTCCCTCCCAGTTGGGGAACACTTCAGCGGGCAAGGGCATTCAGCCTCCGATCTTCGGGTAAGTGTCCTCCAAGGTGGTCTTCAAGATAAATGATGCAGAATGACCGAGCAGAAACTGATAGGCAAGTTCCATACCCTTGAAGGTGGCCTCAACCATGCTTTTGAGTTCATGTTTTGCTATGTGATCCTACCACACTTGTGTATCTGTAAAATCTGCCTCACTGTCCTGTTTTGACACCATCACCTTGATAAATTATGATATCTCTACCTTAATTAGTTTGTACAGTTTTGGATTACTTATTACTAGAGGGTTACTAGACCCTCGGCATGTGATTCTCATATGTACCATGTTATTCCAGTCATTTGGTTTGTCTCCAGCACTACCTTTTTTCAAAAGTTTTTTGTAATTATCTCTTTGCCTCAATTAATCAGATTATAGGTCATCTCTTTGCTTGTTATTCAGCCGTTGACACTATATCTATACTGTCTGACACTTTTGATCACCTGCAGAGACTTATTATTCGACACTCCATTTATACCAGTTGTATGATCTTTTGATTTCTCGGCCTATAAATTCTGTGTATGTGTGCTTCTCTCTCACTTCACCTGAGGAAGGGACTGCGCTGTGAAGGCTTGTGATTTCAAATAAACCTGTTTGGCTATAACCTGGTGTAGTGTGACTTCTGACTTTGTCCGCTCTAGGCCATCTCAGATTGAGCATTAAGGGATAAGGAGCCAAAGTGAATGGATGGAGTTCGGATGTGGATGAGACATGATTTTGTTGAATGGTCAAACTGACCTGAGGGCCCTTGGTTAGCAATATCTAACCCAGATATATTTTTTTCATGTGGAAGGTGTATCTTCCTTTTCTGTCTTTTTACTCAATACCTCTGCCACCACTAAACTCCTCACCAAAGGGCACTGACAATTCTAATAAGGAGGAATGGCCATGGTTTACTGATAAAACTTAAAGGAATTTCATGAGCCCAACAAATACAGTGGCAAATACAAAGAACAGATTGATTACTGTAAACAAAATAAGCACATGATAAGAATTCACAGAATAAATTTGAAGAATGGGACAGGTGACACAAGCTAGAACATACCAGGAATGAAAATATCCAAGGGATCATTTACATGTATAAATTGTGTTTTAAAGCTCACGTGAAGTAGAGCAAAGATAATCTTGATAATACATGTTTGTGGAGTAACGTGAGTGTTCAATTTTAAAGTGAATCACATTTCACAAAATTGATACAGACGGATGATGAACGTACATTAAAACACAATCACCTTCTGAAACATCAGTTATGTCATTGACCATTATAACTCCTAATAATGCTTGAAATTTTGTGTATCTGTACTAAAGCAGTATTCGCCAATAGGCAGCAAGACCTAGGCAGTATTTAGTCTCAGGCTGATGAGTGACAAGTGACATTCACCATACAAGTGCTAGGCATTGGTCAAATCCAACACAAGCAAATGCAGCAACCCATTTAGATCCTTTTGATAGCAACATCCAAGCCCATACACCCAGCACTTTGATGAACAAGAAGCCACTCACAATCGTCTTGCCAAAGGCCATTTGGAATAGATTTAAAAAATGCTGCCCATACCAACAATGCTTACCTCACAAGAAGATATTGTATTTTTTTAGAAAAAACTTCGATCATGTCTTGTGAATGACTGAAGAGTTTCACCAATTATAATGTTTCCTTACTGTTATGTAGGCTAAATGCCTTTTCATATGTAAGTAATGATTAAGTAGCATATTGCTATTAAGTGTGTGGTCTCAGTACTCATTTGGAGACATTCAAATATTTGAAGCCTTTCTGTGAAGTGTTAAAATAGCTGGAGGCGAAGTAAATGTTGTTTTCATTATTCTTTTGTTTTTTAAATTTAATTGTTGTTTAAAAGTAGTCTCTTAAAAATGTATAACACATTGCCAAAAATGGCAGCTTTCACTGCATTATAAATGCTAACAGCATTGTGTGGAAAGGGGAGCTGTCAACTTGATTAATTCAACCAAATAACAAAGTCAGCGGGTAAGTCCAAATGAGCATTTCATGGCACAGGACAAGTAGTGTCCACCCAAAATCAGGATGAAGTACATTGGCAGGTCTGCAACTGAACATTTCAACATCCTGTTGTCACTCAGATGAAACCAATGCTGTTTGTAATCATCTTTGTATGTGCTGTTCCAAAGACAGTTTCTTGGTTTGTAAGTAGTCCTTACACATGTCTCCTTCCTGTGCCAATCTTTTAATTGGCCAATACGTACCTTGTATTTTCAGGTCTCTTAGAGATTCTCTTTTCTCCTTTCCCTACTTTTTCATGAAATCTTTCCTCTGTAACAACCCTTAAAAGTCAGATTCCTCTCTGTTCTACTCAATTTCTCTACCTTTTCCTAATCCATTCAACAAATTCATTCTTCATACTACTTCATTTACTTTCCTGTCCAGCAGATCCCTATTTAGCAAATGTCTTGCATCTATAAAAAATTAACACCCCAATTCAAACTCTTTATAAGTTGGCTTTCAGGTTAGTAATTGCCTCTTCTTAACAAATGCAGTTTTTCATATTGCTGTTATTGATTTTTTTTTTTGTGTTGCATCTTCCGTCTGCAGATATTACGTTTCCTAAGTGTAATGTAATCGCAAACCACCACTGATTACAGCTAAAAAAAAAGCTCAAGATAGCAAGAGCACAAATAAATACCGATATTGTAAATGGAATGCCTGTCAAAGGACGGATAACATCACACTCAGAAAGGGGGGAAGTGAAGCCTCAAGGTCTATCCAGTGAAATTGGCATAAATGCAAGCTTGTTAATCAAAGGAAAGGATTGTGTCTTATATCAACAATAAACAGGACAGCAAAGGTAGAGAATCTAATTCATAAAAATGGAAAAAGAGAATTGAAGGAGCTTAGGATAAAGAATATACAGAGGACAGGAGTAAGCAACTTCAAAGAAGTGAGAATAATTTACTTTGGAGGAGAAGGAATGAACTTGGGAATAGCAGTAATGTTTGAAAAGTGTCGGAGCTTAAATGTGATTCAGATTGATGCTAGTGAAACTGAAAGGACAACCAATAGACATTACTGTCATCCAAGTATACCTACCTGCAGTGAATTCTGATTGTGACTGATGAAGAGAATTCTGAAGCTGCATTACAATGTGCTTTGACTGATAAATGTACACAATTCTGAAGTTTGGCAGAAGAAACAGACTGCAAATTTCACATTGAATACTAAACACTAAGTAAAGTCCTGTATGTGTTTGCCTGTATTAGATGTGCCTTATTTCAGCATTAGATTTGTGGGGTGAACAAATGGCTTGGGCCTTGATAAAACCAATCTTACTGTGTGTGTGGATTTGCTGGAATCCCAACATTTGTACAGATCAGTGAAAGTATGGTGCACCAAAGCTATCCTACGCCATGATGGCTACCCTGATTGGCTGAGGGGGTTGGTTCATGGGTCAGAGGGTATGGGCCAAGTGCCCAGGAGGGGCTCAGTTCTCCACGGGAAGCACTGGTCTCAGTGTCCATAGGAAGGAGGGGATAATCAGAGTTGTTAATGGATCCATTTTATAGTTAATCAGGAGTTAGAAACTGTTTTAATCCTGTAGCTCTTCCTGGATAACTGTTACAGTAAGTTAGAACCCTAGAAAGTCTTCAACTTTAACTTAGAATTGGGTACATTTTTGGAGGGCTCTGGGTGCCAGGTAATTGGCCATTGGAAATTGAAACATTGACTGTGCAGTGTGTGAGGACTTCCTTGGGATCTCAGTGTGCGCCTTTCAAGGTCAGTCCAGTCTCTGACTATCCGGAACACCAAAAAGGCCATGGTTTTTAAACTCTTTCATTAACAACCCTTCTCTCCAGTTTCTCTCAAGCATCATAGATCTATGTTATCTATCAATGCCATTATTTTCTCTGTTAAACTTCTGTGGAATTTTCTAAAGTCTCTTCCTCACATTTCTAAAGTTTTGTCTGTAAGTTTTTGGAATTGACTTGCATGCATTAAGTACAGAATTCTTAACCATATCATCATCATCTCATCTGAAAGGCTCGAAAAAACCTCCAACACTTGCCCTCTCACACCACTAATGAAATCATCTACATTTCTCTTAGCCATTGTAACTTTGTGGCAGTTTTTTCACAGACTCCCAAACAGATGAATAACTGCAAATTGAAGGGAGGCGATAGCCTAGTGGTACTATTGCTGGACTGTTAATCCAGAGACCCATATAACATTCTGTGGACCTGGGTTCGAATCTCGCCATGGCAGATGGTGCAATTTGAATTCAATAAATATCTGGAATTAAGAATCTAATGATGACCATGAATCCATTGTTATTTGTCAGGAAAAACCCATCTGGTTCACTAAAGTCCTTTAGGGAAGGAAACTGCCATCCTTACCTAGTCTGGCCTACATGTGATTCCAGATCTGCAACATGGGTTGATGTGGTTGACTCTTAACTGCCCTCTGGGCAATTAGAGATGGGCAATGAATGCTGCAAAACCAGTGACACCCTTATCCTGTGAACGAATAAAGAGAGAAAAAGAGCAAAATTTGAATTCCCAGTAATCAACAAATGAATTGCACAATAGGGTTTTTATTATAGCGAGCAATCTGAAGCCAACATGATAGAAAGTGTAGTGGAGAGTGAAGAAGGTTATCTCCGAGTACAATGGGACCTTGATCAGACGGGCCAATGGGCCGAAGAGTGGCAGATGGTGTTTAATAAATGTGAGCTGTTGCATTTTGGTAAGGCAAATCATGGCATGATTTGTACAGTTAATGGTAGGGCACTAGGGAATGTTGCTGAACAAGGAGACTGAGAGTTGCAAGTGCATAGTTTCTTGAAAGTAGAGTCACAGATAGATGGGGTGGTGAAGAAGGCATTTGGTGCATTTGACTTCATTGGTCAGTGCACTGAGTGTATGAGTTGAGACGTAATGTTGAGGCTGCACAGCACATTGGTTAGGTCGCTTTTAGAATACTGCGGTCAATTCTAGTCTCCCTACTATAGGAAAGATGTTGTTAAACCCGAAAGGGTTCAGAGAAGATTTACAAGTATATTACCAGGTTGGAGATTTTGAGCTGCAGGGAGAGGCTGAATCAGCTGGGGCTATTTTCCCTGGAGTGTTGGAGGCTGAAGAGTAACCTTTATAGAGGTTTGTAAAATCAAGAGAGACATGGATAGGCTGAATAGTCAATGTCTTTTTACCAGGGTAGGGGCACTGAAAACTGGAGGGCATAGGTTTAAGGTGAGAGGGGAAAGATTTAAAAGGGACCTAAGAGGCAACTTTTTCCACACAGAGGGTGATGCATATATGGAACGAGCTGGCAGAGGAGGTGGTGGAGGCTGGTAGAATTGCAACGTTGAAAAGGCATCAATTTGGGAATATGGATAGGACAGGTTTAGAGGGATATGAGCCAAATGCTGGCAAATGTGTCCAGTTCAGTTTAGGATATCTTGTTGACATGGACAAGTTGAACCAAAGTGTCTGTTTCTGTGGCATATAACTCTCTTACTCTGCGATTGATTACACAATGTCTTGGTTATACTTTCCATGAAATTACAGAACTTGTAGGAAATAGTCCACAGTTTCTGCTAGCTTCCAATCCATTGACATTTCACCAAGTAGCAGCTTAAAGTACTGTTTAAAGGCTGTTGCCTGAGTCAAGTTTCCAAATTGGCAAGCAGCTGTAAGCCCCGTTCAACTGATTTTTTTTACAGCCATGCTGGGATGAATCTCTCAAATATTTTTGATGGACCTCTTTGACCAAGATGCTCATCCATCCTGCATCCTGCTTTTGTAGCTCATAGAAAGCTTACAGCTCCTTGCTGCTGACCCCCATAACTTCATATTTGTAATATTCTGGTTATCATCTCCTGTATGGCTCTCCTGCACTATGACTTTGATGTTCCTCTTGAACATCCAAATCATGTGAACTTGCTGGCAACCTACCTATTACTTAGCTCAAAGCCCTCTCTACAGCTCTGGTTGTAAAATTTACCATGGTATTGGTTCCAGCATGGTTCAGTGAAGGACTAGTGGTACACTCATCAGCAGGTTACCACAACAAACATGATGATGTGACAATAACATAGACCTGGCATGAGGAACTGCAAGACCGGCTGTTAAATGTTCCAGATAGGATGTATTCAGGGAACAACAAAAAGGAAGAGGTGGAGGGGTGTTGGTTGTGGCATAGCACTATTCATTAATGAGGATGTTGCAGAGCAGGAGACTGAGGTTGTCCTAATGGGCCAAAGGACATAATTAATTTGGCAGTAGCTAAGGAACAAAAAGGGTGCAATTACTTTGTAAGTCTATCGACTACCAAGTAGTGGGAAGGATAGTAGAGGAACAAATCTGCAAGGAAATTACAGCAATGGCAACATTGTACGGTAGTTATGGGATCTTTGACTACCCAAGTATAAACTGGAATATTGGTTTTGTAAGAAGCAGCAAAAGATAAGCAATTCCTAGACTGTGTTCAGGAGAATTTCACATAGCAGACATGTCAAGTACAACGGAAAATAATGCACTTTTGTATTGGTTCTTGAACTACTTTGTCCACCTAATTTTCAAGTGTCAATGGAGAATATTTGTAAAGGAAACAGCAATCATTATATTTTCAGGTTTAGGATGATGCTGGCAAATGGCATTGGATAATCCAGAATGAGAAAAACAATTGGTGGAGAGCTGATTTCAATGGGGCACGTTGGGAGCTGGGCGAGATAGACTGGAACAAAAAGTTAGCAGGAGAATCAAGAAGGACTTGGTTCAGGTACAATTTGGGTATATTACCTCAAAGGGAAAGATAGAACAAATAAATCCAGAGGTCCCTGGATGACAAAGAAGTTGGAAATTATGACAAGGAAAAAATTTGCTTGTGACAGGTAGAAAATACAATTGAAGACCAAGAGAAGTACAAAAGGTACAAACCAGTTATGAAAAAGGATATTAGCTAGGAAAGAGCTGTTATGAGAAAGGACAGGCAGCCAACATAAAGTGGAATCCAAAGATGTCACCAGGTATATATAGTAAAAGTGTGATAAGAGGAGGAATAGATCCAATTAGAAACCAAAGAGAATTTATACATAGTGGCAGGTACATGGCTGAGGTATGAAATGAGTAGTTTGCACCTATCATTACCAAGGATGTAAATGCTACCCCAGGCCATGGTGACAGAGGAAGAAACACATTATTAGAAGGTTTCAAAATTGATGTGAAAGAAAGCTTGGATCGATTGTTAATACTTAATATTGACAAGGATTTGGTGTTGGATGATATGCATCCAAAGACAGTGATGGATGGTCTAATGAAAATTGCAGGACATTGGCCATAATCTTGCAGTTTTCCTTAACCTGAAGACTGGAAAATTACAAATATCATACTGTTGTTTCAAAAAAAAAGTTTGTAAGGATAAGACCAGCTATTACAGACCAGTCAGTTTGAATTCAGAAGTGGGGAGTGTTCGAGAAACAATTTTTGGGGTAAAATTAGCAATCGTGGAAAAAGATGGGCAGGTTAGGAAGAACCAGCATGGATTTTTAAAGAGGAAATTCTGTTGGGGCTAATTTGAAGATTTTCTGAAGAAGTAACAGAAATGATGGTAATGTTGTAAATGTGGAGTGTGTGAACTTCTGGATGATGCTTGATACACTGTCACACAATAGCATTATGAGAATAGGTATAATTCATGGAATAAAAGGAACAATAGCAACTCAGATGCAAATTGGCTGTGTAATAGGAAATGCATTAAGGCCAGTGCATGTGTTTCAGACTGGAGGAGGGTCTGTAATAGAGTTTCCTAGGGGCTGGTATGGTGGCCCTTGCTTTTCCTGATGTATATTAAGGATTTAGGTCTTGGTGTGCAAGGCAAGTGTTGCAGATGAAATGAAACTTAGAAACATTGTAAACAGAGGTGAACAGTTCAAAAGGATACAGACAACTTGTTGGAGGGGGCAGACAGGTAGCAGATGGAATTCAATGAAGGGAAGTGTGAGTTGATTTATTTTGGTAGGAAGACCATAGAGAAACAAGATAAAATAATGGGTACAATTCTAAAGAGATCCAGGAGTAGAGGGACCTGGATGATCTAGGGACAGAATTAATCTTCACTTGGAAAGATAAGTTTTCCTGCTCCTATGATGCTGCTTGACCTGCTGTGTTCATCCAGCCCCATGCTTGTTATCAAGGATTACAACAGTCAGCATGGCTTTGTCAGGAGGGGCATCATGTCTAACAGATTTAGAATTTTTCAAAAAAATGACAAGGTGTATATTTGAGGGTAGTGCAAGTGCAAGTGCAAGACCTGAAGTGCCCCACAGTGCAAAGGAGGTACAGGAGGCCCAGAATCGATTGTCCTCAATCCCAATCCTACAAATGACTGAGGGACATAGAACATAGAACATAGAACTGTACAACACAGTACAGGCCCTTCAGCCCATGATGTTGTGCTGAACTTTTACCCTAAACCTAAGGTCTATCTAACCTCCATCCCTACCTTATACTACCATCCATATGCCTATCTAATAGCCGCTTAAATGCCCCTAATGAGGCCGATTCCACTACCATCTCTAGCAATGCATTCCACGCCCTGACCACTCTTTGAGTAAAGAACCTACCTCTGACGTCTCCCCTATATCTACCTCCACTCACTTTAAAACTATGCCCCCTCATTATAGCTACCTTCACCCTAGGAAAAAGTCTTTGGCTATCCACTCTACCTATATTCATTGCAACTACAGGCTAAGGATATCACAAAATACTGTCATCGAACTATGCCAACAGCTGGAATGGGTCCTGTGGCCTCCTATCTTGGTGTCCATTAAGGTCATAGCTACAATAAATTTTATGGAACTGGCTATTTCAAAGGATCCACTGGGGACCAGTGTGAGAACTGAGAAATTTATCCACATTATACTGCATCTGCCATGCATTTGCCATTCACTCAGCTTGTCCAAATCACAGTGAAGTATCTCTGCATCCTCATCACAGTTCACCTACCTACCTTTGTATTGTCTGCAAATTTGAACACATTATATTTAGTTCCTTTATGCAAATCATTAATTTATATTGTGACTAGCTGGGGAAAGAGCACTGATTCTTACAATACCTTGTTAGTCACTTCCTGCCATTTGGAAAAAGACCTGTTCATCCCACCTACCAACAGTTTTCAATCCATCTAAGTGCACTACCCCAATCCCATTTAATTTTACACACTAATATCTTATGTAGAACTTTGGCAAAAGCCTTCTTCTAAATAAACCACATTCACCGGCTCCTCCTCATTAACTCTACTCATTACATCCTTGAAGAATTCCTGTAGATTTGTCAAGCAGGATTTCCCTTTTGGAAATTCATGTTGACTCTGTCCAACCCCGCCACAGTTTTCTAAGTTCTGAGGAAGGGTCACCGGACCCGAAACGTTAACTCTATTTTCTCCTCCACAGATGCTGCTAGACCTGCTGAGCTTTTCCAGCAACTTTGTTTTTATTACAGTTTTCTAAGTGTTCTGCTATTAAATCTTTTATAATGGACACCAGCATTTTCTCCACTACTGACTTCAGGCTGATTGGTTTATAATTCACTTTTCTCTCTGCCTCCTTTTTTAAATAAAACAGTGACATTATCTACCTTCAAATCCGTAGGAATTGTTCCAGAGTCTATTGAATCTTGGAAGATGACCACCAATGCATCCATTATTTCAAGGGCCACTTCACTAAGAACTCTGGAATGTTGAAATATAGGGAAATGGAGCAGGGAATTTACCTGCCTTCAATCCCATCAATTTCCCCAGCTCCATTTCCCTACAAATACTGATTTCCTTCAGTTCCTCCCTCTCACTAAACCCTGTGTTCCCCAACGTTTCTAGTAGGATATTTGTGTCTTCCTTTGTCAACACGAAACCAAAGTATGTATTTAGTTGGTCAGCCATTTCATTGTTCTAGACAATAAATTCCCCTATTTCTCACTGTAAGGGACATGCACTTTTCTTCACTAATCTTTATCTCTTCACATTCCTATAGAAACTTTTACAATCAGTTTTAATGTTTCCAGCAAGCTTACTGTCATAGTCTATTTTCCCTTTCTTAAACAATCCCTTTGTCCTCCTTTGCTGATTTCTAAACTGCTCCCATTCCTCAGGTCTGTTGTTTTTTATTCTTACAAATTTGTACGCCTCTTCGTTGGATCTGATCATTTTCCTCGCAAGCCATGGTTTTGTAACCCTTCCTGTTTTATTTTTGTGCAATACAGGAATGAACAATTGTTACAGGTCACCCATGCACTCTTCAAAAGTTTTCCATTGCATTTCCATCATCATCCCTTTAAGTAATGTCCCTCAATCTCATAACTAGCTCACACCTCATACAATCAGAACTTCCTCTATTTAGATTCAGGACCCTAGTCTGAGAATCAATTATGTCACTCTCCATCTTCCAAGGCGGTGGCGGCAGGGTCAGCAGTGTTTGGGTCCTGAGCGCAGGGCCCAGCTGCTTATGACTCATGCGGAGGTTTCTCCTGCGTCCACACGGCTTCACCGTTGTCTTTCTAGTTTCGTAATTTTTTTTTGTTTCGGTTGCCCTGGGGCTTCCTCCTGATGTCCTCCTGCGGAAGGCCGGGACTCCGTGTATCTCCACCCCTCCACTCCATCTTGGGTGGCAGGGTCGGAAGACGAGCCAGGGTTTTGTTGGTCAATGTCCAGTGTCAGAGGAGGTGCAGGACCCACGTAATGCGACCATCTCCAGCTCGAAGGCAACAGACGCAGAAGTGACAGCGCTGGGGGCAGTAGAAAAGGAGCACATTGCCAGGACCTGGGGAACGATGTTCGATGGCAGCAACTGGAGGGTGAAGTCTATGGAGAGAAAAAGATGAACTTTTGAAGCTGTTTCAATTTCATTAGTATCAATTTAATATTAATTTATTCAGTATTTTACTTTTTATAAAATTTATTCAGTAATTTATCACTGGAATGTGGTGATATTATTGACTTTTCAATATACCTATATACAAGGGACAATATATTAAACAAATAAATACATCTAGTGAATTCTATCATATTATGGTCACTTAGGGCAGCACAGTGGCTCAGTGGTTAGCACTGCAGCCTCACAGCACCAGGGACCTGGGTTCAATTCCAGCCTCAGGTGACTGTCTGTGTGGAGTTTGCACATTCTCCCCATGTCTGCGTGGGTTTGCTCCAGTTTCCTCCCACAGTCCAAAGATGTGCAGGCTAGGTGGATTGGCTATGCTAAATTGCCCATAGTGTTCAGGGGTCTGGGTGGGATGCTCTGAGGGCTGGTGTGGACTTGTTGGGCCGAAGGGCCTGTTTCCACACTGTAGGGATTCTAATTCCCAAAGGGTCTTGCACATCTGGATTGCCAATTATTCCTTTCTCATTACATCATACACAATCTAGGATGGCTTGTTCTCTAGTTGGTTCCTCAACATACTGGCCCAGAAAACTATGCTCTACACACTCCAGGAATTCTTTCTCCACAGTATTGGTACTAATTTGTTTTGTCCAATCAATACGCAGGTTAAAAGCACCCATAATTACAGATGCTCCTTTATTGCATGTAATGCTAATCTCCTGTTAAATGCCATTCACAACACCTGGAGAGTTTCAGTGTCTATATACAACTGCCACTAAAGTTTTTTTGGCCCTGGGCATTTCTCAGCTCGACCCCTACAGATTCCACATCATCGGAATTAAGATCCTTTCCTCACTATTGCATTAAATTCCTCTTTAGCCAGCAATGCAACTCCACCACCTGTTCTTTTTTCTGTTCTTCCTAAATGATGAATACTCCTGGAAATTAAGGTCCCACCCCTGGTCACCCTGAAGCCATGATTCCGTACTCCCAGTTATGTAGTACCTGTTCTCATCTATTTACACAATTAATTCACCCACTTTATTTCGAATGCACAAAGGCACAAAGACCAAAGGCTTTTCAATATTACTCGTCCCATTCCCATTGTTTTACAACACGGTGCTGTTTGATCTTGCCCTTGATTTCTCCGCATATTAGTTTACTTATTCCCCTTTCTGTATTTCATTCTTGCCATTGATTCCCCTTCCTCTGATTCCTTGTGTAGGTTCCTGTCTCCCTGCCATTTTAGTTTAAAGCTCTCCCAATCTCTGTACCAAATGGTCTCGCGAGGATATCAATTCTAGTCCTGCCCGTTCACTTTGCGCTGGTCCCACCTCCCCTAGAATCAGTCCCCAACATCCAAGGAATTGGATACCCTCCCCCTCGCACAATCTCTTCAGGAATGTATTCAGCCACATGTGCAGTATTGCCATCCAACTGGGATCAAGCACAGCCAGTGATTAGGAAGGGAAATGAAATATTGTCTGTCGCAAGCAAGCGGATTCGAATATAAAAGCAGGAAACATTCACTGCAGCTTTACACAACATTGGTGAGACCACACCTGGAGTTCTGTGTACAGTATCCATCTCCCTTGTTCAGAGAAGGTTCACATGGCTCAATTCCTGGGATGCAATGCTTCTGTTATGAAGAAAGGTTGAACAGACTACGATTCTACCCATTGGAGGTTAGTAGAATGAGAGATGATCTTATTGAAAAGGGTAAGATCCTGAAGGGACTGAACAGGATGCATTGCAGGAGGAATTTTCCTTTTGTGTGGGAGACTAAAAGTAAGGACCATAGTTTAGGACTCAGATGGGGATAATTTCTTTCCCCCCTCAGATTGTCATTAAAGCATTCAATTCTTTTTCCCAGAAAGTAGGGGAGCCGGGGTCTTAATTTATTTGGCTGAGTTAGATTGATTTTTGATAGACAAGCGAGTCAAGGACTCTCCTCAGTTAAAAGTAAGAAAGGAATGATCACTTTGATGTGATTATATTATAGCTCACCATCCGCACTGCCACCCACCATTCCCCCAACACCACCCCCCCACCATAGTCCGAGGGAAATGGAGGAACAAATATGTAGAGAGATTTCAGATATATGTTTAGTTTGGGATTATTGTCAGCATGGACTGGGTGGACTGAAGGCTTTGTTTCCATGCCGTATGATTCTATGACTATGGGGGGGTCAGACAGGAAAGTGGAATCAAAACCTCATGCAGATCAGCCATGATGTTATTGAATGGTGAAGTAGGCTCAAAGGAACAAATGACCTATGTCTGTTCCTAAATCTTAAATTCCTAAATTCTATGTATAACCTGTAACATCAACCACTCAATGCTTTTCATTGCCGACCAGTCAATCTTTCACAGCACTGAACATAATGAATCATGCTGTACAGCTCAAATACTTTCCCACAAAATTTTCATACAATCCATGATTCTTTGAGTGAAGTTATTGACTGAATTGCTGGTTATCATCCCAGCTAATGATACTACTGGACAAGTCAGATCCCAGAGTGAAACCTATGGTTTGGGATAGGTGATAAGTTAATTTTGTAATTTGTTTCCTGTTGTGGTCAGTCACTGAACAATCACAAGAGGCTGCTTATGTAATTAATGTTATCAATTCAAGATAATTTCCATTAGGTGCAGCGGTGGGATTTAGACCCATTTCCTGAGCTTCAACCTTGGCTTCTGTTACTTGGTTGGGGACATTAATGCTACATGACTGTATCCCCACAGCGGTACAATCATATTTCTAGTGGCCCTTTCTTTGTTGTTGTTATAATGCAAGGTAAGGGAATGTTTTTGTTTCAAAGTCAAAACACAGCTCTGGAGAAGGGTCTAGGCCAGAAACGTCAGCCTTCCTGCTCCTCTGATGCTGCTTGGCCTGCTGTGTTCATCCTGCTCTACACCTTGTTATCTCAGATTCTCCAGCATCTGCAGTTCCTACTATCCCTGGGATTAGTCCCCTTGGTTTAAGTTGCAGATCTGCCATTTAACAATTCCATGGAATCTAATGTCAGAAAACAAGTTGCTGTTCTTGTCTTTTTCATTTTTTTAAAAAAAGTGGAATTAACCTGAAGGCAACTGCTGTTCATCAGTGAGAAAGGGTGAAAAATTAACTGTAGTCTTGTACATTGCCTGAATGACAGGACAAGAAAGGCTTGACTTTTTTTTTGTTCTATTTGATATGTATTGATTTGCCACAGTTACTACAGCTAAAGGTAAAAGTACTGGAAATATTGCTAAATGTTGAAGCTTTTCATCTTGCACTCATCAGAACTACAATGCAGGAAACTGACTTGACAAAAGGAAACATCATTTTACACAGCAATGGGAAGAGGGAACTGACTGGTTGGGCCATCATTGGCAAGGAGATACAAAAAGGACAGTTAACTGTCAATCATAGTTCTCAGACCAGACAGGTAGATTCTGATTTGTCAGGGCATTGCCATTGGGATAAAATCTGTATAAAATGGTGTCTTGTTTTTCCAAGTTTGTTTCTTGCGTCCTGGTTCTGATGAGTGCAAGATGAACAGCTCCTTTTAGTAATGTTTAAGTTCTGTACTACTGAGTAGTAGAAAAGTGATCTAGGGTATTTTGGAGGTGAACTGTCCCTCCGGAAAGAAGGGTTGGGAAAAATGGTATATTTGATGTGGGATCATATTGTAATCTGAAACGTGCAGATGATGGTTAAAGACTGTGAAAAGGAAAGTGAGGATAAGACTATTGTGATTATAACAGGAGGAATGTGCAAATGCATGAAATATGGAATGAACCCATCAAATGTCCTGTTAATCAATGTACAGAGGAATATTTGGACAAATGAGCACATTTCCAAAGCTCTGCTGTAAAAGATAGAGGAGACTGAGAAACTCAAAAGAAGAAATGGTGACCTAATAAGTTAAAGATTTTGAACTTGGATTTAGTATTACAAGGAAGTGGAGAAACCAACTTGACTAATTCCGTTATGATTTGGAATAATTTCAACCCAATTAGTAAAGCTGGAACAAAACAGAAGTTGCTGGAAAAGCTCAGCTGGTCTGGCAGCATCTGCGAAGAAAAATCAGAGTTAATATTTTGGGTCCAGTGGCCCTTCCTCAGAACTCTTTCAGTTTTAATAAATAAAACTCTTGGTCTTTCCTTGCAGTCTGAGGGAGCTTTGACAGCAAGAGAGCCTTGGAACTTATTCATCTACCTAGCCTGCACTTAATGCACACATTCTATTTTGCAATTCTTGGGGTATGCAATTGTCAAATACCATCAAGTTGACTTGATTTGGAAAAAACCTGATTCATATGTTTGTCTAAAGGTGTCCAGGAGAAAGAGTTTATTGCTTCTTAGCCGTGAGAAACCTCAAGCAGGCAAGAGTGTGGGAGCAGTCAGCTACTCCCATATAAGCAAAATTATTAAAGTGCAAAATGAACTTGAAAAAAAAGTCATAAATTACTTTCTAACAAGACATCACCCATTAAAAATAACATTGTAATTCTCCAAATCTTCCTTCTATTTTTGTTTTAACTTTTTGATTTATAATGGCACAACATAGCCTGAGGATCCATACTATTTGCTTCAAGCAATTCAATTTAATATATAATAATGGACAGAAGGGCCCTCTAGTGCTCCCACCTCTCAGCAAGAAGACCTGAATTTATGTACCAACTGCTCCAGAGGTATCATGTCTGAACAGGTTTATCAGATATATTGAGCAGAGATCAAAAATTTTGGATGTAATACAAGCTCAAGGATATGATTGATCAGCTAAATGTGTAACAAGTCAAAACATGATTCAGCAGAATAAACATAAATACTGCTGGTGTTGCAGAGCTGAAATAAGAAGTGCTGGCTGAGCTCAACAGGTCTGGCAGCATCTGTGGGGAGAGAAAGAAAAGATTTAACGGCTTGAGTCTGATATGACTCTTCAAAAGTCACCTCCTGATCCTCCAAAGCCTGTCCACCCTTGTAAAGGCACAAGTCAGGAGCGCAACAGAATACTCCCCACTTGCCTGGCACAGTGCAGCTCCAACACCATTCAAGAATATCATAGAATCCCTACAGTGTGGAAACAGGCCCTTCAGCCCAACAAGTCCGTGCCAACCCTCAGAGCATCCCACCCAGACCCATCCACCTATAACCCACCTAGTCCACACATCCCTGAACACCATGGGCAACTTAGTATGACCAATCCACCCAGCCTGCAGAGAAGCTTGACACTATCCAGGACGAAAATTCTACAAGATGCACTGCAGATTTTCACCAAAGATCCTTAGACAGCACCTTCCAAAATCATAACCACATGCATCTAGAAGCACAATGACAGCAGATACATGGCAACACTGCCACCTGCAAGTTCCCCTTCTAGCCACTCACCATTCTGTCTTGGAAATATATTGCTGTTCCTTCACTGTCTCTGGGTCAAAATCTTAGAATTGCCTCCGTCAGGGCAATGTGAGTCAACCTATAGCTCATGGGCTGCGGTGGTTCAAGAAGGCAGTTCACCACCACCTACTCCTGCTTCTAATTCTTATGTTCTAAAACATGAGTTTGAATAACACAAGCCGTAGGATGATGGCAAGAAAACTTAATGAACTACCTCACAGAACAGAGCTCGAATCGGTGATCTGATGAAAACTACCACCATCGATCAACCGTGACAAGAACAAGATCAGAAAAAGCTGTAGAAAAAGTGACCCTTTCTCAGAACTGAAAAAAGCTGGGAAAGGATAGTATTTATACTGATGATAGGGTGGAAGGAGTGAATGAAGTACATGGAAACTGGGTCCAGAGACAGAGTAAAAAGGGATAGGTAAGCAAAGAGATTGCTGATAAGCCACAGAGAAATGTCAGGTACAATGCTAATGAGAAGTGTAAATGCTTGAAAAGTGGGTTGGCTATGCTGAGAGCAACTTACTGTTATCAGCAGTCTGCTATAGCATGTTGGTCTTTACAGGGGAACAAGGACATATGCAAGCAGGGCAAGCAACAAACTGACTTGTATTTTACTTAGAGAAAAATGGAGCAGTTCCTGTCTTGTGAAGAACAGGACTGGGTGGCATGGCTGATTAGAGAGAGGTGCAGATTATCTACCCTGCATATCTTTGAACTGTAGGAGGAAACCCATGCAGACAGGGGGAGAATGTGCAAACTCCACACAGTCACCCGAGGCTGGAATCAAACCCAGGTCACTAGTGCTGTGAGGCCGCAGTGTTAACCACTGAGCAACCGTGCCACCCTTTTGTAACTAAAGGACAAAAGTCTCTCTTGGCCGTGATACAAGAATATAAATGGGAGACTGTGCTCATAAAACAGGAAGAATCAGCTCATTTTTACTAGAGGGAAGAGTTACCAGAAAATAACCTTACTATGACAGATGACAGAGATAAAAGGTACTGCAGATGCTGGAGAATCCGAGATAACAAGCATGGGGCTGGATGAACACAGCAGGTCAAGCAGCATCATAGGAGCAGGAAAACTTGACGTTTCGGGCCTAAACCCTTCATCATCAACCCTTCTGATGAAGGGTTTAGGCCCGAAACGTCAAGTTTT
>JAHRHZ010000263.1:39441461-39507626 GCA_024137785.1 Ginglymostoma cirratum
AGGGAGGTGAGTGTGCGTTCCCGGTGGTGTTGGGGGAGGGAGGTGAGAGTGTGTTCCTGGCGGTGGTGGAGGGAGGTGAGAGTGTGTTCCTGGCAGTGGTGGACAGAGGTAAGAGTGTGTTCCTGGTAGTTGTGGCAGAGAGAGGCGAGTTTGGGCCCAGTGCCCAGTGCGGCTATTGCATTGCCAAGATTGTCCCAGGGCTGTCTCATGGCGGTCACTACATTGGTAGAGGCAAATGGCGATGGGTGGTGTGGCACGGGGATTTGAGGCTGGCCAAATGCTTTCTGCTGGTGTAGGTCTCTGCTTCAGGTTGGAAGAGCCCGATCCAGGCCAATGGATCCTAAGAAGGACTATAATGTGGAACTTTTAAATTGTTTCTTAATTTTCGACTTCATACCTAAGGATTTGTATCTAGATACTTTTGTATCTCAGATGGTGCTGGAACGGTGATTTTGTGCACTGTTCACTGTAGTCCTGTATCCCTGCACTTGAGTACACATGACATTAAAACCTAATTCTATTTCTAATTCTGAGTAGGTGCTGCTTGATAGCACTGTTTATGATACCTTCCATCACTTTACCAATGATCGAGAGCAGACTGATAGGGTGGTAATTGGTGGGGTTGAATTTGTCCTTGTTGTCTACAGGGCAAAAACAGAAATTGCTGGAAAATCTCAGCAGGTCTGACAGCATCTGGAGAGAGAAATCAGAGTTAACATTTTGCTCGCTGGACCCGAAATGTTAACTCTGATTTCTTTCCACAGATGCTGCCAGACCTGCTGAATTTTTCCGGCAATTTCTGTTTTTGTTTCTGATTTCCGTCATCTTCAGTTCTTTCAAGTTTTTGTGTCTACATGAGCAATTTTCTACATTGTTGTGTAGATGCCAGTGCTTTGGTTGTACTGGAACTGCTTGGCTAGGGGTGTGTTCTGGAGTACCAGTCTTATGGATTGTTGGTAGAATGTTGTCAGGGCCCGTGGCCTTGACAGGATCCAGTGTCTCCACCCTCTGAATTCACAGGCACACTCCATACAGCCAACCTACACAGTAAAGTCTGCTAAGGAAAAAGCAAAGGTCCTTCAAGGTGTCTTTTTTTTTTAGTCCGTTAAAACTTGTTTCCTTTTCAGCCAAATCTTCATCGCATTCAATTCAGAGAGTGAACTAGTTTCAGGTTTCTGCTATTCAGCAGCGATTCACTGGAAAACGCAAAAAATTTTCTCCGGTTAACCTCCTCCTTTAACTTGGAGACAGGGTGGAAATTGAGAACTTGTTACTTTGAAAAAAATACCTGGGCACAAAATGGAGCAAATTGCAACACAGATGGGTAAGTGTTAAGGTTGAAGAAGAAAAATAACATTTTATGGCTAACATTTTTTATAGGTGTAGGCTACTAATAGCGGAAAAGTCCCTGCGGAAGAAAAATTCAAAACAGAACATATTTCTGATCCAAAACTTCTTCTGATTCTAACAGTATATCCAAAATGTCTTGCTTTAAATTTCATCTCTGCTTGGAAGCACAACACTTCTAAAATACAAAATCCTAATCGAAAAATCAAATATTCATGTTATTGATCACAGCATCAGACAGGGTTAGCAATTAAATTTAATAAGTTGTGGGAAATTAAAACAAAATTATGAACATACATGTCAGATCACTTTGCCTCTGAATGTGTGTTTCAGGCTGAGATCCTTATAATAGAGGACCAAATATGTCAGAGCATTGTGCGTCCTATGTCCTGACTGAAAAATTCTCCAGATTACGAGCTAAGAAGTCCAGGGCTTCCAAAAAACGATCCACAGAACTCTGACTTTATCACTTTTCTCAGTTCAAACTAAGGCTGCCATATTTCTGGGCTGTCTTTAGACCTGAGTTTACCTCAAGCACCATTCTTCTCCACTATCATAGTTACTAAATCCATCTTCAATCTTTCCTCACTCCCAAGACCACTGAAAACGGAAAGCATGTTTCTGCCAGAGATAAAAGGTACGGCAGATGCTGGAGAATCCGAGATAACAAGGCGTGGGGCTGGATGAACACAGCAGGCCAAGCAGCATCATAGGAGCAGGAAAGCTTGACGTTTCGGGCCTAGACCCTTCATCAGAAATGGGGGAGGGGAAGAGGGTTCAGAAATAAATAGGGAGAGAGGGGGAGGCGGATAGAAGATGGACAGGTGGAGAGGAGGCAGACAAGTCGAAGAGGCGGGGATGGAGCCAGTAAAGGTGAGTGTAGGTGGGAGGGGTAGGGAAGAAATAAGTCAGTCCAGGGAGGACGGACACGTCAGGGGGCGGGATGATGTTAGTAGATAGGAGATGGGGGTGGGGCTTGAGTTGGGAGGAGGGGATAGGTGAGAGGAAAAACAGGTTAGGGAGGTGGAGATGAGCTGGGCTGGTTTTGGGATGCGGTTGGGGAAGGGGAGATTTTGAAGCTTGTGAAATCCACATTGATACCATTGGGCTGCAGGGTTCCCAGGCTGAATATGATTTGCTGTTCCTGCAGCCTTCGGCATCACTGTGGCATTGCAGGAGGCCCAGGATGGACATGTCGTCTGAGGAATGGGAGGGGGAGTTGAAATGGTTCGCGACTGGGAGGTGCAGTTGTTTGTTGCGAACTGAGCGCAGGTGTTCTGCAAAGCGGTCCCCAAGCCTCCGCTTGGATTCCCCGATGTAGAGGAAGCCAAAACGGGTACAGTGGATGCAGTATACCACATTGGCAGATGTGCAGGTGAACATCTGCCTGATGTGGAAAGTCTTCTTGGGGCCTGGGATTGGGGTGAGGGAGGTGGTGTGGGGGCAGGTGTAGCACTTCCTGTGGTTGCAGGGAAAAGTGCCGGGTGTGGTGGGGCTGGAGGGGAGTGTGGAGCGGACAAGGGAGTCACGGAGGGAGTGGTCCCTCTGGAAGGCAGATAAGGGTGGGGAGGGAAAAATGTCTTTGGTGGTGGGGCCTGATTGCAGATGGCGGAAGTGTCGGAGGATGATGCGTTGGATCCGGAGGTTGGTGGGGTGGTACGTGAGGACGAGGGGGATTCTTTTTTGTTTATTATTGCGGAGACGGGGCGTGAGGGATGTGTTCCGGGAAATGCGGGAGACACGGTCGAGGGCGTTCTCGACCACTGCGGGGGGGAAGTTGCGGTCCTTGAAGAATGAGGACATCTGAGATGTACGGGAGTGGAATGTCTCATCCTGGGAGCAGATGCGGCGGAGGTGAAGGAATCGGGAATAGGGGATGGCATTTTTGCAGGAAGGTGGGTGGGAGGAGGTGTATTCCAGGTAGCTGTGGGAGTCAGTGGGCATGAAATGGACATCGGTTTCTAGGTGGTTACCCGAGATGGAGACAGAGAGGTCCAGGAAAGAGAGAGAAGTGTTGGAGCTGGTCCAGGTGAACTTCAGGTTGGGGTGGAAGGTGTTGGTGAAGTGGATGAACTGTTTGAGCTCCTCGTGGGAGCCCGAGGCGGCGCCGACGCAGTCATTGATGTAACAGAGGAAGAGGTGGGGTTTAGGGCCAGTGTCGGTACGGAAGAGGGATTGTTCCACGTTTCTGTTAGTTTGACACTAACCTTTTCCAGTTCTGTCACTGTCCTCCCATGCTCCACTTTGTATAAATTCTAACTCATCCAAAATTCTACCTCCTGGTTCCTGTTCTGCACTAAATCTTGTTTATCTAAAATCCATATTGTGTCCAGCCTCCATTGTCTTCCTGTTCTCAGAGACATCTGACTCAAACCAATTTTACACACTATTGAAATTATTTTTCCATCATCAAATCATCCTTTTTTTTTATTTTAACCACCACCAGTAAATCATCCTACATTTTACAATTTTGAAAATTTACATGCAAAGCCTGTTTAAGGTAATGCAGACCATCAAAGGTGAGGGCGAAGAGAAGAGACTTGATTGAAGATTAGCTTTAGGCAGGATGATCATGCCCTCTATCGTGTAAACTGGATAACTAATGAGCTGACGGGACTGAACCAGTTCCGGAGAAACAGAGTAGTTATAAATGTGGGCGCTTTCAGTGCAGCTCTGCAAACAAGTGCAGCATAGAGCGAATGCAAGGCTCTGGAGTTCGGTCTGTGGGGAATACAGTCAGCATCAGACAAACGGATAGTAAAAGCTTCTGTAGGTATATGAAGAGAAAAGTTAGTAAAGACGAATATAGGTCCCCAACACAGTCGCAGGGAAATTTATAATGGGGAACAAAGAGATGGCAGACAAATGAAATACGTACTTTAGTTCTGTCTTCACAAAGAAAGACAAATGCCATCCCAAAATAAGGGGGAGCACAGATCCTAACGGGGAAGAGGAATTGAAATTAATTCATAGGAGTAGGGAAATGGTGTTGGGAAACTAATGGAATTAAAGACAGATACATCCCCAGGGTCTGCTGAGCTTCATCCCAGAGTATTTAAGGAAGTGTCCCTGGAAGTAGCAGATGTGCTAGTGGCCATATTCCAAAATGCTAAAGATTCTGGAACAGTTCTTAAGGATTGGAGAGTAGCTAACATCATCCCACTATTTAAGGAAGGCAGAGAGAAAACAGCAAGTTATAGATTGAATGAGCGAATTATAGCCAAGTAGTGTGAAAAATACAAGAGTCCATTATAAATGTAACAGCAGAGCACCTGGCATATAGTAATAAGACCAGACAGAGTCAACATGGATTTACGAAAGGGAAACCATACTTGACAAATCTGCTGGAATTTTTTGAGGATGTAATTGGTCAGGTGAATGCAGGGGGGTGGGGTGGGGAGATGGTGAATGTGGTTTACCTGGATTTTCAGAAGGCTTTCTGAAAAGGTACCACCTAAGAGAATTGCACGCAAAATTAATGCACATGGGATTGGCAGTCGTGTGCTCAAATGGACAAAGAATTGGTTGCAGATAGGAAACAGAAGGAATAAACAAGTCTTTACTAAGTGGTAGGCAGTGACCAGTGGGGTAGCATGGGGATCAGTGCCTGGACCAAGCGTTTCATAATGTACAGTAATGATTTAGATAAGGAGACTATGCATCATATCTCCACATTTTCAGATGACACAAAGCTGGGTGGGATGGTGTGGTCTGAGGAGGATACAGAGAAGCTTCAGTGTGATTTGGACAGGTTATGTTGTGGGCAAATATATGACAGATGCAGTACAATATGGATAAATGTGAGGTTATCCATTTTGGTAGCAAAAACAGGAAAGCAGATGATTATGTCATTGGCAACAATTTGTGTAAGGGAAGGTTCAATTAGGCCCTCATAACAAGACAGTTTGAGTGCAGGAGCAGGGAGGTCTTTCTGCAACTGTGCATGGCATTGGTAAGACCACATCTGGAGTATTGTGTGCAGTTTTGGTCTCCTTATCTGAGGAAGGACATTCTGGCTTTTGAGGGAGTACAAAGAAGGTTTGCTGAAATGATCCTTGGAATGGCAGGACTGATAGCTGGCAGGAGACTGGGATCAATTTAGGACTGTATAGACTGCAGTTTAGAAGAAAAAGGGGAGATCTCATAGACAACTATAAAATTCCAGCAGGCCTAAAGTGGGTAGATGTGGGAAGGATGTTCTCAATGATCAGGGTGTCCAGAACAAGGGGTTACAGTCTAAGGATATGGGGTAGACTTCTTAAGACAGAGGTGAAGAGGTCTTTCTTCACCAGGTGACCCTGAGGAGTTCTGAGGCCAAAACTCTTTCAAGAAAGATGTAGGTGTAGTTGTCAATGGTAAAGGATTCAAAGGATGTAGGGAGAAAGCAGGAACATGCTACTGAGTTGGATGGTCAGCCATGAAAATATTGAATGGCACAGCAGACTCAAAAGGCGAATTGGGCTACTCTGCTCTAATATTTTATGTTTCGATGTGTGGCAGGAAATAATAGAACACTGGGCTGGGCAGGGGCTGCTGTTTGTCTATGTTGGCTTAAATGTACGCTTTGAACTCTTAAGTCATCAAGTACTGTTCAATTCTACATTGTTAAGAAATGCCTTTTCAAACAAAATCGCTGTATTTCAGGTTGTACAATGGGAAAGAAGCTGATGCTGTCAGATGTTGACTGTGGGGTGGATGATGCCCAAGCAATGATGATGGCTCTTGCAGCTCCTAACGTGCACATCCTGGGTATAACATGTTGTCATGGAAACATAGCAATCGAAAACGTCTGCACAAATGTGCTGCGAGTGTTCCAACTTTGCGAGAGGATGGAGGTAGGTGTTAAAGAGAACGGGAAAAAATATCTGTAAGTGGGACTTTGTGCTTTTTGTTCAGTAACAAGAAGTGAGGAATACAAAACTCACTTAAGGCTTGGAGACATCCTACTTTTGTCAAAATGCTTCGTATTGTTTCTGTTTAGAACATGAACATAAATAAGAGGGAGCAGCAGCAGACCATGCGGACCCTGAAACCTGCTCTGACATTCAGCAATGGATTTGGAAACAAAGCTCAGTCTTAACTGACTGCCTTCCTTGTCCTCCTCCCAGCTGACCGGCCAAGGCCCCGCATTACCTACGAGCACCAGTACAATCCTGTCCGGGTGGATCTGAAAGGCAGTGGCAGCCTCCAAGAAGCGGTGCTGCTGCCTGTTTAAATAGACACTATCAGGCTGGAGCTAATATGTGGCTAGGTACATGCATTCACTCCATGGCAGCCTGGACCCTGATGAACAAAAGCTTCCTGGTGCAGACCTTGGGAGGTGGTGTGGGACTTGACATGGCTCAAGTTGGGGAGCAGGAGAGTTTGTGTCAAAATGCAGCCGACTGGTCAAGTGCAGTAAGGTATGTGTTATGACACGGATAGCAAACCAAACCAAATCAGCCTCACGATCACTGCATTCGCAATACAGTGAACTTAAACCAATCAGCCACCCTGAAAGTCGCTCAATTGTTTCTGAACAGATTAGCAAATGATAGATCTTGGACACCAATTTAATTTAAACAAAAAATATTAATTTATTGTTGAGAATATGACTTTAACAAACACAGATGAACAATACAGCATTCAATTAATATCTACAATTTAAGCCCAATTTTTTTTGATCACAAACCCTGACTCTCTCTCATGATAGACAGAATTACAGGATAATTTTTTTAAGATAGAAGAAGCTTAAGTTGCTAGTTTCAATGATGAATACCGAGCCTTAATGAAATCCTTGGGTGATTAGAAATAAGACTTTGTATATCTTGCTTGAATTTCAAAGTCACCAGTCAATGCAAACAGCTTCTGTCGACATCTGGAGACTTTTAATTATTTCTTACAGCTGGGAATATTGTTTTCCAACTTTCAACAAATTGATAACTGGAGAATAACAACTAGAGAGAGCAAAAACAAGAACCTAGCCTAGTCCAGCAGCTGCAAAACCAAAACTATTTCCTGCACAAAACCCAGCCAGAGACAGTTCACTTTTTCTTTTCCACCATTCTGCGGTTGGCTGACCAGCATCAGCCCTCTGTTGATTGACCAATTCAACACCCAACCAGCTGCCAGCCACTGAGCAGAACAACATCTTGGTGCTGGTTCAGATAAGCTGGGACTTTTTTCACTGGACCATAGGAGGTTGACAGGGGACCTTTTGAAGCTTATAAAATAATGATGGGTATAGATAGAGTTAATGGATGTTGTGCTTTTTCCCTTGGAATGGGGGGTTTCAAGACCAGGGGGCACGTTTTTAAGGTGAGAGCAGAGAGATTTGAAAAATGGTGAGGGGCAAATTTTTCACACAGAGGGTGGTTCGTGTGTGGAATGAACTTCCCGAGGGAGTGGAGAATGTAGGTACAATTACAATGTTTAAAGGAATTTGGATTCTAAATGAATAGGAAAGGTTTAGAGGGATCTGGGCCAGGTGCAGGCAGGTGGGTCTAGTTCAGTTTGGGATTATGTTCGGCATGGACTGGTTGGACCGAAGGGTCTGTTTCCGGATTCTATGACTCTATAGTGCTCTGAGAGCATTCATTCACCTGCATTATTGTTCCAGGCTGATTCCCAGCACCAGGCATCATTCTTTTGTTCTCCCCTGCATTTTTTTTAAAAAAAGCTGCTCTTCAAAGTTCAATTCTCAACTTCAACTCACAGTTCCAAACCAGAAATGAGGGAAGAAAAGAAAAATAATGATGTTCTCAACAGATGTTTAACAGATTTCAGGCTCCATAACTTAAAGAAAGGAAAACTTTTAAAAACTATAACACTTAAGTCTTAAAGCAAAATAATACTGAAAGGGGCAACATTACATGAGAACTTCAATAATCAAGTATTTGGAACATGTTTGATTTCTTCATTTCCTAATTTGAAGAGTTGGAGTCAGTTGTACAATCCCTATTTGTAGTGTAGTAAATGCCAATCATTTTTAACAATACTGACCATCTGTCTGATTAACAATTACATCATTCAGGCAAGGTGTTCAATAAAATTTCTATTGATTTTTTTTATATTTAATCTGTTTCACAGAAGAACTGATGTGATGTATGCTTAGTATTTCTGAAAAGTATTTTCCCGTTTGCACAGATTCCAGTTTACCGGGGTACAGTTACCTCTCTCCTTGGAGAGAGACTCCATGATCCTGCTTACCATGGAAATGATGGTCTGGGTGATGTTCCAGACCCTAATGCTCCAGGGCTGGAACAAATACAAGCTGAGCATGCAGTGAATGCCATGATAAGAATAGTCAATCAGCATGTTGGCCAGGTGAGATGTTGCCTTCTTCTTCATACGCTGTGCCTTGGGATTAAGGAAGACCTGCTTCCTTTTTGTTTCATGCGTTTTGAGACGTCTGGTAAATCTAACATACATTCTGCAGACTCTGCTACATGCAGGACAGGTGATACTTGAAGGGTCAGGTAGATAGGCTGCTAGGAGGATTGTATATTTTCTCTGCCACCTCAATTTCACTTCTGTGTATTCCCATTGAAATCTAACAATGTTCTTGGTGTTTTTGCAAGTGAACCTTCTCCATTTTTGTCGGTCACAAGTCAGAGACACCGATGAGTTGGTGAGGCTGTTTGATCACTGCAGTGATGCTTTCAGGGCATCCCAAAAGCATTTCCTCTTGCAAGTCTCCTACCATGACTGAGTTCCAAGCAGAACAGTAGCTTCAGGAGTCTGGTGTCAGGCACATGAACACGTCCTGGTCAATGAAACTAGTTTTATGTGATTAACACTTTTGTGCTGGGCATGTCGGCTGGGGAAATGATGCTGCTGGTGGAATGCCTTCCTTGCCATTAGATTTAAAGATTCTGTGAGAGCACCATTGATGGGTTTTGTTTTTTGCTGGTCTGATGTACCCACTGTAGTTGTGAAATATACAATGTAGTTGGAAAAGCAGACCTTAGTGATCAAAGTCTATTGATACTTACTTTTAAGGGCACGTGGCAGGCTTAAACACAGGAGACTGGAGTGAAGTTGTTTTTTTGAATTGGGGCAGGCCTATGTAAATAAAAAGAGGATTTTAATAGGGTTATCTCAGCAGAGGCACAAAATAAGAACAAGGAAATTTGGAAGTTGTGATATTTCTGTGCAAAACCATCATTATTCAGTTCCACGCTAAACGTCTCAAGAATAAAATGTCATATGCCATAGCTAAACTAGTTTAATCACAAATAGGTCAAGATTCACGTCATGAGGAAAAATATTTGAATATATTAATTGAAGTTAGTGCCAGCAATTCATTGTGTTTTTGTAAATAAGGAAGGTAATATATTCAAAAGGGATTTGTGCTGTCTCCAATAACAAAACAATTTTATTCCCAGGACATGATGAGCAGGGACCCAGAGGATCTGTGCAGGGACCTCTGTTTTTGTGCAATTTACATCAATGACTTGCATGGAGGCACTGATGGATTAGGAGCTACATTTTCAGCTGAGACAAAGATGGGTAGGAAAGTAAGTTGTGAAGTAGATTTTTTGGAGATGGAGATACATAGGCTGTAAGTGCACAAAAATCTGAGCGAGTATAATGTAGGACGTGTGAAGTGGTTCACTTTGGAAGAAAGGATGAAAAAACAGAGTTCTACTTCAAATAGAAAGTGACTCAAAATTCTGAGGTGGAGAGTGAACTAGTTATTCCACGGCATGAGTTATAAAATGTTCATATGCAAGTTCAGCAAATAATTAAGAAAGGTAATGGTATGCTATTCTTTATTAGAAGAGGGATTGAACATGAAGGTAAAGATGTTCAGCTTCTGTTACAGAGGGCATTAATGAGACCACAGCTGAATATTTTGTGCAGTTTTGGTCTCCCTACTTAAGGAAGGAGCTGAATATCTTTGAGGAAGGAGCCGAACATTTTTGAGGTCATTCAAAGGTACGCCAAATTGATCCCTGGATTGAGCAGTTTATTGGGTAGGATAGGTTGAACAGACTGGGACTGTTTCCACTCTGAGGGTGATTTGATGGAAGTATGTAAGATCCTAAATAGTGCTGACAATTTGGATGGGGAAAGGATATTCCTTGTTGTCACAATTCCAAGACGAGTGGGCACTGTTTAAGAATTAACACTTGCCCTTTAAGGAAAGGGGTGAGAATTTTCTAAGTTGTCTGACTTTGGATTTCTCTACACCAGATGGTAGTGGAGGCAGAGTCATTAAATATATTTAACAGAAAGGTTGGTACATTCTTGTTGTGTGAAAAAATCAAAGGTTATCAGGGCTAAATGGGAATATGCAATTTGAAATGCAAACAGGTTTGTCATGATCTTATTAGATGGTGGAACATGGTCAAATGGCCTGCATCAGGTCCTCATTTTTATGCTTGTGTACTTGTAGATATATTAAGTAGGTTGAACAGAGTTGCATTCTCCCTGAAACATTGTACATCTGAATTGTAATGTAGTATCCTGAAAACATTTATGAACATTGCAATAGTTTTTATTTTGAATGTAACATTAGCATTTTACTGTTATAATGTAAAAAGGAATGAATGTCTCACTGTTACTATCCTAAGATTTCACAAGCTTCAAAATCTCCCCACCCCGACCGCATCCCAAAACCAGCCCAGTTCGTCCCCACCTCCCTAAAGTGTCCGTCCTTTCACCCACCTATCCACTCCTCCCACCTCAACCCCTACCCCCACTTCCTACCTACACTCACCTTTACTGGCTCCATCCCTGCATCCTTGACCTGTCCGTCTCCTCTCCACCTATCTTCTCCTTTATCCATCTTCCACCCGCCTCCCCCTGTCTCTCTATTTCAGAATCCCCTTCCCCTTCCCCATTTCTGAAGAAGGGTCCAGACCCAAAACGTCAGCTTTCCTGCCCCTTTGATGCTGCTTGGCCTGCTGTGTTCTTCCAGCTCTGCATCTTGTTATCTCCACATCATCTTGTAGGTCTGTCTTGTTGCTTTGGACCTCTGACCAATGTGGCTCTGGCTGCAAAAATGGATCCCACTTTCCTTTCAAAACTGAAATTGTTGTATATCATGGGAGGAAACATGGAAGGTATGTCTCCTTTACTGAAGCAAAATACTGTGGAAGCTAGAAATCTGACTTGCACAGTAAATGATGGAAATACAGAGCAGGTCTGGCAGCATTGGGGGACAGAGGAAGAGAGTTAGTGGATGGAATGTCATCTTTTGATCAGTGGGGGTGGGGGTACTGAAGAGTGGTGAGAACTTTATGTTGATCATTTTCAGAAGACTCAATGGAATATTGCAATGATTCAACATTTTGTGGGGCAGTGATGTGTTCCCGTTGAAGTGAGCCTTTAGCAGGGTAGACATCCCACCCGAAGACCTGCTGACAAATCAGTGGTTGTAAGCTCTCTGGTATTGTCAATGTCACTGCAAGAGAAGGCCACAGCTAGAACTGTACTGAGATCTTCACTAGGAATTAACCACAGAACCCTGGAAAGAGGTGAGTGTGGGGTCATTGGAGGTAACAAACTGGGACACTGACGAATGGGGTGAATGGGTCAATTTAAAGGGCAGGAGGGTGGCTTCACGCAATTATCTCCCTGTGATCAGTTGCAGAGTGTTTGGGATGAAAGATGTCCCTGCCTTCACCCCGTCAGAAGGCCACAGGCAAACTTTACTGGATTTGATCCACGCAGCAAGATCATCGCCACCAGCTTCTGGTGAAATTCCACCAATGGTAAGATGTAGTTCGAAAGTGACCCTTCAGGGGTTTCCTAAAGGCTTCTGTAGATCCTCAGGCAGAAAGGCCACTCTCCACCCTTTTCATCCAAAGCTTGGTAATAGCTCTGCATTATGTCCACTATTGTGTTCTCAACATTTACTGTTTATACTTTATTTTCAGCCAGAGGGAATGTGAGAGTCTGCAGTGAGTTTAACTTTGTTACTGACCCAGAAGCAGCTTCCATTGTTCTCAGCCATTTTACATGCCCCACTTACATTGCCACCTTGGAATATATCCTCCACCATCAATTACCATGGGTAAGTTGTTCAAAATATGTGGCAACAATCTCAAAACAAAGAGCATAACTTGTTCACTGCCCCTCAGCCTTTTAATACTCAGTCTGTCACTTGGGAGGATGCACTGCCTGAGGTAGCCACTGGCCTCTTTGGCTGGTAGCATTGTAGTCCTAGCATCACCACTTTGTGTGGTAGCCACTTGTTGGGACCATGTCCAGTCCCAATGAAGAAAAGTCAGGATTCAGATGTAAGTTAAGTACTGGGGGCTCACATGAACATTCTGTGTCATGTTATTGGGTCGTGCAACATAGGAATCGGTATTAGCAAAAATGTTTAGTTTCCTTTCCAATAGAATACTTGGTAGGCATAAATCTAGCTGCTTCATGCATTCACAAAAGCAATCCCAGTTACATATATCACTGTGTATAGATTTTGAATTGGTTTAGCCCTCTCTTCTCATTAGATTTGAAGATAGAAAATGGTTAATTATTAAATGGTTAAACTTTCGGGAACGATGCATCAGGAAGAATACTCTTAAAAAGACTGGGTTAAAAGGGCATATCTTGGAAGTGCTTTACTTGTGAGTGGTTGGAATAAATTGGTTCCAAGTGCCCTTTTCTGCTATGCACTGAATACGACATCATTTGATTCAGGCATTGAGAGGCACCTACATCGAGAATGTACAATACTCAGTGGACTTCTTTAGATTATCATTGAATAAACTGAAGTACATGCAACGAAATGCAAGCAGCTTTATTCAAACCAAAGTCTGTGCCCAGTACAAACTGTAACATGATAAATGTTATGTAAAGATAAAGCTATCATCTTAGTGGCCCATAGGCTGCTCGCTCATTAGAGAGACAGAGAGAGAGAGAGAGAGCGATGACTTGTGGTCGTTCAAACTGAGGGTTCCCACTCCTGAGGTGAGGGGCGAAGTTGAGACGGTAGGATCTTCATGATTACCTCTGCCAGCACTGGAATTGAACCTGTGCTGCTGGCCTCAGTCTGCACTGCAAATCAGCTAATTGAGCTGTGTATACCCACATCCATAGCAATACAGCCACTACAAGATTAGCTCAGAGGCTAGGAATCCTTCGATGTGTAACTCATCTCCTGACTTCCCAAAACCTGTTCACCTTTTACAAGGTACATATCAGGAGTGTGATGGAACACTCTCCATTAGCTTGGATGAGTGAAGCCCCAACAACACTCAATGCTTGACTCTACCCAGGACAAAACAGACTGTTTAATTGGCATTGCATTCACAAATGTCCACTCCCTCAACCGCCGATGCTCAGTTGGAATTTTGTAAATCATCTCCAAGATGGACTGCAGAAATTCACCGAATCTTCTTGGACAATACCTTCCCAACCCACAACCACCACCATCTAGAACAATAAGGGCAGTAAATACATGGGAACACCACCTGCAAGTTCACCTGCATGGGGAAAAGGCATTAAAGTGGAATTGAGGATTATCAGATCAGCCATTATTTCTTTGAATGGCAGCCTACTTCTGCTCCTGTCTTATGGTCCTACCATACTCATCATCCTGACTTGGAAATATATCTCCATTCCTTCTGTGTCATTGGATAAAAATCCTGGCGTACAGGGTTGGATTCCCTCCCATCGGCACTGTGGGTTTACCTACAGCACATTGACTGCAACTATTGAAGAAGTCAGCTCATCACCACCTTCTCATGGGCAACTAGTGACAGGCAATAAATGCTGGCCCTGTCAGTGATACCCACATGCCCCATGTGAATGGAAACAAATACAAGTTGAGGGGGATTAGCAGAGCATAAGTGCACAAGAGGTAATTGAACATCAAGGTACTACAAATGGATGGCTGTGGATCATTGTCTTCTGACTGTTTCTTGGGGGTTGGCTTAAAAAAGACATCCAGTTTTTGCTGCTTTACCCTGTTCAGAGGGTGCCCACAAACTACTACCCTGCTGCGTTCTGCATTGTAATCATTGTCCTCTAAGAGCTACAACTGCTTCTCAATTTCCCTCAGGATAGAAGACAAAATAGAAATGGAAAGCTCTCATGGTGCTGCATCCTGTACTTCATCTTCTTCATCTCCAACTTCCACTTAACCCTCATCAACAAGTTGTTGTAGATCAGCTGTAGAGAGGTCTTCACAGTGGGACTCAAGCTGCTCTTCAGCATCCACACCCTCTACTTAGAACAAAGAAAACTTACGGCCCAGGAACAGGCCCTTCGGCCCTCCAAGCCCGTGCTGATCCAAATCCACTGTCTAAACCTATCGCCCAATTCCTAAGGATCTGTATCCGTCTGCTCCCCACCTACTCATGCATCTGTCCAGACGCACCTTAAATGAATCTACCGTGCCTGCCTCTACTACCTCTGCTGGCAATGCATTCCAGGCACCTACCACCCTCTGTGTAAAGTACTTTCCGCGTGTATCCCCCTTAAACTTTTCTCCTCTCACCTTGAACGCGTGACCCCTCGTTATTGAATCCCTCACCCTGGGAAAAAGCTTATCTCTATCAACCCTGTCTATACCCTTCATGATTTTGAAGACCTCAATCAGGTCCCCCCTCAATCTCCTTTTTTCTAATGAAAACAATCCTAACCTACTCAACCTCTCTTCATAGCTAGCACCTTCCATACCAGGCAACATCCTCGTAAACCTTCTCTGTACCCTCTCCAAAGCTTCCACATCCTTTTGGTAATGTGGCGACCAGAACTGTACACAGTATTCTAAATGCGGCCGAACCAAAGTCTTGTACAATTTTAACATGACCTGCCAGCTCTTATACTCAATACCCCGTCCGATGAAGACAAGCATACCATATGCCTTCTTGACCACTCTATCCACCTGTGCAGCCACCTTCAGGGTACAATGGACCTGAACTCCCAGATCTCTCTGCTCATCAACTTTTCCCAAGGCTCTTCCATTTACAGTATAGTTCGCTCTAGAATTAGAACTCCCAAAATGCATCACCTCACACTTGCCCAGATTGAACTCCATCTACCACTTCTTCGCCCAACTCTCCAGTCTATCTATATTCTCCTGTATTCTTTGACAATCCCCTATGCTTTCTGCTACTTCTTCAAATTCAACTTGCTTTGCAAGATCAACACAATGTTCTTTGACTCTTGGGAGCTCCACTGATGAATCAAAGCGTTTAAAATCTGAAAAAGAATCTGGGAGAAGCTTTCGCCAAACTGCATGCAAGCAGTCCTTACCTGACGTCACCCCATTCTTGATGTTAAAGCTCTTCCAAAATTGAAGAACACTGTCCTTATCCCCCTCAGTGTCTGCAACCAGCCTCTTAAATGTGTGCCTTTAAATAATAAGCTTTAAAAGCTACTATTGCACTCTGGTCCGTGGGTTGAAGGAGAGAGGTTGTGTTTGGGGGTAGAAATAGCACTTTGATGTTTTCAGAAGGCTCACCAATGGTGGGAGGATGGTTTGGCACATTATCCAGGATGAGGTGAATCTTGAAATCCAAATTCTTTTCCTGCAATATTTTCTAAAAACATCTTCCAAAACATCAACAATGAAGTGAGCAAAAAATTGCCCTGTCATCCAACCTCTTTTGCTTGACCTGAAGTAGACGCATAGAGTAGACTTAAGGTAAAGTTTCACGGCTTACAGGTTGGCAGAGTGGTACACCATCACAGGATTAAGCTTTAAGTCTCCCCTGGCTGAGCGGCGCAGAGACTCTTTCAGCACTAACATTGCGCGTATTCAGGACAAAGCCCACGAAACGATCATGTGATGTCGACACATTCCCCTCCGCACACTGATGGAATCGCGTTACAGCCAACACAAGTTCACATTTTAGAAATAGCGTTCCCCTATTCGTCAGTCGCGTTATTGCCAATTTGCGTTGCCGAAACACACATTATAGCAGAACCAATTGTACTTGTATATGTTTTAACATTCACTGAATCTTTAAAACACTAGTGAGCGAACACAGCTGTTTCTAAGAGAACTTGCAGTACTACAGCTCTCAACTTTCTATGCAAACAAATAATTGGTATCACTTTTGGCTGATGTTAGTGGCTGTTTTAAATAAACATGGTGAACTATATTTACAAATTGGAAACTACAAAAGCAAATTGGTATTGCACAAAGAAACTTTTTTTACTGAAATCATGCAACTTTGTGCAACAGGCAATTAACAGACATGGAACATAAAGCTTTCATGGGCTTCCAAACTGAGCAGACAGTTTATTTTTTAATCAACCTGTTCAGACATTTTATACCAACATGTAGAGCAGAAGACTACCACTGTGCCAGAATGCCCCAATCCCTCGTCAGTGGTTGGGAATATGGAGTTGTTTGAAATATTATGAATATCTGGGCTGGAGGATCTTCCAGTGGCTGAAATATTTTATCAGTTTTTCTTTTGAATTGCAGGAGTTTTTTCATAAGTGGATAAATCAAAATACTGAAAAAGCTTGATTCATGAAGAATATAATTGCACTTACTGCTCAGTGTACAGAAGATGATCAAGGCAGTAAAGAGTTGTATTTTGGACAGGGGTTTGTGTCCTGTGATTCATATGCAATGCCTGCTGCAATTAATGATCCTGTTGTCACTGAACATGCAAAGTATGGGGTAAGTGTGGAACTGCCTGGATCATTGATCAGAGGGATGATGGTCATAGATACCCTTAACCTCCTGAAACTAAAGCATAAAGCTGTTGTCTTTCTGAAATGTGACATGGAAAAATTTAAGCAGCTATTGGTTAATGCTCTAAAGTAGGATGCTGCAAGTTTCTAATGGGAAAAAGAACATGGACATATATTTCATGTTCTATTATTTAGGAAGTAAGCTCGAATACACTATAAACTTTAATCAAATTTAAACAATTTGCTGACACATTGCTAATACCTTTATCACAGTTACATTTCTGGGTCTGCGTGGTCTCAACTCATTTGCCTTAATTCATGTTTTTATTATCTTTTGAACTTGATTATACTAATGTTCTTCTGCTGACATTCTATCTCTCTCCCTCTGTACAACTAAGGTCATGCAAAACTCGCTGCTTGTACCTAAACCCCATTGAATCTGATTAATCTTTACCTGACCCGATGCTGCTACCCTACATTGGTTTCTCATCCTTTCTCATCAAGTCTGTCTCTGCAATCCTCTGAGATTCTGTGGTCCTTTGATTCTAGCCACTTGCACACTGATTTCCATCACTCCATTGTCAGCTGTCTCCTTCCTAGGCTCTGGAATTCCATCCCTACACCTCTCTGCTTTTCTTTTTCCTCTAAGATGCTATATAAATCCTACGTATGTGACCAAGTGTTTGGTTAAGTTTCCTAATATCTCGTTATGTCGCTTGGTATCTGAAACAACTGCAAAAAGGCCAGTGTCCCGTCACCAAGTGACTATTTATTTACATGTGCACAGTACTCTGGCTGTGGCTAGCTAGCTCGGACACAGTCCCTGAACTGAGGTGCCCTAATTGGCCCAGGTTAACAATCCCAATCAAGGATCTTATGGTCAATGAGTTCCACCTGGTTCCAATCACAATATCGTCAAATCTACTTAATGGCATTCTATTAAATGCCTTGGGATGCTTTACTACATTAAAGGCACTAGTTGCTTTCATCCAATATTACAATGTCAGCCAGATGCTTATGCTTTGGCCTTTGATAATTGACATTCACGTCAGCGAATTTGTTTCTTTGATTTACTAGCTATCTGAATTTCATGCAAAAATCAATATAGTTATGGAAGCTGAAATTTAAAAAAAAAACAGTGCCGGAGAAGGTCAGCAGGTCTGGCAGCATCAGAGGAGAGTTCTTTGGGACTGAAGACACAGTCGTGCTGGACCCAACATTAACTCTGTGTGTCTCTGCTCATATGCTGCTAGATCTGCTCAGTTTCTCTAGCCCTTTCTGTTTTTATTTCCATGTCCAACATCTGTAATGTTTTATTTTTAATTATGGAAATTGTCTGCATGTAATCTCACAGAGAAATGTGCTATACTTTAATAAAATTGGGCTTGGATTTTATTTAATCTAAGGTACTAGCATTGGATTGCAATGGATAAACAGACTCCTGTATGTTGTGAATCAATAAAAAAAAAAGAGTAGCATGTAACTAATTGTTTTCAATTGTATTTATTTCCATCTGGACCCTGATTCAGTTCTTTAAGTTTATTGAGAAATGTCTTCCTTTGTTCAAATAACTAAGTGGATGAAGACTCACCAGATATTATAGCTACATTTAAAGAAATTTCGAAAGGAATGCTGAGAGAAGGGAATTGCCATCATTTCTTCCAGATCCCTGGTAAAAAGGAGAGTCTATGCTTATCTCCCAACAAGTCGTACTTGATCCGCTATAAACAGATATTGAACATGGTTGAAGTTCTAATTTTCAAGGACAGTAAGTATTTGAGATTCCACATTTTGCAGACTTTGAAGCTACTGTTCCTCGAATATCAGTTCCAGTATTTGGTCAAGGCTGTGTACAGAGCAAGAGGTGAGTTTATGAACTGTTTTCTGGGATGTTTCGCAGCAGGAAGACATTTCCATTTTTTCAGTATTTTCCTGCTCAAAAGCAGGTGGGAAGCAGTAAGTTAAATAACAATCATGGGTTTGGAAGGCTGGGGCTTGAAAATCAGGGTTAGGAGCTAGATATTCCACAGCAATGGGGTCAAAGAATGTAGGGTATGAGTGTCAGAGATTGGAAACCAGACTTGATGGTTGAAAAGCCTATTCTGCACTTACATCTTGTGGTCTTCTGTGGAAATCCAATATCAGGGTTAGAGATTGTGGAGGGAGTCAGATTGCCCTGTTGGTTTTGGGGTGGGTGAGGTAAGATGGTGAAGACTAGAGATTGTAAGAGATGGGCACTGGAGAGTCCATGCCCCTGCAGTTTGTGGGTGACACAAGTTTGAGATTGTAGATTTGAGCACATCCAAAACTTTAGTACTACACTGCTTTATCAGAGAACTGTCTTTCGCATGAAATGTTAAACCTGGGGCTGAATCTGCTTGTTTGGATGGAGTTTAAAAAAGGATTCATGCCAAGGCATTCTCCTGGTGTCTTAGCAAACATTACACCCTAAAATAACACTATGCCTGTCTGTCTGTCTGTATATATGTCATACATTTGTACTTGTGAGAACTTGATGTACAAAGTTAATTGTGTGTGCTACCTATATAATAAATAGTTGCATTTGAGAGATAGTTTGGTCACCTGAAAGTATTTGGGTTGCCCCAAAAACTATCACTGTATAGCCCCCACTACTTCTGTTTATTCAGGGCACTTGCCTATGTCGGGTAGATGGTGTTAATACTTGCCACTACTGTTGAAGTAAATTACAGAGGCATTGTTGGGGGCACAGTTAAGCAGGCTGTCTGTTCCAGCAATTCATACTTGGGCTCAAATCCCTTTCTGTATCAATTTCTGTCAACAGGCAGGATGTTCTTGGCCTAGAGCAATGAAATAGTTGGGAAAATATAGTGAGAATGAAAAAAAAACAAATTCTCAACATAGAGAATTTCTTTTTTCCAGTTATCCTCGCTTCAGTTTGAGTGACAAATTTTGAATTCCTCTAATGAGCAGTAGCTGCCTTATTTCCACATATTTTGATCTCATTAATAGCTAAACTTGCCTCATTTCAATGCAATTTCCCATTTGCCACCTCCTTCCATGAGAAATGAGATGGTGTCAGTTCCTGACATGAACAGTAGAGCTGTTTGTCCAGGCATTCATCCATCTCCAAGATCATCACCATTTCCCAAATACTCCATGGACACTGCCCTCTTACACCCTATGTCTGTGGAATGGAGTGTCACCAGACCACTAGTCTCAACACATCATCATGGCTGTTTTTCGAACAACTGTCACACTATTTCAGAACTTCACTTTGGTGCTCATAAACATGGCTTGCACATTTCTGTTAGCTCATATTTTCATCACAGTTACATTGCCTGAGTCTGCCTGACCTCCGATCATCTGCTCAGAAAACACTCATTCGTGTCTTTGTCACCTTCAGACTTGTTCATTCCAAAGTTCTTCTGCTGGCATTCCATCTCCCACCCTCTATAGAGTAGAGGTAATCCAAAACTCCATTGCCTGTAACTAACTTCCATCTATTCGGGTTCATCTTTTACCCCTCGTGCTTATTGACCAACATTGGCTTCTCAGCAGCAAAACTTCAAAGTTAAAATTCTAATTCTTGTTTTCAAATCCTTGCCTGTCTTTGTAACCTTCTGAGATTTGTGTACCCCTCTAATTATAGATCCCTGCACACTGACTTTCATTGCTCCATTATTAGCAGTTGTGCTGTCTCTTCCCTAAGCTTTGGAATTCCATCCCTACACCTTTCTGCCTTTCTTTCCCTCCTTTTAAGATGCTATATTAATCCTACCCATGTGACCAAGATTTTGGTCATCTCCCGTAAGATCTCTTTATGTCACTTGGTGTCATGTTTGATGATGCCATTCTATTAAATGCCTTGGGATGTTTTACCACTTTTAATGGCACTGACTGTTATTATTCATTTATAATTGTCAACTAACTCTGTGCTTTTGCCTGAGAGACAGACATTTCAAGGAACCCAATTTCCTTTCTTTAATCTTCAAGTTACTGAATTCACTGTGGAGATCAATATATAGTCATGGAAATAACAAATGCTGGAGAAATTCAGGTATTAAGGCTACTGGTTTTATCACTGCCTGAGGTTTACCAATTGCCTGACATATATGATATGTCTGGCAAAATTCAACCACATCCTTATGTAGTTCAGACCAATAAAAATGTTTTTGTATTTTGGCTTGAGTTTTCCTGACTCCCGCATGACCTCCTACAGGCATTTAATGTTTTGCCCGCAACACCTCCTTTCTGTAACCCACCAGTGATACAACTTGATGAACTTCTGCCCATTTGTCATCCATCTTAATATGTGATGGTCTCCATGTCCTCATCAAGACATCATTGTTAAGATAGTAACATCTGGGACACGCTCAGATTATTTTCTTGTGAATGGTTTGTGATTCAACTGCTTTAGTTTTTCATTGTTCTGTTGTAATTCAGCTAATTCCTGTGAACTAAAAGTATCCACTTTTCCCCCCACCTGTTCTTGTTTGTTTCTCAACTATCTGATCAAACATAGTCTGTAATAATTGAACTTCAACTTCCGTATCTTTATCCTTTGATTTCTCCTCCTGTTTCAACCTGTGGCCTTCTTACTGAACAGTCAGGAAAAATCCCAGATATACTTCCTTTAACATCTCAGTTGCCTGATTTACTACTGGCTTTACAACCACAGTAGGCATCACTTCGATCTGCGATCCAGTTATATCATTTCCGAGGATTAACTGTATTTCCAGAACTGACATTTTCTCTATTTCTCCTATGATCACTTTACCACTTTCCACCAGATTCTCCAACCTTTGTATGATGGAACACTGCACTTCTCACCATGAATTCCACATATTACCACTTTTTCTGCTAATACTCAATGTGAATTACATATCTCTTCATCTCTCACTGTCAAAGGTGACTTGCTCCCATATCTCTTAAAATTTTAATTTCTTTACCTGATCCTCCTGGCTTTATGAGTGAACCTTGCCCATGCAAGTAAATTCTTTAAAGAGATCTGGCACTTTCTTTGCACCAACTCTTGATCAAGTTGCACATTCTTTTACAGCTCTTTAGCTTCCACTGTGCTTTCCTTTACCACTTCAACCAAACTCATTGTCTTATCCTGTTTTTCCACATTTGTCTTCATCTCATTAAAAAAAAAGACAAAATACATCTTTCAAAGCCATAGTGTCGTAACAACACCGATGTCTTAGTGGACATTCCCATTTCCTAATCTATCGCCATTCAGATAATAACCCGCCTTACAGTTTTTTGCTACCAAAATTGATAATTTCATATTTATCTGCATCATACTTCATATGCCCATGCATCTGCTCATTCACTCAACTTGTCCAAATCATGCTGAATTATCTCTGCCGCCTCCTCACAGTTCACCCTTCCACCCAGCCCAACATGGCTCTTCTTCATCAGTCTCAAAGAACTCTCGGCAGATGCTGCCTGACCTGCTGGGCTTCTCCAAGACTTTTGGTTTTAATTTCCGATTTCCAGCATTCGCAGTATTCTACTTTCAGTTCCAGGAACTGTCTGCATTTAATCTCGTAGAGGAATATACCTACTCAAAAGTGGGATTTAATTTTACCAAAGGTGTTGTATTAGCATTGGATTGCAATGGATAAACATATTCCTGTATGTTGTGAAGGAAACATTCCTAATCCTCTGTTTTACCACTAATCTTATTATATATTTTCTTTCAATTTGATAAAATCCTTAACTTGCTTCATTAACTATAATCAGTTTTCCCTTTCGCGAATCCTTCTTCCTTACAGGCTTTATCATTGCTATGCATCATGACCTTATTTATTAAATGTACCTCATTGTTTCTTAACTGTATTTTCTGCTGAACCCCTTTCCCAATCTACTCAAGTCAACATTGCCCTCATCCCTATGTAATTACTCGGTTTAAGTTGTTAACTTGTTTAAGTAGTTATTTCTAACCCAAGTTTCTCACTGTCAAACTGAGTGCTAAATTCTACCATTTTATGGTCCCTCTTTCCCTTTTTCTGTAAGATCATTTATGAAACTGGCCTCATTACACACTACCAGATCTAAAATAGCCCGATCCCTGTTTGGATTATTGTCATAGCTACCATTCAAAGAATTTTGAAAGTGGTGCTCAGAAAACTGTATGGTCATCTTTTTTTGCCTAATTCCTAGTAAAAATATGAGCCCTACTTAAGTTCCTTATAGTGACACTTCCATCCAATATGCTCAGGTATTAAGCCACTTAAAGAGCTCATTTTCAACCACAGTAAATATTTTTGAGGTTAAAAACGAAAGCTGGAGGAAGTGAGCATGTAATCTGGGAGCCCCGATGTATTCTGAAGATGTCATATCTGACTCAAAACATTATCATTGTTTCTTCTCCACCATGGAAATAGGCCTGTTGAGTTCATCCAGAAGTTTCTGCTTTTTATTTCCACTATCATGATATATTTGATGTTATTTTCTTAAGATTTTGAAACTACTGTTGTACGTTGGTTCTAGGAGAGGCGATGGCCTAGTGGTATTATCACAAGACTGCTAATCCAGAGATCCAGATAATGTTCTGGAGACCTGGATTCGAATCCTGCCCCAGAAGATGGTGGAAATTGAGTTCAGTAAATATCTGGAATTACGAATCTAATGATGACCATGAATCCATTGTCAATTGTTGGAAAAACCCATCTGGTTCGCTAATGTCCTTTAGGGAAGGAAACTGCCATCTTACCTGGTCTGGCCTACATGTGACTGCAGACCCACAACAATGTGGTTGACTCTTAACTACCCTCTGGGCGATTAGGGATGGGCAATAAATGCTGTCTAACCAGTGATGCCCTCAGCATGTGAATGAATAAGAAAAGAATGTACTCCAGGCTGTGAATAGAGGAAGGGTGGGTTTTCAGAAAGTTTTCCAGGACATTTAGCAGCAGGATGACTTTAAATTTTTAAATTATGTTTCTTGTTTGAAGGAGACGGCTAGGTAAATCAGAGACTATAAAATCAGACTTCACAGGGTCCTGTGGGGTCAAAGATCCTAGGCTATGAGAATCAGACGTCAGAATTGTGTGTGTTGAGGGCAATTTAGGGATCAAGGAGCAAATCAGAGTTTCCATGGTTGGCTTTAAGGGTTCTTATTGGAGGTTTCAGCTTGGAGCTCATTGCTGGAGCAGTTGGGAGGTTGAAGGATGCTGATAAGCTAACTTCTGTTTGCAAAAACAAAACTGTAAATACGTTTTATGGATCTGAACCTTCATGGCCTATTTTTACCTGCTGTGATTCCATAGTCTGGTGGAACCTGTCAACACTTTTTAAATAAAAGAACCAGAAAAGTGCAGCTTCCTTTAAAAAAAAATTAGCTCCTGCATTCTAGAGGGCGCCCTGCTCTGTACCAATTCCAGTACCACTTTCATTACAACTGGAAGTGGGTGTGTAGGCTGGGGTTGGAGCTGGATATGAAATTTTAATATTTTTTCTCCCATCAATCAAAGTTCACCCATTTTGCGGAGTCAAAATTTAATCCAAAGAAATTTTCATACATCTTCCCTGTGTTTTCTGAATCAGAACATAGTGGAAACGTTCACATAATAAACTTTGCAGCAGTATCATTGTTTCAACATAACAGGAACTGACTACACAAATTGCTTCCAATAGTTTTGCAAAAGAAAATGATCCTTAAACAATACAATTGAAATAACTCCACAGAGGCCAATATCTCATCACCAAGTCACCCTTTGTTTGCACGCACATAATACTTGCCCCTGGTCTGGCTTCCTCACAGAAGAAGGGTCTAGGCCCGAAACGTCAGCTTTCATGCTCCTCTGATGCTACTTGGCCTGCTGTGTTCATTCAGCTCTATACCTTGTTATCTCAGAACTTCTGATAACTCCTGTTTATTTCTGTCAGCCAAGGCTCCCTGATTGAATCAGATGAACAGCCTCAATCAGAGACGAAAACAAAGTTGCTGGAAAAGCTCAGCAAGTCTGGCAGCATCTGTGAAGGAAAACAACAGAGTTAACGTTTTGTTAATGTTGAACTCATATTCTGTGAGGTTCACCTGGCTGACCTCATTACAATCACTACACAATATTTATAGACCACTATAGTTGAAGGGTCAAAAACAAGGGAGTGGATTTTTAAGGTGGAGGTAGGAGGTTTATAGGGGATTTGAGAAAAGGCTTTTTTTAAAAGCCCAGAGTGTAGTGAGAAATCTGGAAAGCACTGTCTAGGAGCATAATTAAGGTGGGGAGCCTCACAACCTTTAGAAAGTACTTGGATGAGTGCTTGAAATGTCATAACATTCAAGGCCCGACGCTAAGTGATGGAAAGTAGTGTAGATTTAGCTTAGTTTTGGCAGTACAGACTTGATGGGCTAAAGGGCCAATGCTGTACTGCATGATTCTATGAATTCTTAAAACTTAGGTAGGATGTACAATGACATTTACGTGCAAATTATACCAAACTGCTGTTGCGAACTGTCTTTACTTGAGTTATCATTTCCTTACTGGTGGGGAGGTACTTTGAAACTGCCTCAATCATTAACTGGTATCAGATGAACAAGATGATGATAATGCAGCCACATTGGTGACATGTAGCCAAATATGTAACCAGGCTCTGGCAATTGTCACAGGAAATTGACTCCATGGGCTTTAGGTCACCAGAAACAGGGGTAAACATGACTCCTAATGCAGGGAGCTCTTATACCAGCTACATAAAGGCTCATGGTTTCAGCCACAGATACCTGCTCACAACTTTATTGGTTCCACCTCCTTCCACTCATCAGTCAGACCCATCATGTTTGAAGCTGTCTATCAATCATCACAGTGGCTTAGTTGTTACAGTTTAAGGGGTTGCAGTGGCCAAATGGTATTATCGCTAAACTATTAATCCCTGAAATTCAGGTAATGTTCTGGCGACACAGTTTAATCCCTCTGGGGTAGACATAGAATTTGAATTGAATAAATATCTGGAATTAAGAATCGACTGATGACCATGAAACTATTGTCGATTATCAGAAAAACCCATCCAGTTCACTTATGTCCTATAAGGAAGGAAACCGCCGTCCTTACCCAGTCTGCCCTACATGTGACTCCAGACCCACTGCAATGTGGTGACTCTCAACTGCCCTCTGAGATGGCCTAGCAAGCAACTCAGTTTTAAAAATTGCTATGAAGTCTCAAAAAAGAAATGAAACTGGTCAGACCACAAGGCATCAACCTTGGCACCAGAAAGGAAACAATAATAACCTTCTGTCAACTTGCAAAGTGCTCCTTACGAACATCTGAGAAGCACTGCCAAAATTGGGAGAGCTGGCTCACAGACTAGAAAGCAACAGCCTGACATAGTCATACTCACAGAGTCACTTCTTACAGATAATAATGTCCCAGGCACCACCATCACCATCCTCGGATATGTCCTGTCCCACTGGTAGAATAGGCTGAGCAGAGGCAACAGCACAGTGGTATTGGATTTGATACGATTGTGATTTGATTTGATTTCTTATTGTCTCATGAACTGAGATACAGAGAGATGTATTGTTATGTGAGCAATCCAGACAAATCATACCCTACATAAATGTTACAGTAATAGAACAGGATGTGAAATATAATGTTACAGCTACAGAGAAGGTGTAGAGAAAGATCAACTCCAAAACATGAGAGGTCCTTTCATAAGTCAGATAACAGTAGGGAAGAAGCTGCCCTTAAATCTGTTGGTGGGAGGGGTCTTTGATTATGTCGGCTGCTTTCTAGAGGTAGTGGGAAGCATAGATGGAGTCACTGGAAGGAAGGCTGGTTTTTGCGATAGATTAGGCTGTGTTCACAACTCTCTGTGATTTCTTGTGGTCTTGGACAGAGCAGTTACCATATCACTCTGTGATGCATCTGGATAAGATTCTTTCTATGGTCATCCCTAAAAATTGGTAAATATCATTGTGATGATGCTGAATTTCCTTAGCCTCCTGAGCAAGTAGAGGCATTGATGTGCTTTCTTAACTGTAGAGTCAATGTGGATGGACTGGGATAGATTGTTGGTGACAATTACTCCTAGGAACTTGAAGCTCTTGACTAACTCCACCTCGGCACCGTTAATACCAACAGGGGTATGTCCTTCACTCCACTTCCTGAAGTCATTGACTGCCTCTTTCATTTTACTGACATTCAGGGAAAGATTGTTGTCTTTACACCATGCCACTAAGTTCCCTGTCTTTTTCCTATACTCTGTCTTGTCGTTGTTTGAGATCTGACCCACTTTGCTGGTGTCATCAGTAAATTTGTAAATGGAGTTAGAGCTGAATTTGGCCACACATTTGTGAATGTATGAGGAGTATAGTAGGGGTCTGAATATGCATCTTTGCAGGGCACAAGTGTTGAGGATCATCGTGGAGGAGATATTATTGCCTATCCTTACTGATTGAACTCTGTGGGTCAGGAAGTTTACATCCAAGTTCCAAAAGGGGGAGCAGGGTCCTTGGACTCAGAGTTTAGAGATGAGTTTTTTTGGAATTATGGTGTTGAAGGTGGAGCTAAAGACAATAATTAAGAGTCTGATATAGATGTCCTTGCTATCCAGATGTTGCAGGGATGAGTGTGGGGCCAGGGAGACGGCATCTGATGTGGACCTATTGTGATGGTAGGCGCACTGTAGTAGATCAAGGCAATCTGGGAGGCTGGAGTTGGTGTGTGCCATTACTAATCTCTCGAAGCAGTTCATAATGATGGATGTCAGAGCCATCAGGTGATAGTCATTCAGGCACATTGCTTGGTTTTTCTTTGGCAGTGGGATGATAGTGGTCTTCTTGAAGCAGCTGGGAACCTCACATTGTGATAAGAATGGGTTTAAGATGTCTGCCTGCCACCTGGTCAATGCAGGATATGAGGGCACGGCTGGGGACTCCATCCAGACCAGTCACTTTCTCCATGGGTTCACTCTCAAGAATGGCGATCTGTTGTCTCTGGTGGTGACTGTGGGTACAGGGATACCTGACGCTATTGGGGCAGTTGACCTTATTTCGAGCGGCACGGTGGCTCAGTGGTTAGCACTGCTGCCTCACAGCGCCAGGGACCTGGGTTCAATTCCAGCCTCAGGCAATTGTCTGTATGGAGTTTGCACATTCTCCCTGTGTCTGTGTGGGTTTCCTCCAGGTGTTCCAGTTTCCTCCCACACAAATCCAAAGATGTGCAGCCTAGGGGGACTGGTCATGCTAAATTGCCCGTAGCGTTCAGGGATGTGTAGCTTAGATGGGTTATAAGGGAATGGGTCTGGGTGGGATGTTCCAAGGGTCGGTGTGGACTTATTGAGCCAAAGGGTCTGTTTCCACAGTGTAGGGATTCTATGTGAATATTTCACTGACCTTCTGTTGAAAATGAGCATAGAATGCACTGAGTTCATTGGGGAGGGGCATTATTGTCAGTGATTCTACTCAAGTTTGCTTTGTTGCCCAGTATATTGTGTAAGCCCTGCCATGGTTGACATGTGGTTAGTCTGGGACTCTAGTCTGCTATTGTCTCTTGGTGTCCTTTATGGCTTTGTGAAGATCACACCTTGATTTCCTGTCTCGGTCAGGGTCATCTCTAAACTCTGAGTCCAAGGACCCTGCTCCCCCTTTTGGAACTTGGACGTAAACTTCCTGACCCACAGAGTTCAATCAGTAAGGATAGGCAATAATATCTCCTCCACGATGATCCTCAACACTTGTGCCCTGCAAAGATGCATATTCAGACCCCTACTATACTCCTCATACATTCACAAATGTGTGGCCAACTTGAACGGCTCAGATCTGAAATTCAATAGGGAGTGGATCTCCCGATTCATCTCTGGTTTCTGGTTGGGAAACACTCGGATTAACTTCTTTGGCACACAGTCCTCTACACACTTACTGGTGACATCTGTAACAGTAGGGGAATGCTCATTTCGCTTGGCTGCTGAGTTCTTGAATATGGACCAGTTCATTAACTCCGAGAAGTCATGTAGGAATTTGTCCATTACCTCAGACCAGCACAGTATGACTTTCTGTACTGAATCCTCATGTTTCAGTTTCTGCTTGGAAGCCAGGAGAAAGAACACGGCCTAACAATTCACTGGGGAAGCAGGGCCCAGCACATCAGTGCAAAAGGCTGAAGTTTTCATAACAAATTTCAGCCAGAAGTGCTGAGTAGATGATACATCTTGGCCATCTCCAAAGATCTCCAGCATCACAGATGCCAGTCTTCAACAAATGCGAATCTCTCTATGTGATATCAAGAAATGGTTGGAAACACTGTACACTGAAAAGGCCATGGGCCCTGACAACATTCTGGCAATAGTACTGAAGGCTTGTGATCCAGAACTTGCCACACTCCTTGCTAAGCTGTTCAAGTACAGATACAACATTTGCATCTACTCGACACTGTGGAAAATTGCACAGGTATGTCCCATACACAAAAAGCAGGACAAAACAATTCGGCTAATTGCCACCCATCAGTCTACTCTCAATCATTAGTGATGTGATGGAAGGTGTCATCACCATGCTATCAAGTAGCCCCTGCTCAGCAATAACCTGATCAGTGACACTCAGTTTGGGTTCTGCTAGGGGCACTCAGCTCTGACCTCATTATACCCTTCATTCAAACATGGACAAAAGAGCTGAATTCCAGAGATGAAGTGAGAGTGACAGATCTCGACATCAAGACTGTATATGACCCAGTGTGGCAGTGTTCCTGTATGGACAGTAATCGAATGGAAGTTCTTTCTTAATCCAGTTGCAAGCTTAGCTTGCTACTTCACATTTTCCAGGTGCCTGCAACCCCAGTGTGATCGTGCTGCCCACTGACACCTCACAACTGCATTTCACAAGCTGGCAATGGTGAGTACTCCTTTTCTGTCATCATTACTTGTTCTTCCTTCCCTATGGCCTGTGGTCTACCTGATTACACTTCCTCAATCTCATTAGAACCAGTAAGATGTGCACAGCATTGCTGGTGCTTGCACAGAAGTCATAGAAAACATTAATTCAAAGTGACAGTGGGTGTGTCAAGACATTGCATTGGCCTGGGGTACTGGGCAGTCTTTCAGGACACTGTTCCGGTCCAGCATGACAGAAAATTGATAAAGATTACAATGTTACCTTAAAATGGCATTAAATTTGATGTGTGAGTTACTTCAATGAATAAATTGAAAGCATTTTCCTGACCACATCTGCATTGTGATTTATGAATATGTGACATGTAATTCGCTCCTTCAGGTTGATTCAGAGCTCTCAAGCGTGGCCTTACCTTTCATATTGGATGCTGAAATGACTCCTTGAGTTAGGAAATCCAGCCTCTCCAACAAAACAAGCAGAGAAAAGTGTTTGCAGACAATTGTTTACACAGGATATACAGCAAGGGCTCTTAACAGTGTCCCTACAATGCAAAATTAAATGTCAAATATATCTGTCTGTCTCATACTCTGAAAATCAGACACAGACCGTGGAAAATTTGACATTAATTTTAATTTGGGTGACACGCAACTTCTGGAAGAACATGTATAATGATGTGTTCGTGGAAAGAATGTGTCTCAGATCAATCTGTGGTTCTTCCTATTTCAAAACAGTGAAGAAAATTTAACAAATCCAGTCCAATATCTCTGAATTATCCTGCATGTTCCCAGATCTTGTGAGCATTAAATTGCTTCTCCAAACTCCACTGCGAAGCGTTTAAGTGCCATACTTCAGTTTTAAAGTATGCTTGCATTTGTAATTAATGTGTAATTATGATTTTATTCCACCGTTTGTAATTGTTCTCTCACTCTAAAATGTTGTGTCGGGGGTGGGCAATGATTTTTTTAAAGACTGCATTTAATGATTCAATTATTTTAAGTTTTTAATGTGTTAATCTTTTAATGAACACGTCTGTTTGACACTCCATTTACGTATGATAGGGGAAATAATTCACTCCCACGCCTACCCTGTGGAAAAAATGCAAATATTTGCACGGGGTCAACGGTTATAGGTAAACGTTTGACTAAAGTGTGAAAATCTCTCCGCCAATATAAAAGAAAATGAAACACTTTCGATTAATATTTTACAATCTGTAAAATAATCAATCTTCTCGACCAAAGTCAGTTCTGTGCCTTACTGTTGAACATTTCCGAATTTGTCACGATTACCCATTTGGGGGGGCTTTAAACTGTGATTTGTAATAAATGACACAAAAATAGCGGAAGTAAACGGGTGAGGAAGGAAGAGGCGGTGAGTTTTGATTTGATTTTGAGCCAGAAAGAAATCTTGTCGAACTACAAGCTGGCCCCTTGTAGAGGGTAAAACCGGAGGCTGGAGTGGCATCACTTGCCCGGCTGGAAAAGCAGACGTACGGTTCGAATTGGCTCACACTGTCACTGCGCAGGTATGTTGTTTTAGGCGCTAACCAAATGTACGTTGTTGTGAGTGGGTGCGCGCCCAGGCACTGTTCAGGGCCTTTTCAAAGTTATCAATCTGCACACTGTTTATTAGTGTTTGTAACATCGACAATAGGAGCTGCTGTTTAAGGTGAGAACCTTGTTTTACTGCATGTATCCAGTCCTTAAAAGAAATGGACAATTTTTGTCCTCTGAAGAAGTGTGGTCTTATTAATGTACAATATACCTAAGATCGGCCATCTCAGTTTTTTAATCAGCCATAGGACTGGGTGTCATTGGCTGTCAGGCATCTATGGCCCTCTGTCTCCGACATATCTGTTCCAAAGATATCAACAACAAGAAAAGGGCTTCCGAAATGTCGATCTTTTTCTTCAACCAAGGGGTCTGTGCTGTCGTGATTGTAATGAGGTCAGCCAGGAGGACGAGTTCCCTGATTTGGGGCTGTTAATCTGGTCCAACGAGGGACCACTGGCTGACAGATATGAACAGGAGTGTAAAAGGTTCTGCTCACTCTGAGAACTGGCTATGAGGAAGCTGGACCAGTGTTAAGAACTTTCCGTATGTGAATAAAGGGTGACTTGGTGACAGATACCAGCCTCTGTGGAGTTATGTCACTATGCACCATGCTTGACAGAGCCCTCTGCCATATCCAACCCATTTCCCCCCACCTTCAGCTCTCACCTCCTTCCCACCGTACTGATTAAGTCCCCTTTGTCCTCGCTTACCATCCCACCAGCATCCATACCCAAAGTCTCATTAGCTGCTATTTCCAACACCTCCAGCAGATGCCACCACCAGACACTTCCTGCCCTCGTCTCCCTTGTGAGCCTTCCACAGGGACCGTTCGCTCTGCGACACCATTGTCCCACTCCACTTCCAACATTTCCCCACACCCCCACAGTACTGTCCCATGTAATCATACAATGTGCCCATTTACCTACCCTGTTGTCATTACCTAAGGCCATAGACACACCCACCAGGTGAACCAATGCTTTCCCTATACTTCTCGTCATTTAATCTAAGTGGAATCGCTGCTCACAATGTGGTCTCCTCTACCTTGGTGTAGCAAAGCATAGACTGGGTAACTGCTTCACATAATAATTGTTCTGTTGCAAAAATGACCCTGGCTTCCAGTTGCCTGTCATTTCAACACACCATTGTGTTCCCTTGCCAACGTTTCTGTCTCAGGCTCGCCAGAGTGCTCCAGCGAAGCTCAGTGCAAGCTGGAAGTACAACATTCTGCTTGGGAACCTTGCAACCTTCTGGATTCAATATCGAGTTTATTGAGAAGTATCTTAGGGCCTGAGCATGTCCTTAACCTAAACCCCACTGACCAGGCCTTGTCTTCACAAACAACCCTTGTCAACTTCTAATGGTTCTCATTGGCAGCTATTCAATCTTCCCAGGCTGATCTTTACCCATTACTTTGTCTGCCCAACTGTTTTTCTCTCTTTCTGGGCTCCATCTCCACCTATTGTTCACTCCTTCCCCTTAGCCCAGCCCCTTCCTGAACACATACATCAGCCTTTTCCTAGCTGCAGTCAGTTATGGAGATGTGTCACTGGACCCAAAACATTAACTGTGCTATCCCTCCACAGATGCTGCCAGACTTGCTGAGATTTTCCAGCAATTTCTGCTTTTCCTTCTTTATTTAACTCTTTAGGTACTAAGATTCACATAAAACATACATTCATTGCAACATTTATTTCTTACATCAACTAACTTAAATTCAATGTTTACTCATTTCATTTAACCACTTTAACTTAATTCACATTTAACCTCAACTGTAACTTTAACTCCAAAAATTTGACTTGAAACAAATACAATAAAAATTCAAGTGATGTGGGTCACTTTGTTCTCATAGATAACAAGCATGGGGCTGGACGAACACAGCAGGTCAAGCAGCATCATGGGAGCAGGAAAACTTGACGTTTTGGGCCTAAACCCTTCATCAGAAATGGGGGAGGGGAAGAGGGTTCAGAAATAAATAGGGAGAGAGGGGGAGGCGGATAGAGGATGGATGGAGGAGAGGATAGGTGGAGAGGAGGCGGACAAGTCGAAGAGGCGGGGATGGAGCCAGTAACGGTGAGTGTAGGCAGGGGGGTAGGGAGGAGATAGGTGAGTCCAGGGAGGACGGACAGGTCAAGGGGGCGGGATGATGTTAGTAGATAGGAGATGGGGGTGTGGCTTGAGGTGAGAGGAAAAACAGGTTAGGGAGGTGGAGATGAGCTAGAGATAAAAGGTACTGCAGATGCTGGAGAATCCGAGATAATAAGCATGGGGCTGGATGAACACAGCAGGTCAAGCAGCATCATAGGAGCAGGAAAACTAGACGTTTCGGGCCTAAACCCTTCATCAGAAATGGGGGAGGGGAAGAGGGTTCTGAAATCTTTCTTTAACCTACAAAGAGACAGGCATAGCTTGGGCCCATGCGGGTACCCATGGCCACCCCCTTTGTCTGTAGGAAGTGGGAGGAATTGAAAGAAAAGTTGTTGAGGGTGAGGACGAGTTCGGCTAAGCGGATAAGGGTCTCGGTGGAGGGGGATTGGTCAGTTCTGCGGGACAGGAAGAAGCGGAGGGCCTTTAGGCCATCAGCATGGGGAATACAGGTGTATAGCGACTGGACGTCCATAGTAAAAATGAGGTGTTGGGGACCGGGGAATTGGAAGTTCTGGAGGAGGTGGAGGGCGTGGGTGGTGTCACGGACATAGGTAGGGAGTTCCTGGACCAAGGGGGTGAAAATGGAGTCTAGGTAGGTGGAGATGAGTTCGGTGGGGCAGGAGCAGGTGGAGACAATGGGTCGACCAGGGCATTCAGGTTTGTGGATTTTGGGGAGGAGATAGAAGTGGGCGGTGTGGGGTTGGGGAACGATGAGGTTGGAGGCGGTGGGTGGGAGGTCACCTGAGGTGATGAGGTTGTGGATGGTTTGGGAGATGATGGTTTGGTGCTCGGGGGTGGGGTCATGATCCAGGGGGCGGTAGGAGGAGGTGTCAGAGAGTTGGCGCCTGGCCTCAGCAATGTAGAGGTCAGTGCGCCATACTACAACTGCCCCTCCCTTGTCCGCGGGTTTTATGGTGAGGTTGGGATTGGAGCGGAGGGACTGGAGGGCTGCACGTTCTGTGGGGGAGAGGTTGGAGTGTTTGAGAGGGGTAGAGAGGTTGAGGCCATTGATGTCTCGACGGCAGTTGGAGATGAAGAGGGAGGGTAGGAGGCCTTGGGGTGGTGTCCAGGAGGAGGGCTTGTGTTGGAGGCGGGAGAAGGGGTCAGTAGAGGGAGGATTAGATTCGCGGTTGGAGAAGTAAGCGTGGAGGCGGAAGTGGCGGAAAAACTGCTCAATATCCAAGCGTGAGCGGTATTCGTTGATATGTGGGTGGAGGGGGACAAAGGTGAGCCCTTTACTGAGGACTGACCGTTCGTCCTCAGTCAGGGGGAGGTCTGGGGGGATGGTGAACACTCGGCAGAGCTCAGTGTTGCTGTCTCCTCTGGAGCTGCTGGCTGTGGAGGCAGTGGGCGGAGCGTTGTCGGCGTCAATAGTGGGCGGGGATACGTCGGTAGTGGGCGGTGTTGCGTCGGCGGTGGGCGGAGTTACGTCGGCGTCGGCACTGGGCGGAGCGTTGTCGGCGTCGGTAGTGGGCGGAGTTACGTCGGTAGTGGGCGGTGTTGCGTCGGCGGTGGGCGGAGGTACGTCGGCGGTGGGCGGAGGTACGTCGGCGGTGGGTGTTGTGTCGGCTTCGGCGTTCTCATGGTTCTTTGTCTCCTCTGAAGATGACTCCAGGGTATGTGTTCTCATATGTTGATACTGAAGGCTCTCCCTGAGGAATACTTTGTTCTGCTAAATTTTATCACAAAATGTGCTTGTCTCCAGAAACGTCTCTGGCATTCAGCCAATGAATTGATCCAAACCTGATCAGTGTTTGATCCCAGCCCATGGAGTTTACTGATAAACAACTGCCAAATGTTTACACCAAATCATAGACAGCCACTGTCTATGCCCCATATAGGGTAATTTTGCACCAGTCTGTCTCACAGACCAGTGTGACATGTCCCTTATTGGAAACTGCAGGTGAAAGCTTAGAGAACGGGTCAGAGCACGTCCTGGCTGCAGCTTTAACCTCAGTCTGAGTTTAATCCAGTTTGACCGAAATTCCCAGCATTCTTGATTGTAGCTCTTAATCAGACTTGTTGCAATTTCTGTTGCTGGCCACCCGACCACAATAGCTACAAGGACTGTGTGATGATCACCTGATCGATACTGTCATGGACAGATGCATCTGTGGCAGGCAGATTGGTGAGGATGAGTGAATATGTTTTTCCCTCTTCTTGGTTCCATCACCTTCTGCTGTTGCCCCTGTCTAACAGCAACGTCCTTTAGGACTCAACCGACTGGATCAGTACTACTGCTATTGACACTCTTGATGATGAACATTGAAATCCCCCACCCACAGTACACTCAGTGCATTTTTCACCCTCCGGGTACTTCCTTCAAGTGTTACTCAACGTGAACAAGCACTGATTCATCAGCCGAGAGTGGACGTGGTAATTAATGGGTGATTTCCTTGTCCATTTTTGACCAGGTGCCATGAGACCTGAAGGTGTCCAGAGTCAATATTGAGAACATCCAAGGCAACTCCGACAGGTAGTAAAGGGGACTTCGAAGGGTTGATAGGGCTGTTTTGCTGTTGTCATTTCATGTGCCTAGGTCGATGCCAGGTTGTCCATACTTTTTCATTCTTTGATTCTTTCAAACTGTCAAGAGCTTAGGGATAATTGTTGTTCAATTAAGTGGGAGCAATGGGCTGAGTATTAGAAAAATACAAGGACACCTTTTTAGCAAGGCTTATACAACTGAATGGTTTGTCAAGCCATTTCAGAGGGAAGTTAAGATTTGACTACATTGTTGTGCATTTCAGGTCAATTTCCTTCCTAAAGGACATCAGTGATCCAGATAGGTTTTTCTGACAGTCAACAATAAGTTCATGCTCATCATGAGACTCTGATTTCCAGAATTTTTAATTGAATTCAAATTCTACCATCTACTACAGCAGGATATAGATGCTGGTACCCAGAACATGTCCTGGAGCAGCCTCTGGATTAATAGTCTAATGATAATACCGCTTGGCTGTCATCCCACAAATTCTAGGTTATTGTTTCAAACCTGATTTAGATGTTGGTTTATTTTATATGTTCAATCAAATTTGTATTTTTCTTAACTTTTTAACTAGTTACTGATGGAAATGATCTACTTTCCACTTCCAGGCATCTTGTATTCGCAATTGGAATTATTTGAAAATCATTTGTTTTACTAAATAACTTGCAAACCTTAACCTTAAATAAAACTCTGCATCATAAATAAAGCTCCAAAGTATTTTTAGTGCAAGAAACAATTAAAAGACACATGCTTGCAAACAAAAAATGGAACTCAGAAGCAGAAAACAAACTGCATTTAATACTTAAAGGCACCTCTCACTTTAAACATGACGTAACCCTACGTTTGTGCATGTGTAGAAAGCTCTCCCCGTAGTGTTTGGGCCACCAATAAAAACAGCCCTTCAAGCTCAGCTGAGGCAGTTTATGGAGAAATTTCCAGGATATTGTAGCTTATGTCATTGTGCTGAAAAAATAGTCAAAAGTCTACTTTCCTAATTTTTGTACAGACATTGTCAAAGTATACTGAACTTCCAAACAATCAGGAGCTTAAGGTTCATTGTACTTCAGTTAAGCAGGAGCAGTTGGCTGAGTGTTAGGAAACTAAGTGTTAACTTTTCATTCATGTTGCAGTTTTTCAGTCAGCAGTTCTGTGTAAGGGCATTAAGACCCTAGTGCAACCATATAATGATATTACAGAGCTGTACATCCACTGGGTATAAATACCACAGTGTGAGCAAAATTAGAACAGACTAGAATGATGACTAGAATGTGAGACTGTTTGGAAGATATTCAAAGAGAACATGGACTTGAATGCATGATGAAGAAAAATTAGTCATTACCTAATGTAACTATAAAGCAGGGCCTGGTATATGATAACCATATATAATAGTATTCAGGAAGAAAGATAATAGTGTTACTTTGAAGTCAAATCCTGACAATATTTACATGCATTTGGGAAGGCAGGGAACAATCAGGGATAATCAGCCTGGCTTTGTGTGTGGGAGGTCATGTCTTACTAACTTGATTGAGTTTTTGAAGAGGTGACAAAGAAGATTGAAGGCACAGCAGTAAACATTGTCTATATGGACTTCAGTAAAGCATTTGACAAGGTTCCGCGTGGTAGAATGGTTAGTAAGGTTAGATCATATGGGGTCCAGGAATATCTTGCCAATTGTGTACAAAATTGACTTGAAAGTAGGAGACAGAGGGTGGTGGTAGCGAAAAGTTTTTCTATGACCTGTGGTGTGCCACAAGGATTGGTGCTGGTTCCATTGCTTTTCATCATTTGTACAAATTATTTGATGTGAATATATGAGGTATGCTCAGTAAGTTTGCAGATGGCACCAAACTAGGTGATGTGGTGGACAGTGAAGAAGATTATCTCTGAGTGTAGCAAGACCTTGCCTAGATGGGCCAATGGGCCGAGGAGTGGCAGATGGAGTTTAGTTTAGATGAATGTGAGGTGTTGCATTTTAGTAAGGCAAGCCAGGGCAGGACTTATGTAGTAAATCGTAGGGCCCTGGGGAGTGTTGCTGACCAAGGAGACCTAGGGGTGCAGGTGCATAGTTCCTTGAAAGTGGATTCACAGGTAGACAGGATGGTGAAGAAGGCGTTTGATGTGCTTGCCCTCATTGGTCATGACACTGAGTATAGGAGTTGGAATATCATGTTACAGCTATACAGGGCATTGGTTAGGCCACTTTCGGAATACTGCTGTACCACATGGGAAGAATATCAGATTGTGTGCCATGCAAACAACAGTTGAGAAGTAATTGTTTTTGACTGGCACCCCAGCAGCTTTTGATCAATATTTTACATCAAGAACAAACAGAACGCTGGCCAGATAAAGCAAATCTGGTCACCCTTCTATAGGAAGGATGTTGTTAAATTTGAGAGGATGCAGAAGAGAATTACAAGGATGTTGCTGAGATTGGAGGGCTTATGCTATAGGGAGAGGCTGAATAGGCTGGGGCGTTTTCCCCTGGAGCATTGGAGGCTGAGGAGCCACCTTATAGAGGTTTATAAAATCATGAGGGGCTTGGATAGAGTGAATAGCCAAGGTCTTTTTTGCAGAGTAGGGTAGAGGATGTAAGTTTAAGGTGATGGGAAAGATTTGAACAGGACCTGAGGGCTAACTTCATGCAGAGGGTGGTGCATATCTGGAATGAGCTGCCAGGGGAAGTGGTAGAGGCGGGTTCATATACAACATATAAAAGGCACCTGTTTGGTATATGAATAGGAAGGGTTTAGAGGGAAATGGGCTAAATGCTGACAAATGGGACTAGGTTAGACTGGGATGTTTGGTTGGTGCAGAAGGGTTGAACTGGAGGGCCTGTTTCTGTACTGTATGACTCTATGACTCTACAACAGTCCTTGACTTTGCCTTCTTCTTGGCCAGTGTTTAATGAACCCAAACACACAATATGAAATCAAAACACCTGGTAAATGATAGGCAAGTAAGGAGTGAGGTTGGTCAAAACTTCTCAAATATCACTAGTGGTACCTCATTGTTGCTGGCAGGGCTGGCATTTATTGCCATCCCCAACTGCCCTTGAGAAAGTGGTGGTGAGATGCCTTCATGCACTGCCACAGTCCATTTGGTGTAAGTAGACCCATAATGCCATGAGTGAGGGAGCTCCAGGGTTTTGATCCAGTGATACTGAAGGAATGGCACTCAATTTCCCAGCCAGGATGGTGAGTGGCTTAGAGGGGAATTTTCAGGTGATGGTTTTCTCACCCAAATCATTGTGATTTCAACATTTTGAGCAAGAAAGGCAAGTTTTATTCAATAACTTAGAAGTCTCTTTTGGCATGCATTTTGATATAGTCAAAAGACGAGCAGTCATCTTTAATATAGTCAAGAAAACATTGAATCTTATGCTATGTCTCCTGACATTATGAAAAGGTTCAGATTACACAAGCAGAAACTTTTTGCACATACAAACTTTGTGAACTGACCTCCCAGTGAAAAACATGCTGACTCCCAAATAAGCACATTAGATATGAGGGAACAGGATGGAATGATGTCACTGGAAACGCTAGGAGGTGTACTGCACATGTGTACGGAGAGTATTTTCAAGCTGTCAGCAGACATTCCCTGAATCTTATTGACTGACTCCCTATTTTGGGAAAATTTCTATCCACAGACCATTCAGCCGTATTGGGGAACAAAACTTTCATTCATCTCTGACAGCGCCATATTGAAAAGTAAACTTTACATTAAAAACAGCATTTAGAGCAGCAGAAACATTAATAACTTTCAGTTATATTAATAACTTTGTGCTACAAAAACAATCTTTACAACAACAAAGATTCACTAAGAATTTTAATCAACAAAGAATACAACAGGACAACAAAATGTGTGTAATACAAGGAGATCAAAATCCTAATAATGATCATCCAATCAATAACATAACAACATCAAGTGCTTATCATCAATAAGATGTCATTTGTGACAAAATTGCCCTTGGCCTCTTAGTTGGATCAGTTGGTGAACTTCTTCAATCAAAAGAGGATCCAACTCTAGAAAGAGCTGCCTTAATAACAGGATCTTGAAAACTGCCAAAGAGGTATTACACAGCAAATGTAAATTTAATTCAGAACATTCTACAAGAGGGTGGATGATGTAAAACACTGACATCTAATCTGAACAATATGCTGCACGTGACAGCGTCAACGTGAAACTCTAAGCAATTGAATACGACGGTATCTTGTCACCGATGTGTTTCCAAACTCTTACATCAATGAGGACAAAACTGTCTAACCTTCCAAAATTAATATTGTAGAGAAAAAGGTCACTTCTCAAAGTTGTGAGTCAGTCTGAACAATAAACCAAGCACTAAATTAAATGAAATTGTCTCTGACCAATATTCAGACTCATACTTTGGAACAGCTCCTTAAAGAACAGGTCAGTACTGCAATAGAATACATTTCTTGCCATTCCCAAGGAGGATTTAAACAGTTGCCTGATGTAGATTTGACAGAAGTTGTCTATATATTGTCATCCCACCAAATTTAAACTTGATACTTTTGCCAGCATCATGGGTCAGTGGTTAAGGCAAATGAAATAAAATTTGGGATGGGGTGTTGTGTGAGTGTATTAGAAACTTGGAGTAACTTTGTGATGATGTTAAGAAACTGCATTGAGGATAAATACTACAGTGCAAGTGGAGTTAAACAGATGAGGGCAATCTGCCTGGAAGAAACACAAATAGCACAGGGACATGAACACAAAATGACGAAAGATTAGTTATTACCTAATGTAACTCTAAGTCAGATTATAGGTCTACCGTGTATTAAAGTATAATAAATAGTGTTACTTTGAAGTCCAAGCCTGAAGACTGACCTTGACAGTGACTTCTCCTTGACCAGCCTGCCTCAAACCCAACTCACATTGATTGGTTTGAAATCAGACTAAAAGAAGCAGCAAATAAACAATGTTTGCAATTCTAAAAAGTTACATCTTCCCATTCTCTCATCAGTGCTCAATGCAGCCAGCGTATTAATCCCAGATCATAAAGCCAAAAACTTCTGTTTTTCAATTTAGACATTAATAGATTTGTGGTTGCACATGACATCAAGGTATGTGGGTACAAAGCAGGAATATGGAGTTAAGGTCGATGATCAGCCCTGACCCAGGTTAGCACAGCAGGCCTAGTAGCTGAATGGTACTAGGTCAACACAGTACTCCTGCTCTATAATCCTATGTTTTAAATTCAATCTTACCTTTTTTTAGGCCACAAGTTTCAAGATGTCAAAGAAGCTGTTGCTCTTAGACGTTGACTGTGGGGTGGATGACGCACAAGCAATTATGATGGCTCTTGCAGCTCCTAATGTGCAGATCCTGGGTATAACATGCACTCATGGAAATACAAGCATTGAAAATGTGTGCAAGAATGTATTTCGAGTGCTAAAAGTTTGCCAGAGGACGGAGGTATGTGATGGCAATTGTGCTCAAGGGTACTGTGTGCTATATATTACATTTGGCTCTTTGAGGGTGCTCTGTCATTCAATGTGGTGATGGCTGACTTTTTTATTCACTTGTGGGACATGTGAGTTGTGGCAGGATCAGCATTTCAGTGCCTATCCCTAGTTGAGCTTGAGAAGGTGGAAATGAACTGCCCTCTTGAACTGTTACGGTCTTTGTGCTATGGGTAGACCCACAACGCTGCCAGTGAGAGAATCCAACTCAGTACCTTGTTCCCGCATTCTTCCCAAACCATTTGAGACCCTTCGTTCTAAGAACTATGCATTAACAACATTTAAAAGACATTTGGACGAATACATGGATAGTAAAGAGTTAGAAGGATATGGGTCAAGTGCAGGGAAATGTGGATGGACATTTTGGTCGGCATGGACCCACTTGGGCTGAATGGCCTGTCTTTGTGCTGTAGGACTCTATGACTCTATGACTCGATGATCCTAGACTCTCCCACAAGAGAAACCAACCTTTCTGCGCCTACCATATGAAGTCTCTTAAGAATCTTGAATGTTTCAATAAGGTTGCTTCTCATTCTTCTAAATTCCAGTGAGCACAGACTCAATCTACTCAACCTATCCTTATAAGACGGTTACTCCATACCTGGAATCAGCCTAGTGAACATTCTCTGGACTGTCACCAGTGCCAGTACACCTTTGCTCAGATAAGGGGACCAAAACAGTTCGCTGTATTCCAGCTGTGGTCCGACTAGTGCCTTGTATAGTTTTTAAAAAGCTCCCTACTTCCTCTCCATTTCCTTTGAAATAAAGACCAACATTCAACTTGTTCTCCCTATTACCCATTGAACTTGGATGTTAGTCTTTTGTGACTCATGGATGAAAACTCCTAAATCCCTCTGTTCTGTAGATTTTTGCCAATTTTGGAAAAGTAAAAGTGATTGCTGCACATTGTTTGTGGAGGCAAAGTCCTTTCTTCATGTTGAGAATGACCCCCGTATTGTTGTGCACCACGATCACTGTGCTAAATGAGATAGTCTTTGAACTGACCGAGCTACTCAAGACTCGGCATCCACGAGCTGCTGTGGTCCATTCGCAGCAGCAACAGCAGAATTGTACTGAAACACAATTCACAACCTCATGGCCCTCACGGGAAAAAAAAACTGCCCCAAAATTCCTGAGCCTAGGAAGGCAGAACCAAAGTGGATTGTATATGGTGCTGGGAAATTGAATTAGGAGGGGTGTCTGAATTTGAATGCAAATTTCTGACAGATGAGATGAATGCAGAAACAGTGAACTGATGTTTGTGATTAAAAATCTCAACTGGTCAAAATCTCCTGTGGCCAATATAAGGAATGCCTGCCTCATGCAGCGACCGGTGTCAGTTATAAGCTTACACTGCCAACTAATCACAGACTGATTGCTTTCCAAAAAGCAGCAGAAAGGGTTTTTTAAAATCATTTCCCTCCACCCAAAGTAAAAAGAATCAAGCCCCCGGGATGGGTAGAACACAAGCAGTGTGAAAGCTTATACGGTCACCCACCTCCTCTCTATAAGTCACCTTTTGTTACAGTTAAGGATGAGCCAGTTTGTGGCCAGAAACCCTGCCTTAGTAACACAAGGCTTTGAAGTCCAGAACCGTAAATTTATGTGATATCATTCTATGTAACAACCATTACATTTCAATCCCATGAATTTTGTTAAAGATTTTTTTATCCTTCATGATTGCAGATTCCTGTATATCGTGGTGCAGATGCATCTATTCTGGAAGATCAGCTAAATGGTGGCCAGTACCATGGAAAGGATGGTCTAGGTGATGTTCCAGATTGTAATGCTCCAGGTTTGGAACACATACAAGCTGAACACGCAGTAAATGCCATCATAAGAACAGTCACTGAACATCCTGGTCAGGTAAGATGTATATGCTTTAGGAAATACAATTCGGTATTTCAGAGAATACAGAGAACAGGAGACATTTCAGTTCTTGAAACCTGTTCCATCATTCAATTAGCTCATGACTGATACATAACAACACACCTTGACACTGTATTACTTAATGTTACCTAACAAAAATATGTAAATTAGTTTTTTAAATTTTCAATTTACTTATTCTCCAAAACTTGTAAGGTGATAAATTGCCAACTTAGTCAAGACTTTATACAGTACAGTACTCTCTGAGATCACCACTGAACACCCTAGCTCTAATTCTAAAGTAATACCATCCTTGTTTTGAACTTAATCTTAAAAGAGATTAAAAAAATACAGTTTCCTATTGCACAAGTCCATTGTGACAGGCTACTGTTGTGGGTAAATCACCACAAACTATCTTTAATTCAGCTACTTATAATGAAATCTCACAGACAATCAAAAACTGAAACAATGATTGAACCTTTAAGGCATGTAGCACCTAAATTAGGACGCCTCACATAAGCAAGTTAAGCCTCACAATTCAATTAGGCTATTAGCTGATTCATGGTGGAATTTAGCTATGAGTCCAACCAACAGTGTTGCCTCTGATGTCCAGGGTTTGATTCTTGTGCAGTGTTGTTCTTCAAAGTTCTGCTGCTGAAAAGTTCTGGTATTGGATTCTTATTTTTTTTTAATCTTCATATCTGTGCAGTGACATTATTGGTGATCATTTGGATTCTTTCATCCAAAATATTGATTACTGTTCTGGAGTTTTTGAGTCTGCAGCTTACTTCCTTATCAGAAGTAACTCCTCTGTTCCTTGTTACACTTGGTCTTAACTGTCTGTTGAAAACCCAGCATGTCTTAAAATTAACACCTTAAATTCTTTAGCAATCAGTCATTTGTCCTTCTGGCATAAGGCAGCCTGTTATCAAACAGGTGTCAAAACAGTTTTGTTCATATTGCCTTGACTCCTTATATTCCCAGACATGGCTAATTGCTTTCAATCCCCTATGTAACTGCTTCTCTTTGTCCCTTTACAGCTTATTCCAGACAGAGTTATTGCTTCCCTTGTGTTTATTTGTGTTGACTCTGTCAATCCATGAACAGTTATTAAACTTCTGAAGTTTACAATATCATACCAATGTGACTTCTGTATCTCTCAGTCACTTTGATCAGTATTTATTTATTACTCAACAGGTCTCACTTGTGGCTACTGGCCCCCTGACCAATGTTGCTCTGGCATTTAAAATGGACCACACCTTTCCATCGAAGTTAAAGCATTTATACATCATGGGAGGAAACATGGAAAGTATGCTAAAGAGCTAATTGCATCATTCTTAAGTGTGGGTTGCATCACACCTGAACCTGACTACATCCTCACCTGATATTGAATATATATACTTGCAGTAGTCCAGGCTTGGGAATCATTTTTATCCATCTGTCCTAATTACAGTGCTACGTTGATTGATGTAAGCTAATAACCAGAGCAAGCAGAGATTCAAGCTGATCGTTTCCTGATCATCACAATACAGCAGCCCTTCATGTGTGCACTCATTCAATGAGACATTGGGGAAACTCACAAAATAATATTTTCTAGTTTAGAGTATAGGACATTTATCTTGTTATATGCAATTGATTCTGTATTCCTATTGTATGCAATTTTCTTAATGCCTGGGCTATTTTATAGTAATCCATTTTCATATTTTCTCACTCATCTTTGTCTCACCAGAACTCATCATCTTGTGTATCTTTGGACCATATTATCATGCTGAACAGACAGCAGTTTCCTGTGCTAGTAAACTACATCTGGAAAAACAGTATTCCTGCAGATAGTAGCTTTTACAAATTTATTCTGCCATAAATACCTTCTAGATTTTATGGCATCAAGCATTCTCATGAGCATTCTGAGTACTTTTTTGAGTTTATTGTCTTTGCCCTTTATCAGCTTCTAAAACAGCATGATCCAAATATTGCAGAAGCACCTGTCTGCAATGTTTTCATGAAGGTGGTCTGCTAGCACAGTCAGGGAGAAGAAGGTTATTATAAATGAACTATTTCATCATCAATTTTTTCCATTCAATATAATTGCATATATGAACACAAAATATTGAGTATATTACAATTCTATCTCTATCAGCGTGTTGCCATACCTTCCGGGCTTAGCCTGATCAAGTTTAAATCTTCAAAGTCAAGGTCAGCTCAGGGGTAGTATTTTGTAACCAATACTGCATCTAACTCGCCCCATGGAAACATTTTCAGAATTTCTGAAATGTGACAATGGAATCGTTGTGTATTTGATTTCCTAAAGAGTGTGCATTTGATATTTAGGCTATTGAAAATTCCATCCAATATTGACATTTATCAATCAATATCGAGTATTTATTTTCACCAGACTGTTAAATGTGCCTGGATCAGGAAGTTGACATTGTAATGAATTAATTTCATTTCACGTTTTTATCTTTGACAGGCAGGGGGAATGTTGCGATCTGCTCTGAATTTAACTTTGCATCAGATCCTGAAGCAGCTTATATTGTCTTGAATCATTTTGCTTGCCCCATGTATATAGCGACTTGGGAATACTGTCTTCGTCATGTACTGCCTTGGGTAAGCTGTTGAAAAAATTATCTTAAATGTAAAATCATGTTCATTGAATGCATATTATTATAGAAATTCTTATTTCTATATATATGGTTAGTGTAATTTGTTGTAAACTTGGATTTTTGTTTTCTGTTTTTAACATGTGGATTTTCAGTGTGTTTGAAGTTGATAACTAACTGTAGCCAAGGTGAGATACCGCTGAGGCCAGGTGCCAACTCTCCGACACCGCCTCCTACCGCCCGCTGGATCATGACCCCACCCCCGAGCACCAAACCATCATCAACCTCATCACGTCAGATGACCTCCCACCCATCGCCTCCAACCTCATCGTTCCTAAACCCCGCACCGCCCGCTTCTATCTCCTTCCCAAAATCCACAAACCTGAATGCCCTGGTCGACCCATTGTCTCCGCCTGCTCCTGCCCCACCGAACTCATCTCCATCTACCTAGACTCCATTTTCACCCCCTTGGTCCAGGAACTCCCTACCTATGTCCGTGACACCACCCACGCCCTCCACCTCCTCCAGAACTTCCAATTCCCTGGTCCCCAACACCTCATTTTTACTAGGGACATCCAGTCCCTATACACCTGTATTCCCCATGCAGATGGCCTAAAGGCCCACTGCTTCTTCCTGTCCCACAGAACTGACCAATCCCCCTCCACCGACACCCTCATCCGCTTAGCTGAACTCGTCCTCACCCTCAACAACTTCTCTTTCAACTCCTCCCACTTCCTACAGACAAAGTGGGTGGCCATGGGTACCCGCATGGGCCCAAGCAATGCCTCTCACCTATCCCCTCCTCCCACCTCAAGCCCCACCCCTATCTCCTATGTACTAACATCATCCCGCCCCCTTGACCCGTCTGTCCTCCCTGGACTGACCTATCTCCTCCTCCCCTCCGCCACCAGCCCCCCCCCCCCACCTACACTCATCTTTACTGGCTCCATCCCCGCCTCCTCGACTTGTCTGCCTCCTCTCCACCTATCCTGTCCTCTATCCATCTTCTATCCGCCTCCCCCTCTCTCCCTATTTATTTCAGAACCCTCTTCCCCTCCCCCATTTCTGATGAAGGGTCTAGGCCCGAAACGTCAAGCTTTCCTGCTCCTATGATGCTGCTTGGCCTGCTGTATTCATCCAGCTCCACACCTTGTTATCTTGTAGCCAAGGTGATTTCTTTTGAAACATATTTGAGGCCGTGCGTTAGAACTACTTGTTTTTTGTGCATGTTGGCAGGATTAGTGACCTAACAAGAATATCTAACTCCAGTTTAGAAGGAGAGTTTTTTTTCAAGCCCCAGGAAAGGATCGATAGCTTTGAACTTTTTTTTAGCTTTACTTAGAATTTTGAATACTCCTGTGAAGTTCTTCGATAAAGATTGCTGTATAAACGAATATTTTTGAGATGGAAAGGTGATACTAGATTATTTTAGAGCAAGGATTTAGTTACAGTCATGGACAAGAACTGTTGAGATAAAGTCCTGAAGAAGTTACTTAAAGTACATTTAAACTCAGATATCCAATAGTTCCAGGAAGAAGCTACTTGTAGTTGTAATCTATGAATTAAACGAACCAACAAATTAGAGGTGGGGACACTGGTGTGAGTACTGGATGATTTTGCATACTATACTGACGCTATTCCTCTTCTATTTCAATTTATAAAGGAGAGCTTTGGGGATTGATGGGATTATACTTTGTGTGTTTAAAAAGATTCGAATTTATGTTATAAATAGACAGCTTGATTTATTCTGTTTTATCATCATTTATTTTGTTAGTAAACTTTTTTTATTGTTAAAGCAAAATCTGCAGCTTTTTGTACTCGTACTCCAGCAGGATACCACTTTGTTAGAATCAAAACAAATCAAAATGTTATCTGTCAAGCCAAGTTTTAATCTGGGATCTGACTTAACTGGTAATAATATCAGCTGAGATCATAACAATGCGTGCACAAGTCTTTTGATTTGGAAAGTAAAGAAATTGCTGATGGACATGACATGCATCCCAGATGAAAGTAGTGTGCTCTGCTGTGGAGGTTGATAATTAGACTCATTTCCCCTGCTGGTTTTTATTAACCTAAAGAGAGGAAGAGCAAAGTTATACTGCCAGAGGGTAATTACAAGAAGTAACAGCAGTTGGCTGATGCTGGGATCTTAGGAGTGAATTGTTAGGCTTCAATGTAATGTACAAGATTTCAATCTAATAGTAAAATTTGCATCAGGAGGGAAATGCAGATGTTTCAATGCACCACATGTTTATTATTAGTTTAAGAGAGAACTCGAACAAATCACATCTGGGATCTTTAGAAGTGAACCTGTGATGTTTTGCACCTGTACGTTTATTAAATATCACATTAAGGTTACAAGGTAGCGTTTTTGATGATTTATTTATTTGCTTATTCCTTGATTTATTCAGTACAAAACATCTCAGATAAGAAGAAGCATTCCTGTTTCTAACCAGAAAACATTTCTTGCATTTCTACAATGCCTCTGTGATACAAAATCCCGCTGCCCTTTCACGGGCATGATTTGTCTGCTACTTAGATCCACTTTTTCACATGGTCTTACTTGAGTGCCATTGTGCTGTCATCTCCTCTGCTTTCACCAACCCATCCAACTCCCTGTTCTCCTACGATCCTCTTGAAAACCTTTTGACTCATCCCAATATCACCTTCTTTAGGTTAGCATTCATTTTTTCCACACACATGTACAAACTATCCTGAGACGTTGCTATCTGTATTAAAAACACTATATAAATGCAAGTTATTTTTGCTGAACTGAGTTTCATTTCGATATTTCATGCAAGTAGGCCATTTGGCCCTTCATGCCCTTGCCAGCTTATTGACAGTGCTATTGATGGTTAAAGCTGCTACTCCTTCCTCTAATTGCTCATTTCCAAAGCTATTGCTGACAGCGAGAGTTCAGGACAAGAAAGCAGTGAAAACATTGGCATTTCAGCACCTTCAGGACCGACAATATTGCATTATCAGAACTGCAGCTTCAGATTGCACACGGATCTGGACCATGAACACCAAATCAAGTGCAACAGAGGAATGAGCAGGGCAGCCAGGGACTGGGCACTCAGTCAGTGGGTGAGTTTGGGAGTGTCTACTTTAGACAGCACAAAGGCCACAAGCATTGACTGTCAACAAGAGAATAGGTTTGGGAGCAGGACAGGCTGTGGCAGAATGATTGGCGAAAAGTGGGGTGTTAGGGAATGGGAGATGTCCACAATAGCACCGATTGAGTCGCACATCATTATGTCAGCCAGACATGAAACAAATTTAAAATGGATCTTGCCAGATTAAACAAGGATAGATGCTCCATTAACAAGCCACATTAAACCAAACAATGTTAAATGGGGGCCATGATAAATTGGGAGTTACTGTAATTTCACTACACTACCCTCAACATTCTCTGCTAGTACATCAACTAACTCAATCAAGTTAATCAAATACAATTTGTCTTTAGCAAATCTGCTGATTTTGAAGATTAGCTCGCACTTTTCCAAATGACAATTAATTTTGTCCTGGTTTGTTGACTTTAAAATCACCCAGACTAAGCTGTTCTTGCTAGTTTTCACCCTATCCTCTTTTTAAAACAGGGGGCAGGATTTGCAGTCCTTTGGACCATTATCAGCTCGCCATCCCAACCCCATATCTGAGGCTGATTGAAAGATTGTGGTTACAGCCTGTCACTTTTTTACTCTCCTCTGTTGAATGAACGAGGACTGCCAACATTTAAGTCCATTGTCTTTCCCTGTTTTTGTTCGGTACAATTTTATTCCCGTTGTCTCTTTCTTTACAGCTACATAGGCAACATCCTTGTCTCATTTAGTAAATCACGCATTCCTCTGTGTGCTCATCAATCATCTCATTTTGACCCATACTTTCATTGGGTGGACTATTGCTATTTATGTGCTTATAACAAAATTTTGGTTTCTTTTTATGTTAACCACTAATCTATTTCCAAACTCTCTTTTTGCTGTTTTATCCCTTAATATAAACCCTCTCTCCACTTTTTCTCCTTACCTTGACAACAGATTTATTTATTTGTCACATGTACTAAATATAGCAATATATAAGTACAGCGAAAAGTGCACAAAGTCACCTATCACTTGGTTACAAAAACCAGAATTAAAAGACTTAACAGAGCCAAAAGATAAGTAAGAGAAGAAGAAAAGTCCAGACCTCAGACTCCCAAGTCCCATCTCCATAATGATACAGGTGCCGCTCCAATCACTAGGACATCCAGGAGGCTGCCACCGTGCGAAAGGCCCATTCTCACTGCCAACTGCTGCCCCCTCACCGCCCCCACTCTCACCGCCCACCGCCCCCCTCACCGACTCCACTCTCACCGCCTACTGCCCCCCTCACCAGCCTCGCTGTCACTGCTAAACCGGTCTTGATCTGCCGACATTGCTCCGCCCCACGCTTGATCCACCGTTGCTGCAGGACACGGCCTGCACATTCAGCTCCTGTCACATGGTTCCCAGTTACAACCCGACCCATTCCCGGCTCCTTAGGTAGGTGGTTAAAAGGGTAGGGTGTTGGTGGGTGTTAGAATTAGTGCAGAGAGGAGAGAGAAGAAGAAGAAGAGAAAAGGGAAAAGGGAAAAGGAAAGGGAACTGGTGAGCAGCGTGGTGCTCTGAATGGAGACACTTACCCTGCTGCCGTCTTGCATCTGTACCTTACAATTATCCTCAGCCTCCCTTTCTGTCTCATTTTAACATCTATGTCTTTATTCATCTCGGCAGTTGAGCTTTAGATAATCTTGCTTTGCCCATCTTGGGAATTTGTCTACTTGAAATATATTCTCATTGAAGGGCATCTCGTCGTTGAGTTAATGTTTTGCCAATTAATATTAGATCACAATACACTAGGGCCAGATCTAATTCCAACTCTGTTAATTTAGAACCCGCTGTGTTTAGGTGGATTTTGAGTGAGAAAGCTGATATTGTCCTAGTAGTTCATGGAGTAATGGGTAACTATCCACATGGCTAGCTAACTAAAAACAGGAAGTAGGCAGAAATGTGTAAGAACAAAGAACAAAGAAAATTACAGCACAGGAACAGGCCCTTCAGCCCTCCAAGCCTGCACCGATCCAGATCCTCTATCTAAACCTGTCACCTATTTTCCAAGTTTCTATATTCCTCTGCTCCCTGCCCATTCATGTATCTGTCTAGATACATCCGAAATGACGCTATTGTGCCCACCTCTATCACATCCGCTGGCGATGCGTTCCAGGCACCCACCACCCTCTGTGTAAAAGAACTTGCCACGCTTACCTCCCTTAAGTTTTTCCTATCTCACCTTGAAATTGTAACCCCTAGTAATTGAGTCCCCCACTCTGGGAAAAAAGCTTCCTGCTATCCACCCTGTCTATACCTCTCATGATTTTGTAGACCTCAAATCAGGTCCCCCCTCAACCTCCGTCTTTCTAATGTAAATAATCCTAACCCACTCAACGTCTCTTCATTGCTAACATCGTCCATACCAGGCAACATCCTGGTGAACCCCCTCTGCACCCTCTCCAGAGCATCCACATCCTTTTGGTAATGTGGTGACCAGAACTGTACGCAGTATTCCAACTGTGGTCGAACCAAAGTCCTATACAACTGTAACATGACCTGCCAACTCTTGTACTCAGTACTCCGTCCGATGAATGAAGGCATGCCGTATGCCTTCTCGACCTGCGTTGCCACCTTCAGGGTACAATGGACCTGAACATCCAGATCTCTCTGTGCATCAATTTTCCCCAGGGCTTTTCCATTTATCGTATAGTTCGCTCTTGAATTAGATCTTCCAAAATGCATCACCTCGCATTTGTCTGGATTGAACTCCATCTGCCATTTCTCCGCCCAACTCTCCAATCTATCTATATTCTGCTGCATTCTTCAACAGTCCCCTTCACTATCTGCTACTCCACCAATCTTAGTGTCATCTGCAAACTTGCTAATCAGACCATCTATACCTTCCTCCAGATCATTTATGTATATCACAAACAACAGTGGTCCCAACACGGATCCCTGTGGAACACTATTTTGAGAAACTCCCTTCCGTTACACCTCTCTGTCTCCTGTTGCCCAGCCAGTTCTCTATCCATCTAGCTAGTACACCCTGGACCCCATGCAACTTCACTTTCTCCATCAGCCTACCATGGGGAACCATATCAAATGTCTTACTGAATTCCATGTATATGGCATCCACAGCCCTTCCCTCATCTATCAACTTTGTCACTTCCTCAAAGAATTCTATCAAGTTGGTAAGACATGACCTTCCCTGCACAAAACCATGCTGCCTATCACTAATAAGCCCATTTTCTTTCAAATGTAAATAAATCCTATCCCTCAGTATGTTCGCCAGCAGCTTTCCCACCACTGATGTCAGACTCACCGGTCTATAATTACCTGGAATATCCTCGCTACCCTTCTTAAACAAGGGGACAACATTAGCAATTCTCCAGTCCTCTGGGACCTCACCCATGCTCAAGGATGCTGCAAAGATATCTGTTAAGGCCCCACCTATTTCCTCTCTCGCTTCCCTCAGAAACCTTGGATAGATCCCATCTGGACCTGGGGACTTGTCCACCCTAATGCCTTTTAGAATACCCAACACTTTCCCCCTCCTTATGCCAACTTGACCTAGACCTTGTCCCTAATCTCAACATCCATCATGTCCCTTTCCTCAGTGAATACCGACGCAAAGTACTCATTAGAATCTCACTCATTTTCTCTGACTCCTCGCATAACTTCCCTCCTTTGTCCTTGAGTGGGCTAACCCTTTCTCTAGTTACCCTCGTGCTTCTTATGTATGAATAAAAGGCTTTGGGATTTTCCTTAACCCTGTTTGCTAAAGATATTTCATGACCCCTTTTAGCCCTCTTGTTTCAGATTTCCCAATACTCTTCCAAAGCTTCGTCTGTTTTCAGTCACCTAGACCTTATGTATGCTTCCTTTTTCCTCTTTGCTAGTCTCACAATTCCACCTGTCATCCATGGTTCCCTAATCTTGCCCTTTCTATCCCTCATTTTCACAGGGACATGTCTGTCCTGCACTCTCATCAACCTCTCTTTAAAAGCCTCCCACATATCAAATGTGGATTTACCCTCAAACAGCTGCTCCCAATCCACATTCCCCAGCTCCTGCCGAATTTTGCTACTCCCCCAATTCAGCAGTCTTCCTTTAGGACCACTCTCGTCTTTGTCCATCAGTATTCTAAAACGTATCGAATTGTGATCACTATTCCCAAAGTAATCCCCTACTGAAACTTCAACCACCTGCCTGGGCTCATTCCCCAACACCAGGTCCAGTATGGCCCCTTCCCGAGTTGGACTATTTACATACTGCTCTAGAAAACCCTCCTGGATGCTCCTTACAAATTCTGCTCCATCTAAACCCCTAACACTAAGTGAATCCCAGTCAATGTTGGGAAAATTAAAATCTCCCATCACCACCACACTGTTGCTCCTACTTCTTTCCATAACCTGTCTACATATTTGTAGCTCTAGCTCACGCTTGCTGTTGGGAGGCCTGTAATACAGCCCCAACATTGTTACCGCACCCTTCCTATTTCTGAGCTCTGCCCATATTGCCTCATTGCTCGAGTCCTCCATAGTGCCCTCCTTCAGCGTAGCTGTGATATCTTCTTTGACCAGTACTGCAACTCCTCCACTCCTTTTACCTCCCTCTCTATCCCGCCTGACGCATCTATATCCTGGGATATTTAGTTGTCAATCTTGTCCTTCCCTCAACCAAGTCTCAGTAATAGCAATAACATCATACTCCCAGGTACTAATCCAAGCCCTAAGTTCATCTCCCTTACCTACTACACTTCTCACATTAAAACAAATGCACCTCAGACCACCTGTCCCTTTGCGTGCATCATCTGCTCTCTGCCTACTCTTCTCCTTAGTCACACTGACTTCGTTATCTAGTTCCTTACAGGCTTTAGTTACTACCTCCTTACTGTCCACTGACCTCCTCATTTGGCTCCCATGCCCCTGCCACATTAGTTTAAACCGTCCCCAACAGCATTAGCAAAGGCAGCCCCTAGGACATTGGTTCCAGTCCTGCCCAGGTGTAGACCGTCCGATTTGTAATAGTCCCACCTCCCCCAAAGCCGGTCCCAATGTCCCAAAAATCTGAACCCCTCCCTCCTGCACCATCTCTCAAGCCACTCATTTATCCTGCCTATTCTTTCATTTCTACTCTGACTAGCACGAGATTACTACCTCTGAGGTCCTACTTTTTAACTTGGCTCCTAACTCCCTAAATTCTGCTTGTAGGACCTCATCCTGTTTTTTACCTGTATCATTGGTGCCTATATGCACCACGACAGCTGGCTGTTCGCCCTCCCCCTTCAGATTGTCCTGTAGTCGATCTGAGGCATCCCTGACCCGTGCACCTGGGAGGCAACATACCATTCGGGAGTCTCGTTTTTGACCACAGAACCGCCTATCTACTCCCCTTACAATCGAATCTCCTATGACTATAGCCCTTCCACTCTTTTCCCCGCCCTTCTGTACAGCAGAGCCAGCCACGGTGCCATGAACCTGGCTACTGCTGCCTTCCCCTGGTGAGCCATCTCCCCCAACAGTATCCAAAACGCTATACCTGTTTTGGAGGGAGACGACTGCAGGGGACATCTGCACTGCCTTCCTGCTTTTTTTTTCTGCCTTTTGGTCACCCATTCCCTTTCTCCCTCAGCAATCCTAATCTGCGGTCTGACCAATTTGCTGAACGTGCTGTCAATGACTTCCTCAGCATCGTGGATGCTCCAAAGTGAGTCCATCCGCAGCTCCAGAGCCGTCATGCGGTCTAACAAGGGCTTCAGCTGGACACACTTCTTGTACGTGTAGGAGTCAGGGACATCAGCCGCGTCCCGGAGCTCCCACATTGAGCAAAAGGAGCATAACACGGGTCTTTGTGTAATTGTTGCAACTAATCGTGTGCCACAGGTGTTAGTGCTGGGCCTCAAATTTTTACAATAAAACTTAGATGAAGGCACTAATGGAATAGATATGATATTTGCTGATGACCAAAGGGAAAGTGCTTTGTGAAAAGAACACAAGGAAGCTACAAGGGAATATAACTTGGTTAAGTGAGTGGGAAAGGCTCTAGCTAATATCAGAAAATATGGAATTATAAATTTCAGGAGGAAGAATAAGAAATCATAATATCTAAACAGTGAGAAATTGCAGAGCTTTGAAATGCAAAATGATCTGTGTGTCCTGGTGGATAAATCTCAATGCGTTAATATGCAAGTACAGCAATTAATTAAGAAATCTAAGAGAATGCTATTGGTTATTGGAAGGGAAATTGAATGTAAAATCAAGGAGACTATGCTTTAGTTATACAGGACTTTGGTGACACTCTATTTGGGTTACTGTGTACAGTATTGGTCTTTTTATTTAAGGAAGGATGGAAATGCATTGGAAGAGGCCTATTCGACTGATACCTGGAACGGATGAGTTCTCTTGTGAATAAAGGTTGGACATGCTGTGCTTGTATCCATGGGGTTCAGAAGACTTCGAGATGACTTAAATGACTGAAACATTTAAGATCCTGAGGGGTCTTGGCAAGATGGATGTGGAATGTGGATATTTCTGTTTGTGGAAGAATCTGGAACCAGGAGTCGTTGTTTCAAAGTTGAGGGTCACCCATTGAAGGCAGAGCTGATGAAAAATCTTTGCTCTTCGAGGTTTGAGAGTCTTTGGAATTCTCTTCTTCAAAAGGAGGTGGAAGCAGGGTCTTTGGATATTTTCAAGGTCGAAGTACTATTGAAAGGCCACCGATGCTTGTTATGGGCAGAACTATGCACTTCCTAATATTGAATCTGACCACCCATTATTCTGCCATGACATATTTGTCCAATTATTTTTACAATTTCAGAGGTGCCTCCTCTCAATCCATTAGTTCTCCTGGTTTGCCACCGCCTACAAACTTGTCCAATTTGTATTCATTTATCTTGGTGTCAATGTGGCCCATTTTACACTTACAAGGATCTGCTCTCACTGCTTATTTTTCAATTCTGAATTGTATAGCTGTCTGCTTCCTTTCTTAGTATTATAGAATAATAGGCTAAAGAAGGATGTAATTTAACTCATTGTGCCTTTAATTGATTTTTGATGGACCAATCCAATTACACCATTCCTTTCTTCATTTTCCTTGGCCCTGTAGTTTTATCCCCTTTAAATATATATCTAATTGTATCTTAAATCCATTCACAAATGTAGAGCAATAGTTATTCATTAATGATAGTGATTTAATGTGAGGTTGCTAATTGGAAATATACCCAAAATTTACCATTGTAATAAGATAGCTCAGCATTTCCATTTGATTCATTGTAGTCATGTGTACCTAACTATAGTGAAAAGCTTTGTTTGCGAGCAGTACAGGTAGATTGTAGTTAGCAAGGACATACAGATCATAGGGTGCGTAGGCAGACTGAGGCATACAGGTTACATTGCACAGGAGGTGCACAAAGCAAGATCAACATTACTTGAATTAGAGAGTCCATTCATTAGTCCAACAATGGAAGGGAAGAAGCTGTTCTTGAACCTGTTGGTGCGTGTGTTCAGGCTCCTATATTTTCTGCCTGATGGAAGAGGAGGTAGGGGAGCATTTCTGAGGTGGGAGGGGTCTTTGATGATTTTGGCAGGCTTTCCGTGGCAGTGAGCCATGTAAATAGAGTCCATGGATGGAAGGTTGGCTTCCGTGATGGTCTGGGCTGTACACATCACCTTCTGTGGTTTCTTACAGTCATGGGCAGAGCAGATGCTGTACCAGGCCTTTATGCACCTGGATGGTATGCTTTCTATGGTTATTCACCAATTCAGTGGTTTGCCCTTTCTTTTGAGGCTATAAATGTAAAACATATGGATTTTGAATTTACCTAGTAACCACAAGAAAGATTTTCAACGTATTAAGATACTCACTGTTATATTGAGAGGTTCCATGTACTGCAAAGAATTTTAACCTTTGATAGACTGTTCTTTCATTTTCCAGATAATTACCTTGGATGATGTACAAAATTGATTGCTTTTCATTGTATCTATTATAGGAGTTTTTTGAGGAGTGGGTAAACCAAAACACTGAGAAAGCTTGCTTCATGAAGAAGATAACAGCTCACAGTGAAAAATTTTCCAAAGGCAACCAAGGCAAAAGAGAGCTGTATTTTGAACCTGGCTTTGTGTCCTGTGATTCTTTTGCAATGGCAGCTGCTATTGATGAGAGTGTTGTCACAGAATATATGCGATATGCAGTAAGCGTGGAGTTACGAGGTTCAGTGACCAGAGGGATGATGATTGTGGATACAATTAACCTACTGCAAAAAGAAAATCAAGCTTTTATTATGACTAAATGTGATGTTGAGAAGTTAAAGCAGCTCATGATGTCTGCTCTGAAGTAGCAGGCTTAATAACACCAGCAAAAAGAAAATTGATCACAGCTATCAGTAGACTTTCTAGCGAGCACAGTGTGAATTTGCCTTTATTGGCAAGTTACTTTTCCTGTTTCCTATAGAATTGCGAGAATGTTTCTTTGGCTTCTTCCTATTTGTGCCGATCCCCTTATCATTTTCTGCTAAAAGCAGAGGGTGGGACTCACTGGATTGTAGGGTCTCTCTTCTAAATCATCCAAGCTGTTCATTTTCGTGTTTGACTGCAGGTTTTGAATATTGGCAGACCAGTGCTAATATTCACAGCTAAATCAGATTTACCCAATGAAACAACTCCAAGTTACCCTTTATTTACACATGGAAACTCCTTGACTGTAGCACAGCCTCATCAGAGTCAGCACACAGAGTGAGTGGAATCTCTGAGACTCCTGTTCTTACCTGTCAGCCAGGGCTCCCTGATTGGACCAGGTTAACAGCCCTGATCAGGGATGTCATATTCTATGGGGTCCAGCTGGCTGACTTCACTACAATCACAGCACCAAATTTCTACATGCCCGCTCTAGCCCTGGTCACTGGATAATCACAGCAACTGAAGCCTTTGAGATAGTAGGAACTGCCAATGCTGGAGTCAGAGATAACAAAGTGTGGATCTGGAGGAACACAGCAGGCCAGGCAGCATCAGAGGAATAGGAAAGCTGAGGTTTTGTTTCGGGGCCCTTCTTCAGAAATCTTTGTTGAGTTTGTTTTGCTTCCCGGGAACTGTTATAATGCTTCTAATGCAAGATAAACTATCTTAACTCAGAGTAGAAATGTGATGTGCTACCTTTGCTGACTGACTTAGTGGGTAAAGACAGATGGTAGCAAAACAATAGTGATACAATTTGTAATGTATATAGTGCCTTAATGGAATAAAGATCCCACAGAGCATCAGGGCAATGTAATGGATTTTTTAAAAAAATGCTGAGAAGTGGAAGTATACATGACCTAAAACTTGAAAAAAAGTAGTCAATTTTGAAGACTGTCTTAAAGGAGAAGGGAGAGGTGAGATGAAATCGTCGAATCATAGAATCCCTACAGTGTGAAAGCAGGCCATTCATCCCACCCAGCTGAACCCCTTACCCTATCCCTGTAACCCTGCTTTTCCCATGGCTACCCCACCTAGCCTGCACATCCCTGGACATTATGTGGAGAGACTTAGACAGCAAATTCCTTGGACAAGCTGTCAGTACAGTTTTAAGGTTTAGTCTGAACTGTTACCATCCCAATTACCTGGAGTTTCAGAAAAAATAGTAGCGTTCCCAAATAAAAATGACATTTTAAGAGTGGAAGGTGGCACAGACTGTAACTTTATTCTGCTTCATTTCATTAATTAATGGGATCATGATTGGCAATATAACATATTGCTTCAAGAAGGATGCCAATTATGAAATAACTAACTAATCTAACGTCAGTCATGCGCAAACTCTGACATCCCCTGCTTCAAGGCTAACTTTGTTCAAGTTAAAATGTGTTTAAGTCGTACGGGTTATCTAGAACACTCCATGGTGTTGAGTAAGCCACACATTAATAGTAAACCATATTTAAAAGTTTGAGATAACAAGCATGGGGCTGGATGAACACAGCAGGTCAAGCAGCATCATAGGAGCAGGAAAACTTGACGTTTCGGGCCTAAACCCTTCATCAGAAATGGGGGAGGGGAAGAGGGTTCTGAAATAAATAGGGAGAGAGGGGGAGGTGGATAGAGGATGGATAGAGGAGAGGATAGGTGGAGAGGAGGCAGACAAGTCGAAGAGGCGGGGATGGAGCCAGTAAAGGTGAGTGTTCCTTTTTTCGTAGAAAGAACCAATTTATCAGAGAGAATATAGTACTTGTTACATTTTTTTTTTGTTTTGATATGGTTTCATAACAATCTTCAGCCAGAAGTGGATGACCTACCTTGGCCTCTGCCACTGGTTCCCAGCATCACAGATGCCAATCTTCAGCCAATTTGATTCATTCCACATGATATCAAGAAACAGTTGGAAGCACTGGATACCAAAAACGATAGGAATGTGCCCTGACAACATTCTGGCAATAGTACTGAAGACTTGTGCTCCAGAACTTGACTAATCCCTAGCCAAGCTATTCCAGTACAGCTGGCATCTACTCGACAATGTAGAAACTTGCCCACGTATATCCTGTAAAAGCATCCTCAAAAGCACTCAAGAAGATAGACACCATCCTGGACAAAGCAGCCCACTGTTAGGTACCACATCTAATTTATCACTCCACTAGTCTACTTTCAATCATCAGTAATGTGATGGAAGGTGTTATCAACAGTGCAATCAAACAGCACCCACTTAGCAATAACTTGCTCACTGAAGCCCAATTTGGATTCCACCAGGGCCACTCAGCTCCTGACCTCATTGGAGCTTTGGTTCAAACACCAACAAAGGAGTTGAATTCCACAGGTACAGTGAGGGTAACAACCCTTGACATCAAGGCTGCATACCACTGAATGTGACATCAAGGAATCCTAATGAAACTGGAATCACTGTGAATCATGGAGCCAAATGTCTGCTGGTTGGAGTCATACCTGGCACATAAGATAGTTATGGTTGTTGGAGGTCAGTTATCTCAGTTTCAGGACTTCTCTGTAATAGTTCCTCAGGGTAGTATTCTAGGCCCAACTGCCTTCAGCTACTTTATCCATCTTCCTTCCTCCGTCATAAGGTCACAAGTGAGGATGTTCACTGATAATTGCACAATGTTCAGCATCATTCAAAACTCCTCAGATACAGAAGCACTGCATGTTTAAATGCAACAAGACTTGGACATTATCAAGGCTTGGGCTGACAAATAGCAAGTAACATGCATGCTACACAAATGATCAGAAACTCAACTGGAACTTGCCATATAAATAGTGTGGCTATAAGATCAGGTCAGAGACTGGGAATACTGTGGCAAGTAACTCACTTCCTGACTCCCCAGAGCCTGTCCGCCATCTACGAGGCACAAGTCCAGGAGTGTGTTGGAGTACTCCCCACTTGCCTGGCTGCGCGCAGCTCCAACAGCTGTCAAGAAGCTTGACACCATCCAGCACAAAGCTTGATTGGCACCACGTCCATATGCATCAACTCCCTCCACCCCCGATGCTCAATAGCAGCAGTGTTTACGATCTATGACTGCAGAAATTCATCCAAGATCTTTTGACAGCATCTTCCAAACCCATGATAACTTCCGTCTAGAAGGACAAGGCAGTAGATACATGGGAACACCACCATCTGCAAATCCCCTTCAAGTCACTCACCATCCCGACTTGGAAATATATCGCTGTTCCTTCACTGTTGCTGAGTCAAAGTTGTGGAATTCCCTCCCTAAAAGCATTGGCGTCTACTTACAGCACATGGACTGCAGTAATTCAAGAAGGCAGCTCACCATCACCTTTTCAAGGGCAACTAAGGTTGGGTGTAAAATGCTGGCCACTAGCGACACCCATATCCCATAAGAGATGAAAAAAAATGGTGTCTTCTATGATACATGTTAGAAAAATCCGGCATTTGTTGCAGAAAGAACAACAACAGCATGGATAGAAATTTAATTGCCACTAGGAGAAGTGGGTGCTCATACTCAAGCAAGGTAAGAGCTCAGGGAATCAGTGTGAGTCCAACTTTATGCTCAGTTTATTGTCACAACCGTGTAATTATAATATTGCAAGTGTTTTTCTTTAAGTCCATAGGGCTGCTCTCTCATTGGAGAGAGGCGGCTGGTGGTGATTGAACCTGAGGACACCACACCTGAGGTGAGGGGAAAGGTTAAGAAGAAGAGTCCTTCATGGCAATCACAGCTGGTGCAGCATTTGAACCCAGACTTTTGGTATCACTGCATAGCAAACCTGCCAACTGAGCTAATTGACTGCCTTCCTACTTTGTAAAGAAGGCTAATGTATCTTTAAATGGGACAGAAAAATAAAAGGGTGTCCCCAAGATAGAAAACGTAGACAACAAGTGCAGGAATAGACCATTCAGCCCTTTGAGCATGCACCACCCTTTAGTATGACCATGGCTGATGTCACATGACTGCAGTTGTTGATTCACAGCAGCCAGAAAAACGATCAGATTGACGTGTCATCTCCGCATCAATCACAAAGGGAGACACTTCAAATCTGATACACAATGGATCCTTCTATAGATCCATTCTATGAGAATTCAAAACTTCTCAGAGAACAAGAGACTGAAAGGACACCATAGGAAATTCCAGGGTAACTTACTTTGTTTTGTGAACAATGGTTCACGTAGCAGTCATTTTGCTTTGATAAGACAAACTGTGAGGCACTAATTTTTTAGAAGTCCAAGAAGGAATCTGAAAGTTACAGTTAGAGGGTAGGTATTCTCAATAGGGAAACGGAAGGAGGTGTACCAGCTATAGGACTGTTATGCTGAACCAGGTTGAGAGGGATCAAAGCCAACAGTGATGATAAAGTAAAACAATGGAGCTTTCACTCCCTTTCAGAATCTTCTCAGTCCACCTGTGGAAGAAACCTCCACCTGTTTGACTGCAGTAGCTGCAGAATTCTGACTTCAAGCTTTTAACTTGGAAATAAATCTTCAAGCAACCCAGATCTGCAATAATCTTAATCTGATTTTTATGAATATCTTTTATCCATGCCTACCTTCAGTCTTTGTATCTAGATTTTTACTAACAACTTTGTACTTAGTAATTTCTCACATTGGTTGTGTAATAAACTACTCTTTGATCTTGTTTAAGACTAAAGCTTTGCTAGTTATTTTTAAGTTGGAACTGATAACTGCAGACTGTTCCCTGCTCAAAGATATGAGCATAAATGTCTCAGACTGACTTCCATTGTTTCTAAAATCATTTACCACTGTTTTATAGTTAATACCGAAGAGTCAGGTTGGGAATATGAATTGAGTATATATTTTCTATCTGGTACCCTGTATGTTGTGGTGTTACTCAAAATCACATAATTAATATTAGTAAATATGTCTCCTGTACCATTTAGCTTCATGTCTCCAGTCCTTTGATATTTGATCTGACAAAACAGTGACACTCATTCCTGTATCAAGCTTAAAATCAATGAGATGTCCATCGGCATAAAGAAGTTCTATCGAACTTGAGTCGGTTGAATCACTAGTTTCTTCTGGAAATGCCTCCAGTATCTTTTCCAACAGTGGTTTCCTCTGCCATGTTGACTCTTTCATGACTAACACTCACCAATTTTGTTGCTCTGGAACTTTGTCCTGTATCTGTACAGCTTCTGGTGCACCCTTTAGTTTTACATATGGACTCATGGAGGCATATAGCATGGAAACAGGCCCTTTGGCCCAACTCATCCATGCCGACCAGGATTGCTAAATAGAACTAGTCCCATTTTCCCTGCATTTGGCCCATATCCTTCTAAATCTTTCCTATCCATGTACCGATCCAAATTTCCTTTAAATGTTGTAATTGTACCTGCCTCTACCACTTCCTCTGGCAGCTTGTTCCGTACCCACACCACCTTTATGCGAAAAGGTTGCCCCTCAGGTTCCTTTTAAATCTTTACCCCACACCTTAAGCCTATGCCCTTGAGTTTTGGACTCCCCTACCGTGGGGAAAAGCCCACGGATATTCACCTTATCTATGCCCCTCATTATTTTATTGCTCAGCAAGAATGCCTGTCTTCAATATATTCAAAGATTCAGCTTTTCAAGGAAGAGTTCAGACATTTTACCAACCTCTGCAAGAAAAGACTTCTCTTCATCGCAATCATGAGCCATAAATTTTATTTTTAATTTTTTATGTAAAATACTTTCAAGCAATTACCTCTAATTCTAGAATTGCTCACAAAAATCATCCTTTCCACATGCATCCTGTCAAGGCCCATCAGAATCTTATATATTTCAAATAAGTTGTAATTTTCAATCAATCTCCAGCAGATTTCAAACATCAACAGATGCCTATCCAACTTTTCCCTATTTGACATCCTGCCTATTTCATGTATTGTCTCTTGAAACTTGTCTGAACTGATTCGAATACATTTTTTCATTCACGGAATGAGGGCATCTCTAAAAGGGCAGGAGTGAACCAGATCAGTGTTTCCTTACAATTGACATTTGATCCATGGTCATTATTAGACTTTTAATTCCAGAATTTTATTAAATTTAAATTCTACAATATGCCATGGCAGGATTCAAACCCAAGTCTCTAGAACATTATGTGGAGCTTACAATGAAGTCCTTCATGACCGAGGGACTTGTCAGCATACTGCTCCAATAATTTTCTCAGTATCGCTTCCCTGACAATAATAATTTTCCTGAGTTCCTCCGTGCCTTCCATTTCCTGATTTACAGTTATTTTTGAAATATCATTTGCATTCTCTGCAGTGAAGACCCATGCAAAATACCTGTTCAATTCATCTGCTATCTGCTTACTTTTCATTAGTGATCCTGCAGACACAATTTCTATAGGACCAATGCACACTCGGTTAACTCTTTGATTTTTAAAACATTGATACAAACTTTCATTATCTGTTTTTATATTTCTAGCAAGCATTCTCTTGTACTCTAATATTCGCTCATTTATGTTTAATTCTTTGCTTTTTCTTATATTCTGTCCAGTCTTCTTATCTGCCACCAATCTTTGTGCAATTAGATGCTTCTTAAGTTTTGCACTATCTTTAATTTTTTTAGTTAACCATGAATTCTGTATCCTCCCTTGTAATTTTTCTATCTTGTTGAAATGTATCTATTCTGTGTATTCTGAAACATCCCCTTAAATATTTGCCATTACGTTTCTATTGACCTGCCCCTGGATGGAATTTGCCAGTTCGCTTTCGTTAGCTCTTCTTTCATTCCCTCATAATTGCCCTTAGCTAAGTTTAAAATTGTTCAGACCACTTTTCTCTCCCTTAAACTGAATGTAAAATTCAATTATATTATGATTGCTGCTATCTTGGGTAATTTTGTATTGACTACAAAGTCATTAATTCATCCAATCCCATTGCTAGGACTAGTGTAACCTGTTCCCTGCTTGGCACCAAAATGTTCTGTTCTAAGAAACTGTCCTGAAAATATTCTATATATTCCTCATCAAGGCTGCCTTTACCTGTCTGATTTTTTTCAGTCTTTATGCAGATTAAAGTCCTCCTTCATCACTGTCGTAACATTTGACAAGCTCCTATCACTTCTTCTGTCAAACTACATCCAATCATGTGGTTGCTCAGAGCTAATATGGAGCCCTCTTCCGTGTCCTGTTTACCTCCAGATTTGATCTTAATAATGATTCCCTGACCAGCTTCGGTAATCCTCCTTACATAAATTTTAGCTCATCCAATTCTCTGCACCCTGTTCATTATTACTCCTTTGCGTACTAGCCTATATGACTCTAGGTCCATCAACGCCTCAGTTTTAAAGTTCCTGTCCTTGGTTTCAAATCCCACCATTGATTCACTTCTTCCCTTTCTATCTAGTCTCCTTTTGCACAGTTTTGGCTTGTTGCACATAATCAGTTTTAAATTATACAGGCATTGGTGGTTGTGCCTTTAGCTCTCTAGGCTCAAGAGTTGAAATTCCTTCACTCAAACTTTCCAGCTTTCTCCCTGCATTTAGGAAGCTCCTTAAAAACCTGCTGCTAAATTATCCAAGACCGCCTTCCTTGCAAGATGAAGTACCATGGCGGTCTTAAAGAAACTATATAAATTTAAGTCATTGCTGTTGTAGATATTTGCTGAAGACACCAGGGTACAAAACTAAGATAACAAGGCATGGGGCTGGATGAACACAGCAGGCCAAGCAGCATCATAGGAGCAGGAAAGCTTGACGTTTCGGGCCTAGACCCTTCTGATGAAGGGTCTATGACTGAAACGTCAAGTTTTCCTGCTCCTATGATGCTGCTTGGCCTGCTGTGTTCATCCAGCCCCACGCCTTGTTATCTCGGATTCTCCAGCATCTGAAGTACCTTTTATCTCTAGGGTACAAAACTAACCAGGGAGTGAACAGGGCAGCAAGGCTGCTGAATTCTTTAAGCTACATCAAACCACTGAACAATAAAAAATGCAATGGGATTAAGAATGATGAATGGACAGGATTTCCATTTCTTCATTTGAGTACAAACTAAATGTATTCTCTACTGTTATAAAGCAGAGGATGACCCCCCACTAAGAACTAAAAACTGAAACACCCGAAGTGGAGCACCTCATGCTATAATCTATAAAAAGAGTGTGTAAAGTGGTGTAACCTGCCTTTCAGCAACTTCTAGTGGGTAAATAAAATAAATCCCTGGCACTCACTTTAAAATCAACAAGTAACAATTTATTTAACTAACTCCAAGAATGAATTAACTAAAATATTAACAAACTGAATAAATCTCTTCTGACTATTAACTATTCTTGAATAAAGCAAGATTCTAATGGTATGCTATTCCAATGAATACAATATATATAAAAAACAAATTTTAGTCTCCCAAAATTACAGCCAGGTTACATGTCTTCTGGAATGTTCTGTGCCTTATCCATTGATTCTTCTGTCGTGAATGTTAACTAGTTGTGCCATTGGTACTGTCATTATTTAGATGGCTCTTTGTCTAAGACATAGAGAAGGCTGTGAGATACAGCGATTCTCTCTTGAGAGCTAGGGCCATTAGCTCTGGCAGATGGCAGCTAGCTCTGGGGTCTCTGCCCAACTGTACCCTTCTTTTTACACCCTTGATGACATATCGATATTTCTTACAATAGGATTGGTCCTATGTTGTCAAAACCACCAGACTTAAATTTAAGAGATAGTAGGAACTGCTGATGCTGGAGAATTTGAGATAAAATGTTGTGGAGCTGGAAGAACACAGCAGGCCGAGCAGCATCAGAAGAGCAGGAAAGCTGACGTTTCGGGTCGAGACCCTTCTTCAGAAGAAGGGTCTCGAC
>JAHRHZ010000263.1:39532626-39625464 GCA_024137785.1 Ginglymostoma cirratum
GCCACAACGGGTACAGCGGATGCAGTATACCACATTGGCAGATGTGCAGGTGAACCTCTGCCTGATGTGGAATGTCTTCTTGGGGCCTGGGATTGGGGTGAGGGAGGAGGTGTGGGGGCAGGTGTAGCACTTCCTGCGGTTACAAGGAAAAGTGCCGGGTGTGGTGGGGCTGGAGGGGAGTGTGGCGCGGACAAGGGAGTCGCGGAGGGAGTGGTCCCTCCGGAAGGCAGATAAGGGTGGGGAGGGAAAGATGTCTTTGGTGGTGGGGTCTGACTGTAGATGGCGGAAGTGTCGGAGGATGATGCGTTGGATCCGGAGGTTGGTGGGGTGGTATGTGAGGACGAGGGGGATTCTTTTTTGATTATTGTTGCGGGGACGGGGCGTGAGGGATGTGTTTTGTGAGCGTAATGGAGATGTTCTGTGAAGTTGGCCTCATCTGAACATATGTAATGGAGACAGAGGAACTGACAGAATGGAATGGAGTCTTTACAGGAAGCAGGGTTTAGGATGTATAGTCCAGGTAGCTGTGGGAGTCAGTGGGTTTATAGTGGATATTAGTGACCAATCTATCCCCAGAAATGGAAACAGAGATGTCAAGGAAGAGGAGAGGAGTCAGAGATAGAACTGGTGAAAGTGAGGGCAGGGTGGAAATTGGAAGCAAAATTGAATATCTTTCATTCAATGTGAACATTAGCTCACAGAATCCCTACAGTGTGGAAGTAGGCCATTCAGGCCATCAAACCCATACCAACCTTCCAAAGAACATCCCACCCAATCTCTGTAACCCTACACTTCCCATGGCTAATTCACCTGCACATCCCTAGACAATTTCACACAGCCAACCCACCTAACCTGCACACCTTTGGACTGTGGAAGGAAACTCCCACACAGGCAGTCACCCAAGGCTGGAAGTGAACCTGGGACCCTGGAGCTGTGAGGCAGCAATGCTAATCACTAAGCCACCATGCTGCCCTGACATGGCCAGGATTTATTACCCATCCCTAATTGTCCCTTGAACTGAGTGACTTGCTTAGCCATTACAGAGGGTAGTTAAGAATCAATCACATTGCTGTGTATCAGGAGTCACATCTAGGCCTGACCAAGTAGGGATGGCAGACTTGCTTCCCTGAAGAAATTAATGAGCCAGACAATCCAAGAAATTAACGGTCACGAAAACCGATTTTTTTTTGTCCCAAAATCACTGAATTAAAATGATACCAACATTTAAGAGGCATGTAGACAGACGCATGAACAGACAGGAAATAGAAGGACCTGGTAGACTGGTTAACAAGGTTAGATCACATGGAATAGAGGGAAAACTAACTATTTGGATACAGAACTGGCTTGAAGGTAGAAGACACAGGGTAGTGGTGGAGGATTGCTTTTCAGACCGGAGGCCTATGACCAGTGGTGTGCCACAAGGATCAGTGCTGGGTCCACTGTTTTCTGTCATTTAAATAAATAATTTGGATGTGATTATAGGAGGAATAGTTAATAGGTTTGCAGATGACACCAAAATTGGAGGTATACTGGACCGCAAAGAAGGCTACTTCAAAATACAAGGGTCTTGATCAGATGGGCCAATGGGCCGAGGAGTGGCAGATGGAGTTTAATTGAGATAAATGTGAGGTGTTGCATTTTGGAATGGCAAATCAGGGCAGGACTTTTACACTTACTGGTAAGGTCATGAGCAGTGTTGCTGAATAAAGAGACCTTGGAGTGCAGGTTCATAGTTCCTGGAGTCACAGGTAGATTGGATAGCGAACAAGACATTTGGTCTGCTTGCCTTTATTGATCAAAGCGTTGAGTTTAGGAGTTGGGAGGCCATGTTACGGCTGTACAGGATGTTGTTAAGGCCATTATTAGAATACTGCATTCAATTCTGGTCTCCCTGCTATAGGAAGGATGCTGTGAAACTTGAAAAGGTTCAGAAAAGATTTACAAGTATGTTTCAGAGATAATAGGAACTGCCGATGCTGGAGAATCTGAGATAACAAGGTGTAGAGCTGGATGAACACAGCAGGCCAAGCAACATCAGAGGAGCAGGAAGGCTGACGTTTCAGGCCTAGACCCTTCTTCAGAAATGGGGGAGGGGAAGGGGATTCTGAAATAAATAGGGAGAGAGGGGGAGGTGGATAGAAGATGGATAGAGAAGATAGATGGAGAGGAGACAGACAAGTCAAAGAGGCGGGGATGGAGCCAGTAAAGGTGAGTGTAGATGGGAAGTTAGGGAGGAGATAGGTCAGTCCAGGGAGGATGGACAGGTCAAGGGGGCGGGATAAGGTTAGTAGATAGGAAATGGGGATGGAGCTTGAGGTCGGAGGAGGGGATAGGTGGGAGGAAGGACAGGTTAGGGAGGCGGGGACGAGCTGGGCTGGTTTTGGGATGCAGTAGGGGGAGGAGAGATTTTGAAGCTTGTGAAGTCCACATTGATACCATTGGGCTGCAGGGTTCCCAAGCGGAATATGACTTGCTGTTCCTGCAACCTTCGGGTGGCATCATTGTGGCATTGCAGGAGGCCCAGGATGGACATGTCGTCTGAGGAATGGGAGGGGAAGTTGAAATGGTTCACAACTGGGAGGTGCAGTTGTTTAGTGCGAACCAAGCATAGGTGTTCTGCAAAGCGGTCCCCAAGCCTTCGCATGGTTTCCCCGATGTACAGGAGGCCACAACAGTAACAGCGGATACAGTATACCACATTAGCAGATGTGCAGGTGAACATCTGCTTGATGTGGAAAGTCTTCTTGGGGCCTGGGATGGGGTTGAGGGGGGAGGTGTGGGGGCAGGTGTTGCACTTCCTGCGGTTGCAGGGAAAAGTGCCGGGTGTGCTGGGGCTGGAGGGGAGTGTGGAGCACACAAGGGAGTCATGGAGAGAGTGGTCCCTCCGGAAAGCAGATAAGGGTGGGGAGGGAAAAATGTCTTTGGTGGTGGGGTCGGATTGCAGATGGTGGAGGTGTCGGAGGATGCTCCCCTCCCGCTACCGCATCCCAAAACCAGCCCAGCTCCCCGCCTCCCTAACCTGTCCTTCCTCCCACCTATCCCCTCCTCCCACTTCAAGCCCCACCCCCATCTCCTACCTACTAACCTCATCCCGCCCCCTTGACCTGTCCATCCTCCCTGGACTGACCTATCTCCTCCCTAACTCCCCACCTACACTCAGCTTTACTGGCTCCATCCCCGCCTCTTTGACCTGTCTGTCTCCTCTCCACCTATCTTCTCCTGTATCCATCCTCCTCTCTCCCTATTTATTTCAGAATCCCCTTCCCCTCCCCCATTTCTGAAGACGTGTCTAGGCCCGAAACGTCAGCCTTCCTGCTCCTTTGATGCTGCTTGGCCTGCTGTGTTCATCCAGCTCTACACCTTGTTATCTTTCCAAGGATGTTGCCAGGATTGGAGGATTTGAGCTATAGAGAAAAAGACCTCGGCTATTCACCCTATCCATGCCCTTCATGATTTTATAAACTCCCATGTGGTTACCCCTCAATCTCTGTGCTCCAGGGCAAAAAAAACCCCAGCCTACTCAGCCTCTTCTGATAACTAAAATCCTTCAGTCCCAGCAACATCCTCTTAAATCATGCTGGAAGATAATCAGTTGAAAAAAAATGTTCTAATCAACTCTGTTCATTGACGTTATTATATGCCTCTCTCCCAGTTTAAACACTTGCAGTGCAGCAGGGATGTCAAGTGTCACACTGGTAGGCTCATCGTATATTATCTGCAATATTTAGGTTTTGTCATGTGTATCCAAGTACGGGATACAAAAGTACAGTGAAAAGTGTAAAATGTCACCACATACAGCGCCATCTTAGGTGCAAAGTACCTAAATAAAAAATCTTAGTTACAAAAGTAGAAATGTAAAGAAAAATAAAGTTAAAAAGTTCAGCACAACAGTTTTCTTAGTGGAAAAGTAGAAAAATAAACAGATAAAGTTTAAAAAATCAAACATTGCGGTCCTTTCTTAAGCCATGGGCCTGCAGATGCTCCAAGCTGGGCTTTCCTTAAGAGGACTCGCTCTCCCCTGTGTTAGGCATGCTTTCACCCACACTGCCTGTTTTTGCCAACTGCCCTCGCCGCTGACTGTTGTTACCGACCTCCACTGAGCATGTCAGACTCCGCCGCCACTCACAAGACTTCGGCCCTGACCGCTGCTGTTGCCTCATTGCTGACTGCCTCTGCCATCATTCATGTAGCCATCCAGGTGCCTTTTAAATGTTGTATATGTACTCAACTTCACCACTTCCTCTGGCAGCTCGTTCCAGACACACCACCCTCTGCATGAAAAAATTTAACCCTCAGGTCCTTTTTAAATCTATCCCCTTTCACTTTAAACCTATATCCTCTAGTTTAGAGCTCTCCCACCCTACATAAAAGACTTTGGTCATTCATCCTATCTATGCCCCTCATGATTTTATAAACCTCTATAAGGTCACCCCTTAGTCTCCAACGCCCCAAAGAAAATAGCCCAAGCCTATTCATCCTTTCCCAATAGCTTAAAGTTTTCTTTCCGAGCAACATTCTTGTAAATGTTTTCTGCAACCCCTCAAGTTTATATGGGTAACCAGAATTGTGCACAGTATTCCAAAAGTGGCCTCAGCAATGTCCTGTACAACCACAATATGACAACCCAACTCCCATACTCAATGTTATGACCAATGAAGGCAAACGTGCCAAACACCTTCTTCAGCACCCCATCTATTGACATGCACTTGCACCCCTAGGGCTCATTTTTTGGCAACACACCCCAGGACTCTACTATTTACTATATAAGTCCTGTCCTGGTTTGCCTTACCAAAATGCAGCACCTCACATTAGTCTAAATGAAACTCCATCTGCCATTCCTCAGCCCATTGGCTCATCTAATCAAGATCTTGCTGTACGCTGAGATAATCTTCACTGTTCACTACACCACCTATTTTGGTGTGATATTCAAACTTGCTAACCATTCCTCTGATATTCACATCCAAATAATTTATATAAATGACAAAAAGCAGTGAACCAAGCCCAAACCTTGTGGCACACCACTGGTCACAGGCCTCCAGTCTGAAAAACATCACTCCGCAACGATCATCCATCTCCTACCTTTTAGCCAATTTTATATCTAATTGGCTAGTCTCCCCCGGATCCCATGTGATATAACCTTACTAACCAGCTTTCCATGCAGAACCTTGTCAAGCACTTCACTGAAGTCCACATAGACAACATCTACTGCTCTGCCTTCATCAACCTTCTTTGTCACCTCTGGCCTCCCACACACAAAGCCATACTGACTATCCCTAATCAGACCCTGCCTTTCCAGATGCATGTAAATATTGTCAGGATCTGACTTCAAAATAACAATATTATTGTTCTTTCTGAATACTATTATACATAGTTATCACATACCAGGCCCTGCTTTATAGTTACATTAGGTAATGACTAATCTTTCTTCTTCATGCATCCAAGTCCATGTGCTCACTGAATACCTCACATTCTAGTCACAATAGTCTCACATTCTAGTGTGCCACCCAGACTGATCATTCTAGTCTGTTCTAATTTTGCCAACACTGTGGTATTTATACCCAGTGGATGCGCAGCTCTGTAATATTATTACATGGTTGCACCAGCATCTTAATGCCCTTACACAGCACTGCTGACTGCAAAACTGTAATGTGAATGAAAAGTTAACATTTAGTTTTCTAATACTCAGCCAACTGCTCCTACTTAACTGAACTAAAATGAACCTTAAGCTCCTGTGAGTTTGGAAGTCCAGTATAATCTCTGAAAATGCCAGGACAAAAATTATGAAAGTAGACTTTTGACTATTTCTTCAGCACAATGACATAAGCTGCAACGTCCCGGAAATTTCTCCATAAACTGCCTCAGCTGAGCTTGAAGGGCTGTGTTTATTTGTGGCCCAAATGCTATGGGGAACCCTTTCTGCACATGCGCAGATGTAGGGTGATGTCATGTTTAAAGTGAGAGGTGCCTTTAAGTGTTAAATGCAGTTCTGTTTTCGGCTGCTGAGTTATGCTATTTTTTGCAAGCCACTGTCTCTTAATTGTTTCTTGCACAACAAATAATTTGGAGATTTGTTTATGATGCAGTGTTTTATTTAAGGTTAAGGTTTGCAAGTTATTGGGTAAAACAAATGATTTTCAAATAATTTAAGTTGCGAATACAAGATGCCTGGAAGTGACAAGTAGGTAACTTCCACCATGGAACCATTATTGTCTGTGAGAAAAACCCTTCAGGATCATTAATGTCCTTAAAGGAAGGAAACTGCCTTCTGTATCTGGTCTGGCCTATGTGTGATTCCAGACCCAAATCAATGTGCTCAACTCCTAACTGCCCTCTGAAATGGCCTGGCAAGCCATTCAGTTGTATAAAGTCTAGCTAAAAAGAAGTTGACCTTGTATTTTTCTAATACTCAGCCCATTGCTCCCACTTAATTGAACAACAATTAACCCTGATCTCCCAATAGTTAGAAAGAATCAAAGAGCGAAAATGGATGGACCACCTGGCAACGACCTAGGAACTAAAAACGACACCACAAAAACAGCCCTAGCAGCCCTGCAAAGTCCTCCTTACTAACTGTCAGAAAGTTGCCCTGGGAGTATGGAAAGTAAAAGGCAAGGTAGTGCTATATAAAATGGCAAGGTACATGAAGTGATACATAAAATAATAGAATGATATATACAATTGTACCTTAGAGAGAAAACCATAGTGGCATGATATGCTTAGGCTAGTCTAAAAGGATAAAATGATATATACAATTGCACCTTAGAGGAAAATAATGGTAGCATAATATAATTAGGATAGCCAAGCCACGTGGCCTGAGAGCAGAGGTTAAAGAAACCATTGTGGCAGGAGTGATGCAGGAATGCAGTGATTAATTAAGTGTAGTGTGTTAAAAAACAGACACCACTGAAGCACAGGGCAATTTAGAACATGAACGGCCTTGGAGAGATAACACGGGCTAACATAATTGGTCATACTGATAAGTTTAGAAAAACATGATAACTGAGAAAAGCTAACATAATTGGTCATACTGATAACTTTAGAAAAACATGATAATTGAGAAAAGGTATAAAGAAGAACAGGCCCTGAGGGGCGCGGGCGATCTGGAAACTACTTTCTGATTGTCACAGCTTTTGTTTGCAAATAAAAGTTTACTTTCTTGAAGAATTCTCTACGTCTCCTGTGATTCTCCATGACAAATTTGGCACCGCGAGCAGGATGCGTGAAGGGACCTACCCCGAAAGGGGCGGCAGCAACAAGGCGCTTCTCGGTCCACTGGGGACACTCCCGAGACTGACAGAATAAGGGTGCACCCAACCAAAAAAGGTAAGCGCTTTGCTGCTAATTCAGACTGCATTCTGTTAGGTCAGGGGGGTCCTCGGGGACTCAGAAGTGCGGGGAAACTGCCAAAGGGTCTCTCCGCTCTAAAAAGATCCAAACAGCGGGTGGTAAATTGTAATTGGAGGAGACGCGGAGAACTGTTCAAGAAAACTGCGCAGTGGGGAACGAGGTAAGTATAGAAAGAAGCGATTGGTTGAATTAAAAAGTCCACGTGGTGTAAGTACGTTTCTGTGGATACCGCCCTGGAAGACCAGGGGTCTGTACGGGCAGAATAAGTAGAGTAAACATTGTTTTTACTAGGAGTATATGTAAGGTTCTGTGGATACCGCCCTGGAGGAGCAGGGGTCTGTACAGGCAGAATAAGTAAAGGAAAGTATATTTTATCAATAGTGCGACTGAACCTGTGTAGAATTAAGAGTAGGCCTGACTCATAGTTAAACTGACTTGGTTTTGACCATGGACAAAAGGACTGCAGTTGAAATACTGAGTAAAAAAATTCCCAGTAGCAAGAAACGATATCGTAAAAATTTCTGAGAAGTGGGAGAAAAGAACGGAAAAATTACTAACTAAATGGCCAAAAGAAGGAACTTTTGATGTGAACATGTGTGATGAAATGGAAGGTTTAATTAAAAATTATAAACCCAGAGATAAGTCTAAGAAGAGGTGTCAGAAGAGGGAGCAGAAGACAGAGATACTAAAACTTTTTAGGGAAGAAGGGGAAAAGTTGAGGAGAGCTTATCAAGTTGTCACCAGGAGTGCAGCCAAAGAACAAACCAAACAGCCTTTGGAAACAGAGGGACAGAAAAAGAATCCCTCCCTAGATCCAGAATTGGAGGAACTGGATAGACCCCCTCCCTATTCAGATGGTGCGAATGCAAGACAGTGTCCCATAATAAAGGGAACAGTAGAGATAGAGGGAGAGTTGGAATGGGGAAGAAATGAAAAAGAGAAGAATGCATTAAGGGAGAAAAGAGAGACAGAGCAAAAGGCAAGGCAGAGAGAAATGGAGACTATACAAAGTGAACAACAGGAACTGAAGCGTGAGATTAACGTATTGCGTACACTGAGGGAACAAAAGGAGTATGAGGAATACCTGAATCATACGAGGAAGGTTGAGCGGAGACGGAGTGGAAGTGACTCAATAAAGGGAAAAGAGGATGTGGAAGAACAGGCAAGAGAAGGGATTCGAGCGGGGCAAGTGAAAAAAGGTTGGGAGGAATTAGAGATAGAGTCAGAATCAGAATCTGAAGAGGAATCACAATGTGGCAGTCTTAGCAGAGGAAAGAAGTCCCTACAGGGAAAGATACTGCCACTACCCATAAAAGGGGAAAGACAGCCGCAATGCATTCCTTGGGGGACCCAGGATGTGGAAGGGCTGAAGAATGTGTTGCCCAGTTTACATGAGGGGGCAGGGAAGTGGATTAGAGCCTTTGAAGACGAAACCACAGGAAGATTGTTGGCTATGGGTGATTTGAAGGCATTGCTGGTAAAGGTGATGGAGCTCCCAAAGTTAAGAGAGATAATGGACCAAGCCGGCTTAAGGAATGTGGTGGACAACCCGATGATTGACGGGGCTGGGTTTGATCAAGTGAGGCAAAGGGTGTGGCAGGCCCTTACAGACTTTTATCCGCCTAAGATTGATCCCAAAGCTCTGAGAGGGGATCCACTGGGGGACTCTGAAAACCCAGCAGCCTATTTGGAAAGTCAGCTAAGAAAGTGGAGGCTGGAAACGGAACAAGACATAGAGGGTAACCAACTGTTGACCACGATGTTCCGAACTGCTGTCGTTGATGCAATGCCCTCTCAAGTCAGGTCAAGGCTAGAGGAGGTGGTGGGCCTAACGTCAATGGCCCACCAAGAGTTCAGAGACCACGTAGTCCATGCTGTCGATAAGTTCCGAAAGGACAAAAAGAAACTGTCCGAACAACAAGAGGAAGTGCGAAGGAAGCTGGCGCAAATGCAGCTCAAAAAGCTCAAAAAGAAAGAGAAAGAGAAGGGCAAAAAGACTAATTCAATGGTCAACACTGATGAGGACAGAATGCCAGCTCAAGGGGGACCCTCTCACCCTGCCAGACAAGGGCTGGAAAACCCCATGCCAACAATAAACATTTTTGGGGGAACCTTCCCACAGATGCCGTACTCGGGGAAAAATAAAATTAAACAACAGACCAGACAGACCTGGGGTTCCCAAGGACAAGGGCAAAGAGGTGGGGGGAGCTAAAGAATATGGGGAGAAGTCAAACTCAGGGAGGGCCAGAAATAATATGTTGGGGGTGTTATCAACCAGGCCACTTTAGAAGGAATTGCCCATATTGGACTTGGTCCTCCCCGTCCCACAATGGACCTATGCACAAAGGACACCTGACTGCCCCGCCACAAGTACCTACGGGCCCAACGGGACCTGTCAACCCATATGGGATGTGCTAGGGGTGCCCAGAGAACCCGGGTGGGAAGGAGCAATACCCTGTGATAACTCGGGAGGCTGAACAAGAACCTATCATACAGGTCAGTTTAGAAGGATGGTTGACGCCACTAATGATAGACACTGGGGCCACGTACACTTGCGTGCAACTGCAATATGCCTCCCGCCTTCCCATGTCAGGAAAATTTGTTAAAACAATAGGGTTCTCGGAGAAATCACGGTTGACATGATTTACAGCTCCAGTAAGTTTAAAAATGGAAGGCAGAGAAATATTCTTGCCAATATTAGTGTCCAAAGGAACACCACTTAATTTGTTAGGTAGAGATGCCTTGCTAAAATTAGAGTTGAGATTAGAATGTACTCAGCAGGGTTTAAGTGTAGAACAAGCGAGTACCCAGCTGGTGATGCAGAAAGTCAGAAATGCTTATGTATATTGGATAGGAGACATAGAATGTTACATTTGGAATATTTGGGGGAAATGGAGGACAGAAGTTCTAGCATTAGTACTCAAAGCTAAACCACCCAAGTCTGAGCTACATTGTACAGTAATATTTGATGAAACTCAGAATGAAACACTAGAGAGGCGATGGCATGATGAAGTCGTCACCCAGCAGCATTTAAGAAGTGAAGCTATAATAGTAGGAAAACAGGGAGCGGTGTTGCAAATAAGGAAAAATGAATTCCTGGAAAAATGGTATAGTGTGCCAGGAGCCGCGCCTCATGTGACACTGTTGGTAAATGAGGGATATCAGTCCAAAGACTTAGGACCCATGGTAAAGCGAGCAGAAACAATTAGTGATTGGCAAATAGCAGCATCAGGGGTCTGGAAATCTGGGAGCGATGATTATGCTAGAATTGCAGTATGTGTGGACATGATGGGAAACCCAAAGGAGGTCGAGGTGACTCCCCAATGGTGTATGCCAGTAACAGTTGAAGAAAATGGTCAACAAAAGGATGAGCGATTGGATACATGGCCAGTCATTTTATGGTCACAACATGACACAGATGTGGGGAAAGTCAAGTCAGCAAATCCAGTAGAGATAAAGTTAAAAAAAGGAGCTATTCCACTTAGAAGGCCACAATATCCCTTAAAACCAGAAGCAGAGGAAGGAATAGCAGCAACAATACAGGGATTATTGGAAGCAGGGGTGGTTAGTGAGACGAATAGTCCCTGTAACACTCCATTGTTACCAGTCTTAAAAGCAGATGGATCAAAATGGAGGCTTGTGCATGACTTAAGAGCAGTAAATGAGGTGGTGGAGGATTGGCCAGTGGTGGTTCCAAACCCGCATATACTGCTGACTCATGTGCCTCCACAGGCAGCCTGGTTTTCGCTTGTTGATTTATGTTCTGCTTTCTTCAGCATTCCACTGGCACAGCATTGCCAGTATTTGTTTGCCTTTATGTACAGGGGTCAGCAATACACATACACTAGAATGCCGCGGGATTTAAGCATTCACCACATGTCTTCAACCAAGTTCTAAAGGCAGATTTAGAGGGCATGGTGTTGGAAAGTACGCTAATTCAGTATGTTGATGATTTATTAGTCTGCTCAGAAAATCAGGAGCGATGTGAGCAGGACACCCTTTTTCTCCCAGAGAAGCTGGCATGTGGAGGTCATAAGGTGTCCAGAAAGAAATTACAGTTTTGTAAACAGCAGGTTGAATACTTGGGTAGATTGATTTCCAAAAGGACTAAGATGATTGCCCCAAATCAGATAGAGGCAATCACTAAAGCCTCCAGACCTAAGACGGTAGGACAGATGATGACATTTTTGGGAATGGCAGGATTTAGTTCAGACTGGATAGGGGAATACGCCGAAATCACGGCACCTCTGAGGAAAATAATGAAGGAAGCCGGACACTCACACTTAAGGAATAACTTGACATGGAATGAGGAAGCTGCAACAGCCTTTAACACCCTTAAGCAAGCACTACAGTCGGCCCCAGCATTAGCTTTGCCTGACTATGAGAAGCCATTCCACCTTTACGTGTCCAATAGACAGGGCAGATATGCAGCTGCAGTACTTACACAGGAGGCAGGCGTAGGGAGACCTAAGCAACCTATTGCGTATTATAGTACCCAGCTGGACGAAGTAGTTCAGGGATATCCACCGTGCTATCAGGGGTTAGCAGCAGCACATTTTGCATATGAAAAAGCATCCTCTGTGACAATGGCCTACCCTGTTGTTCTGCATACACATCATAGGGTAGCAGAATTGTTAGAAAAAGGACAATTTGTATTGACACCTGCCAGGATAATAGCATATCAAATGTTGCTGACATTCCCAGACATCTCTGTACAGAGATGCCATATAAGGAATATAGCAGACTATGTTCCATTAGTACACGAGGGAGAGCCTCACGATTGTGTAAGGGAAGTAACCATATTCGCCAAATTGAGGGCTGATTTACAGTCTGAACCATTGCCTGATGAAGACAAAAAGTTCTTATTTGTAGATGGCTCATGTTATAGGGATTATGATGGGAATCATGCGGGATTCTCCATTGTGCTGCAAGAACAGTCCCAGTTTAAGACAATTAAACTGGAGACCTGCCCACAGCCTTGTTCAGCACAACTGGCTGAGATTAAGGCACTAACGGCAGCTTGCGAGTTGATGGAGGGTGAGAAAGCAGACATCTACACTGATTCGACCTATGCTCATGGAGTATGTCGCCTGGTTGGGGCAGTGTGGAAGCAAAGACGCTTCAGGAAAAGCAACGGAGACCCCATACAACATTGCCAACAAATCGTAGAATTGACAAACGCAATGATGAAGCCAAAAGCGCTAGCTATTATTAAGTGCCAGGCACACAGGAAAGGAAGTGATATGGTAATTAAAGGCAATCAGGTGGCAGATGAGGCAGCTAGAGTAGCCTCTGGGTGCACTTCAGCTGTCATTGCGCCCCAGGTGAGTTTAGATCCGGAGCCCACCACAGCAGACGTCATTGAGGTCCAAAGTAAGGCAACCCTAGCAGAGCAGACATTGTGGAAACAAAGGGGGGCCAAACAAAACCCAGACGGTCTGTGGAGCACGGAAGAAGGTTTATGGGTAGCACCCACCCCCTTGTTGACGATCCTTATTTCAGAAGCACATGGGCTAGATCACTGTGCAAGAGGGGAAGTCACCAGGAAGATAAGAAAGGATGGATTTTGGTCACCTTACTTACAGGCCTCGGTGGATTACATATTGTCACAATGCGAGGTGTGTGCACAATACAACATAAGAAAGGGAATCACAACCCCTATAGGACACATACCAGTACCTGAGGGACCATTTAAGCATTTGGTGATTGACTATGTAGACATGATAAAGACAGTGAGAGGAAAATGATATATGTTAGTGGTGATTGATAGGTTTAGTAGATGGATGGAGGCAACTCCATCCAAGGACTCAGAAGCAGGAACGGTAGTGAAATTTCTAACAAATGAAGTTATTCCAAGGTTTGGCATACCTTCGGAAATAAGTTCAGACAATGGGTCTGCCTTTATTCAACAGGTAGTTAAACTGGTACTGCAGACCTTGAGAACCAAACAAAGGTTTGGATGTGTGTATCATCCTCAGTCACAAGGTATGGTAGAAAGGATTAACGGAACCTTGAAAGCCAAATTGAATAAAATTTGCGCGAGCACCAGCCTTAATTGGGTCGATGCGCTGCCACTGGCACTAATGAGTTACCGCGTGCAGACTAACCGCATGACTAATTTAACTCCACATGAAATGCTTACCGGTAGACCCATGCCAGTGCCCAAGTGGAGGGGCCCATACGAGGGACCCAGCCTGGAACAATTGGAGAGTGAGCTTAAGCAGTATATGCAGTAACTATGATACATGAGTCTATCCACACACAGGAAAATCAAAAAGAGCCGGTACCTGACAAGGAGGAAGGACCTATTAGACCCGGAGATCAGGTGTACGTGCGGGTCTTCTGGAGGAAGTGGAATGAGCCGAGGAGAGAGGGACTCTTCACAGTAACCAAGGCGTCGCCCACTGCCATCCAAGTGGAAGGACGACATACAGGGTACCACCTCAATCATTGCACCAAAGCTGTCCCACGGGTGCAGTTTGACTCCGGAGCTGAGGTGAGTATGGGTGAGGAGGCGATGATTGCGAACGGGCAGGATGGGCAGGAAGCCGATATTCCAAGGGGGGATTTTGATCAGTTGGTAAGTGGGATTTTTTGGAGATACTGATGATTCAGGGTCTGCTGATGGTGGGTCAGTGGCTGGTAGTCCTTCTTCTGACGAGGTGGCTGGGGAAGGGGTGGGGGAGACCATTGCCGCTCCCCCTCCCAGTGCTAGCCCCTCCTACCCATGTGCAGACTTGGAGACCATCAACCTGGCAGACTTGGTAGATCTGGCCTGATAGCATTAATATTGTGCCGGCTGGAAGGCATAGAGAGGTAAGAAGTGCAGAGCCCACTTTCTTAGCGTGGGCACGGGCCTGGAACAACTACTGGTATCAATGGGCGAATTATACAGCAGCGATGTTGGCCAGACAGGACTGTTTCCTGTGTGATAAGGCAAATCCATCATATTTCGTTGTCCCTATGCCTTATAACTCGTCCACCTGCACCCAATAGCGGCTACAACAACTTACCAATGGCGGCTACAAAATCCCTGACGACCATTTGACCCAAATAATTTATCATCATATAAGTGGCCCCGTTGTCCCTTCTGGTACCTCCTCCTCCAAGCCTCCACATTCTATCAACACGATGACACAGGAAGACGGCATCTCCAACAATGGTGTGGCTACAGTACTCCTTGGTCTACTAGTGAAGTTACCCACCCATTCCCCGTAACTGATTTTAAGGTGCGTGAGGATTTGAGCTTTGAATGTTTCAAACGAAATGGCTCTGCACCAGTAGGCCATTTTGAAGGCCTATGTGGGAATACGATTGACATTGAGGTCTCCACAACCTTTGGTGCCATCCTGCCCTCTCAGCAAATCCCATTAGCAGATACCTGGTGGCTGTGTGGACGGGAAGGGGGGTTACGTCCGATACTTCCCTCTGACTGGGATGGTATCTGCACTCGAGTAATGCTCCTCCATGAGGTTGTAGTATCACCACAAGCTCAACTTGATGTTCTATCGCAGCCGACTTTACATCGCCCTAAGTGGGAGTATGCCCCTGACCCAGCAGTGCGAATTGATAGCATAGGTCAGCCAAGGGGCATCCCCAATGAATTCGAGGCCCAAAGTGAGATTGCCACGGGGTTCGAATCTCTTCTCCCGCAAGTAGGTATTAGCAAGAATGCCGAATGGATTAATTACATCTATTATAATCAACAACGATTTATTAACTACACTAATGATGCCCTCTTGGCCTTGGGGGAGCAATTGGATGCAACTACAAAGATGACCTGGCAAAATAGGCAGGTCCTGGACTGGATGTTAGCCGAGAAAGGAGGAGTTTGTGTCATGTTTGGAGAACACTGTTGTACTTTCATACCCAACAATACTAGCCCAGGGGGGTCATTTACTAAGGCAATGGAAAAGTTGAAGAAGCTAAGGGAGGAGCTTAAGGACAATGCTGGTTTTGGTCATGGGGTTTTTGAATGGTTGGATAACGCATTGGGGGCGTGGGGAGCTTGGTTCGCTAAGATTGGGATTATAATAGGTGTTGTGTTGCTTGTTATCGCAATTGTGTTTTGCTGTGCTTTACCTCTAATTAAGTCTCTTTTAGTGCGCCTCACTGCACGACAGCTCTTGGTTGTTCCGACGACTTCTGGACACTCTTCCCCGTCTGATAACGCGCCACCGCTCTATTACTATGATCTGATGTCCGATACGGTGCAGAAGGCTTGTCAGGACAAAGGCGCCTGAGTTACTTCTCTGCAATGCGCGTGTTTAGATTGTACGGGTCCTTGGGTCTTGACTCCCTTGTCCGCTCCACACTCCCCTCCAGCTTCACCACACCCGGCACTTTTCCTTGTAACCGCACGAAGTGCTACACCTGCCCCCACACCTCCTCCCTCACCCCAATCCCAGGCCCCAAGAAGACTTTCCACATCAGGCAGATATTCACCTGCACATCTGCCAATGTGGTATACTGCATCCGCTGTACCCGTTGTTGCTTCCTCTACATCGAGGAAACCAAGCGCAGGCTTGGGGACCGCTTTGCAGAACACCTGCACTCAGTTCGCAACAAACAACTGCACCTCCCAGTCGCGAACCATTTCAACTCCCCCTCCCATTCCTCAGACGACATGTCCATCCTGGGCCTCCTGCAATGCCACAGTGATGCCACCCGAAGACTGCAGGAACAGCAAATCATATTCAGCCTGGGAACCCTGAAGCCCAATGGCATCAATGTGGATTTCGCAAGCTTCAAAATCTCCCCTCCCCCAACCGCATCCCAAAACCAGCCCAGCTCATCTCCACCTCCCTAACCTGTTTTTCCTCTCACCTCAAGCCACACCCCCATCTCCTATCTACTAACCTCGTCCCGCCCCCTTGACCTGTCCGTCCTCCCTGGACTGACCTGTCTCCTCCCTACCCCCCTACCTACACTCACCTTTACTGGCTCCATCCCCACCTCTTCGACTTGTCTGCCTCCTCTCCACCTATCCTCTCCCCTATCCATCCTCTATCCGCCTCCCCCTCTCTCCCTTTTTATTTCAGAACCCTCTTCCCCTCCCCCATTTCTGATGAAGGGTTTAGGCCCGAAACGTCAAGTTTTCCTGCTCCTATGATGCTGCTTGACCTGCTGTGTTCATCCAGCCCCATGCTTGTTATCTCAATGCACGTTCTGCTCATTTTGAAAAGAAAGTCAGTGAAATGATGTCACTGCACCCGAAAGTCTCTGGTGCACCTGTACCCACCTTCACCGCCGCGAACGTCAGGTTGGCCTTCTTCAGGGTAAACCAACGGAAAGCGACCAGCCTGGATGAAGTCCCCAGCCATGCGCTCAGATCCTGCACGGAACAGCTGTTGGAAGTATTTGTAGACATCTTCAACCTCTCCATACTTCGATGTGAGGATCCCCCACCTTCTTCAAGAAGACCACTATCATTCTGGTTCCAAAGAAAAGTCAGGTAGCTCTGACATCCATCATTATGAAGTGCTTTGAGAGGTTAGTAACGGCATACATCAACTCCAGCCTCCCAGATTGCCTTGATTCACCATAATTCATCTACCATTGTAATAGGTCCATGTCAGACACCATCCCCCTGGCCCTACACTCATCTCTGGATAACAAGGATACCTACATCAGGCTTTGACTTATGGTCTATAGTTCTGGCTTCAATACCATAATTCCAACCAAAGTCATCTCCAAACTCTGAGACCTAGGACTCTGGTCCCCCCCTCTGCAACAGGATCCTCAACTTCCTGACCAGCAGACCGCAATCAAGAAGGATAGGCGACATCATCTCCTCCACAATAATCCTCAACATTGGTGCCCCGCAAGGCTGCGCACACAGCCCCTTACTATACACCATGTACACTCACACCTGTGTGGCCAAATACAGCTCTAATTCCATTTACAAATTTACCGATGACATTACCATATGGGTAGGCAATGGCCTCGTGGTACTACCACTGGACTGTTAATCCAGAGACTCAGATAATATTCTGGGGATCCAGGTTCGAATCCCACCATGGCAGATGGTGGAATTTGAATTCACATTAAAGAGTCTAATGGTGACCATGAATCCATTGCCAATTGTCAGGAAAAACCCATCTGGTTCACTTACGCCCTTTAGGGAAGGGAACTGCCATCCTTACCCAGTCTGGCCTACATGTGACTCCAGACCCACAGCAATATGGTTGACTCTTAACTGCAATTAGGGATGGACAATAAATGGTGCCTGGTCAGCGATGCCCTCATTCTGTGAATGAATAAAGGAGGTTTGGTTGGTTGGGCATGCTAAATCGTCCATAGTGTCCAGGGCTGTGTAGGTTATGTGGCTTGATGTTGGAAAATGCAGGGATTGTGTGGGATGTCCTTTGGAGGGTCGGTGTGGACTTGATGGGCCGAATGGCCTGCGTCCACACTGTACAGATCCTATTCTATAAAGGACATTAGTGAACCAGATGTGTTTTTCTGACAATCAACAATAGTTTCACGGTCATCATTAGACCCTTAATTCCAGACATTTATTGAATTCAAATTCTACCATTTGCCATGGCAGGATTCAGACCATGTCCCTGAAGGGTTTAGGCCCGAAACGTCAAGTTTTCCTGCTCCTATGATGCTGCTTGACCTGCTGTGTTCATCCAGCCCCATGCTTGTTATCTCAATTTCAGGATTATTAGTTTAGCTGAGTGATCCTGAATTTCTCCAGGAATTTGTTTTTATACTTTCATAACTATATATTGATCTCCACTGTGAATTCAGTAACTTGAAAGTTAAGGAAAGGAAATTGGGTTCCTTGAAATGTCTGTCTCTCAGGCAAAAGCACAGAGTTAGTTGACAACTATAAATAAATAATAACAGTCAGTGCCATTAAAAGTGGTAAAACATCCCAAGGCATTTAATAGAATGGCATCAATCAAACATGACACCAAGTGACATAAAGAGATCTTACGGGAGATGACCAAAATCTTAGACACATGGGTAGGATTAATATAGCATCTTAAAAGGAGGGAAAGAAAGGCAGAAAGGTGTAGGGATGGAATTCCAAAGCTTAGGGAAGAGACAGCACAACTGCTAATAATGGAGCAATGAAAGTCAGTGCGCAGGGATCTATAATTAGAGGGGTACACAAATCTCAGAAGGTTACAAGGACAGGCAAGGATTTGAAAACAAGGATGAGAATTTTAATTTTGAAGCGTTGCTGCTGAGAAGTCAGTGTAGTTCAAAAAGCACGAGGGGTAAAAGATGAACTCAATTAGATGGGATTTAGTTACAGGCAATGGAGTTTTGGATTACCCTTACTTTATGGAGAGTGGAAAATGGAATGCCAGAAGAAGAACTTTGGAATAATCAAGTCTGAAGGTGACAAAGACATGAAGGAATGTTTTCTCAGCAGATAATCTGAGGCAGACTCAAGCAATATGACTGTGATAAAAATATGAGTGCAATATATGATGGGTCAGTTTTTGTCCAATATGTGCAGGAGGGTTTCCTGACACAGTATATAGATAGGCCAACAAGAGGCGAGGCAACATTGGATTTGGTACTGGGTAATGAATCAGGCCAGGTGTTAGATTTGGAGGTAGGTGAGCACTTCAGCGATAGTGACCACAATTCGGTTACGTTTACTTTAGTGAAGGAAAGGGATAGGTATACACTGCAGGGAAAGAGTTATAGCTGGAGGAAAGGCAACTATGAGGCGATTAGGCAAGATTTAGGATGCATAGGATGGGGAAGGAAACTGCAGGGGCTGGGCACATTGAAATGTGGAGCTTGTTCAAGGAACAGCTACTGCGTGTCCTTGCTAAGTATGTACCTGTTAGGCAGGGAGGAAGTGGTCGAGCGAGGGAACCGTGGTTTACTAAAGAAGTTGAATCTCTTGTCAAGAGGAAGAAGGAGGCTTATGTAAAGCTGAGGCGTGAAGGCTCAGTTAGGGCGCTTAAGAGTTACAAGTTAGCCAGGAAGGACCTAAAGAAAGAGCTAAGAAGAGCCAGGAGGGGACATGAGAAGTCTTTGGCAGGTAGGATCAAGGAAAACCCCAAAGCTTTCTATAAGTATGTCGGGAATAAAAGAATGACGAGAGTAAGATTAGGGCCAGTCAAGGACAGTAGTGGGAAGTTGTGCGTGGAGTCCGAAGAGATAGGAGAGGCACTAAATGAATATTTTTTGTCAGTGTTCACAAAGGAAAAAGACAATGTTGTCAAGGAGAATACTGAGATACAGGCTATAGGACTAGACGGGATTGAGGCTCATAAGGAGGAGGTGTTAGCAGTTCTGGAAAGTGTGAAAATAGATAAGCCCCCTGGGCCGGATGGGATTTATCCTAGGATTCTGTGGGAAGCCAGGGATGAGATTGCAGAGCCTTTGGCTTTGATCTTTATGTCGTCATTGACTACAGGAATAGTGCCAGAAGACTGGAGGATAGCAAATGTTGTCCCCTTGATCATGAAGGGGAGTAAAGACATCCCTGGTAATTATAGACCAGTGAGCCTTACTTCGGTTGTGGGTAAAGTGTTGGAAAGGATTATAAAAGATAGGATTTATAATCATCTAGAAGGGAATAATTTGATTAGGGATAGTCAACACGGTTTTGTGAAGGGTAGGTCGTGCCTCACAATCCTTATTGAGTTCTTTCAGAAGGTGAGCAAACAGGTGGATGAGGGTAAAGCGGTTGATGTAGTGTATATGGATTTCAGTAAAGCGTTTGATAAGGTTCCCCACGGTAGGCTATTGCAGAAAATACGGAGGCATGGGATTGAGGGTGATTTTAGTGGTTTGGATCAGAAATTGGCTAGCTGTAAGAAGACAGAGGGTGGTGGTTGATGGGAAATGTTCATCTTGGAGTTCAGTTACTAGTGGTGTACCGCAAGGATCTGTTTTGGGGCCACTGCTGTTTGTCATTTTTATAAATGACCTGGATGAGGGTGTAGAAGGACGGGTTAGTAAATTTGCGGATGACACTAAAGTCGGTGGAGTTGTGGATAGTGCAGAAGGATGTTGTAGGTTACAGAGGGACATAGATAAGCTGCAGAGCTGGGCTGAGAGGTGGCAAATGGAGTTTAATGCGGAAAAGTGTGAGGTGATTCACTTTAGAAGGAGTAACAGGAATATGGAGTACAGGGGTAATGGTAAGATTCTTGGTAGTGTGGATGAGCAGAGAGATCTCGGTGTTCATGTGCATGAATCCATGAAAGTTGCCACCCAGGTTGATAGGGTTGTTAGGAAGGCATACGGTGTGTTAGGTTTTATTGGTAGAGGGATTGAGTTTCGGAGCCGTGAGGTCATGTTGTAGCTGTACAAAACTCTGGTGCGGCTGCACTTGGAGTATTGCACACAGTTCTGGTCGCCGCGTTATAGGAAGGATGTGGAAGCATTGGAAAGGGTGCAGAGGAGATTTACCAGGATGTTGCCTGGTATGGAGGGAAGGTCTTATAAGGAAAGGCTGAGGGACTTGAGGCTGTTTTCGTTAGAGAGAAGAAGGTTAAGAGGTGACTTAATAGAGACGTACAAAATGATCAGAGGATTAGATAGGGTGGACAGCGAGAGCCTTTTTCCTCGGATGGTAATGGCTAGCACCAGGGGACATAGCTTTAAATTGAGGGGTGATAGATATAGGACAGATGTCAGAGGTAGGTTCTTTACTCAGAGAGTAGTAAGGGCGTGGAATGCCCTGCCTGCAACAGTAGTAGACTCGCCAACTTTAAGGGCATTCAAATAGTCATTGGATAAACATATGGATGATAATGGAATAGTGTAGGTTAGATGGGCTTCAGCTTGGTTTCATAGGTCGGCACAGATCACAACATCGAGGGCCGAAGGGCCTGTTCTGCGCTGTAATGTTCTATGTTCCATGTTCTATCTTATTGACGTCTCAGTGAAGTGGGTTACGGCAAAGTCTGCGGCAGAATTCTGTGCCAAGTCTGTGGACAAGAAGTGCACCTGGGTCACCCTCAATACTGGCAGCATTGCATTCCAACTTTAATGTTTTTGATGTTGCTAGGCGAGTTTTTCACTGGGTAATGGCAAGATGGCAATTAAAAGGCATTATTGCTTGTTAGGACAAGGGAGGAGGGAAGATTAGTAAAGCATGGATGGATAGTGGGTCAAGCAGGCGAAATGGCTCATCCACAGTCAAGAGCACCCTGGTTTGTTTTGTGGGCCAAGGGGGTGGGGGATGCGCCATTGTGTGACCACACCTGGCAAGGTCAACTCTTATGGCAGACGCTGAGGGAACAGATTTGGTGGGGAGCTGTGAAGCCTGTGGGGTTTGTAGAAAGGGCTAGCAGGAACAGATTTTAGATGTTTAGGGCTTATAGACACACAATGATAGAAGCTGCAAGCCACTGGCCAAAGAGCACTAACTATCACTTTCAAAGGTGCTGGTCATCAAAAGTACAAAACGGACAGGAAAATGGCTGTGACCACACTCAGAATGGAATCAGTCCCTGGTCGCAGACACTATAGTGTTTTCTCCTGCAGGTGGCTGAACAGGTGCCTGGTCTCCAACAGTCCTCTGACTGTGGCCTGGCTCATTTCTTCCTCAGCTAGCTGCGGAGCTGTCACAGTGAGCGCACACCAGGCTGTGCTGCCAAATTTTCCAATGCTAATATGATCACAAAAGTATAAGTATCTGAGTTAGTCGGTGGGTGGGTGTGGTGGTGGGGGGAGTACAGGACTGCAAAAGGCAGCTTTGCCAATGTTTTCTCTGAGGCCTCAGTACTCTCATTCTCAGATGTCAAGGAGGTGGGTTTCTGGGGCAGCTGGCTGTTTCACCACAGAAGTGGTAGACATGCTGGGGATATCTGCAAGACAAAGGAAGGAAAAGGCAGCCCCACCAGCCAATAATCAGAGATGGTTACTCAATGAATGAAACTGACAGTGGAATTTCTGTGAACAGTCACAGTGGAATGAAAAGTGGTAATTACTCAGTTATATCTGCTGCATAAACTGCTGGCACACACATTGACATAGCCCAGTGTCGTAGAGCAACATGTCCATCCTCTTAACTGTTTTCAGTGTTCCCACCTGTGAGAATCTACCTGCCTCTCCCTCTGCTCTAAAGAACATTTCAAGACAGAAAAGCTGGCAATCTGTAAATCTATACATTAAAAAAGCAATGCCAGTGACTGAGGCTGGCAGCCTGTAATTTAAGAGTTAAATGCTGACATACTGTAAAGCAATGCAAGCCACAGGAAGCTTGAAGTCGGAGCAAAATGAGTAAGTGTTGCAAAAGAGGTGTAGATACGAGAAATGCATATGTGTCACTGAGCCCCAAGTGCGCTGACAGAAACGTGCAAGCCGTGCGTTTATGCGTGCCAAAGTGAAGTTCTGAAATAGTGTGACAGTTGTTCTAAAAGCAGCCACGATGATGTGGTGAGACTGGTGGTTTTGTGACACTCAATTCCATGGACAAAGGGTGGAAGAGGACAGTGTCCATGGAGCATTCAGGAAATGACATTGGATATGGATGTATGGGCATGGACAAACAAACAGTGAGTCACTGCCACCAGGTAACTGCTCTGATGTTCACATCAGGAATTGGCACCATCTGGTTTCTCACGGAAGGAGGTGGCAGGTGAGGAGCTGCATTGAAATGAGCCAAGTTTAGCTATTAATGAGATCAAAATATGTGGAAATAAGGCAGCTACTGTTCATTAGAGGAATTCAAAACTCATCATTCAAACCTTAGTGAGGAAAATTGGAAAAAGAAATTCTCTACATTGAGAATTTGCTTTTTTTTCACATTACATTTTCCCAACGGTTTCACTATCAATCACACTGCCCAAGGCTAAGAAAATCCTGCCTATTGACACAAATTGATCCAAAAAGGAATTCAAACCCAAGTATGAATTGCTGGAATAAACAGCTTGTTTAAATGTGCCCCCAACAATGCCTCTGTAATTTACTTCAACAGTAGTGGCAAGTATTAACACCATCTACCTGACATAGGCAAGTGCCCTGAATAAACAGAAGTAGTGGGGGCTATACAGTGATAGTTTTTGGGACAACCCAAACACTTTCAGGTGACCAAACTACCTCTCAAATGCAACTATTTATTATATAGGTAACACACACATTAACTTTGTACATCAAATTCTCACAAGTACAAATGTATGACATATATACGGACAGACAGACAGGCATAGTGTTATTTTAGGGTGTAATGTTTGCTAAGACACCAGGAGAATGCCTTGGCATGAATTATTTTTTAAACGCCATCCAAGCAAGCAGATTCAGCCCCAGGTTTAACATTTCATGCAAAAGACAGTCTCTGATAAAGCTGTGGAGTACTGAAGTTTTGGATATGTCTAAGGTTTTAGCAAAGATCTGTAGCTCGGCTTGTGGGTGAGATTGTTGACTACCTCGCCAAGCTGGCTTGTTTTCGTTCAGATGTTTCGTCACCATGCTGGGCAACATCATCAGTGAGGCCTCCGATGAAGCGATGTTGTTCCACTCCACTTGGAATTTATACTGTCTGGTCTGTTATGGTAAGTTCTGTCATTTCCAGTTTTGTTCTGTACGGGTTTGTACATGGGGTCCAATTCTATATATTTGTTGATTGCATTATGGGTTGAGAACCGTGCCTCCAGGAATGCTTCTAGTGAAGAAAAGGTTATGGTATCCTTTGATATCACAGCATTATTCACGACAATTGACATCCCACTAGCCAAAAAAATGCTGGCTACGTTACTAGAGGAAGCAGGAACACTGACCAGCAGCTCCATCAGCAATGACAACATACTCAAACGACTAGACTTGTGCCTCACCACACACTTCATCTTTAATAGTCAAGTATATAAATGGATCAATGGCACATACATGGGGTCACCCATCTCAGGACTCAGCGCAGAGGCAGTCATGCAAAGACTAGAACATGCTACCCTCCCCCTCATTCAACCTAAACTGTGGATATGGTACGTGGATGACACATTTGTCATCATTAAATGCACCAAACTATAAGAGACCCACCACCTCATCAACAATGTATTCACCGGTAGGGGAATTTTATTAGGGGAGGTAATGGCCTAGTGGTATTAATGCTGGACTGTTAATCCAGAGACCCAGATAACATTCTGGGAACCTAGGTGCAAACCGCGCCATGGCAGTTAGAAGAATTAGAATTCAACAAAATATCTGGAATTAAGAGTCTAATGACGATCATGAATCCACTGTCGACTGTTGGAAAACCCATCTGGTTCACTAATGTTCTTTAGGTAAGGAAACTGCCATTCTTACCTGGTCTGGCCTACATGTGACTCCAGACCCACAGCAATGTGGTTGACTCTGAACTGCCCTCTGGCCAATTAGGGATGGGCAATAAAAGCTGCCTGGCCTGTGACGCCTTCATCCCGTTAATGAATAAAGAAAAAAAAATTGACCAGAGAAGAAGGAAACAACAATCAGCTTCAATTTCTGGATGTCAGGGTAGAACGTATGACCAATGGGGAGTTTCAAACCTCAGCATACAGGAAAGCAACGCACACTGACCAAATCCTCAACTTGCACAAACAAAGTTGTGTTAGGGCACTATTTAAATGGGCCATCTCTCACTGCAACATGCCAGAACTATGCAGGAAAGAGAAAGAGCACCTACACAAAATTTTCACTATGAACAAATATCCCCGCAACTTCAACCGCTGCTGCCTCCTAAATAGGCGACAAGAGGACACAGTACACCCTAACACATTGGCCACACTGCCCTACATCAAGAACATATTAGAACTGACAACAAGATTCCTACAACCACTAGAATCATGGTGGCCCCCAAGCCCACAGCCACTCTACAACAAACACTCACAGAGATTAAGACCCCATTCCCACAACATGCAGAAACAACATAGTCTACAAAATGCCATGCAACGACTGCCACAAACATTACATCAGACAGACAGGAAGGAAACTAACCATCAGAATACATGAACATCAGCTAGCAGCAAAACAACACGACAAACCTTTCTCAATATCAGTACAATTGGACAATGAAGGCCATCAGTTTAACTGGAACGACATAACCATAGTAGCTCAAGCCAAACACTGACATGCAAGGGAATTCCTAGAGGCATGGTTCTCCAACCATAACGCAATCATCAAACATATAGAATTGGACTCCATATACAAACCCATACAGATCAAAACTGGATATGACACAACTCACATAATGGATTGGACAGTACAAGCGGAGTAGAATAACATCGCTTCATTGGAGGCCTCACAGATGATGTTACCTAGCATGGTGGCGAAATGTCTGAACGAAAACAAGCCAGCTCGGCAAGCAAGTCAACAAACTCATGGAAACGTCTTCATGCCGTGAAACATCCCAGAAAACAGTTCGCAAACTCACCTCCTGCTCTGTGCACAGCCTTGACCAAATACTGGAACTGATATTCGTGGAACACTAGCTTCAAAGTCTACAAAATGTGGAATTTCAAATACTTACTGTCCTTGAAAATTAGAACTTCAACCATTTTCAATATCTGTTTATAGCGGATCAAGTACGACTTGTTGGGAGATAAGCATAGACTCTCCTTTTTACCAGGAATCTGGAAGAAATGATGGCAATTCCCTTCTCTCAGCATTGTTTTCAAAATTTCTATAAATGTAGCTATAATATCTGGTGAGTCTTCATCCACTTAGTTATTTGAACAAGGGAAGACATTTCTCAATAAACTTAAAGAACTGAATCAGGGTCCAGATGGAAATAAATACAATTGAAAACAATTAGTTACATGCTACTCTTTTTTTTATTGATTCACAACATACAGGAGTCTGTTTATCCATTGCAATCCAATGCTAGTACCTTAGATTAAATAAAATCCAAGCCCAGTTTTATTAAAGTATAGCACATTTCTCTGTGAGATTACATGCAGACAATTTCCATAATTAAAAATAAAACATTACAGATGCTGGAGATGAAAATAAAAACAGAAAGGGCTACAGAAACTGAGCAGATCTAGCAGCATATGAGCAGAGACACACAGAGTTAATGTTGGGTCCAGCACGACTGCATCTTCAGTCCCAAAGAACTCTCCTCAGATGCTGCCTGACCTGCTGACCTTCTCCAGCACTGATTTTATTTCAGCTTCCATAACGATGTTGATCTTTGCATCAAATTCAGATAGCTAGTAAATCAAAGAAACAAAATGTCCTCATTCTTCAAGGACCGCAACATCCCCCCCATAGTGGTCGAGAACGCCCTCGACCGTGTCTCCCGCATTTCCCGGAACACATCCCTCACGCCACGTCCCCGCAATAATAACCAAAAAAGAATCCCCCTCGTCCTCACATACTACCCCACCAACCTCCGGATCCAACGCATCATCCTCAGACACTTCCGCCATCTGCAATCAGACCCCACCACCAAAGACATTTTTCCTCCCTACCCCCCTACCTACACTCACCTTTACTGGCTCCATCCCCACCTCTTCGACTTGTCTGCCTCCTCTCCACCTATCCTCTCCTCTATCCGCCTCCCCCTCTCTCCCTATTTATTTCAGAACCCTCTTCCCCTCCCCCATTTCTGATGAAGGGTTTAGGCCCGAAACGTCAAGTTTTCCTGCTCCTATGATGCTGCTTGACCTGCTGTGTTCATCCAACCCCATGCTTGTTATCCCAAAGCATAATCAGTTTGTTAACATTATAATCATGATTAAAAGCAACTAGTGCCTTTAATGTAATAAAGCATCCCAAGGCATTTAATAGAATACCATTAATTAAATTAGGAATGATAACCAAAAGCTTGGTCTCATATGTAGGATTTATGTAACATCTTAGAGGAAAAAAAAATGGCAGAGAGCTGTAGAGATGGAATTTCAGAGCTTAGGGAGGGGACAACTGACAATGGAGTGATGGAAATTAGTGTCCAAGTGGTTAGAATCAAAGGACCACAGAATCTCAGAGGATTGCAGGGATAGGGAATGATTTGGAGACAAGGATGAGAAGCTAGTGGAGGTTAGCAGCATGGGGTCAGGTAAAGATTAAGCAGATTCAATGGGGGTTAGGTACAGGCGATGAGTTTTGCATGACCTTAGTTGTATAGAGGGAGAGAGATAGAATGTCAGCAGAAGAACATTAGAATAATCAAGTTCAAAAGATGATAAAGGCATGAATGAAGGTTTTCATACCAGATGAGTTGAGACCAGGCAGACCCAGCAATGTAACTATAATAAAGATATTAGCAATGCGTCAGCATATTGTTTAAATTTGATGAAAGTTTGTAGCGTATTTGAGTTTACTTCCTAAATAATACATGAAATGTACGTCCATTTTCTTTTTTCCCCATTACAAACTTGCAGCATCATATTTCAGAGCATTAACCAACAATTGCTTAAATTTTTCCATGTCACATTTCAGAAAGACAACAGCTTTATGCTTTAGTTTCAGGAGGTTAAGGGTATCTACAACCATCATCTCTCTGGTCAATGATCCATGCAGTTCCACACTTACCCCATACTCTGCATGTTCAGTGACAACAGGATCATTAATTGCAGCAGGCATTGCATATGAATCACAGGACACAAACCCCTGTCCAAAATACAACTCTTTACTGCCTTGATCATCTTCCGTACACTGAGCAGTATTTGTAGTTATATTCTTCATGAGTCAAGCTTTTTCAGTATTTTGAACTATCCACTTTTGAAAAAAGTCTTGCAATTCAAAAGAAAAACTGATAATATTTTAGCCACTGGAAGATGTTCCAGCCCAGATATCCATAATATTTCGAATAACCCCATATTCCCAACTGCAGACAAGGGATTGGGGCGTTCTGGCACAGTGGTAGTCTTCTGCTCTGCAAGTTGGCATAATATGTCTGAACAGGTTGATTAAAAAGCAAACTATCTGCTCAGTTTGGAAGCCCATGAGGGCTTTTTGTTTCATGTCTGTATTAATTGCAAGTTGCATAAAGTTGCATGATTTCAGTAAAAAAAGGTTCTTCATGCAATTCCAATTTGGTCTTGTAGTTCCCAATTTGTTAATATAGTTCACCTTGTTAGTTTAAAACAGCTGCTAACATCAGCCAAAAGAGATACCAATTATTTGTTTGCATAGAAAGTTGGCAGCTATAATACTGCAAGTTCTCTTAGAAACAGCTGTGCTCGCTCACTAGTGTTTTAAAGATTCAGTGAATGTAAGAATGACCTTGATGTTCTATTACCTTCTTGCACTTCTGCTCTGCTAATCCTCTTCAATTTGTATTTATTTCCATTCACATGGGACATGTGGGTATCACTGACAGGGCCAGCATTTATTGCCTGTCACTAGTTGCCCACGAGAAGGTGGTGATGAGCTGACTTCCACAATAGTTGCAGTCAATGTGCTGTAGGTAAACCCACAGTGCCGATGGGAGGGAATCCAATTCAATACTCCGGGATTTTTATCCAACGACTGTGAAGGAATGGAGATATATTTCCAAGTCAGGATGATAAGTATGGTAAGACCATAAGATACAGTAGCAGAAGTAGGCTGTTCAGCCAATCATATCCACTCTGTCATTCAAAGAAATCATAGCTGATCTGATAATTCTCAAGAGATAAAAGGTACTGCAGATGCTGGAGAATCCGAGATAACAAGCATGGGGCTGGATGAACACAGCAGGTCAAGCAGCATCATAGGAGCAGGAAAACTTGATGTTTCGGGCCTAAACCCTTCATCAGAAATGGATAATTCTCAACTCCACTTTAATGCCTTTTCCCAATTAGGTGAACTTGCAGGTGGCGTCCCATGTATTGGCTGTCATTATACTTCTAGATGGTACTGGTTGTGGGTTTGGAAGGTATTGTCTAAGAACTTGAAAGGGTTCAGAAAAGATGTTTCTAGGGTTGGAGGTTTTGAGCGATAGGGAGAGGCTGAATACGTTGGGGCTGCATTTCCCTGGAGCATCGGCGACTGAGGGGTGACCTTATAGAAGTGGATAAATTCATGAGGAGCATGGACAGAGTGAATAGTCAAAGTCTTTTACCAGCATAGGGCAGTCCAAAACTTGAGGGCATATGTTTAAAGTGAGAGGGGAAAGATTTAAAAGGGATCTAGGGCTAACTTTTTAACACAGAGGGTGGTGCATGTATGGAATGAGCTGCCAGAGGAAGTCATGGAGGCTGGGAGAATTACAAAGTTTAAAAGGCACCTAGATGGGTGTATGAATAGGGAGGGTTTACAGGGCTATGGGCCAAATGCTGGAAAATGGGATTAGATTAATTTAGGATATCTGGTTGGCATGGTCAAGTTGGGCCAAAGGGACTGTTTCAGTGCTGTACATCACAAGGGTTCTATGACTCTAAGACTTGGTGAATTTCTGCAGTGCATCTTGTAGATGATTTACAATGCTCCAACTAAGCATCGGTGGTTGAGGAAATGGATGTTTGTGAATGCAATGCCAATTAAACAGTCTGTTTTGTCCTGGGTGGAGTCAAGTTTCGAGTGTTGTTGGGTCTGCACTCATCCAAGCTAATGGAAAGTGTTCCATCACACTCCTGATATGTACCTTGTAAAAGGTGAACAGGTTTTGGGAAGTCAGGAGATGAGTTACACATCGAAGGATTCCTAGCCTCTGAGCTAATCTTGCAGCAGTTGTATTGATATGGATATGAGTCTACACAGCTCAATTAGCTGGTTTGCAATGCAGAGTGAGGCTAACAGCACAGGCTCAATTCCACTGCTGGCAGAGGTTACCATGAAGATCCTACCGTCTCAACCTTGCCCCTCACCTCAGGGTCGGGAACCCTCAGTTTAAATGACCACGAGTCATCTCTGTCTCTCTCTCTCTCTCTAATGAGTGAACAGCCTATGGTCCACTAAGACTATAACTTTATCTTTACATAACATTTATCATGTTACAGTTTGTACTGGGCACAGACTTTGGTTTGAATAAAACTGCTTGCATTTCATTGCATGTACTCCAGTTTATTGAATGATAACCTAAAGAAGTCCACTGAGTATTGTACATTCTCGATGTAGGTGCCTCTCAATGCCTGAATCAGATGTTGTTGTATTCAGTGCACAGCAGAAACGCGCACTTGGATCGAATTTATTCCAACCTTCCACAATTAAAGCACTTCCAAGATATGCCCTTTTATCCCAGTCTTTTCAAGAAAACCATCCTTCCTGATGCATCGTTCCCAAAAGTTTAACCATTTAATAATTAATCATTTTAAATCTCCAAGTCTAATTAGAAGAGAGGGCTAAACCAATTCAAAATCTATGCACAGTGATATATGTAACTGCGATTGCTTTTGTGAATGCATGAAGCAGCTAGATTTATGCCTACCAAGTATTCTATTGGAAAGGAAACTAAACATTTTTGCTAATACCGATTCCTATGTTGCACGACCCAATAACATGACACAGAATGTTCATGTGAGCCCCCAGTACTTAACTTACATCTGAATCCTGACTTTTCTTCATTGGGACTGGACATGGTCCCAACAAGTGGCTACCACACAAAGTGGTGATGCTAGGACTACAATGCTACCAGCCAAACAAAGAGGCCAGTGGCTACCTCAGGCAGTGCCTCCTCCCAAGTGACAGACTGAGTATTAAAAGGCTGAGGGGCAGTGAACAAGTTATGCTCTTTGTTTTGAGATTGTTGCCATATATTTTGAACAACTTACCCATGGTAATTGATGGTGGAGGATATATTCCAAGGTGGCAATGTAAGTGGGGCATGTAAAATGGCTGAGAACAATGGAAGCTGCTTCTGGGTCAGTAACAAAGTTAAACTCACTGCAGACTCTCACATTCCCTCTGGCTGAAAATAAAGTATAAATAGTAAATGTTGAGAACACAATAGTGCACATAATGCAGAGCTATTACCAAGCTTTGGATGAAAAGGGTGGAGAGTGGCCTTTCTGCCTGAGGATCTACAGAAGCCTTTAGGAAACTCCTGAAGGGTCACTTTCGAACTACATCTTACCATTGATGGAATTTCACCAGAAGCTGGTGGCGATGATCTTGCTGTGTGGATCTAAGACCCAGCAAATCCAGTAAAGTTTGCCTGTGGCCTGCTGACGGGGTGAAGGCAGGGGCGTCTCTCATCCCAAACACTCTGCAACTGATCACAGGGAGACGGTTGTGTGATTGACCCATTCACCCTGTTTGCCAGTGTCCCGGTTTGTTAGCTCCAATGACCCCACACTCACCTCTTTCCAGGGTTCTGTGAAGATCTCAGTACAGTACCAGCTGTGGCCTTCTCTCCCAGTGACATTGACAATACTAGAGAGCTTACAGCCACTGATTTGTCAGCAACTCTTCAGGTGGGATGTCTACCCGGCTTAAGGCTCACTTCAATGGGAACACATCTCTGCCCCACACAGTGCTGAGCCATTGCGTTATTCCATTGGGCCTCCTGAAAATGATCAACATAAGTAAGATGTGGTTCTGAGGAAGGGTCATTGGACCCGAAATGTTAACTCTGTTTTCTCCTCCACAGATGCTGCCAGACCTGCTGAGCTTTTCCAGCAACTTTGTTTTTGTCCCTGATTTACAGCATCCGCAGTTCTTTTGGTTTTTATTTAACATAAAGTTCCCGCCAGTTTTCAGTATCCCCACCCCCACTGATCAAAAGACAACATTCCATCCACTAACTGTCTTCCTCTGTCCCCCAGTGCTGCCAGACCTTCTCTGTATTTCCGTCATTTGCTGTACAAGTCAGATTTCTAGCCTCCACAATATTTTGCTTCAGTAAAGGAGACATACTTTCCATGTTACCTCCCATGATGTACAATGATTTCAGTTTTGAAAAGAAAGTGGGATCCATTTTTGCAGCCAGAGCCACATTGGTCAGAGGTTCAACAGCAACAAGACAGACCTACAAGATGATGTAATGTCTTAGGATAGTAACAGTGAGTCATTCATTCCTTTGTACATTATAACAGTAAAATGCTAACGTTACATTCAAAGTAAAAACTATTGCAATGTTCATAAATGCTTTCAGAATACTACATTACAATTCAGATGTACAATGTTTCAGGGAGAATGCAACTCTGTTCAACCTACTTAATATATCTACAAGTACACAAGCATAAAAATGAGGACCTGATGCAGGCCATTTGACCATGTTCCACCATCTAATAAGATCATGACAAACCTGTTTGCATTTCAAATTGCATATTCCCATTTAGCCCTGATAACCTTTGATTTTTTCACACAACACAACAAGAATGTACCAACCTTTCCCTTAAATATATTTTAATGACCCTGCATCCACTGCCATCTGGGATAGAGAAATCCAAAGTCAGACAACTTAGAAAATTCTCATCCCTTTCCTAAAAGGTCACGTGCCCTTAAAGTAAGTATTGACAGACTTTGATCACTAAGATCTGCTTTTCCAACTACATTGTATATTTCACAACTACAGTGGGTACATCAGACCAGCAAAAAACAAAACCCATCAATGGTGCTCTCACGGAATCTTTAAATCTAATGGCAGGAAAGGCATTCCACCAGCAGCATCGTTTCCCCAGTCGACATGCCCAGCATGAAGGTGTTAATCACATAAAACTAGTTTCATTGATCAGGACGTGTTCATGTGCCTGACACCAGACTCCTGAAGCTACTGTTCTGCTTGGAACTCAGTCATGGTAGGAGACTTGCAAGAGGAAATGCTTTTGGGATGCCCTGAAAGCATCACTGCAGTGATCAAACAGCCTCACCAACTCATCGGTGTCTCTGACTTGTGACCGACAAAAATGGAGAAGGTTCACTTGCAAAAGCACCAAGAACATTGTTAGATTTCAATGGAAATACACAGAAGTGAAATTGAGGTGGCAGAGAAAATATACAATCCTCCTAGCAGCCTATCTACCTGACCCTTCGAGTATCACCTGTCCTGCATGTAGCAGAGTCTGCAGAATGTACGTTAGATTTACCAGACGTCTCAAAACGCATGAAACAAAAAGGAAGCAGGTCTTCCTTAATCCCAAGGCACAGCGTATGAAGAAGAAGGCAACATCTCACCTGGCCAACATGCTGATTGACTATTCTTATCATGGCATTCACTGCATGCTCAGCTTGTATTTGTTCCAGCCCTGGAGCATTAGGGTCTGGAACATCACCCAGACCATCATTTCCATGGTAAGCAGGATCATGGAGTCTCTCTCCAAGGAGAGAGGTAACTGTAACCCGGTAAACTGGAATCTGTGCAAACGGGAAAATACTTTTCAGAAATACTAAGCATACATCACATCACTTCTTCTGTGAAACAGATCAAATATAAAAAAATCAATAGTAATTTTATTGAACACCTTGCCTGAATGATGTAATTGTTAATCAGACAGATGGTCAGTATTGTTAAAAATGATTGGCATTTACTACACTACAAATAGGGATTGTACAACTGACTCCAACTCTTCAAATTAGGAAATGAAGAAATCAAACATGTTCCAAATACTTGATCATTGAAGTTCTCATGTAATGTTGCCCCTTCCAGTATTATTTTGCTTTAAGACTTAAGTGTTTTAGTTTTTAGAAGTTTTCCTTTCTTTAAGTTATGGAGCCTGAAATCTGTTAAACATCTGTTGAGAACATCATTATATTTCTTTTCTTCCCTCATTTCTGGTTTGGAACTGTGAGTTGAAGTTGAGAATTGAACTTTGAAGAGCAGCTTGTTTTAAAAAAATGCAGGGGAGAACAAAAGAGTGATGTTTGGTGTTGGGAATCAGCCTGGAACAATAATGCAGGTTAATTAATGCTCTAAGAACACTCTAGAGTCATACAGTCCAGAAACAGACCCTTTGATCCAACCAGTCCATGCCGAACATAATTCCAAACTAAACTAGACCCACCTGCCTGCACCTGGCCTAGATCCCTCTAAACCTTTCCTATTCATTTAGAATCCAAATTCCTTTAAACATTGTAATTGTACCTACATTCTCCACTCCCTCGGGAAGTTCATTCCACACACGAACCATCCTCTGTGTGAAAAATTTGCCCCTCACCATTTTTCAAATCTCTCTGCTCTCACCTTAAAAACGTGCCCCCTGGTCTTGAAACCCCCCATTCCAAGGGAAAAAGAACAACATCCATTAACTCTATCTATACCCATCATTATTTTATAAGCTTCAAAAGGTCCCCTGTCAACCTCCTATGGTCCAGTGAAAAAAGTCCCAGCTTATCTGAACCAGCACCAAGATGTTGTTCTGCTCAGTGGCTGGCAGCTGGTTGGGTGTTGAATTGGTCAATCAACAGAGGACTGATGCTGGTCAGCCAACCGCAGAATGGTGGAAAAGAAAAAGTGAACTGTCTCTGGCTGGGTTTTGTGCAGGAAATAGTTTTGGTTTTGCAGCTGCTGGACTAGGCTAGGTTCTTGTTTTTGCTCTCTCTAGTTGTTATTCTCCAGTTATCAATTTGTTGAAAGTTGGAAAACAATATTCCCAGCTGTAAGAAATAATTAAAAGTCTCCAGATGTCGACAGAAGCTGTTTGCATTGACTGGTGACTTTGAAATTCAAGCAAGATATACAAAGTCTTATTTCTAATCACCCAAGGATTTCATTAAGGCTCGGTATTCATCATTGAAACTAGCAACTTAAGCTTCTTCTACCTTAAAAAATTTATCCTGTAATTCTGTCTATCATGAGAGAGAGTCAGGGTTTGTGATCAAAAAAAATTGGGCTTAAATTGTAGATATTAATTGAATGCTGTATTGTTCATCTGTGTTTGTTAAAGTCATATTCTCAACAATAAATTAATATTTTTTGTTTAAATTAAATTGGTGTCCAAGATCTATCATTTGTTAATCTGTTCAGAAACAATTGAGCGACTTTCAGGGTGGCTGATTGGTTTAAGTTCACTGTATTGTGAATGCAGTGATCATGAGGCTGATTTGGTTTGGTTTGCTATCCGTGTCATAACACATACTTGACTGCACTTGACCAGTCGGCTGCATTTTGACACAAACTCTCCTGCTCCCCAACTTGAGCCATGTCAAGTCCCACACCACCTCCCAAAGTCTGCACCAGGAAGCTTTTGTTCATCAGGGTCCAGGCTGCCATGGAGTGAATGCATGTACCTAGCCACATATTAGCTCCGGCCTGATAGTGTCTTTTTAAACAGGCAGCAGCACCGCTTCTTGGAGGCTGCCACTGCCTTTCAGATCCACCCGGACAGGATTGTACTGGTGCTCGTAGGTAATGCGGGGCCTTGGCCGGTCAGCTGGGAGGAGGACAAGGAAGGCAGTCAGTTAAGACTGAGCTTTGTTTCCAAATCCATTGCTGAATGTCAGAGCAGGTTTCAGGGTCCGCATGGTCTGCTGCTGCTCCCTCTTATTTATGTTCATGTTCTAAACAGAAACAATACGAAGCATTTTGACAAAAGTAGGATGTCTCCAAGCCTTAAGTGAGTTTTGTATTCCTCACTTCTTGTTACTGAACAAAAAGTACAAAGTCCCACTTACAGATATTTTTTCCCGTTCTCTTTAACACCTACCTCCATCCTCTTGCAAAGTTGGAACACTCGCAGCACATTTGTGCAGACGTTTTCGATTGCTATGTTTCCATGACAACATGTTATACCCAGGATGTGCACGTTAGGAGCTGCAAGAGCCATCATCATTACTTGGGCATCATCCACCCCACAGTCAACATCTAACAGCATCAGCTTCTTTCCCATTGTACAACCTGAAATACAGTGATTTTGTTTGAAAAGGCATTTCTTAACAATGTAGAATTGAACAGTACTTGATGACTTAAGAGTTCAAAGTGTACATTTAAGCCAAGGTCAACAAACAGCAGCCCCCTGCCCAGCCCAGTGTTCTATTATTTCTCACCGCACATCGAAACATAAAATATCAGAGCAGAGTAGCCCAATTCGCCCTTCGAATACGCTGCGCCATTCAATATTTTCATGGCTGACCATCCAACTCAGCAGCATGCTCCTGCTTTCTCCCTACATCCTTTGAATCCTTTACTATTGACAAATACATCCATATCTTTCTTGAAAGTCTTCACGTTTTGGCCTCAGATTTCCTCAGGCTCTCCTGGTGAAGAAAGTCCCCATCATCATCATTAAAAAGTGTTCCCCATATCTTTAGACTGTAATCCCTTGTTCTGGACATCCTGATCATTCAGAACATCCTTCCCACATCTACCCACTTTAATCCTGTTCGATTTTATAGGTGTCAACGAGGTCTCCCCTTATTCTTCTAAACTCCAGTTTATACAGTCCTAAACCGATCCGGTCTCCCACTACCTATCAGTCCATATACTCCAAGGATTAGTCCAGTAAACCTTCTTTGTACTCCCTCAAAAGCCAGAATGTCCTTCCTCAGATAAGGAGATCAAAACTGCACACAATACTCCAGATGTGGTCTTACCAATGCCATGCACAGTTGCAGAAAGACCTCCCTGCTCCTGCACTCAAACTGTCTTGTTACGAGGGCCTCAATGAACCTTCCCTTACACAATTTGTTGCCAATGACATAATAATCTGCTTTCCTGTTTTTGCTACCAAAATGGATAACCTCACATTTATCCATATTGTACTGCATCTGTCATATATTTGCCCACCACATAACCTGTCCAAATCACACTGAAGCTTCTCTGTATCCTCCTCACACCATACCATCCTACCCAGCTTTGTGTCATCTGAAAATGTGGAGATATGATGCATAGTCTCCTTATCTAAATCATTACTGTACATTATGAATCTCTTGGTCCAGGCACTGATCCCCATTCTACCCCACTAGTCACTGCCTACCACTTAGTTAAGACTTGTTTATTCCTCCTGTTTCCTATCTGCAACCATATCTTTGCCCATTTGAGTACACGACTGCCAATCCCATGTGCATTAATTTTGCGTGCCATTCTCTTAGGTGGTACCTTTTCAGAAAGCCTTCTGAAAATCCAGGTAAACCACATTCACCATCTCCCCACCCCACCCCCCTGCATTCACCTGACCAATTACATCCTCAAAAAATTCCAGTAGATTTGTCAAGTATGGTTTCCCTTTCGTAAATCCATGTTGACTCTGTCTGGTCTTATTACTATATGCCAGGTGCTCTGCTGTTACATTTATAATGGACTCTAGCATTTTTCTCACTACTTGGCTATAATTCGCTCATTCAATCTATAACTTGCTGTTTTCTCTCTGCCTTCCTTAAATAGTGGGATGATGTTAGCTACTCTCCAATCCTTAAGCACTGTTCCAGAATCCATTGCATTTTGGAATATGACCACGAGCACATCTGCTACTTCCAGGGACACTTCCTTAAATACTCTGGGATGAAGCTCAGCAGACCCTGGGGATGTATCTGTCTTTAATTCTATTAGTTTCCCAACACCATTTCCCTACTCCTATGAATTAATTTCAATTCCTCTTCCCCGTTAGGATCTGTGCTCCCCCTTATTTTGGGATGGCATTTGTCTTTCTTTGTGAAGACAGAACTAAAGTACGTATTTAATTTGTCTGCCATCTCTTTGTTCCCCATTATAAATTTCCCTGTGACTGTGTTGGGGACCTATATTCGTCTTTACTAACTTTTCTCTTCATATACCTACAGAAGCTTTTACTATCCGTTTGTCTGATGCTGACTGTATTCCCCACAGACCGAACTCCAGAGCCTTGCACTCGCTCTATGCTGCACTTGTTTGCAGAGCTGCACTGAAAGCGCCCACATTTATAACTACTCTGTTTCTCCGGAACTGGTTCAGTCCCGTCAGCTCATTAGTTATTCAGTTTACACGATAGAGGGCATGATCATCCTGCCTAAAGCTAATCTTCAATCAAGTCTCTTCTCTTCACCCTCACCTTTGATGGTCTGCATCACCTTTAACAGGCTTTGCATGTAAATTTTCAACATTGTAAAATGTAGGATGATTTACTGGTGGTGGTTAAAATAAAAAAAACACGGATGATTTGATGATGGAAAAATAATTTCAATAGTGTGTAAGATTGGTTTGAGTCAGATGTCTCTGAGAACAGGAAGACAATGGAGGCTGGACACAATATGGATCTTGGATATACAAGATTTAGTGCAGAACAGGAACCAGGAGGTAGAATTTTGAGTGAGTTAGAATTTATACAAAGTGAGGCATGGGAGGACATGTCAGTACTGGAGAAGCTTAGTGTCAAACTAACAGAAACATGCTTTCCATTTTCAGTGGTCTTGGGAGTGAGGAAAGATTGAAGATGGATTTAGTAACTATGATCGTGGAGAGGAATGGTGCTTGAGGTAAACTCGGGTCTAAAGAGAGCCTAGAGATCATCCAGTCTTAGTCTGAACTGAGAAAAGTGATAAAGTCAGAGTTTTGGGGATAGTTTTTCAGAAGCCCTGGACTTCTTACCTTTTAAGTTAGAGAATGTTTTAATCAGGATATAGAACACACAATGATCTTGGTTCACTAAATGGTCTCAGCCTGAACCACACGTGCAGAGGCAAAGTGGTCTGACATGTATTTTCATAATTTTGTTTTAATTTTCCACAATTTATTAGATTTAATTCCTAATGCTGTCTGATGCTTTGATCAATAATATGAATATTCAATTTTTCGATTAGGATTTTGTATTTTAGAAGTGTTGTGTTTCTATCCAGGATGAAATTTATAGCAAGACATTTTGGATATACTGTTAGAATCAGAAGAAGTCTTGGATCAGAAATATGTTCCGTTTTGAATTTTTCTTCCTCAGGTACTTTTCTGCTGTTAATAGTGTGTGCCTCTGAATTCAGAGGGTGGAGGCACTGGATCCTGTCAAGGCTATGGGCCCTGATAACATTCTGGCAACAATCCATAAGACTGGTACTCCAGAACACACCACACTCCTAGCCAAGCTATTCCCAATACAACTAACGCACTGGTATCCAAACAACAATGTGGAAAATTGCTCACATATACACAAAAACCTGAAAGAACTGAAGATGTCAGAAATCAGAAACAAAAACAGAAATTGCTGAAATAACTCAGCAGGTCTGGCAGCATCTGTGGAGCGAAATCAGAGTTAACATTTCGGGTCCAGTCCATTCCAGTTCCACCCTGACACAGAGGCCAACACCAGCAGCAAACGGTCAGCGAGCCTTGAGCCCCTTCGCCACACTGCCCATCACCAGATTGTCCCTTACTGACATTGTTGTTACCATGCGTCTGTGTTGGGCCGATCTCAGCAATGCAGTCGCCATTGAAGCCATTGGGTCCCACGCCTGACACAGGGTCCAAACCCGCCTCCCTCTGCCACCAGGAACATACTCTTGCCCCACTCCCCCACCACCAGGAATACACTCTCACCTCGCTTCCCCACCACCAGGAACACACTCTCACCTCACTTCCCCACCACCAGGAACACACTCTCACCTTTCTCCTCCACCACCAGGAACACACTCTCACCTCCCTCCACCACTGACGGGAACACAGTCTCACCTCACTCCACCACCATCAGGAACACACTCCCACCTCCCTCCCCCATCATCAGGAACATATTCTCACCTCTCCCACCACCACCAGGAACACACTCTCACCTTCCTCCACCACCACCAGGAACACACTCTTGCCTCCCTCCCCTACCACCAGGAACACACTCTCACCTCCCTTCCCCACCACCAGGAACACACTCTCACCTCCCTTCACCGCTGTTGCTGGGAGCATAAACTCGATTCCCTCCATTGCTGCTGCCAGGAAGGAACTTTGCATCAGACAGTGTGGATGCCTTGCAGCTGCCAAGCTCTCCAAAGAAGTTAAATAAGGTAAAAAAAGCATTTAAAGAAGAAAAAAGATTAAATGTGAATAGGGCAGGCAAGCTCCGGGCAGGAGGCTGGGCTATTCCAGCAATAACCTGCTCACTGACCACCCAGTTTGGGAAACATCAGGGCAGCTCAGCTCCTGATCTTATCACAGACCTGGATCAAAGATGGAAAAAAGAATTGATTTTCAGAGGAGAAGCAAGAGCGACATGAAGGTCACATTTGACTGCTTGTGATACCAAGGAGCCCCAGCTCAACTGGAGTCAATGGGAATCCGGAGAAAATCTATTGGTTGTTGGAGGTCAATCATCTCTGCAGGAATTCCTCAGGGTAGTATTTGAAACCCAATCATCTTCGGTTATTTCATGAATGAACTTCCCTCCAACATTAAGGTCAGAAGTGGAGGTGGTGGCCATTGACTGCACAATGTTCAACACTATTTACAACATGTGTAATTGTACTTTTCACTACTGAAGCAGTTCATGTCCCAATGCAGCAAGACCTGGACAATATCCAAGATTGGGCTAAATGTTGGAAGTAACGTTTGCATCTCAAACACCAGGCAATGACCATCTTCAATAGAACATAGAACATAGAACATAGAACAGTACAACATAGTACAGGCCCTTCAGTCCACAATGTTGCGCCGAACTTTTACCCTAAACCTAAGGTCTATCTAACCTCCACCCCTACCTTATACTATCATCCATATGCTATCTAATAGCTGCTTAAATGCCCCTAATGAGGCTGACTCCACTACCCTCTCTGGCAATGCATTCCATGCCCCTACCACTCTCTGAGTAAAGAACCTACCTCTGACGTCTCCCCTGTATCTACCTCCACTCACTTTAAAACTATGTCCCCTTGTAATAGCTACCTCCACCCTAGGAAAAAGTCTTTGGCTGTCTACTCTATCTATACCTCTGATCATTTTGTACACCTGTATCAAGTCACCCTCATCCTTCGTCGCTCTCAAGAGTAAAGCCCTGGCTCTCTCAACCTTTCCTCGTAAGACCTTCCCTCCATTCCAGGCATCATCCTGGTAAATCTCCTCTGCACCTTTTCCAACGCTTCCACATCTTTCCTGAAATGAAGCAACCAGAACTGGACACAATACTCCAGATGTGGCCGAACCAGGCTTTTGTATAGCTGGAGCATAACTTCACGGCTCTTGAACTCAATCCCTCTACTAATGAAAGCGAACACCCCATACGCCTTCTTAACAACTCTATCCACATGGGTGGCAGCTTTCAGGGAACTGTGGACGTGAACCCCAAGATCCCTCTGCTCCTCCACACTGCCAAGAATCTTTCCCTTAACCCTGCATTCCGCTTTCAAGTTTGTACTTCCAAAATGAATCACCTCACACTTTTCAGGGTTAAACTCTATCTGCCACTTCTCAGCCCAGCTCTGCATCCTATCAATGTCCCTTTGTAACCTAGAACAGCCCTCTGCACTGTCCACAATGCGACCCACCTTCGTATTGTCCGCGAACTTACTAATCCACCCTTCCACTCCTTCATCCAAATCATTTATAAAAGTCACAAATAGAAGAGGACCCAGAACAGATCCTTGTGGTACACCACTCGTAACTGAGCACCAAGTTGAATATTTTCCGTCCACTACCACCCTTTGTCTTCTAAGGGTCAGCCAATTGTGAATCCAATCTGCCACATTTCCCTCTATCCCATGCCTCTTTACCTCCTGCATGAGCCTACCATGGGGAACCTTACCAAATGCCTTACTTAAATCCATGTATACCACATCCACTGCTCTACCTTCATCCACGTGTTTGGTCACCTCTTCAAAGAATTCAGTAAGGTTTGTGAGGCATGACCTACCCCTCACAAATCCATGCTGACGAACACGAATCAATAAAAGACAATCTAACTATTGTTCCTTAACATTCAATTGTGTCACCATCACTGAACTACCGTCACCCTATCCACTTCCTGGGGGCCACCATTGACCATAAAATGAACTGGATTAGCCACATAAATACTATGGCTAAAAGAGCAGGTCAGAAACTCACTTCTTGACTGCCCCATTGCCAATCAACTATCTACAAGGCTCAAGTGAGGAGGGTGATGGAATATTCCCCACATGCCTGGATGAATGCAACTCTATCAATATCCAAGAAGTTTAATATCCTGCAGGACAAAGAGGTCTGCTTGATTGGCACCACACGCGCAAACATGCACTCCCTGGTGCTCAGTAGCAGCAGTGTTTACCATCAAGATGCACTGCCGAAATTCACCAAAAATCCTCAGACTGCACCTTCCAAACCCACAACCATTACCATCTAGAAAGACAAGGACAACAGATAAACGGGAACTTGCAAGTTCCCCTCCAAGCCATTCAACATCCAAGCTGGATGGAAATATATCATCATTCCTTCAGTGAGTGATGATGCTATGGCTTTAAGAGGTATATGTTGTCCTAAATTTTTTTTATGAAGAGAGGTTGAGATGGAGGTACAAGGCAGTTTGTTCCCAGCCGAACAAGTAAACAGTTTGTGAGGTCTTAGGGATTTTTTAAAGTTGGAACAATAGAAGCACATGAAGGGGTAGGGTAAAGCTCCCACAGAACCAGGATTTTAGTTTAACTTTCAGTAGCTGTTTGGGTTTGGAAGCTGCTACACATCTCTCCATGCCACAGCTCTCTCTCTCTCTCTCTCCCTCGCATAGAGTTTTCTCTTGAGGTTCTTTCCTCCTGGATTGGATAATTGGATGTGAGACAATCTGTTTTACTGAATTTGCCTTTGCCAAGGGTGTGTTTATGGGATGTTATTATTTTGGAACAGTTGCTGTTTAGTAGTTAAATAATCTGTTATTGTGTTAAGTTTTCCACTGGAGTTGTCATTCCAAATCTTCTTTCTTTAGTTTTTATTTTAACTATAGTGTCAGAATAAAGTGTGTTTTGCTTCAAGCCTCATAGTTTGACCAATCGAATTGCATCCCACATACAACAACTTACACTTGCCTTTAAAAATAAGAAAAGTTGGAGTCTAGGCTATCTTCTAAATATGAGGGGATTTGGTCTGGCCCATCGCATTAGTGTTACCAAAGCAAACCGTTCTATGCAGTTTGGAGATCAAAATTCATCTTAAAATTGCCACGGTAAAGTTAGGCGTTGTTGCAATGCGATGGATTTAAACATTTATAACTTACTGTGGTCTCGGACAATTATGGGTTGGTCCTCACTTTGAGACTGCGTGCTTCTTAACCTTTTCAACACTCAAGAAAATGAAAACACATTTGTTACCAATTATTTAAAAAAGGAACCATTTGAAATAAGAAACCAGAAACTGTAACAAAAAAACGAGCAATATTCGTAGAGAGGAAGTAAATTAACTCTTCACAAGATTTGAAAAGCAAGACATTAAACTTTTCAAGAAGTATTGAATACAATGTAGGAGAACAAGTTGCAATGGCTTAGAGGCTGTTTATTTTTAAAAAAAACTTTTTTCAGAGATTAATTTCATAAAAGGATGCGTAAATAGTTCATGCTGGAAAAATGCCGAGCATAAACCCACAGGAACTGTCAAAATGCCACTCGGTTCCATTTCAGTTTCAGTATTTTTCAATCTAAAACTTAAGCCCATTCCTTTAACCCCCCTGAAATACCTACTGGTTTTTATTTGCAGGTTTTCCAATAGATTTTGTTATCTGTTTTTTTGAAAAAGGACACTCTTTTAAAATCCGAGTGTTCAGAGGAATTTAAAGCGGCACCAGGCTGGTTTGCAGCCAATTACTAAAATAACCCCAGAGTCCCCAGACAGAAATATCAACCAAACCCCAAACGTTGGCAGCAAAACATGAGGGAGCTGCATAGCAGGTGATGATGTTGGCCAAATTTGGTAAAAGTGTGACTTTTTCATGTTGGTGGAAGTACCGCATGTACTTCTGTGCATAGCTCAGCAACAATTATTTCTCAGCATTATTCATTCCCTGGAGACTATTCAATTAAATTAGTTTCAGTCAAAAAAACAGAACGTGTTGGAAACTCTCGGCAGATCAGGCAGCATCAGACAACTATTCAGGGATCAGCCCAGTGGAACGTAAATGTCATTCACTAAGTTTGTTGGTGTCGTCCAACTTGTTTCCCTACCTTTAGTTTAAACGGTACGCAGGCACCGTTTTGTAAATAAAACTTTCCTCCAATAACGTTTTCGGAGTTGATGAGCTCCACTTCCTGCTCCTGCGGGAACTTAATAAGTTTTTTTTAAAGCGACTCTGCCAGGATTGATGTACGGCCAAATGTGAATCTTGTTTCCAGCCACTTGTTTTTTTCAAAGCATATGTACAAAAGTATGAGTTTTAAATTAAGAAAAGGATAATCGTAACCAGGTTATGTTTACGAAGCACATAATTTTGATTGTGCCGAATTTCCAGAGACACGCAATGCCCCAGAATTTACATTAATGTTTACAAATTTGAATACCATTGTTTCCAAATACAAAAAGATATAGCAACTCGTCCTAATCGTTTAGTTGCCGCAAGCAGTCTGTAATGGAACCATACTGACTCGGGCATAGGTGGAACCCTTTTCTGAAGAAGGGTCCCGGCCCGAAACGTCAACTTTCCCTCTCCTCTGATGCCTCCTGCCCTGCTGTGCTCTACCAGCTCCACACTGTGCTATCTCTGACTCCAGCATCTGCAGTTCTTACTATCTCTCAGGTGGAACACATCATCTTCAGACCACTAAAGAACTCTATGCATGTTACCGAGGAGGAGGAAGTGCTGGGTGTCTTAAAAGGCATAAAGGTGGATAAATCCCCAGGACCTGATCAGGAGTACCCCAGAACTTTGTGGGCAGCTAGGGAAGTGATTGCTGGGTTCCTGCCCCTTGCCAGGTGAGGTGCCAGAAGACTCGAGGGTGGCTAATATGATGCCATAATTTAAGAAAGGTGGTAAGGCAAAACCAGTGAACTATAGACTGGTGACCCTGACACCAGTGGGTAAGTTGTTGGAGGGGTTTCTGAGGGGCAGGATTTACATGAATTTGGAAAGGCAAGCACTGATTAGGGATAATTAACATGGCTTTGTGCATGGGAATTTGTGTCTCACTAACTTGATGGAGTTTTTTGAAGTGACGAAGAAGACTGATGAAGACAGAATGGTGGACATTGTCAATGTGGACTTCAGTAACAAAAACAAAGTTGCTGGAAAAGCTCAGCAGGTCTGGCAGCATCTGTGAAGGAAAAAACAGAGTTAACGTTTCGGGTCCGGTGACCCTTCCTCAGGACTTCAGTAAGGCGTTCGACAAGGTTCTGCATGGTAGACTGGTTAGCAAAGTTAGATCACATGGAATACAGACAGAACTAGCCATTTGGATACAAAATTGGTTTGAAAGTGGGAGACAAAGAGTGGTGGTGGAGGCTTACTTTTCAGGCTGGATGATTGTGACCAGCGATGACCTGCAAGGATCGGTGCAGGGTCCACTGCTTTTTGTCATTCATATAAATAATTTGGGCGTGATTATAGGAGGAATAGTTAATAGGTTTGCAGATAACACCAAAATTGGTGGTGTAGTGGACAGTGGAGAAGGTTACATCAGAATATAATGGGACATTCAGATAAATACAATCAGATGAACAAATGGTCAAGGAGTGACAGATGGAGTTTAGTTTAGATAACTGTGAGGTGCTGCATTTTGGGAGGGCAAATCAGTACCTGACATTTTTTACTTTCTTGTCAGCAATCTCTTTGCATACCTATCCCTTGTTACCCTCTCTCTCTCTGGACTCCTTCACGTCCACCATGCCATCACCAGCATAAATACCACCCTTTCCCAGCTTTTTTCAGTTCTGAGGAAGGGTCATTTTTTCTACAGCTCTTCCTGATCTTGTTCTTGTCACTGATGACCATCAGGTCACTGACTCGAGCTCCATTTTGTGAAGTAATTCATGTAATCTTCTTGCCATCATCCTAGAGCTTGTCATATGTTTTTGAACGTAGGAACATAAGAACGAGAAGCAGAAGTAGCCTGCTCTGTCATTTTATACGATCATAGCTGATTGGCCTCAACTCCACTTTCCTGTTGGTCTCCATCACCCGTTTTTCATTCATAGTGGGACACAGACTTGCTGGCTGGACCAGCATTAATTGCCTGTCCCTACTTGCCCTTGAGAAAATGGTGATGAGCTGGCTTCTTGAACCACTGCAGTCCATATGCTATAAGTTGAATCACAATGCCCTTAGGGAGCGAATTCTAAGATGTTGACCCAGAGACAGTGAAGGAACAATGATATATTTCCAAGTGAGAATGGTGAGTGGCTTGAAGGAAAACTTGCAGGCGGTGGTGTTGCCATGTATCTGCTGCCTTTGTCCTCCTCCCAGATGCATGTTGTATGATACTGGAAGGTGCTCTTTAAGGATTTTTGGTGAAAATCTGCAAGGCATCTTATAGACAGTACACAAAACCAGAAAGAACTGCGGATGCTGTAAATCAGGATCAAAAACAGAAATTGCTGAAAAGCTCAGCAGGTCTGGCAGCATCTGTGAAGAGGAATCAGAATTAATGTTTCAGGTCACGTGAGCCTTCCTCTTGACCCGAAACGTTAACTCTGATTTCTCTTTCCAGATGCTACCAGACCTGCTGAGCTTTTCAGCAATTTCTGTTTTTGTTATAGATTACACACACTGCTGCTACAGAGCATCTGTGGTGGAGAGAGTGGATGATTATAGATTTGGTGCTAATCAAGAGTCTGCTTTGTCTTGGATAGTGTCAAGTTTCTTGAGTGTTACTGGAACTGTACCATCCAGGCATGTGGGGAGTATTCCATCACATTCCTGACTTATGCCTTATAGATGGTCGATGGATTTTAGAGACTCAGGAGGTGCCTTCCTCACTACAGAATTCCCAGTGTCTGACCTGCTCTTGTAGGCACTGTATTTATATGTATTTCTGGTCATTGGCAACTTTCAACCATTACTAATGAAAAATCTATATCTCTATGTCTTCCTTGTTGCCACAAATAATTTTTCTGTGTCTCCTGACAGCCCAGACTAAGCTTGAAAGAGATTGGATTATTATTGTTCAATTTAAAGGCTAGGCATAAGAGAGATTTGATCCCCAATCTAGACTTTTTGACATGGTACTAACGTTGATAAATTCAACACTATGTCTGGAGTTAAACCAGTTCTTCTGTATTTTGTCTTTGATTCTTATGTAGATATCTTAATTTCTCCTGGCAATCTGATGTAATATTTGATCTTACATTCCATTGCTCATTCACAGGAGTTACATTTAGTTAGAGTCTTTTTCCTATTTTTAAGTGTCGACTTTTCCAAACGTTCCTTCTGGTGGTCTGTAATGTTTTGGAAAAGCCTTCAATTGTAGAATATTAAATGCGCACTTGCAAAATCCAACATTCTTCATCGTGTTTTCTTGGCGACATCCGTCGAAGAAACAAGTACAGTGAATGATAGAAACAAAGAAAAGAATGATGCAAAAAAAACTTAAGATGTGTATTTTGTTAATAAAAGAGGCAACAGAATGGTGAGCGGTGATTATGTAATATGCGCTTCACAGACTATTATTAAATTGCCAGATTTGTATGCATGAGTTTTTATTTTAAAAAGAAGACGAGTTTTAAGTTAAATTTGAATCTAATTAGAACACACATAAAATAATTTTTATTTAGATTCCTCTTCAGACTTAACCATTGTTGTAACTTGGCATCAAGCACTTACGATAACGCTACAAGTTACAAATTGCAGTTGAAATATTATAGGCAATTATAAACACTACCAATTTGCTGATTCGTGAATGTTACTTGAAATACTGGCAGCTCAATTCAACTCAACTCAACTCAATAGGGTCAGAGCTACCAGAAAAAAGGAGCTAGCTTCCAAATCAACTCCCCCATGCATTAAATGCAAGGGCATTTTATGTTGAATGGGTAATTGCTCTGAGAGTGTGGATACCAATGTTAGACCAGGGAGGTTGTAGGGATGATTTTTGCTATGCACCAAAATAAGCAGAAACCAGAGCACAGAAAGCTGTTTATGCATAACTTTCAGAAGATTGAAGTGAAGAGTATTGCATTTCTTAAAAAAAAGCTAAAGTGCAAGTCACTGCATAGGGCATTCAGTCATTAATCATTCAACATGAGGCAATCAATAAGCTCACAAGCTGGATCTTTGGAAAGCTATCTATTTAGTCCCATTTCCCTGCACTTTCTCTGTAACACTGTACGAGATCTAAGCCTAGCTTAAAATGTTATAAAATTACCCACTAATATAGGCTAAACAGGTGTGATATAAGGCAGAAGCAGAATGAAGTACAACAGATCTTTTGCATTTAGACGGGCAAATTAGTTAAGTCTGTTCAGATGTCTCAATAGATATCTTAAATGGCAAAACATTTATGTAAGCAATTTATGCAAGTCATGAAGCAAGTCATCCCAAAATTGGCCAACATACATTTTAAACATACATTTTTCTGATGAAGGGTTTAGGCCCGAAACGTCAAGTTTTCCTGCTCCTATGATGCTGCTTGACCTGCTGTGTTCATCCAGCCCCATGCTTGTTATCTTGGATTCTCCAGCATCTGCAGTACCTTTTATCTCTGATACATTTTAAAGGGTTATTATTTTGCAAAATAACTTTAGATACATTTTATTCTGTTCAATGCAGTACGGGTAAGCGGAGATAATAGGTACTGCAGATGCTGGAGAATCCGAGATAACAAGGTGTGGAGCTGGATGAACACAGCAGGCCAAGCAGCATCATAGGAGCAGGAAAGCTTGACGTTTCGGGCCTAGACCCTTCATCTGATGAAGCTTTCCTTGTCAAGCTTTCCTGCTCCTATGATGTTGCTTGGCCTGCTGTGTTCATCCAGCTCCACACCTAGTATGGGTAGGCAGTTTTGAAGAGGTTTTACCATTTATGTAGTTTCATAAAGTGCCATAGTTTCAGCACTCAACACAAAAAGAACATTGCAATAGAACAGTGACGCAAGAACTAACAGAAAAGTTATGTCCGTACCAGAATGTATAAAAAGGGCTTAAATAAAGTTTAAAATATAGCAATATGCACTATCCTCATACTTTAGATATATTTCAAGGAACTGAGGTAGTGGCCATGTTTCTATTACAAGAGTTTTAATGTGTACGGTTGAAAGAATCTTTCATATATCTTCTATCGTCAGCCTTGATAAAATATATGCAAAATAAAGTGTAGTTCAACATTGGTAAGACATATTTTATGGTGGACATTTCTATTACACATTCTTCCATTCAGTGGCTTTTCGGAAACAAGTGGCTAAGCTTGTTTTTCAAAAAACACTTTTTTTAACAAAACTGGCTTCTCTTCACTGGCATCGAAATTGGGTCAGCAGATAAGCCAGGCTCAGAAAGATGTTTACAATCATTAAACTGGGGCTAAGAACAAGTCAAGAGATGGAATAGAGGAGGCTGGGGTCAAGGCTGCAATCACGGATAGGCAGCAGGCCATTCAAGTTCATAGAATCCCTACAGTGTAGAAACAGGCCCTTCACCCCAACAAGTCTACACCGTCCCTCAGAGCATCCCACCCAGACCCATTCCTCATAACCCACCTAATCTACACATCCCTGAACACTACAGGCAATTTAGCATGGCCAATTCACCTAGCCTGCACAGCTTTGGATTGTGGGAGAAAACCAGAGCACCTGGAGGAAACCCATGCAGACATTGGGAGAATATGTAAATTCCACACAGACAGTCACCCAAAGGTGGAATTAAACCCAGGTCCCTGGCGCTGTGAGGCAGCAGTGCTAACCACTGAGCCACCATGCCACCCGTGCAGCTGTTCTTCTGTGTGACCACGTCCCACATTCTTATGCTGTGAAAAGGGAAAATGCAGGAAATGGCAGAGTCATAGATTCATACAGCATGGAAACAGACTCATGTACTTACCTAAATGTCTTTTAAACGTTGTAACTATACCCACATCCATCACTTCCTCTGGAAGCTTATTCCACACACGAACCACTCTGTGTAAAAAGAATGACCCTATGTGTTTTTTAAATCTTCTCTTCTCATCTTAAAACTATGCCCCCAGTCTTGAAATCTGCCACCCATCAAAAAGACACCTGCCATTCACCTTACCTCTCATATACCTCTCATTATTTTATAACCCTCTATAAGGTCATATCTCAACCTCCTACACTCCGATGAAAGAAGTCCTAGACTATCCAGTCTATTTTTATATCTCAAACACTCCAGTCCTGGCAACATCCTGGTAAATCTCTTTTGAACCCTCTCCTACTTAATAATATCCTTCCTATAGCAGGAACACCAGAACTGGACACATTACTCCAGAAGAGCCCTCATCAATGTCCTGTAAAATCTCAACATAATCTCCCAACTCCTGTACTCAAAGGGTTGAGAAATGAAGGCAAGCATGGTATACACCTTCTTAACCACCCTATCCACGTGATGCAAACTTCAAAGAATTTTGTTCCTGAACCCCTAGGTCTCTCTGTTCTACAACACTGCCCAAAGCCCTACTTTTAATTGTATAAGTCTTATCTTTATTTGTTTTACCAAAAAGCAATTCATCATATTTATCCAAATTAAATTCCATTTGCCACTGTTCAGCCTATTGACCCAATTGATTAAGATCTCTTTGTAATCTTAGATAGCCTTCTTCATTGTCCACTCTCCCAACAATCTAGGTGTCATTTGCAAACTTGCTAACCATGCTTTCTGTATTCTCATCTAAATCATTTCTATAAATGAGAGACAAAACTGGACCCAGCACCAATCCCTGTGGAACACCACTGACCACAGGCCTCCAATCAAAAAAACAACCCTCCACCATCTTGCTCTGTCTCCTGCTGTTAAGCCAAATTTTTATCCAATTGGCTATACAATATATATGCAAATGCCAATAGAGGGGGAAGACGGTTGGGAGGGTGGAAGGAAGCAAAACAAACATGCAGCAAACACATAAGTTGAATAGATACGAATATTTAAAACAGAAGGGGAGAGGAGAGAAGGCAAGATTTTTTTACCAATAGAGAAATACAAAGTACAAGATAATTAGGAAATATAGCACTAAAACCAGCAATGAAGAGTGACCAAAGTAACGCATTAGAAAAGGAAAGAGTGAAAAAGGAGAAAAAAAGAGAGGAAAGTTAAAAATTCAGAAAGAATGATAATGGTTTCTCATGTTCAGTCTGTATGCATCAAATACATGCTGCACCATCATGCCTGGTCATGCTTCACACTGTCCAAGCAAACTGAACATGAATAACCATCCTTGTATTTAGCCCTTTCTCACTTTCAAACAGAAAATATTATGCAAAGTTGCCACATAAATGAAGCTGTTTGATAGTTCATTTAGAAATTCCCCCACAGTCCCAATAACATATTTGTGCAATAATAAGAGAAGGCAATATTCTTGCATAATAGTCTGCTTACTGTTAGAGTGGTGTTAAACCTTCTTAGGGAATGTGGAAATATTCCATTTTTATGATACCAATATTTCAAATATAGGAAATTTGAAGAGGTTGGAATTTAAGTGTGATTCTTAGCTTTATATAATTTTTAGATTATAACCGTTAGAATGTTTCTTTAAACATTTTAGATATCTACGAGAATTCAGGGCAATCATTTATTTGGAGAAATTTAGAACACCAACTAAAAGCATCTCTGAAATATTTAGGTGAGACAGGATTAAGTAACAGGTAAACGGAGAAAGGGTAAGAAAGCAGCAAGAAACTTTGAGACAAGGCTTTGATACAAGGCACACATAACTTTGAAACATCAGTGACCGCAACCAGGGTTCAACCACAGTTAGTGTTGGGCCATTTACTGTGTTCTTATCCTTTCTTTGAAATGTACAGCAAATTTAGAACATATTGCTAATTAGTGCTGAAACGTTTTCAGTATTTGAGTGCTATTTAAGGGATTTCATGTTAATGACATCCGTAAAACATATAAAGCAAAACTGATGAATGCAGCATGAATGACTACAGAAGTGAAAAGAAAAGCTCCCAGACAATTCTCTAATTTTAGTCACGTTCACATAGCTTTTATAAACAACTAACAAGCAACTTCACTGCTGTTGTGAACTGAATGAATGGAATGATAACAAACTGCAGGAGAGTTTCTTTTAAATAAATTACACCAGATAAACTGAAATTACATCTACTCCTAGCATTCCAGCTCATCAAGATATTTCCCTGTTTTCAAATGTCTACTGATAGAAAATTTAGTTTTAGATATTAAGTTTTCTGCTTTCTACAGTAATTTAATGATATCTGATTTCGGGAAAGAAAGACAGATTCCTCGATTTTATTTATTTTTCTTTCTGCACTAACTTTCCTGAAACTTGTAGCTGCAGAACGGACAACATGAAGCTAAACCTTTGCAAAGTGAACCAGTCACCAGTAAACCTTCAGGCAAGGACAAATATTCCATCATTCTGTTGCGTGGTAAATGGCCTCCAGTTCATGTTTCTACACAGAATCAACACAGAGATGGAAAAGCAGCTGTTAATTTATCAGAAACACCAAATTAAGAAAACTAGAAACTGACACAGCGCTCTCATGTGGCACCATGCAGTTATGCTTCTTACATGAAATGCTGCTGCACCACCCTCGTCCCTTTCTTTCTGTTCCCCCATTACTGTCTTAACAAGCCCCTGCTAAGGCAACAGCCAGGTTGAACAAATCTGAAGCTCCATGAATAAACCAGCTGTTCAGGGAGAGAAATTTGTATTCATTCAGCCCTAAACATAACATGACTGATTTCTGACCTGCAATACTAACACATATACTACCTGCCCAAGATTATCAAGTATTGCATAAAGAAGTAGCTTTAAAACCATACTCTATTCCATTCAAATGCTACGTCAAACACTGGATAGCATATTTGTAAATGTGGTCATTCTGCAGTTTAAAAGTATTCAAGGGAAAGAAGGAATGGGTGACCACCAGGCCAGTAGTACAGGAATCCTCCCAGTGCATCCCATTCTCCACCCAATATTCAGTTCTGCATGGTGATGACAGTGATGGCTCATCTGGGAGTGCTGTCAAAGCTAGGTGCATGACATCATGGGTGACTCATCTGCACAGAGGAGTACACGGCAGATCTAATGGGCGATAGCTGATTCCATATTCAACAGAACAGACAGACATTTCTGCAGTTGCAAGCATAATTCCTTGATGTTGTGTTGCCCCTGTGCTGCCAGGGTAAGGAGGCCCCTGAGCAGCTGCAGTATACTACTAGCTGGGAGCATGAACAACCATCAGTTGTGGTCCACACTGGAACTAACATAGATAGAAAGAGGGATGAGAGCCTACAGTCGGAAATCGGGAGACAAGTAGAAAATTACAAAGCAGGACCTCAAAAATAGTAATCTCTGGATTTTTTCTGAAGAAGGGCCCCGACCTGAAACATCAACTTTCCTGTTTCTCTGATGCAGCCTGGCCTGCTGTGTCCCTCCAGCTCCATGCTGTGTAATTTCTGGAATACTCCCAGTGACATTCAAGTGATTATTTGAAGAGGAGGGTAAGAAAGATAAATGCACAACTGAAAAGTTGGTGCAGAGGTTTGGCTTTAGATCTCTGGGTCAATGGGACGGGCTGTGAGGGAGGTGGGACCTATACAGTCTGAACAGGATGTGCCTAACAGAGGCAGGACTGAGTCCCTTATGGGATATTTTGCTAGTACTGCTGAGGGGGTTTAAATTAGTTTGATAGAGGGTTGTGAACCAGAGCATAGATTTAGTTGGGACTAAATCAGAAATGAAAATGGAAGGCAGAAAATTAGTGGAAATGCAGAGGAAACAATGGTTAGAAAATAAATTAAAACAAACAACAGTGGATCCTGATGATCTGAAACAAAAGAAAAATATTAATGAAAAATAGTAGGTCTGGCAGCATCTATGGAGAGAAAGTAGAACCAGCGTTTCGAATTTGGTGACCCTTCTTCAGATTTTCTACTTAACTCCTAGTTCTGAAGAAAGGTCACTGGACTAGAAACGTAGTCTCTGTTTTCCATCCGTGGGTGGGATCAAACCTGATGAGTTTTTCAAGCAATTTCTCAAGTGGAGAATCATTAACATATCTCTTCTGTACTGTATGATCTTTGATGTGGCAGCAAAACTGAAGAAAGAAAGAGTTAAAAGTTGAGTAGAATATTACTTTTTTAAAAACTGATGAAAGGTTGAAATACAATAGGTTTCAGAGATAAAAGGTACTGCGGATGCTGGAGAATCCGAGATAACAAGTATGGGGCTGGATGAACACAGCAGGTCAAGCAGCATCATAGGAGCAGGAATACAATACAATAGGTTTTATGCCTTTGGAAGGAAGGAAGGGGAGGATAAACAAAAAGGAAGGTCTGGGTAGAAAGCTGGAGAAATTAAATGACAAAGATGTCATGCAACTCAATTTGCAACGGTTTTCAAAATAAACAAAGTACTTCTCCAGAGTGTGAATGCCAGAACATGAATAGCTCTATCCAAAGGCAAAAGCGTGATAAATACAATTCAGGCTGGCACATAGCAAACGGCTTATAATTAAAATGGAGCCAAGATCATGGTCTGAAATTGTTGAACTCAGTCTGGAATCCAGAAGGCTGTAAAGTGGCTAGTCAAAAGATGAGGTGCTACTCCTCTGTTGTTCTTGACTTTCAAGTCCCGTCAGACACTTCAACCAATAGAATATAGATGAATTTACACAGGCATCCCACATTACCAGAGTGTTAAAATAACTGCAGGTTGGTACCAAGGTAAACTGTTGCAACTTTATTCGGGAACAAGTAACAGTAATACTTTAGTTTTAACAATACTATTTGTAATCCTGCCTGATCCTCTTAGTCATTACAATGCTTCCCAGAGTCTGGTGTAATTTTAGTTGGGTTTGCAAAATCATTGATCTCCTTCTCTCTCCCTCCAGACAGTCAGTTGGTATTTGCCTTTGTCACACCAGTCACTTCTTCGCCTCCAGAAAGTCCAACAGATCAATCTGCAGGTCAGCACTGTTTTTATATCTTTTTGGATGGTTTTCTGTAACTTTCTATCTTTCTGGACAAGCAAGGAGACTCATTTACTGGTTTGAAATATTGTCAATAATTTGGATGGCTCGCTAATGTAGTGATAGTAATGAGGTCAGCCAGCTGGACCTCACGGAATATGATTTCCCAGATTGGGGCTGTTAATCTGGTCCAATCAGGGGCCCTAGCTGACAGATAAAACAAGGAGAGTCAGGGGTTCTGACACGCTGGGTGCTGACTCTGATAAGGCTGTGCCAGAGTCAAGGACTTTCCACATGTAAATAAGGGGTGACTTGGTGATGGGATACTGGCCTCTGTGCAGTTATTTCAGCCAATGTTTGTTTCTTTATGTAGCAGGGACTGGGTGCCCTTCTGTTTGGCTTTTGGTTGAAAATATGCATTCCTCCTTTGTTTTGTTGAACTGTTGACACAATGTGTTCCTTTACCCAATGCTAATATGATTAGCACCTGGCTGCTGTGTTCACAGTGTGTCTAGTTTCCGGGTGTGCTTTACATGGCCAATGTATCCCATACCCAGCATCCATTGCTCATAGGCCAAGTTCGTAATCTACTAACGTTTTAGCAGTCATCAAGCTGCTATACCTCGAGCTTGGGGGAGACAAGAACTAAGAATCAAAGTTGGAGGTCCCCTTTTTAAGACAGAGATGAGGAAACTGTCTGTCTCTCAGAAGTTCGTTGGTCTGTGGATGCCTCTTTCTTGAAAGGCAATGGGGAATTTATTCAAGTTTGCATTTAATTGATTTCAGATAGACAAAGGAATCAATGGAAATGAGGAACAGACAGGAAAGTGGAGTTGAGACTGCAACCAGCTCTGCATAATCTTATTGAATGGGAATCAGACTTAATGGGCAAATTGGCCTACTTCTATTTTCAGGTCTGTTACTATGTTCTTGAATTAAGATCAACTGTGTTACGAAGGTTCATGACATATTATTATCACTCGAGAACGTGGGTTCAAATATTGAAGTAAAATCAATTCTGGTTTTTCCATTCTGTGTAAATATAGACTTTTATAAGGTCAAAAAGTCATTTTGAACATTGAATTCAAAACAGAACTTAGAAGAAGGCATGTGATTTCAACTAAATGACAAACAAGCAACCTTGGAAATAATTTTTCACTGTTGATAAGAGTAGAAGTGCGGTTCGTAGTAGCGTCCCAGGAGACGAGGCCATGGAGAAGCACTGAAATGCTTAGAAGTCAGTGATAAGAAAGCTCCAGAAGCAAAAGGCTGTGGGATTTTCAGAGAAGAAAACTTCCCAGAATGCTGCTGAACATATGAGCTCAGGGAACCAATATTAGTTAATGAGTGAACTGAGTTACAGTTTGTTGTAAGGGGGAAGGTATTAACCGAAGAAAATTGTATTGAGTGAACACACAGAAATTTACCAAAAGGATACTGATCACAGCTGTGTCAGCTGTACAGGAAGCTTTTAGCCTGGAAATATGGATGATTCTTCACTGTGCTTCAGTGGCTGTAAGGATATTGCTTGGATAAAAGGGATAAATCTTTCTTCCTGATATTTGTAATGAGATCACTCAATGGCCTCGTACTGTGTACTATAGTTTCTGTTTTTACTTTGTGTAATAAACTTTTGTACTCTTTTGTTAAAAGTATATTGACAGTCTGTTGTAAAATTGTTCAGTGACTGACCTTAAGATGAAACAAAAATTAAAACTTGTGATCTATCAAGGCAGGAGTCACACTGGAATTTGACTTCTCCAGAATTACCACCGGCTAGAGCCAAAACCACAACAGCATTGCAACAGGCTGAGGACAGAAATGTAAGCATGAAATATGTAAGGTGGTGAATTAAAATGCCAGCCAATTGGAAACTTAGGCTCATGGTTATAGACTGGATGGAGGTATTCAGCAAAGAGGTCACCCAATCTATGTTTAATTTCCACACTGAAGAGGATAAATTGTTGTGACAGAAAACATTGAAGAAACTGAGCAGACCTGGTAGCATTTGTGGAGACAGAAATAGAGTTAACCTTTCATATGCAAAGAATCTTCTTCAGATTCTCCAGTATTTTCTGCTTTTATTTCAGATTTTCAAAATTCGCAATATTTCACTTATATGAATATATTTCACTTATATATTGGATTAGAACCCAATATATTTCTCGAAATGTTTGGCTTTTAGTTCCAAAATGTGTTGTTTTTAAATGGAGAATTGCTACAGCAAAACTGCTGATTTGATTTCATTGATTATCTGGAAAAATCCTGTGCGAAGCCAATGGATGCTGCATCTGTAAATTGTCAGGGAAACCTCACACATGGTGAAACATAACTGAAAAACTAATGATGGCCGATGAGCCCATGCATAACAGCAAGCCATCCTCTGTGGATTATTTCTAAACTGAAGAGATATTTTGCAATTTCCTTTAAAAAATGCACAAAAATATGGGGTCAAAAATCCAGTTTCAACTCTACTGGAGTGGACTAACCAGACTGAATGTTCTTATGTGTACCCACATGTGTTCAATCAATTAAACAGGAAGCAGGACAACCAAGGACCTGAATGCTGGAATTCAGCCACAATCGAAAGGCATTAGAATGACAGAATCTCGATCTTCTGCAAAACTAAGGAACATAAGGCTAACTGTTTCACTACAAAACTGCTACTAGCAACCTCCACTGCAACAGCTGCGAAGTTCAATCGACTCTTTGCAAACACTTCAGAGACTTAGGTGTGTATGCTTTTTTACCTTTTTGTTTTGGATGCCCCTCTTATTTCTAATCAGCATGTATGTGTGCTATTAATTCTTCCTGTCTTTAGGAATTGGTAATTTCACCCTTTGTTAATTTAAATTAAATTGGCCTCTTTTAAATTAATCTTATTGGTACAAATCGAATGGGTGGGTGAATAAAGAAGGGGAGCCAGCTCCTCTCTCCTTATCTTGAAGTTTAACAGTTAAGGCATCCTGTCTGGATCCATACTGAATTTGAGGATCCTTGTCCAAGTTCTGCTCATAGAAAATCTGCCCAGTTTAATCGTTTGGAGTGGTGAAAGTCTGGCAGTGGCCACTATCTAAGATGAAAGAAACTCACACTCGGTTTCATCAATTAACAAGAAAGCCAAAAATGTTTTAATTATAATGAACTTATGCTTTAACTTAAGGCAAAAAAATCATTAATTACATATATGCAAACTTAAATTATACCCTCTTTAAATGAAAATACAATCATTGGCACATAACACAGCAAGATGAACAGTTATATTGAGGAGTGTAGTGGATGGAAAATAGAGGCAAAATGGAACAAAGACTATGGATCTGAACTCAAACCAAAAGTGTCAGAATTAGGTGACTTTCTTGAAGTTTTTACTTTGTTTTTTGATGATGATAGCATGTAGTTGTTTTATTTTATTTGTTCATTGAATGAACATGTCACTGGCTGGGCCTGCATTTACTGCTATAACTAAATGCCCTTGAGAATCTGATGGTGAGCTTCCTTCTTGCACCACTGCTGTCCATGTGCTATAGATAGATTCACAATGCCATTAGGGAGGGAATTCCACCATTTTGACCCAGTGATACTGAAGGAATGATGATATGTTTCAAGCTAGGATGGCGTGTGACTTAGAGAAGAACTTGCTGGTAGTGGTGTTCTCACGTCTCTGTTGCCCTCAGCTTCTAGATGATAGTGGTTGTGGGTTTGGAAGATGTTATCTAAGGACCATTAGTGAATTTCTGCAGTACATCGTGTAAATGGTACACACTGCTGCTACTGAACGCAGTGATGGAGGGAGCCAATGTTTGTGGGTGTGGTCCCAATCAAGTGGGATGCTTTGTCTTGGATGATATTAAGTTTCTTGAGTAGTTTTGAAGTAGTACACATTGAAACAAGTGGGGAATATTCTTTCACACTACTGATACGTGCCTTGTAGATATGAACAGGCATGGAGACGACAAGAGGTGATCTCCTGACCTGCTCTTGTAGACACTGCATTTATATGGCTAGTGCAGTTCAGTCTCTGGTCAACAGTAATCCCTAGGATATTGATGGGGATTCAGTGATGGTAATGCCCATTGAATGTCAAGGGACAATGGTGACGTTGTCTTTTTGGAAATGCCCATTGCATGATATTCTTGTAGAATGAATGCTTCCTGCCACTTGTCAGCCCAAGCCTAGATATTGTCCAAGTCTTGCTGCTTATGGACATGGACTCCTTCAGTATCTGAGAGTCGCAAATGATGCTAAACATTGTGCAATTGTCAACAAACATCCCCACTTCTGACCTTTTGTTGGAGGGAAGTTCATTGATAAAGCAGATGAAGATGGGCGAGCCTAGTACATTACGCTGATGAACCTTTGCAGAGATGGCCTGCAGCTGAGGTCACTGACCTCCAGCAACCACAGCTATTTTCCTGTGTGCCAGTTATTATTCTAACCAGCAAAGAGTTCTTCCCATGGTTCCCATTCACTCCAGCTTTACGAGGGCTCGTTGATGCCATACTCCATCAAATACAACCTTGATGTCAAGGGCAGTCACTTGCGCCTCATCTCTTCTTCCCCTTGTGTAAGTTCTACACATGTGGCTTCTTTTGAGGAACCTTCCAATATATCATCTCTCCTTACAGCAGTAATCAACTCCTGGAATCAATATTGCAACAGGGCCTCTTTCCCATCTTGCCTAAAGATTCTATACCCTGGAATGTTGAGCTGCCAGTCCTGTGTGTCTCTCAACCATGTCTCCGTTATAGCAAATAATATCACATTCCAGTACCTCCCTCTGTGAGATATGGTGTCCTCAGAGCCATTCATATGGTTGTGTGAAGATACCGAGTGGCTTGAACAGAAACTTACAGGTGGTGGTGTTCCATTGTATCTGTTGCCCATGTCCTTCTAGATGATAGTGATCAGGTTTCTGAAGCTGCTGTCTGAGGAACAGTGGTGAGTTCCTACAATGCACTGAGCACATGGTATGTGCTGCTGCTGTGTGTCAGTGGTAGGGGAAATGAATGTTTGTGGCTTTAGGACCAATCAAGCAGCTTCTTGACAGGGTCAAGCTTCTTAAGTATTATTGGACGCTGCACTTGTCCAGACAAGTGAGGAGAATTCTATCACACCCCCTTACTTATGACATATAGGTGATGGACAGGCTTTGGGAAGTTAGGAGGTCAGTTCTGCAGGATTCTTAGAATTGACCTGTTCTTATAGCCACAGTATTTATACTGTATAGGGTCAGCTTAGTTTCTGGCTAATGGTCATCCCCAGAATGTTCATAGTGAGGTAGCTATTGATGGTAATGCCATTGAATGATAAGGGCTTTGGTTAGATTCTCTCTGGTTGGAGATGGTCATTGCCTGGCATTTGCACAGCACAAGCATTAATAAGCCTGAATATTGTCTGGGTGTAGCTCCACTTGGACATAGACTGCTGCACTTTCTGAGGAGTCACAAACAATGCTGAACATTGTGCAATCGTCAGTAAATGTCCCCGTCTCTGATCTTCTGATGGAAGGAAGATCGTTGATAAAGCAGCTGAAGATGATTGGACCTCAGACACAACCCTGAGGAATGCCCACAGTAATGCCCTGGATTTGAAATGACTGACCTCCAATTATCACAGCCATCTGCCTTGTGCTATGTATGATGCCAACCAGCAGAGAATTTCCTTCCTGATTCCCAATCACTATAGTTTGAGGTACAAATACTGTTGAACTGGAGAATTCAGCGCAAAATAGCTCACTGATTTATTGCGACAACAATAAGGCAACAGATAATAAACAATAAACAAAAGGAATATCAAAATGCAGATACATTATGCAAATTAATAACATGGTTTAGACTTTTGATAAAAGGGTATCAAATCACAGCATATTATCAAACTGCCAGCATTGAGCTATATCTTTGTAATTAATTTTAACATTTGTATCAAATAAAGCAATGGTCAAATATAACTCTCAACCTAACTGTTTAATATGTAGACAAAACATTAACTTTTACTGAAAGGATGAAAAAGAAATCCTGTCCATTCATCATCTTAATCCCATTGCATTTTTGTTGTATTCTCTTAATCCTTCAGTGGTTTGATGTAGCCTAAAGAATTCAACAGCTTTGCTACCCTATTCAAGCTCTGATTAGTTTTTACCCTGGTGTCTTCAGCAAATTTCTACAACAATGACATAAATTTATATAGTTTCTTTAAAACACGCCATAGTATTTCACCTTGCAAGCAAGGAGGTCTTGGATAATTTAGCAGCAGGTTTTAAAGAGCTTCCGAAGTGCAGGGAGAAAACTGGAGAGACTAAGTGAAGGAATTTCAACTCTTAGGCCTAGAAAGCTGAGGGCACAACCACTAATGCCTGTATAAGTTTAAATTGATTATTTGCAACAAGCCAAAATTGAGCAGAAGGAGACTATATAGAAAGGGAAGAAGTGAATCAATGGTGGGATTTGAAACAGGAATTTGAAAACTGAGGTGTTGATGGACCTGGAACCATATAGGTTAGTATGCAAAGGAGCAATAATGAACAGGTTGCAGAGAATTGGACGAGCTAACATTTATATAGGGTTAAAGATTGAAGGCTGGCTAAAGAATCATTGTTATAGTCACATCTGGAGGTAAACTGCACATAGAAGAGGGCTCCGCATTAGCTCTCAGCAAACACACGATTAGATGTACTACAAAGGCAGAAATAATGGGAGCTTGTCAAAAGTTATGACAGCAATCATGGAAGATTTTCACCTACATTTGGACTAGAAAAATTCAGATGGGTAAATGCAGCCAAGATGAGGAATATGCAGAATATTTTCAGGATAGTATTTTAGAACAGCACGTTTTGGAGCCAATCAGAGAATAGGTTAAGCTAGACCTGATATTGTGCAATGGATTAATTAATGACTTTGTAGTCACTACAAAGTTACCCTAGAATAGCAGCAATCATAATATAATTGAATTTTATGTTCAGTTTGAGGGAAAGAAAAGTGGTCTGAACAATTTTAAACTTAGCTAAGGGCAATTATGAGGGAATGAAAGAAGAGCTAATGAAAGAGAACTGGCAAATTCCGTTCAGGTGCAGGTCAATAGAAATGTAATGGCAAATATTTAAGGGGATGTTTCAAAAAACACAGAATAGATACATTTCAACAAGATAGAAAAATTACAAGGGAGGATACAGAATTCATGGTTATCTAGAAAAATTAAAGATAGTACAAAACTTAAGAAGCATGTAATTGCACAAAGATTGGTGGCAAGTCAGAAGATTGGACAGAATATAAGAAACAGCAAAGAATTTTAAAAATGAGGGAAAATTAGAGTACAATAGAAAGCCTGCTAGAAAAATAAAAACGTAAGAGTTTGTATCGATATTTTAAAAATCAAAGAGTTAACCAAGTGTGCATTGGTCCTGGAGATGTGTCTGCAGGATAATTAATGAAAAGTAAGGAGATAGCAGATGAATTGGACAGGTATTTTGCACTGGTCTTCACTACAGGAGATGCAAATGACATTTCAAAAATAACTGTAAATCAGGAAATGGAAGGCAGGGAGGAACTCAGGAAAATTATTATCGTCAGGGAAGCGATACTGAGAAAATTATTGGAGCTGCCTGCTGACAAATCCCTGGGTCGTGATAAACTTCATTATAATATATTAAAAGAAGCTAGTGAGATAGTCCTAGTGAGTTGTTTTTAGTTGTCCAAAATAACCCTTTTCAGTGAAAGTTCTATTAGAGTGAGAAAACAGCAATCTTAACTCATTTACTCAAAAAGGGAGGAATACAGAAACTACAGACCAGTTCCTTAACATCTGTTGTAGGGAAGATAACTGAAACTATTATTAAAGATGTTATTGCAAGGTACTTTGAGGTAAGGTCACAGTTCAAGGTGTAATCAGGTAGAGACAATATGGTTTTATAAAAAGAAAATCAATTTAACCAATTTATTGGAGTTCTTTGAGAAAGTAACAGGTCTGTGAGTAAAAGCGAACTGGTGTATATATTGTACTTATATTTCCAGAAAGCATTTGATAAGGGGCCACATCAAATTTTAATACAGAAAATAAAAGCTTATGGTGTTAGAGGTAACCCATTGGCATGGCTATATAACAGGAAACAGACAGCAAGCATAAATCAATCATTTTCTGGTTGGCAAGTTGTAATGAGTGGTGTGTCAGAGGGATCAGTACCAGGACATCAACGTTTTACAATTTATATAAATGACTTGGATTAAGGGACTGGAGCTACAGTTGCTAAATTTGCTGATAATACAAAAATAGGTAGGAAATTAAGTTATGAAGAGGACATAAGGAAGTTACAGAAGGATATAGAAAGGTTAGACAATTGGGCAAAGAACTAGCAAATGAAGTGTAATGTAAGAAAATCTGAAATTGTCCATTTCGTGGGAAAAATAAAAGAGAAGATTATTATCTAAATGGTGAGAGATTTAAAGCTTTGAAATGCAAGGAGATCAGGGTGCCCTAGTGCATGAATCACAGAAGCTTAATATGAGGACACAGTACAGTAATTAGGAAGGTTAATAGAAAGTTGTCCACTGTGAGTGAAATTGAATGCAAAAATAGTCTAAAGAAGGATCACTGGTCTTGAAGAATTAACTCTACTTTCTCTACACAGATGTGGAGAGTTGCTGTTGAGATTTTCCAGCAATTTCTGTTTTTATTACAAAAGTAGAGACGTTATGCTTCAGCTTACAGAGCATTGGTGAGACCACATCTTTAGTACTGTGTGTAGTATTGGTCTCCTTATTTAAGGAAGGGTGTAAGTGGCAAAGTGATGGCCGAGTGGTATTATCACTGGACTGTTAGTGCAGAGACATTTTAAAGAGACATGGAGATAAGTACATGAATAAGAAATGTTTGGAGGTGTAGTGATTGGAACCAAGTGGATCTTATTGACTATGAGATCTTGATTGGAGTTCTTATCCTATGCCAATCAGGGAGCCTGCTGACAGATATAAACAGGGGGTTCAGACAGTCTACTGACTTCAGGGACTGACTGCTAGCTGGCTGGCCACAGCCATTGTACTGTAAATAAAGGGTGACTTGGTGACAGGATGCTGGCCTCTGTGCAGTTATTTCAGGAGGGATATGGGCCAAGCATAGGCAGATGGAACTAGTTTAGTTTGGGATTATGGTCAGCATGGACTGGTTGGACTGAAGGGTCTGTTTCCGTTTTATATGACTCTATGACATTATGTCCCAGGTAATGTTCTTGGGACCTAGTTTTAAATATTACCACGGCAGATGGTGGAATTTGAATTCAATATTGAATTGAATTCAATTGAAGTCTGGAAGAGTCTAACAATGACCATGAATCCATTGCCAATTGTCAGGAAAGCCCATCTGGTAATCAAAAAAATGCATCAGAAGCAGTTCAGTCAAGGTTCAGTAGACATTACCCGAAATAGGCAGGATGTCTTATAGGGAAAAGTTGGATAGGCTGGATAGGCATCTGCTGATGTTTGAAATGGTTTGAATGATCTGCTGGTGATTGATTGAAAATTGCAACTTGATTGAAACATATAAGATTCTGAAGGGCCTCGAAAGGATTCATGTGGAAAGCACTTCATTTGTGAGCAATTCTAGAATTACAGGTAGTTGTTTGAAAGTAATTTACATAAAAAATTTAAAATGAAATTTGTGGCTCATGGTAGAGATAAAGAGAAATCTTTTCTTACAGAGGTAGGTAAAATGTAAGAAATCTTCCTTGAAAAGTTGAATCTTTGAATATATTTAAGACAGACATTCTTGATGAGCATTGGGGTGAAAAGTTATTGGGATGAGGCGAGAATGTGGAGTTATCAGTTCAGCATGATCTTATTGAAAGGTTGGGGGTGCTAATGGCATGGTCCTGCTTTTACATTCTGTGTTCATACTAATGCCAGGAAGGAAATTTTCCATAACTGTTGTAATTTTCAATTTGTAATTTGTTGGATTCAGTGCATTATTGGAAATTTGCCCTGTATTCAGGTACAACATCAAGATTGTGAATGATCTGGTTCTGCCTCAAGACAGTGGTCAATAAGGCAGATTGCTCTGATAAATAGGAAACTGAGTTTTTAATGCATTTTGAACACAGGAACAGGAGTAGGCCATTCAGCCCCTTAAGCCAGTCTGGCCATTCAATGAGTTCTTTGCTGACGTAGGCCTGACTCCATGTAACTGCTTTTGACCCATAGCCCTTAATACCTTAGCTTAACAAAAATGTATGAATCTAAGATTTAAAATTAACAACTGATGCAGCATCCACTGCAATTTGTGGAAGTGAGTTCCAAACCTCTCTCTCCCTTTGTGTGTAGAGTGCCTCCTCACATCTCTCCTGATCCTCATTCTCAGACAATGCCCCCTAGTTCTAGAAGTTCTAACCAGTGGAAATAGTTTATCTTCATCTATCCTGTCTTTTCCTGTTAATATTTGAAGACTTCAATCAGATCACATCGTAACGTTCTAAATTTGAGAGCAAACGCCCAATTTGTATAATTTCTCCTAATTACTTAGCCGCTGAAGTCCAGTAAACCTATATTGTATTCCAAGGCCAATGTATCCTTCATAAGGTGTGGTGCTCAGATCTGCTCACAGTGTTCCGAGTGGGGTCTAAACAGGGTTTTGTAATAACTGCAGCACAATTATAGCATAACATCCTTGTACTCCAGTCCTCTAGAAATAAAGGCCAGCATTCCATTAACTTTCTTGATTACTTTCTGTACCTGTTTATGATACTTTAAAGATCTTTGCACCTGGATCTTCACATCTCTTTGGACATGCACCGTGTTTAACTAGAATATATGGTTTAGTCTTTCTAGTATTTAATTAAAAGAAATTTCTGCTGAAGTCGAACCTTGATCCTGTCCTGGAACTATTTCACTATTCTTTTAACTTTGCTGTTTTAAAATCCTGGAATTCCCTACTTAACAAAACTATAGATGTAGATGCAACACACAGACTGATGCATTTCCAGAAGATAGCTTACCATTATCCTTTCAGGCATATTTGGGGTGGCCAATAAATTTTATCCTTATTACCAACACATATATTTCCTCCATTGTGGTAAGTAATTGACAGTGAAGGATTTGAGGAGTTGGTAATGAAGTGGATAGGATCCTGCATATGGTTAATGAGTTAGGGTTAGAGTTATTGTACGTAGATCGTGATGTTTTGATTTCCAATGAATTTGTCAAGGACCAGCATATATAGAAGAAATAAAAAGGACCCAAAGATAGATCTTTGCAGAGCACCAGAAGTCATGATTTAGGAGTTAGAAGAGAACCCATCACAGATTATTCTCTGGATAAGAATAAATATATTGCTTTTATTATGTTGAAGCCCAAATCATCTACAGACAACCTGCACACAAACACAGAAAATGTTGGAGGAACTCAGCAGAGATTACACCCTGTCACTCTTTCACCGCAACTGACAACCCCTTTGTCTTTTGCACTCAGTCTTCACACCAACTCTTCTTCCCTCTCGCCGCCATCTTTGTCAGAAACATTAAAAAAACTCATTTTAAAACCCCTTTCCGGTCGGAAGAAGAACAATACTGGACTCAGAACGTTAACCATATCTCTCTCTCAACAGATGGTGCTAGTCCAGCGTTTTCTGTCTTTGTTTCAGATTTCCTGCATCTGCAGTAATTTGCTCTTACTTATCCAAGAACAAAACTTGGACACAACTGGATCCCTGGGGTAAATAATCTAATGTTTTGCTTAACAACTTTTTCCTGGTGGAAACTGACTTGTAGTTCCCCTTAGTCAAACTTCCTGAGTTTTCTTACATGCCTCTTGAGGGAAACTTAAAGCAGATATGCAATAACTATAAACATACGATTATCTAATCACATTCTCTTTACTGAATTGGAGATTTGTCAAAAGAAAGCTTTTAAACATAAGTTGCTTTCATGATCTCTTATTGACAGTTTCCATTAAACAATCTATTTTCAAATGCTATTTAATTTTACCTTAAATCAGGGTTTGTAAGACTTTAGGCATACCTGGCATTAGTTTAAACAGTCCATAATTATTTATAATTCTGTGCCTTCTTGAACAGTTCAATCATCAAATACAGCTTGCAATACATCACAATGCCATTAATTGACAGTAAATGCAGCAATATAACGTCACACTAAAATGAAGAATGTGGATGCTGGGGATCTGAATCAAAAACAGAAATTGCTCATGAAACTCAGCAGATCAAGCAGCATCTTCGGGAAGAAAGCAGAATAAACATTTTGAGTCTGATGATTCTTTATCAGATGAAGAGTATGTTTTGTTGAATATAATATCACAATTTGCACCTTCTTAAAGTGCAATTTTCATTTGAAATGCAACGAATTAATTCTAGAAATTTAGTATATTTTGAAAGCAAGATGCTCCTTAAACCTGTTGATAGTAGGAACTGCCGATGCTGGAGAATCTGAGATACCTTGCTCCTTAAACCTACCTCTTTGTCTAAGTTTTAATGCATCTTCCTTTCAGTAAATGTCAGGTTTTTTTTTTGGTTTCTGCTTTTGTGAAGGATCAAGTGACATTTTACTGTACCAAAAGTGTTTAAGTTCAAGTCATATGGTTGCTGTTATGCTACCTTTTATCACTACTCAGAGTCAGTTAGTAAAAGTAGCATGCCACATTTCTTCACTAGGTTGAGACAGTTTATGTTGTAGTAAATTTATGACAATTCTCTTTGAGAAGGTAGAGAAAATTAATAGAACTTTTTGTTCCTTGTCAGAATCTAGTCACATTGCTTGGTGGGGCATATGTGTACAAATTGGGCACACCTGATCAGGTTTATTTATGTTGCCACTCTGAGCAGTAGTATACAATACTCAACATCTGCATTCATACATGCTGAATAAAAAAAATTTGCAGCCGAAGTAAGAGATGTCTAGGACTCATTTAATCTTGCTGTGTTCCCTCAGAAAATATTGGAAGGGGCAGGGGGGAAATGAATAAGTGAAATAAACATGCTAGCAAATTAATAACAAATAGGAAGGTAACTAGCGACCAACATTTTATACTTTCTAGAATGTCAACTGATATTTGTGTTCAACTATCCTCTTGCTATCCCTGTTGAACCCACTATTTCAGAGCAGACATCATCATCTGCTTAACCTTTTCAACATCACATTTTGTCATAATAAAAGCTTGATTTTCTTTTTGCAGTAGGTTAAGTGTATCCACAATCATCATCCCTCTGGTCATTGAACCTTGCAACTCCACGCTTACTCCATATCGTATGTGTTCTGTGACAACACTCTCATCAATAGCAGCTGCCATTGCAAAAGAATCACAGGACAGAAATCCAGGTCCAAAATACATCTCTCTACCACCTTGCTTGCCTTTGGAAAATTTTTCAGTGTGTGCAGTTATCTTCTTCATGAAGCAAGCTTTCTCAGTGTCTTGGTTTACCCACTTCTCAAAAAACTCCTGCAAATGGACAAAATGATAGGCTATTCACTTTTCACAACTTCCAAGTCATCTCCTCTACATTCCATATTATCAAATGAAAAAATAGTTTTCAAAATATTGTTTTTACTATCAATTGCCTCAGTAGTTATGACAGTGAACATCTTAATATGTTGACATCTCTCCTTATAGTTACTGGGTAAATTGTGCACTAATTTTATAAGAGACTGGCTGTGAAAAAGCAAAAAGTCTAATGATGTGGAAACTACAGGTCTATAATATTCTATTGGCAATTATTGCATTAATTTCTCTCAATATAATCCAAATAATTAATATAAACCATAAACTTATAGTCCTTTACATTTGTAAAATAATTCAATAACTTGTGACTACAACTGTAATAGTGGGAAAAATACTTGAAGAGTATAAACTATAGAATTAAGGGGAATGAGCAAGTAACCAGGATTAATTTGATTACTCTACCAAACAGTCAGGGAGACATGACAGTTGAATGGCCTTCTAGAAGGCGACGATGGAGTAGGCAGCATTCAAGCACCTGTGCCCAGGCCCGTCCATTCCGTCCACTTTTTTGTTCTTCTTCTATTTTCTCTTCTTTTTCAGGTTTCATTTCTCCTTTTTCTCTTTTTTTTGGTGGAAGGCGATATGAAGGCATCTTTGTCATGATCCGGAGAGTAGTGGCAGCCGATGAACCCACCATGAGACCTAGGGAAGGGTGGTGAGGCAGTTGGTGAGTCCGGAGTGTGGCTCTGGAATTAGTGTCAAGAAGGCAGCTGGCAGAGGGGTAAGCACAGGGACCTGGCATTGGCTGCTACATCGGTGGAGGCTGGCGGCGGCCATGGCATTGAGGTGGTTTTGGTCCAACAACCTCTCGGCAGCTTTTGCGATGTCTTCTTTCCCGGGATCAGCGACGAGATTCATCCTTGGGTGGCTTCTGTGGTGTCTAGTGGCCCAGTATTCCAGCAGCCTGACGTGGATGGCCTGCTGCAGAGGGGGGGTTCATTCCAATGTTCCAGTGGCCTGGCCTGGCATGGCTGTCTTGCAGCAGAACTGTCTTTTTCCGAACCCAGGAGCCAGGAATTGAACTAAAATGGACTTGGTCTCAATTTTCATTTCAATTTCTTCTTCTCTATGCCTTATCTTATTAATATAGGCACTGTGGCAAGGCAACTTAATCACTTTTCACTGTTATATTTTGTAAAAAATTCAAGTGACAATAAATGACTATTCTATTTTATAGTTCTATGCTGCACCATTCCCTGATTCTAAGAAGTGAAGTAGAGACAGTGACAGTGGAATTCAACTATATGGATCCGCTATTGTTTGCACTACAGAAGTTCTAAGTCCTGAACATAGTATATGTCAGATGGATTTGTTTAGGTCTCTGGCAATACAACCTGCATGGTGCAGCCTGATTGTCAGACCTTGGCATGAATGTCTGCTCAAAACTTGCAAAGTGGCAGAATCTCTTGGGCTACAGCATGATTTGGAAAAGGAACATAAATAATGGAGGTGGAAGGCAATTTGCAGAGGGAGGAGAACATGAACCAGAACAGGAGTCTTATAGACACTAAAGTTCCTGAAGAAATATTCTTCCAACTTCCACTCAGCCAGGTGCAGTGTCTGAAGTGAGTGAATCTCATCAATGAAGTAATTATTGATCCTCCTGCAGCCAAAGCTGCAATGGTACTGCAAGGTGTGAATGATGCTGCCATTGGCAGTGACTGATCATGAAGATCCTGACAGGATGATGCAACATTCCAAACCAACAAGTCACCATAACATCTCCAAGATCAGAGCAAAGTTAATGGAAAAGCAGCTAGTTGGAAACCTGATCCTTTAAACAGTTCTAGTGATGTTTCCCTCCTGCATCTCTATTTGTCTATCATCATCATGCACTGTATTACATTGACTAAAATGGTCCAGGTTTTAAAAAGACACAGTTAAATCTGCCTGACAAGCTATTTGACCTCATTATCTGCCCTCTACAAATATTTCTGGAATACGCACAGCATACTTACAAGAATGACCTTCCCAGCATGAAGCGCCACCTATGCTCTGTCAGAAGTGACCAGAATCACTCTACCTGCCATTTTGAGGATATCCCTTTATCCTACTTTAAGTATCAGCCTCAGAAGCATTACACAACTGAATTTTGAGGCCTTTTATTTTCCTCCTGATGCAAATGTTATCATTTCTTGAATATTTCTTTACCTCCTAGCTGCACTTTGAAATGTAAGAATTATTTTTAAGATCTCAACATCAGTCTTTTGTAGTTGTCTGTAATAATTAATGAGCGGAGGATGTACAATGCTTATCTCTTTACAGCAGGTAGGTAAAAAAGTCAGTTGGGGATACCAATCTAGTTTTAAGCTGCCACAGCATAGCACCATCTTAATTTCAGCTGATCTGAATTTCATTTTTAGGATTAATGTCTTTTTCAGTGCATGTGCTCTGACAGCAGATAAATAATGTGACAAATAGCCTCGAAACTGCTGCCATTGACATCAGTGCCCAAGTGATTACTATATTCTTATAATTGTCTTTCATATGTGAATTCCATCCAGACATTTTTGTCTGTATTTAATGCTTCTGTTCAAGCAGTCTTGTGAATGCCTCATGTATGATGCTAAACTACCAATGTCAAATTCTAACTTTTATTTTAGAAAGATCAATTGTCTTCAGTTTTTAAAATACATTATTTGATATTTTTCTCCAATTAATATACTGACATAACCCATACATATGCAAAAGAAATGCATGTTTATTTTTAGTTTTTGATTTTAAGTTTACAATGTAATTCAACAACTTACCCAAGGCAGTGCTTGACGAAGACAATATTCCCAAGTTGCAATATACATGGGGCATGCAAAATGATTCAGGACAATATAAGCTGCTTCAGGATCTGTTGCAAAGTTAAACTCAGAACACATTGTTACATTGCCCCTGCCTGAAAATAATAAAAATCTTCAAATGAAATTAATTCCATCACAGCTTTAAAAACCTCTTAATCTTATCAACATTAACAGTGGTAAAAATAAATGTTTAGCATTTAAATTAAAACATAAATATTGCATGGAATTATCAACTATCCACTATAATAAAATGTGTTCACTTTAAGAAATCAAATGCCATTTTACGCATTTTGAAAATGTTGCCATGGGACACATTGGTGCAATATTGGTCAAATATTACTATTAAACTCAACTTAACTTTCAAAGGTTAAATTCACAGATCATTAGGCCCGCGCCACAAAGATTAGGATTTAGATGTAACAACTGCTGCAATAAAGAGGTTCTGCTCAAGGCAAAAGGGCAGAGTTTAGAGAAGCCATTATGTTTAAGGCATGTAAAACAATCCACTGATGTGACGAAGTGGAATATGTTCCTTCTCTTATGTGCTTACAAATACAGCTTTTGTGATTGGAACAAATGGTTCTCCAATAAAGCACATATTGATTTGTAGCAAACTTCTTTTCACTAACTATGTTGTCACTCCATCTTTGAAGATTGAAGTACAAGTGAAAGACATAAATATCTTGTTGGGGTACATTTGGTGCACTTGGATCATGCTATTATACGAGCAGCTATAGGGCGATGGGACTCAATTTGGGAAGTCAGACAGTTTATTAGAGTGCTATCAAGTGTTGGCAAAGGAGGGGTGTGCACAACATGTAGGCAAACTGCCAGGTTATCCTCGACAGGCCGGTCCTCAGGCTAGGTTTGGGATTCTTCTTGCCTGGGTACATTGTTCTTTCTGGAGGGCCTCACTGGCGGTAGATCATCCCCACAGGAAGAAGCCCTTGCCTTTTAAACTTACCCTCATCCTTGACCACTCTAGAGCCTGACTTTCTAATCCCTGTGAGGCCAGGCTCCCTCCAACCTCTGCCAGCCTCTGAATGACTGGCAGCTTTTGGAGAGTCCCACAAGACCTGGGTCCCTGAAGGCAGGTGAGGAAGTAAGAAGCATATGTGTGGTCACGCAAATCTATTTACAGTTTCCTAGAGGTTCACTGAGTGCAGACGTAGTATCCCACACTCAATTATCAATCCTCAGACTACTTCCCTGGCGTGGGTCTGAATTACACTTTTTTGACCATCATACTTCGCAACTCCTATCATTGTTTCTCTCACTCTAAGAACTTCTTCACAAACTCACCTGAACAGGAACACATGGGAAAGTAGTGGCATAATGATATCATTAGGCCAGTAATCCAAGCCACTGAAAAAATATGGTTCACATCCCACCATAACAGACACAGGTCAGGAATGAAACTGAATACTCTCCACTTTTGCCCGATGGATGCAGCGCCAACAACATTCAAGAAGCTTGATACAGTCCAGTACAAAGCAACCTGCACGATTTGTACCCCATTCACCACTTTCAACATTTAGTCCCTTTACCACGACCACAATGTGTCTACAACCATCTACAAGATTCAATGCAGCAACTCACTCAAGCCTCCTACACTGTAGCTGGGACAAAATTCTGGAACTCCCTTCCTAACAGTTCTCTGGGTGTATCTACAGCACCTGAACTGTAGCGGTTCAAGAAGGCAGCTCACCACCACCTGCTCAAGGGCAATTAAGGTTAAGCAATAAATGCTGGCCTAGACAGTGATGCCCTTTACAAAAAAATTCACCACCTTATTGATGTCCTTTACCCATCCTTCACAGTCTGCTTCGGCAACCATTGCCATGCCCTCCCCTTGATACAATCCATCTTTCACAATCAGCTCTTCTCCATTTTTATGATAGAATATGGAATTCCAGGGAGAGGCAGAGAACTGCAGATTGTTCCCTGGCAAGGGATATATTGATGGCCATTGGAAGGTGCACACACCCCCGAGATCCACTGTGGAGGAGGCATTGATTCATGAAAGTATAGATGTCAGCATTGAGCTGCTGCAATAGCCCGAACCTTAGAAAGCATTAATTCTCAGATGCGCTGAAAGATCTGATCCTCTGTCACGTCTTTCCAACTGGATCACCGTGACCACTCTTTCTATCCAATGAAGTGACCTCTGCAAGTGGACATGGCAGCCACTGTTGCTGCTCCTTGTTCATGTAAAAGACCAAAGTTTGAGTTGAATATGCTGCTATCATGTCGCACAGAAATTGAGATCAAGGTGAGTGAATTACGAAGTTGGTAAGATGATTTCCAAAAAATTGGAATTTGCCTGAGAAACAATAAAATCAGACGCTCACAGCAAATAAAAGCACGTACTATAGATGGAGGTAGTGTTGAGGAAGCAGGGAGAACTTGGACAGGTTAGGAGAGTGGGCAAAGATGTGGCAGATGGAATACAGTGTGGGATGTGTACAAGATTATGACTTTGGTAGGAAGAATAGAAGCATAGATTATTTTCTAAATGGGGAAAGGCTTCAGAATTCTAAAGCACAAAGGAACTTAGGGGTCCTCGTTCAGGATTCTCTTAAGGTTAACATGCAGGTTCAGTTGACAGTGGGAAGGCAAATGCAACGTTAGCATTCATTTCGAGACGGCTAGAATACAAGAGCAGGGATGTACTTCTGAGGCTGTATAAGGCTTTGGTCAGACCTCATTTGGAGTAAAATGGGCAGTTTTGGGCCCCATATCTAAACAAGTATGTGTTGGCCTTGGAGGGGGTCCAGAGGAGGTTTAGAAGACCGATCCTGGGAATAAAGGGCTTATCACGAGGAGCAGTTGAGGACTCTGGATCTGTTCTAGATGGAATTTAGAAGGATAATGAAAGATCTGATTGAAACTTACAGAATACTGAGAGGTCTGGATACAGTAGGAGAGACTAGGTCCCAAGGGCACAGACACACAGTGAAGGGATGATCCTTTTGAACTGAGATGAGGAGGAATTTCTTCAGCCAGAGGGTGGTGAATCTGTAGAACTCATTGCCTGTGGAGGCCAAAACGCTGAGTATTTTTAAGACAGAGATAAATAGGTTCTTAATTCATTAGGGGATTAAGGGTTATGGGAAGAAGGCTGGAGAATGTGGTTGAGAACAATATGAGCCAATGAATGGTGTAACAGACTCGATAGGCTGAATGGCCTAATTCTGCTCCTGTATCTTACGGTCTACTGCAGATGCTGGAGATTGAAGAAGAGTCACTTTGGACTCAAACATTAATCGTTTTCTCTGTCCACAGATGTTGGCAGGCCTGTTAAGTTTCTCAAGCATTTTTTTTCACACCATGATTCTAGTGGATACAAGCCTTTCACATAGGCTGGTTGACTCTCTATTTAAAGGACTTTCAGCCAGCTAGTTTTACTTATCAATGGCTTGCTACTGTATTCTCACCTCATTGATCATGGTGAATTCTACACAGCTTGAGAAACCTGTGTGCTGGTTGTTAAAGTCAGAATCTTCATACAATCAACAAAAAATTGGCTATTTAAATATTTAAATTACATGATCACCAGATCTGTGTGGTTCCCACACTCATCCAACCACAATCCAGAAAAAGCCAGAAGTAGACAGAATCATGCTGAATTCCCAAACTGCCAGTCTTTTCAGTACTTTAACCTCCACTTGCACCATTTCCACCACCATCGGCATCACCTACTGCCCCCTTGCCACATTCCATCTCTATCCTCCCCACTCTAGTTTTAGGAGTTAAAATTACACTCATGGAATATGTTGAACACAGTGAGTTAAATTTCTTCTCTAGAGACTATTATTTTCAGAGTTTCTTTAATAACTTCTTGGATAACTATGTAATCCATAAAGACCAGAAAGCAATCATCTTTGATTGATGTTTGCTCCTGTCAGCATGGGGAACGTAGGAGAGAAAAACAGCCCACATTACCTTCATATTGAAAGTATGGGGATTTCAATATGAGATAATAATCAAGTCAGGTTTAGGTATGAAGCCACATGACCTGGATAGAATGATGAAAAAGCTGTATGACATACTTTCCATGTTTCCTCCCATGATGTATAGATGTCTCAACTTTGCTGGAAAAGTGGGATCCATTTTAAATGCCAGGGCAACATTGGTGAGGGGACCAATAGCCACAAGAGATACCTGTTGAGCAAAGAATAAATTCTTAGCACAGTGATGGACAGTATCATTATAGTTGGCTTATACAACTGGGAAATACAACAGATACTGCAGTATCAAAGATCATAGAATCCCTACAGTGTGGAAACAGGCCCTTCGGCCCAACAAGTCTACACCGACCCTCAGAGCATCCCACCCCCACCCATCCCCCTATAATCTACCTAATTTACACATCCCTGATCACTACGGGCAACTTAGCATGGCCAATCCACCTAGCCTGCACATCTTTGGACTGTGGGAGGAAACTGGAGCATTTGGAGGAAACTCACGCAACAAGGGAGAATGTGCAAACTCCACACAGAAAGCTGCCCAAGGGTGGTATCAAACCCGGGTCCCTGGCACTGTGAGGCAGCAGTGCTAACCACTGAGCCACCGTTCATTCCTTTTTCAGTTTTGCATAGTCCTTGTACCAAGAATTAGATTTACATTCTGGTTTGTTTCATCAGTAGCTTGAATTCCAACCTGACATTCAAACATTCTTGTTGGACAGTTCTGTCACCTCATTAGAATCAACTTTGTGCAAAATCAGACATCATCAGTCATGCCCCACAAAAAGACCAAGGAACTATGCATGCTGGAAAACAGAAGCAAAATCATAAATTGCTGGAAAAACTCAGCAGGTTTGGTAGCATTTTTGTGGACGGCAAGCAGAGTTAATGTTCTTTAGAACCTGAAGAAGGAGCACTGGTCCCGAAATGTTAACTCTACTTTCTCTCTACAGATGCTGCCAGAGCTACTGAATTTTTCTAGCAATTTCTGTTTTTGTTGCCCACAAATATTATTGGCCATATTGGAAAACAATCTCTGAACAGCTAGATTTGAATAGCGTTGTTGGATATCTACTCCACCTAGCTGGCTGTGGAAGATGGTTGTTGCTGCAGAATGAAAATGCATTTTAAAGTTTCCACCTAAATGAAGTGACAAGGTATGGAGAGAAACTAGTTCTTCTTATGAAGGAGTACAGTGTAAAACATTAAAATTAGATCTAACTCATCATTGGTGTTGTCGGAAAATACATATTCACATAAATTGTAATGATAATCTACAGATTTTGCCCTGAAAGGCTGTTGAAAATAGTTATGTTGAAAGCTTCATAACTGAGTTAGTAATTTTTTTAATTCGGTAAGTGTTTAAAGGGTTACGGAATCAAGGCATTAGATGACATTAATATGCCCAATAGCCATGATCTGCTTGAACAGTGAAACGGCTATCAGGGGCTAACTTAGCTGGTCCTGTTCTCTGTTCATCTGACTTCTAGAACTTTATTTCCTGGTGCACATCTATCTCACCTCACCAGCATGTTCAGTGGCTATTCTTATCATGGCATTCACTGCATGTTCAGCTTGTATGTGTTCCAACCCTGGAGCATTAGGATCTGGAACATCACCCAGACCATCCTTTCCATGGTAATGATCCGCATTTAACTGATGTCCCAGGAGAGAGGCACCTGCACCTCGGAACACAGGAATCTGCAATCATAAAACAAATAAATTTACTGGCTTTTAAGGGAAGAATGCAGTTCACTAGTTCTCCATAATTTGGTAAGATCAGAATGGGAGGATGTGAGAAAAAGGAACAATTGCCTTATGCATCAGAATTTTGAACATTGGAACCTGGTTCAACATCAAATTCTGACCTGCCCATCTCCTCCACTTGATATCCATACAGATCTAGCCTTCCTAAAGCCAGGTATTTTGATGCCATATTTCTTTGATTTAATTTATATTGTCACACATAGCATGCAGAACAATTCTTTCTCTTCTGTACTGAAAATTATTTTTAAGCATCTGATCAGACAAAAATATTACACAATTGACACACATTGTACAAATACTGTATTGCAGCATAGTCCTAACATTGTTAAAGGGAAATTCATGAAGTTGTCAAATATTTGAAATAAACTAGATGGCTTGCAAATATTTGGAGTTAAAGTAGTGGATAAATTCCCTATGTGTGAAATTCAAGTTGAGCTGTTAGGTTGACCAATAGGATGTATCCATTTCCCTTAGAAGTACTAATAATCTTTCTTAAAAATACTGTGCCTTTATCCATAATCATCATCACATACCTCAGTTCTCTGGCAAACCTGCAGTACTCGAAGTACATTTTTGCACACATTTTCAATTCTTGTGTTTCCATGAGTACATGTTATACCCAGGATGTGCACATTTGAAGCTGCAAGAGCCATCATCATTGCTTGGGCATCGTCCACCCCACAGTCAAGATCTAGTAGCAACAGCTTTTTTGCCATTCTAAATTCTGTTAAAAAAATATTGAATTTAATAGGATTATTGTTCTGATCATCATACTTTGGTAGCACTGAATGCTGGTAAATCATAGAATCTGTACAATGTGGAAGCAGGCCATTAGGCCCATTGGGTCTACAGTGACCCTCCACAGAACATCCCACGTAATCCTTGTAACCCTGCATCAACCATGACTAATCCACCTAGCCTGCACATTCCTGGACACTATGGGCAATTTAGCATCACCAAGCCATTTAACTTGCACATTTTCAGAGTGTGGGAGGAAACCAGAGTGCCTGGAGGAAACCCATACAGGCATGGGGAGAATGTGCAAACTCCACACACACAGTTGCCTGAGTGTCAAACTGAACCTGGTCTTTGGTGCTGTGAGGCAGCAATGCTAACCACTTGGCCACTGTGCCACCCTTGCCTGTGGACAGTTGTAAGTTTAATGAACGGCAAGCATTGTTTATTTTCTGCTGACTTCAAAATCCGAGCCATGATAGGTTGGCAAAGTTAATGCTAAAGCTTTATATTACATAACTCTCCTGCTCCTGATAAGCTGAACAACACTGAGGTTGATTATATTGTCTTTCCCAGCTACTCGATTCCAGTATTTTGTAAATCTCTACTGCCAGTTTTCCAACCCTCACTCTTCGGCACCATTTGAGTACTGAGATTTGGTGATATTTGCATTTCTCCTCTTTATAAAATCAACATTTATTGCAAAATTTAGCATACATGAAGCAAGTGGACATGAAATCCAGAACTAAACATCTTTATATAAACCAGTTGAGTCAGGTTTGGGAATATCCAATTTCCATCTTTTTCTGACCTTATGTAGTTCACAGACCAACAATAACCTTAAACATAACAGGCAGTATTTATATTTGTCTAGGGTGGAATTTGAAAACCAGCAAATATTAATTTGCAGCCTGTTTAAAGTTCTGTCAAATTTTCTCTTTTAAACTGAAAGTGACTAAAACTGTTTACCAGCACATCTGGAATTATGGAAACGGCGGCCACAGGGATCACTGAACTATCCTGCATAAACTAATTTTTTGATGGAACCAACCAAACATTAAACATGTAATTTAAGTGAACTGTTCTTGACATGCTGGGAAAGGTCTCTGGATTTAGCACTGCGACCACAAATGCTCAGATCAAGCACATGCTGTCCCATAGGTAAATTCCTCAGAGATAAAAGGTACTGCAGATGCTGGAGAATCCAAGATAACAAGCATGGGGCTAGATGAACACAGATCAGAATTTTTCTGATGAAGGGTTTAGGCCCGAACCATCAAGTTTTCCTGCTCCTATGATGCTGCTTGACCTGCTGTGTTCATCCAGCCCCATGCTTGTTATCTCCACAGGTAAATTCCTTCACTTTTTACTTCTGTGAAAACGAAAGATCGGTTCCTTCCACATGCTCCTCCAGCACACCCCAGCCCATCTTAGACGGAATTAGACTCAAAGTTGCCTCTGATTTTATTCCCTATGGGTGACGAGGTATTCAGCAATCAGATTTCATCAATCATCACTATAATTATATTCTTTTTGGCTGCCAGTTGCATTTTACATCATATTGTAAATGCTCAAATCAAGCTAATTACATCAAAATTATGAACCATTTAAGAATGAGACACCAACACCATATACTACTTACTTGGTAGAGAAGGTTGTAAAGTTTCTGAATCCCAGCACCAAATATCAATAAAAGTGTTCTGTTGTTTTTTTGTCTCCTTAGAGATCTGATCATTTCAGTGCTGATCAATTGTTTATCTTGAGCAAATATTTGCTGAAGTTTTTCTCACAAGGTAGATGTGAGCACTGTTTTCTGTGTATTTTACACTAGATGGATTTATCTAGTAATTTTTCTTTTAAAAATATATTTTGTGTGTTGAATGGGGTAAAAGCCAATTTAATGAAAATCATGCATATATTTAGTGATTATTTTAAACACACATTAAACAGCTCAACAAAGAAGGCTGCTATAATCTCGCGACTGGATTTAGCAATAACTTTCTGAAAGTTTCTCAGAAGTCAACACCAGCCAGATAAGCAACATCTCACGCACCTTCTGATGAGACTGGAATGCCAAACTAATGCATTATAAGCTGTTGCAGAGCCAACTGTCTCAAAGAAAAAAGACACAATAGGTCACAAGTTGTAACTATCTTATAAGAAGATATGTTAATGATTCAGTACAGAATCATTCATACAGAATAGGTCCTTTGGCCCATCAAGTCTGTATTGCCAAAATTATTCTTATAATTACTCTTATAAATAATCTATAATTATTAATAGTAAGCCCAAGACAGAGATATTGGCCATTCCCTCCTCACTATCAAAAGCCCCAGACATCCCTTCCAGGTGAAGCAGTGAGTTACCTGCACTTCATTCAATTTAGTCTACTGTATTCACTGCTCACAATGTGGTCTCTTCTACAATGGGGAGATAGATCACAGACTGGGTGACCACTTTGCGGAACACCTACATTCAGTTGGCAAAAATAGCCCTGAGCATCTGGTTGCCTGCTATTTCAACACACCACTGTGTTCTCTGGCAAACATCTCTGTCTCAGGTTTGCTGCAGTGCTCCAGTGAAGCTCAGCACAAGCTGGAAAAACATCACCTCATTTTCCATTTGGGAACCCAGCAGCCGTCAGGACTCAATAGTGAATTCAAATAATTGTTTGGGCCTGAGCACCTTCTTCCATGTCCTTACCCAAACCCCCACATAGCAGGTCTTGTTATTACATGGGCTGCTACCATTAACAACCCATTTCCAGTTACTAATGGTCCCCACCACTAGCTATTCATTCTCACAGGCTGACCTTTACCTATTCCTTTGACGGCCCAACTGATTTTTCTTGCTTTCTGGGCTCCATCTCAACCTTTTTTTTTACTCCCTGTCCCTCCTTATTTCTAACATATAAATCAACCTTTTCATAGCTGAAATGAGTTCTGAAGAAAACCTAAAACCTTAACTCTGCTTTCTCTCCACAGATGTTGCCAGACTTGCTGAGTTTTTCCAGCAATTTCTGCTTCTGATTTCCAGCATCGGCAGTTCTTTGGCTTTTTGTCCAGTCACACAAACAGCCTTCCACCAGCATCCTCTAACACTTGTACTTCCTCATCCTTCACACATTTTCAAGCAACTTTTGTCAACTGTCTGCAAATGAAATCAGACCTGCTGAGCTTCTCCAGCAATTTATTTTTGATTCTAAAATATGCCTGACTTTCTGTCACTATGCCTTTAACACTGGATGCTTGTCTTATTAGTATTCTCAGAAATGAGAAAAGGAATATCATTTGCAATGAATTTGGGGTATGAGTTCTTGGAGACGTCCTGATATCCACGATAACATCCAATCATACTTTGTGGGAAGAAAAGCAGTATCAAAAAAAAATTCTCAGGTAACTTGTGAAACAATCCAAAACCAAGTGAGGAAAATGTGGTCTAGGTTTTCAAGTTGATCTATCTGTTGGGGGGGGTGGGGTTTGAAGACACAGACACACCTACCTTCGTGAGGAAAATTGCTGCAAATATTTGCTAAGGATCAACGAGTGTGCAACGTTGAAAGTTGTGCTTTTGAACTAAGGAAACCAAAGGTCTATAAACAGAAACCTTCCATTATACGCCGGTTAACCAACCGTTCGATCGTCTCTGCCAAATAAAGTACTTGTTCAGCGCTTCATAATTACCTTTGGCTTTGGATTTATAGCATGCCTCTGTTGACATTGCGACAACAGGAGGTAAACAAGCAAACACGCAGGAAACCTGGAAGGAGGCAGTAAAATCAGAGGCGGGGGTTGTGGGGCGGCGCTGTGCTGGAAGATCTTCGGGCTGAGGTAATTTGGCGGTGAGCCACCATCGGCCGGCTGCAAACGGCCGTTAACGGCTGTGCGCGCGCTGCCACACAGGTGTCCTCGAGACCAAGGTGCCCGCGTTATCTATGTCTCACTCACTCCTCTGAACGCTGTTTGGGTTTCAGATGGAAGGTCACCGACCTGGATCTTCCTCTCTCCAGAGATGCTGCTTGACCTACTGAGCATTTCCACGGCCCTATTTCTGCATTATAGTTCAGATCTCCAGCACCTCTGCCGCCACCAGTGATTTTGATTTTATACCAGGATGGCATTTCACCAACATACTGAGTGTTCTGTTTTATTTTCAATTGATAAACGCCTTGGCCAAGGGTTGTCAGGTTGAAGCTGTCATGAATGTTCCAATGATTTTAACACTGTCTGCACCTCACGTTTGTGTCAAGGATTTTCTTTAGTGTGTGGGCAAAGCTTTCAACGGGATATTGGATAATTATCTGGAGAAAGATAATTGCAGGGGCTACAAATGGGCAAAAGGTGGCATTAGCTAAAAAGCTCTTAAGGAGAACTCTCTTACGTACAGTGGACTGAATGGTTTCCTTCTCGGACTCCAAGCTGGACTTATCGTCTCTTTGATCTGATATGAATGTCCAGTTCCAGGGGCAGCAAATATTATAAAGAAGCAAACAATTCTTTTACGCTGACTCCCCCAGTTGGTATGTGGATCCAATTAACATCAACAGCACAGGGTTTTATCTCTGCTCTGACGGAGGTAACTCAGGGCCTGCTTGTTCACCCCACCCACAGTAAAAATTCACAGCACCTACTTCTGGTTTGGCAGATAATTGCTAAGGACTTATCTTCAGGCTTAGAATTCAAGAAGCAATTAGTACCCTACTACACCCTTTTTTTTTGGAAGTTAAAGGAAGTTAAACTATAACAGTGAAACAGCTTGTGTTGAATCTATGTATTTTTCAGTCCCCCTGCTAAATTCAAGGGGCATTCCCTGAAATGCCTAAAATAAATGGTAATCCCCGTAAATATGGAATTTTGAATGGTTCAGGTGTTCTTCAGAATCATCCCCATGTCTGCCAATTCCAGAAACACGTATTTGTTCTTGGGACTTTTGAACAGAAAATTGGGCAAAGCATTAAATGGCCACCAATTATCTACTGCTCGTTTGACTTTTGCCTAAGACCACTTTATGTAACTTGTTACCATCAAGGCTGTTGTTACCAGAAATACAAAAATTCAGGAAGCAGTTAAAAGGGCGAAGTGACATTTTCACCAACATCACCAAATACATTAGTAATGAGATACATAATGAAATCCTTGTTTACTTGCTTCATTAATGATCTTTCTTGTAGTGTATCTTGAATGTAAAAAAAAGGAAAATTGTACCTTAGAAAATCTCTGCATTGAAATAATATCTAACAGTGGGTTAGATTGAACAACAGTAAGCACAAGTCCACAAAACAATTGGATGAAGAGCTTGAGCCTTAGTAATTCAGTGGCCCCAAAGCCTTGTTCTTTTCAATTAATCTGGCACAAGTGGGAGCCAGTAGACTAAAACTACAATGTCAGCTCTACATTCAAATGCCAGTCAGGACTTTTGTGGTTCATGACAAATTAATGTTCATTCATTACACCATTTATTATTCTCACAGCAGCACACATACATTCAGTAGCGTTACCATTGAAATGATCATTGTAATGGACCACAAACCTCTGCTAGGGCTAGTTAAAGAAGACAAAACTGTGTCGCCCATTGCTGATGGTCGAATTCAGTGGTGGGCCTTTATTCTCAGTGCGTACAAGTACAAGTTGAAACACTGTCCAGGAGTCCATGGATGCCTTGAGCTGCCTCCCATTGGCAGATACTCCACAGGTGTTTGCTCCCCTGGAAGACTCTATTCTAGTTTTAAACTTTCTGGACTTCCTTATGGTCACTGCTGACAATATTTGATTGTGGACACGAAAAGATCCTGTCCAGGCAAAACTAAAACAATTGGTGGTATTGGGGGAAACAGAAGGTCCATCACAACCAGAATTGAAACATTTCTGAACCCAGTGAGACCAGATCACTGTAGAGGATGGCATATTTCTATGGGGAGTGATTGTCCTGAGTAAAGGTCACTGCCACGTACTGGCTGAATTCCGCTAGGGTCATCCACGGCTTTCCAAAATGAAGACATTGGCAAGAACTTATGTCTGGTGGCCAGAATTGGATGCTGACATAGCTGCATTGGTGGTGTAGTGCCCAGAGTGCCAACAAGGACAGAAATTGTCGTTGGTGACATTCATGGGAATGGCCAGATAAACCCTGACTCAGTTACATGTCACTTATGCCAGTCTTTTCATGGATGGAATGTTCCTGGTAATTGTGGATGCCCATTCAAAGCGATTGGATGTGCGTAGAGTTCATTCGGCAAACTCAGGGACAATTGAAAATCTGCAAGCATTGCTCATGATATACAGACTCCCGGAAGTATTGGTCATGGACAGTAGTAGATCAATTACCAGCAGGGAAATTGAGTATTTCCTAAAGTCAGATGGCATTCGGCATGTAAGGACAGCTTCATACCAGCCATCATCCAATGGTCTGGCAGAAAGAACGGCCCAAATAGTGAGCACAAGCTTAAGGAAACAGCCTACAGCTTCACTCAATACCAAACTGTCCCAGTTCCTGTTTGATTATAGGACCACTACTCATGCACCTAAAGGGATAGTTCCAGCAGAGTTGCTGCTGGGGATAAGACTCTGCACCAGGTTAAATCTTATATTCCTGGACTTGGTGGCAGGGGAGGATGAAATGGTAACAGGAATGCCAATGCCGGCCATATGCTCCCTCTAAGTGAGAGAGACACTTTGCTTCAGGGGATGAAGTTTCGTGCCGGAACCACAGAAATGGCCCTGCATGGTACAAGGCGAGGTCAACGTGAGATCATGTCCCGTGACTTTCAAAGTTCAGGTAGGTGAGACAGTCTTGAACAAACATGTGGACCACCTGAAAGCTGCTACCTTGCAATTGGGTGGAGCAAAACATACCTGGCTGCTCAGAATAACCAAAATGCCTGTCAGAAACCATGGAGTTCTCCCCCTTCATCTAGCATCTAGGAAACTTCAGAGTCTGAGATAGATGTAGCCTTGATACCATTACCATGAGAAGAAGAGGAGGAAACTCTCTGGATGCAAGAAATGGGCTACATTCCAGTACAGGCCGTCCGTGTCCAAGTCCGAGTCAGAGGAACCGAACCTGGGGTGAAAGTGTCACAGGAGAAGCTACCAGAGAAAGAGCAGTCCTACATTCCTGGACTTAGTTGGGGAGGGAGGTGATTGGAACCAGATGGGTCGTATTGACTGTGAGATCCTTGATTGAAGTTGTTAACCTGGGCCAATCAGGAAGCCCTGGCTGACAGAGGTAAGCAGGGATTCAGAGAGTCTCCTGAATTCAGGGACTGACTCTGAGCTGGCAGGTCACAGACAGTGCACTGTGCACATGTGAACAGAGGGTGAACCCTCTGTTCACATGTGCACCGACCTCTGTGCAGTTATTTTGCACCATTTATCCTATAAAAGAGGGGAATGCTTATTGGTTGGTGTAGGAGCATTACTGCCGCCGCCTCCCCCCGCAACCCTGATCAGAGACAAAGACACAGAGGCAGGCAGAATTCAGGCAAGTGAAAGCCTTTTTTCAAGCAGTCACTGGATTGTGCAGGAAGAGAGCCAAAAACTCTCCCTAAATCTGGCCTTGACGTGAGGATGCTGTCATTTTCACAGTGGGATACAGTATTCTTACATATTTTGTGTTACAATAATCACATACAACGTGGTTACTATGCCCTCCTCCCTTATTCTATACATCCAATTCTGTGAAACACCAAATCAATGATAGATACTCCTATGGATAACTTTAGGTTCCCCATGATCTCATGATGTTTAGCAGATAATTTAATCACCCGGGCTTGGGATCTTTCAATTTTTATTCACTAGGCATTCCAAAGTTACCAGCTATACTCCTTCGGGCATGTCCCAAACTTGCTTATCTCTAAAACCTGCTTGAATTCTGTTGTTCATTGTATTCATTTGTTATCTCTATCAAATTCTGTTACTTATCTTATATTTCCCACTGTCCTAATTATACAAAAGACAATTGGTTCTTACTAACTGCTATAGGAATCGTAATGTTAATTCTGTTATAAAGTTAGTTATATGGAAAGTTTTTAGATCTACCCCTACATTTAGCATTCTGTAGCTAATGAGTTGTGAGCAATTTGTTTATTACAGGGTGCACGAGGCATTCCTTTAATGATAAGGCTATTTGAGACTAGTTAACTTTCACATCTTTATTTGAATCTTTTTCCCTAATGCCTTTAGTGATCTCTGTATTTTTGCTATGTATATGTGTATTTATAATTACATTGAAATCAATCTCTGTGATATTTTGTAGAATCTTTAACAAGAACCTATTTCATAATATTGTGAATAATTTCAAAGAAACAACTAATTACTGCAAAATGCCATTGTCTGTTGTTTTCACAGCTGTACCAAGACCTTGGCTGACCGCATACTGTCTTCTGGGATAAGATCTACACCCCTTGTCTTAACTAACTCTTTTCACCTAATGGGACAATGTCCTTTCATTAATGAGACTGGAATCAATCACTTGTCGTAGCTTAATGAATTTGTTTGATCCTCTAGATTTTTTACAAGACATAATCCCATTAGTTCATTTGTATTTATTATAGGGGGACCTTACTTTTCCCTTCGATGTTTGTTACAAATCTTCAAGCTGCTGTCCTTGGATGCTTCTTATCAAACTGTCTCTAACAATTTTTTTTTTGCAGCTGTTGTTTGTGCAAGGCTCCTTTTTGCTTCAGAATAACCCCTTCTCAAAGGTACCATTGTGACTCATGTTAATGCTGAGAAAGTTTTTAATTCTGTTTAACCACTTGTCAGCCATTTCCTGCAAGACTAGAGGGACAACTTAGCTCTCAGCCATTTTGTGTCTCTCAAATATGTGCAGCCCTAAGAGTAGGCAAATGGACTCTGTTAGGTGCCCTGGAAAATGCACCAGTTGTTGATGTCTGACAGTTAACTGCCAATCTTTGTTTACATTTTAAACAAAGCTGGTTGACTCTAATTAATCAAGAAATTGCCCTGAATAAGGAATCGGGGAATTGTTGAATAATTAATAATAATAATTGATTCTGTAATTGAACCAACTTTGACCCTTAATTTCAAATATTTATTGAATTCAAATCCCACCATCTGCTGTGGTATATACATATATATGTGCACCTATTGACTGTTCTTCGCAGAAAGAAAAAACATTTCCAGCACAGCATTTGTTTTAACTCAACAAAATATAAGACAGCTGTTGTCTGGTTCATTCACCAGTGTTATGCTTTCACCAATCATAGTCAACATGCCTAATCTAAAATCTAAATAAAGCTTGGCAGTCACATTCAGTCATCACTAATTTCATTCTCCATGCAACACCTCAACCTGTCAGACCCCACCTGTCAACCAATCAGCACTCTCTATTCATTCAGCATAGATGTTGTTTTCATTTTCCTTTGTTATTTCTTGCAAATTATCTTGAGAAGTGCAACACAAAAAGACTCAACAAAATCTCAAGAATATTATCAAATTTTTCAGCTTGGATGCTTTATGTTAATCTACTGCAATTTAAACTCCCATGCATTGTATCGTTATGAATTCACCAAAATAGATTCCTTAAATGGATACTTCATTTAAGAACCAAACAACATCAATACTGATTTTCCAGGAATTATTATTCTTGTAAAGAGAAAAACTTTTTAAAACCTTTGTAAAAATTAAATGTACGATTGCTGACCGTCATCTCTTTATATTCTTTACATCTATACAATATAAATTTTAATGCCTACCCCTTACAGACATTTCTCTTGTGAGCTTTATAAGAAGTGTAGTGCTTTCTGCCCTCTTCTGTTAGGATGTTGAATATCACGAGTATTTGTAAATAGAAACTCCAAAAAAATCTTGGTCAGTAACACTTAAAAGTTACATTATGCATCAGAGGCTGTAGGAAGAACCCAATCACTCGTGGATCAATCAACAGTCAGACTCGGCTCCCCCTTTACCATCTGACGCTTGTGCTCCACTCCCCCAGACATCCAACACTGGGTCGCTGCTCCACGCCCATTCCAATACTTGAGCTCTGCTCCACTCTCCTCTCCCCATATATTTTGAATGCTAAAGGGAGGATTGTACTGAGCTATGGAGACTTAAAACTACTGCAGATTGGTTTCTCCTGCAGGTTTTCATTGAACTAAAATTAATTTTATCCATTAGAGATGATAAACAAAGTAAAGTCACAACATCTTAATTACAAAAAAAACAACAATGAAAGGCTGGTACTGGGATTTTAGAGTTGAATTGCTACTTACACTGATACTGTCAGGCAGTATGCAACAATTCAAGTGGAGGGTAAAATTTGCATCTGAGGATGAATACAGATGTCTCAATGCACTACAACCGTTCATCATTAAATCATGACATATTTAAGGCAAATAAGGGATTCATACCTTTACACAGTAAATCATCATGAAATCAGAATATTAATGAACCTACAGGACACACTTTAAAACATTGACAATTTATATTGTAGCCCTTGTTTAGTAGATATTATTGATCTGGAGAGATTTTACTTGTGTGGTTTAATTTGATCTTTAAGTGAAATAAAAACAAACACCTGCAGATGGTAGAAATTTGAAACAAAAAAAACAGTAAGTGCAGGAGAAACTCTGTGTCTGGCAGCATCTGTAGAGAGGAAAACAGAGCATTTATTTATACATAAATACCACCCTTTACAGCTATTTTACATTTTGAGCCCAGTGACCCATTGTCAGAACTAAAAATAGCAGGGAAAGGTTGGTAATTATGTCTAAATAAACACTTTGTTTTTCTTCCAACAGATGCTGCTAGATCTGCTGAGTTTCTCCAGCGCTTTCTATTTTTGATTAAGGTACAGAAATTCCTGGTTACAACCAGGACATGGTTCTAATCTCTGTCATGAAGGCACCCTGTCATATTTTGTTCTCAATTTTGGTGTATGTGTCAGATATATTCAGTTGGCTTCTCTGGGAAGCAATGCCCATGTCACTCCCCTGCTTTTGCCAACCCATTCCCTCCTTCTCCTTTTGTCCACCTTAAACTCCACTTCTTTAGCTGTTCTAATAACTCCTTCATCTAAATGTTTATCTTTTTCCTTATGCATCTGTAAACTGCCTTGGGCATTTTCTGATTGCATTAAAGGCATTATATAAGTACGATTTGGTTATTTTTGACAGATTAAAGTTTGAATCACAAAATGTTACTGTGTAGATGACACTACCTGGGAGGACATTAGATGTAGGAAATGTCACAGCCTTTAAAAAGTACATAGATAAGTATTTGAAATGTTATAACAATCAAGCCAAGTGCTGGAGAGTGGGATATTTGTAGCTAGGTTGGTGCAGACTCAATCAACTGAAGGGCCTGTATGTGCAATATGACTCCATCACTCATTTTGCTTGCATCATCCTTTGGAAGAGCTTTTCTTGTCCAGAATCGCCTTTCACCACCTTGTCAGATACAGCATAGCAGATTGTGCCCCCTTAAAATAGTTCTTCAAATCACCTGTCGTTGTTTTGCCAACCTCATCACATTTCTTCTCCCTTGAATACCAATCCTCCTGCTATAATGAACAGTCATCCTATTCATTATATAGAAACTATTTTTAATTTTGAACACCCAATCAAATTTCATAATCTTCTTTGCTTCAAGGAGAACAACTTCAGCTTTGACATGACTTACATTAATTAATTAACTGAGTTTTTTAATGAGTAAAGTAAACCAAATAATTGTCAATATAGTATTGTAGATCAGCATTTTTGAATAGTTAGTGTTTTTGCTTTGTCATAGCTATTTAAAATTTGAATACAATCCACTTTGTAACCACAAGATGTCAACATATTAATATGTTTGCCCATACAATGAGGAGTTCCATATGTATGGAAGGATTTTAACCTTAGCGTCTTATCAGATTAATTTACATTTAAACCAAAAAATATGAGATGACTTCAAAATGCACAAGGTTTATTTTATGTTATTGTGTTCACTCCAGGAGTTTTTTAAGGAGCAGGTAAATCAAGGCACTGGGAAAGCTTGCTTCATGAAGAAAATAACTGCACACACTGAAAATTTTGCCAAAAGCAAGCAAGTCAATACAGATGAATATTTTGAACCTGGCTTTGTATCCTGTGATTCTTTTGCGATGGGCGCTGCTATTGATCAGCATGTTGTCACAGAATAAAAATGTTATGGAGCGTGTGTGGAGTTACAAGGATTGGTGACCAGCAGGATGATGATTGTGGATGCACTTAAACAGCTAGGGAAAAAAGATCAAACTTTTATCATGAAAAAATGTGACACTGAGGAGTTTAAGCAACTCATGATGCCTGCTCTGAAGTAATAGGTTTAATAGTGCCAGCACAAGGAAAATTGAAGAAAAACATCCATAGACTTTCTAGGGAGCATAACGCACATTGCATTTGGTAGAAGGCTTCCTTCTCAGTTTCCTCTTCTTTTACTGATTTTGATTTGGGTTGTCCCTTTTCGTCTTTCTCCTGAAGGAATGGGGTCTGTGGGCCTTTAGCATCCGCTTTTAGCTGCACTTGTTAATGTCTAAGTGCAGATGTTGAATATTGGCGAGTGAATGCTCATGTTGGTATTGCAGCCATTTCTGATTGTACTCTTGGGCAACTTCTGCAGACACAAGGGCACGGAACAGTCAACAGGTGCAGTAAAGTTGGTTGAATTTCTTTTCTTTCCCAAGAGTCAGTTGTAATCCTTCTTCAAGATCAACAAGCTCAGCTCAGATTAGAACCAACTTTGTTATTCGTTAAGGTAGATTGTAGCAAAACAACAATACAAACATGCATTCATGCAAGTAAACATGGCAATCCATAGTTACATAATAAAACAAAGTAAATTGATATTGAGCCAAGGAAGGATAAATTGAAATGAGACAAGGAGCTAAAAGAGCAAATTTTACACAATACCTGTGTGCCTTGTAGAGAAACAATGGGTCTGAGGGAGGTGTCTGGTTTGTGTACTTTAGGAAGTCCATAGAAGTGGTGGGAGGGGAGGGGGATGATGTTTGTGCCTTCGTGGGTTTGTATATGGGGTACAATTGTATATGCTTGTTGATTGCATTATGGTTGGAGAACCGTGCCTCTAGGAATTCCCATGTGTGTCTATGCTTAGCTTGAGTTACTGCAGTTACCTTGTCCCAGTTAAACTGATGGCCTTCATTGTCTGAGTGAATCGATATTAGGGAGAGTTTGTCGTGCCGTTTTGCTGCTAACTGATGTTCATTTATTCGGATGGCTAATTACCTTCCTGTCTGTCCAATGTAATATTTGTGGCAGTCATTGCATGGTATTTTGTAAACCACATTGGTTCTGCATGTTGTGGGAATGGGGTCTTTAATCCTTGTGAGTGTTTGTTGTAGAGTGGCTGTGGGCTTGTGGACTATCATGATTCCTAGTGGTCTTAGGAGGCTTGTTGTCAGTTCCAATATGTTCTTAATGTAGGCCAGTGTGTTAGGGTGTACTGTGTCCTCCTGTTGTTGTCTGTTTAGTAGGCATCTGAGGATGAAATTGTGGGGATATCCGTTTATAGTGAGGATTTTGTACAGGTGCTCTTCTTCTTTTCTGTGTATTTCCAGAGTGTCGCAGTGTGTCCTGGCCTGTTTAAATAGTGTCCTAATGCAGTTTTGTTTGTGGACATTTTGGTGGTTGCTGTGGAAGTTGCGTGATTTGATCAGTGTGGGTTGCTTTTCTGTATATGAGGTTTGGAACTTCCCATTGGTCATACGCTCAACTTTAACATCCAGAAACAGAAGTTGAGTGTTGTTTTCTTCTTCTTCCCTTGTGAATTTAATCCCTGTGCATACTCTGTTGATGAGGTGGTTGGTTTCTTCTAATTTGTTGTGTCTAATAATGACAAATGTGTGGTCTATGTACCAGATCCACAGATTATGATGAATGCGGGGGAGGATGGTGTGTTCCACTTTTTGCATTACTGCTTCTGCAATGAGTACTGAGATGGGTGACCCTATTGGTGTACCGTTGATCTGTTTGTATACTTGACCATTAAAGATGAAGTGTGTGGTGAGGCACAGGTAAAGTAGTTTAAGTATGTTGTCATTGCTGCTGGTCTGCGTTGCTGCTTCCTCTAGTAATGTGGCCACTGTTTCTTTGGCTAGTGGGGTGTCAATTTACATGAATAAAGCTGTGATGTCAAAGGATACCATAATCTCGATGTCCCTGATTTTTACGTTCTTGAGGGTATTGAGGAATTCTTGGGTTGAGTGGGATGGAATGGGTGATCTGTCGACTAGGTGTTTCAAACTCTGTTGTAGGTCCTTGGTCAGTTTGTGTAAAGGTGACAAACTATAATCCCCACACTACACAGAAGGTACAAAGGGGACAACCTGAACACATCAGAGAGAAAAGCACTAGATAAACTCAAGAAAGACAAGAACATCATAATCCTACCAGCAGACAAAGGGTGCATGACCGTCATTATGAACAAACCAGACTATGTTAAGCACAGGGATAACAAGGTGTGGGGCTGGATGAACACAGCAGGCCAAGCAGCATCATAGGAGCAGGAAAGCTTGACGTTTCGGGCCCAGAACCTTCATCAAAAATGGGGGAGGGGAAGAGGGTTCTGAAATAAATAGTGAGAGAGGGGGAGGCGGATAGAAGATGGATAGAGGAGAGGATAGGTGGAGAGGAGGCAGACAAGTCGAAGAGGCGGGGATGGAGCCAGTAAAGGTGAGTATAGGTGGGTGGGGTGGAGGGAGGAGGTAGGTCAGTCCAGGGAGGACGGACAGGTCAGGGGGTCGGGATGATGTTAGTAGATCGGAGAGGGGGTGGGGCTTGAGGTGGGAGGAGGCGATAGGTGAGAGGAAGGACAGGTTAGGGAGGCGGAGATGAGCTGGGCTAGTTTTGGGATGCGGTTGGGGGAGGGGAGATTTTGAAGCTTGTGAAATCCACATTGATACCATTGGGCTGCAGGGTTCCCAGGCTGAATATGATTTGCTGTTCCTGCAGCCTTTGGGTGGAATCACTGTGGCATTGTAGGAGGCCCAGGATGAACATGTCATCTGAGAAATGGGAGGGGGAGGTGAAATGGTTTGCGACTGGGAGGTGCAGTTGTTTGTTGCAAACTGAGCGCAGGTGTTCTGCAAAGCGGTCCCCAAGCCTGCGCTTGG
>JAHRHZ010000263.1:39635257-39742192 GCA_024137785.1 Ginglymostoma cirratum
ACCTTGTCGTCTCAGATTCTCCAGCATCTGCAGTTCCTACTATCTCTAGATTAGAGAAGTGCTTGATGACAAGAGAAAGATTAAGGAGGATTTAAATTAGGTACAATTTTAGGTAAGGTAGAAAATGAAAAGCTATTTCCATTAACTGATGGTCCAAAGACTTGGAATCACAGCATTGTATTTTTTTTTGGGTAGGAAACAGGGGCCATATGAGACAGAACTGTTCTAAATAGTGAATGGTAATGACCTATACTTAATACCCACAAGGAAGTGCGACCATAGTCACTGAATAATTTCAAAGAGATTGGATGGCCACTTGTAGGAAATAAACTTGCAGGGCTATGGAGATAGAACTGAAGAATGGGATTGACTGGATTTTTCAGACAGCTGGCATATACTCTATGACTAAAAGCAATCTGATAGAATGAAGGTGATCACTGGGACTTTTATGTGAGAATAATCTTGTCCTTTCAAAAGGAGAATTCTACTGATTTTCTTTTTTAAGTGTGGATGCAGAGACCCATAGTTCAGACTACAACCACATTTGAAAGAATTCACATCTCTATAGCATCTTTCATGAACTCAGGATAACCTACTACATTTTGCAATCAATGAAATAGATGCTGTGTAAGGTAGTACATACAGCAGCTTGTATGGATCATATGGGTTTAAGGACCCACAAACAGCAATGCAATGAAGACAATCATTGTTTAGCTGCTGACTGAGGATATGCAAAGCAGCTGGGATACCAAGGAGAATTATCCTGCCATAGAATCTTCTAAATCCATTTGAGGGGAAAATGGCAACCTGGCTTAATAAGTCCCACAAGGGTGGCACCTCTGTCAGTGAATACTCTTTTATGGGATGACCTGAAGTTGTGAATTTTGTTTAATAATTGTACATAAATTATTTTTAATTTTTTGTTTGCAGTAATGCAAATGATCAATATAACTGAGCCATTCATTTTCTGATTGGTTCATGTAAATAGTTGAAGGGATGATTGCCTGACTGATCTGTGGCACAGATTTTGACTGAATCTTATCTTCACAGAAATATTGAACCATTTTTTTCTGCAAACTGGTTACCAATTCACTGTAGTGCCATGGTGTCAGAAATGTTAACAGCAGGACGTCTCATCAAAATATACTATTGACATTTCATCTTACTAATTATGTTTTGCTCATAGATTCTAAAATGACAACAAAGAAGCTGTTGCTTTTAGATGTTGACTGTGGGTTGGATGATGCTCAAGCAATAATGATGGCTCTTGCAGCTCCTAATGTGCAGGTCCTGGGTATAACATGTTGTCACGGAAACACAACCCTTGACAATGTGTGTAGAAATGTGCTTCGAGTGCTAAGTGTATGCCAGAGGACTGAGGTGGGTGATGAAAGTTTATGAATAAAAGCACAGTGTTTTAAGGTTTTGGAGTAGATGTGTGCTTAACAGTTTGATTAAGAAATAATCTCTTGTAGTTATATGGCTCCTCTACTTGGGGTGATTTGTAAATATAAAATAGTCCTCTTATATTTAAACTTTATTAAACAAATATGGGAAATGTTGACAAGACCACATTTACTGCCCATCACTCCCCTCACCCCAAAACTTGGACTCTGTCAGCTAATCAGCACTGCTCTCTCCACTTCTGTCCATGCAGAGACATAGCCATCCTTAGTAGTAATGTGGGTGATTGCATTGACAACTTGGCTTTGACCGGAAACTGGCACAACAGTGGTTTTCCCTTTCTCCCAAACTGCAGCTTCACCCTCTGACTTGCCCTGACCAAGCTACTGATTTTGCTGTGCACTGTTCATTAAAAAAAAATGCCTTCATTTCTTCTTGAACTCTTCTGATACGTTGCACTCCTTAACCTATCACACATTGTTACATTCCCTTTAGAATTGTTATTGTGTATCACTCCAGAAACCCTGCAGAAAGTGCACTAAGATATCCTACCTCTTCTTCCCTTTTACCTCTGAACTCACCTGACTTTCTGTCTTTCTCAAGTTCCTCCTTTCATATGAAATTACGTCTGTATGCATGGTCACCCCTTGCCATTTCCCAGGCCCTCTGCTTGCAATCATTTTACTTTTAACTTTATTTCTTTATTTTTGTAGTCAATATTAAAAAAGGTTAACTATTACCTTATTTTTCTACTTTTCTACTTATTCTAGGAAGGTCTGTAATGCTTAACTTTTTAATTTTGTTTCTTTTACTACTTTGTACCTACGCACCTTTGTACCTACGACGGCGCCGTGTGTGGTGACATTTGACACCTTTCACTGTTCTCCTGTACTTGTGCACTTGTTACATGACAGTAAAATCTAAATCTAAATCTGACGCGGCTATTCTGACCACCTCCTGGTAAGCAACGTCATACAGATGCCCACGTAATACTTTGATTTGGACCATTTCAGTGCTGGTTAGCAGGGGTGAATTCTGATGGAAAAATGGAAACAGAGTTTTGTTGAGTGGTTGGGATGGATTTGGGAGGCAACAAATATGTTAATCAACTTCAGAGAAGTAAAGGAGGTTTGCAGGGATTGAGATTCCCTTTGAGAAGGGAGTGATGATGGCCAATTTGAAATGGTGGTTCATGGTTGGAAAATGTTCACAAAGCTATATCCCCAGACTGAATTAAATTTCAGTTGCTGTTTAATTTGTTTTATTTTAAATGACTTTTTATCTTAAAAATACTACTAGATTAAAACCACTTCAAGCTTCATCAAGGCTTTAATTCTGGAAGTACTTTAGAATATAAAACTCTAAGAAATGTAAGGGTATTGTCTTGTCAGCAAGTGCAGCCACCATTTACACACAGAAATATCGCACAAAGAACAATAATCTGTTCATGTATTTGACATTGGTTGAAGGAAAGTTGATAAGCAGAGTGCTTTCTCAGCTCACTACTCTTCTATGGCATTCTTGAGGGTCACCGGAACAAATAGTTGAAATCTTCCTTGCACAGTCAGATCGATAATGACATCATTTATTGATGTTCCCCGTGTCACAGATCCCTGTATTCCGGGGAGCCTGCAGCTCCCTCCTTGGAGAGAGGTTGAATGCTTCAACTTACCATGGAAAGGATGGCCTGGGGGATGTTCCAGACTCAAATGCTCCAGGTTTGGATCAGCTGCAAACAGAACATGCGGTGAATGCCATGATACGGATGGTCACTGAACATGCTGGTCAGGTGAGGAATTCAGGATTTTGGAAAATAAAATCCTAGTGGCCTGGGGGAAACTTCATGTAAAATCTGATTCCCAAACAAATCTAATTGAAACCAGACTCAGGCAAACTTTTGTCATTATTTTAAAATGCTAGCCATTTAGCTGCAGTCATTTTGAGCAAACAGAGATGACTAGGATGACTGCTGCTTCAGTGGGCAGTTTGCTGAATAAAAGACACAAAGAAAACATGCTTTGCATTCAATATTTTAATTAGCTATATTTTAATTGTTGATCAAATGTGAGATTTTGAATACTGTTAGTTTTTAATCTGTCTGTGATATTAGGCTAATAACCAGCTGCAATGACAGACAGTTTGCATCGATTCTAAACCTAAATAAACTCCTTATCAATTATGTATTTTGTGTGACCATTTTGACATTCATTCCTCTCTTATAGAGGCCAGCAATGTGTGTTTGGATAACGATGTGTGCCCAGCACAATAGAAAAACAATTCACATTTACCCAGTTTTGTTTCGTTGCATGTTTCAGTGCCACATTTTATAACATTTATCTGAACAGAACATTCAAAAAAAAGTCTCTTGTGGATATTAAACTTGCATTTGTATGGCACCCTCTTAAAATCATACCAGCATCCCAAAGTGCTTCATGGGAGTATTATATAGACCTGTTTTAACCAGACCCGACAGCTATGCTTCTCCCTGTTTGGTGTACAGGTTGGTTTAAACTTTTGATTTCATGCCTAATAAAGAACATGTCATTGCCAGAAATTTTTATATGAGAAATAATGATGCTAGGTTTCATCTAGGAGACTTAAGTTTCCTGGAATTGTTGAAGAGGAATGACTTCGATATTATTCAGTAAGTTAATGGAGAAGAGCTGGTTTAGCTCTTTCAATGAGAGCGAACAGTTCAGATTTCAGGATTGGACTCTCAGCTTGTAACAAAATTGTGACTGACTACAAAGTTAAACATTTGTAAATTGACTGTACGATTATAAACAGCAAAACTGCACATTTATGTTTCATATGAATATATCTCATTTTGATAGTAGAAAAGTCATTTTCTACAATCTTGCAGGTCTCACTTATCGCAGTTGGTCCTCTGACCAATGTAGCTCTGGCAATTAAAATGGATCCTACATTCTCTACAAAGCTGAATTATTTGTATATCATGGGAGGAAACATGGAAGGTACAAGAGAAAGTCTGGTTCTTTATTCAGCATGCCTTTTAATTCAGCAATGCGTATTACAAAGGCTTGTTATTGTATTGAATACAATATCATCGATCTTAACATGTTTTTATAGTTCAGAAATGTTGCTATGCATCAAAAAGTTGTGTTTTTGAAAAATTTATTGTAAAACTGCTCTTCTAATTGTAGCCTGTATGTATAGAACAAAAATAAATATTTTCCCCGATGTGACAGTTATTGCCCACCACTGTTATGATTTAACATCCTTCTAAAAGCTAGCATTTATATACTGATTAAACAAAATCCAAATGTTATGTCATGTTTCTCACGCCTAACATTAAAAATGCCCAATCCCTATTCACTCCCTATAACGATAATTTTATGTGGCAAGCAATGAGATAGGGTGGCCAAGGAGAGCAGTGAAGCCATTTATTATTGCTGAATAATACACAATGTTTACTACTTCTCCAGACATAGAACCATGGATACGTTACAGCAGAAAGAGGACATTCTTCCCATCATGTCTGCCTAGTTGAATAAACTGGTTACCTATTCTAATCCTACTTTCCAGCAGCTCATCTGTAGAATTGCAGTTTACAGAGCTTCAGGTGCAAATCCAGGTTCCTTTGAAATGAGTTGAGACTTTTGTTTTTGCCTCAACTGCCAAACAGGGCATCAAATTTTAGAGGCCCACTAGCCTCTGGGTGCTAAAGATTTCGCTCATGTCTTCTCTAATCGTTCTACCAATCATCTTAATTCTGTGCTCCCTTGTAATTGACCACTCTGCTAGGGGAAACAAACCTTCCCTGTGCATCCTACCTTGGTACCTCATTGCTTTGTACACCTCCGTTAAGTCACCCTTCTTCTAAGGAAAGGGACCCCAGCTTATCCAGTCTTTTCTCATATTTGCAATTTACAAGCCTTGGCAACATTCTTGTAAATCTCCTCTGTACTCTCTCTCTATAACAACAATGTCCTTCTTGTAATGTGGTAACCAGAATAATGTACACAACTCCAGTTGTAGCTCAACTGGTACCTTAAAGCATTACATTTCTCCTTTTTGTTTGTCCTCTGCACATGCACAATCTCACACTTCTTCAAATTGAATTTCATTTGTCTCTTTTCCATTCAGTCAAACAGTTAGTATCATCCTGCAGTTGACTGGCACCCTCTTCACTGTCAACTATGAAGCGATATTTGTGTTGTCTGCAAATTTCTCATTCAAGCCTCCCAAATTTAAGTCTAAATCATGAATGTATGCCATAAAAGGTGAGAAAGCCAACACTCATCAATTCTCCTTGTAACTACTTTTAAATAATCAGTTGTTAGGAAAACACTACCTTTCCTTCACAAAGCCATGTTGGCTATCCCTGATTAATCCATGCCTTTTCGAGCAACAATTAATTCTATCTATCAATATTAATTCTAGTGATTTTTCTCACCACCAAGGTCAGGCTGACTGGCTTATCATTGTTTGGCCTGCACATTATGATTATTTATGATCTATCTTATCCTATATGCTTCTGGATAACCAGGGAACTCTAGATGTGGCAGTACCACTCATTTCCTTTGTGAGGACATAGCTATATTGCGCTCATAGAATTTCACTTTTGAATTCTTCCCATTGTTCTGCCATCCACTTTCTTTCAATTAACTGTAACCAGTCCACTTTTGCCAGATCATTTCTCAGCCTTGTAAAATTTGCCTTCTCCCAATTTAGAACGTTTTTTTTCTTGTTATATCTTTGAACATTTCTATAATTATGCTAAATGCAACTGTATTATGATCACTAATTACAAAATAATCATTGACATCCACTTCATCCGCCTGCCCAGTCTAATTTCCTAGACTACATCTAGAATTGTGCCCTCCATCAGTGGGCTTCTTACCTGCAGGCTACAGTGGTCTCTTGAATGCAGTTCAAGTATTTTATGCCCTCTAAACCTTTCACACTGTTTGTATCCCAGCTGATATTTGAAGCCCCCGTATATTGTTGTTTTTGCCCTCGCAATTTCAAGAGATGGCCACCATACACTTAAAAAGGTGGGTGGGGTGGGGGGGTGGAGGTAAGAATTAAATAGAAGATATTAGATTTTTTGAAAATAACATTTTGCCCACATTGCTGAATAACTGTACTTCCATTTAGGCTGTGTTTTTTTTTGTACACTGCTTAGAATTCAGAAAGTTGCATTACACTGAGTTTGTGAAAATGTTGCTTTCGTTTCAGGGATAGGGAACACAACAATTTGCGGAGAGTTTAACTTTGCATCAGATCCAGAAGCAGCTTCCATTGTTCTGAACCAGTTTGTATGTCCAATTTATATAGCTACATGGGAATACTGTTTGCGTCACTCTCTACCTTGGGTAAGATATTTAAGGTATACAACAATTACAAAGTCAAGATTCCACTAGTTTACACTTTCAATTTTGACAATTCAATTCATTAAAAATTCTCATGTGAAGTGGGCTTCAGTGACCAGGTTAATTTATTATGCATAGCTGGCTGGCCTGTGGGAATTCTTGTGGGTGGACTTCCTTGAACTTATCTTGAAGATGCCACCTCACTGTGTTTAATGTTTCACGACTTTCAGCAGTGTGGGAATAATGATACATGTTCAAGTCAGGATGTTGTGACCTTTTTGTTCTGTAGTTTTGAAATTATCTGTTTTAAAAACCAAGGATTGTGGAAAAATTATTGCACTTCTTAAAAGCACTTCTTACTAATACTCATTGTAGATACTGTTTACACTGCTGCTTGTTTAAACACTGGGGGAGGGATTGTAGATGGGCTAGAGCCAGCAGAGTGTGTACAAAATTAGAGTCAGCCGCAGTTGAATGGTCTGTGTCAATGACGAAGAGTTTCTGGCAGGCAGAAAGCATCTGATTGGCCCCGAGGTAGCTGAACAGCTTGTGGATGTGAATATTTGTCCTGGATCAGAGTTGGTAACCTGGATCTTTTACTGCTCTCTTTTAGTGTTTTATATATATATATAGCCATTTGGTAATGGTGAGGTAAAATTTAGTCATCAATGTTTGTGTTCCTGTAGGGCTATTTTTACAATTGTGTTTTGAAGCAGAAACATGACCGGTATTTTTGAGGACTAGTTCTTTATCCACGTGCATTTCAATCTACTCAAAGTAAAAAGGATTTCTTGTACCAGTTCATTGTCAATGTTGGCATTGAGCAATTTACCATTATTGTCTTAATTCATCATCTCACTGACAAAATGTGAGGAAATCTAGTTGGAAGTTATTGAAATGTTGGAAGTTGTTTGAGGTTGTCACTTAATATCATCAGTGACAATATCCACCACGAGGAGTCTCTGGGTTCTGCTTTGCTGGCGCTTTTGTTCTTTCCCATGTTGACAAGTCAGTGGTAACTTGACTATATAGTAACGGTGATGAGAGATTCCTTTGAAATGTGTAGCTGATTATTCTGTCGTCCTTTAAACCAGGAGTTTTTTGATGACTGGATAAATCAAGGCACAGAGAAGGCCCATTTCATGAAGAAGATAACGGAACACATTGGAAAATACGCTAAAGTCAAGCAAGGTGATAAAGAAGTGCACACTCAAACAGCATTTGTGTCCTGTGATTCATTTGCAGTAGCTGCTGCTATTGATGAGAGTGTTGTTACTGAATACATGCAATGCAATGTGAATGTGGAGTTACAGGGAGCACTGACCAGAGGGATGATGGTCCTGGATAGACTCAGTCTTCAGAAAAAACAAAATCGAGCCTTTGTTATGATGAAATGTGATATTGACAAATTCAAACAATACTTGATGTCTGCTCTGAAATAGATAACAGGAAGTTTTCGTCGTGGTCTTGTCAATTAAAGACCAGCATATTAGATTTTATAGATCATAAATGTAATCTTTAAGGGTTAGCAGGAACAGCTTGTTAAGAAGTTTAAAAACAAAATCAAGATCATCTTAAATTTTGTCCTGACTCTGTAAATATTGACTTCACTGAGCCATGGTGTAAGAATTCTATCAGCTTTACACTCTTGATCTGTCTCATGGTAGAACATATAGATATATAATCATTGACCCTTCATTAGAACCATATTCCTGGAGAAGAGAAACAGAATTCCAAATTCAGTTGCATATGTGAAGTCAAAATACTGCAGCTGGTTGACATATATAAACTGAAAATCCTGGAATTATTCTGATCAAGCCAAGCAGCATTTATGGAGAGAAAAGAATTCCTGTTTCAAGTCGGTCCCTTTTTATCAAAATGATAAAAGTCACTCACTGGAAATCTTTCAACCTGGTTTCCGTCCTTTAAATCTCTTGTTAAAAGCCACCACTCTGACCAAGCTCTTGTTCATCTCCCCCAATAATTACCGAAAGCAAAATACTGTGGATGCTGGAAATCTGAAATAAAAACAAAGTGCTGGAGAAACAACAGATCTGACAGCATCTATAGAGAGAGAAACAGTGTTAAAGGTTTGAGTCCAACATGACTCTTCTGTGATCTCCTTGTGTAGTTTCATGTCAGTTTAGTAACCCATGAAGTATCTTGGGATGTTTCATTACACTGAATATAAGTTAGTTTTGTTACTTAAAAGTTTTTTTTATATTTGTATATGGGATGTTGGCTAGGCCAGCATTTGTGTTCATTCTGGACCATAGCTTAATTTTATCTTTCAGTCCATCAAAAGCCGTGTTTCCCTTTTACCTTCTGGTTAACTCTCTTCACCCCTTCTAGAACCTTCCTCTGATTCTTCCAGAGCCTTCTTTCATTTTGTTTTCCCCAATCACATCTCTCCAATCAATTTCAGTTTGTAAAGAATGCTCTCTGCCCTTCTAATCTCTGATCCAACCCCTCAACAATGATTCTGTTATCTAATCAATGCTCCTGTCCAACTTTTTAAACTTTTTGTTGTTTCTACCCCTCCACTCTGTAGTTGCTTAAAACCCATTAGAGCTGGAGCATTTCCCAGTTGTGTTGAAAGGTTTTCAGTTTGATATCCTTAACTCATTCTTTTTCTCTCTGCAAATGCTGCCTAACCTGTGGACCACTTCAGCATTCTTTGTTTCAGTTACTTGTATGATTTGGGTGAGGAGAAAGGAAAAAAGACTGAGGAATAATCTGCATTATTTTATAACTTGATAAAGTGTTTTCTTTTATCTCAAATTAGTTTTAGAGGCTTGAAGATGATGTTTGAGTGAGGAATCATGACCAGAATACAGGGGGACTTCTACATTGTTCATATAATGCCAGGAAGTCTTTACAACCAATTCAAAATCCAGACGAAACCATTACTTAATCTCTTGTGCAAAAAGGTGGAAACTCAAACTGAAAATGATATTAAATAAATCTCACATTTTGTAGAACTACATGAAACATTGAACTGAATCAATTTTATAGAATCCAGGAAAACAAATTAAGAAAAAAACTTTTCAAATTTTAGTGTTTATGCACGGGGAGCTTGATGGGACAAGTGGCCTTTTTTGTTGTTCCAAGATTTTTCTGTGAAATGTGGACCCAGAAATTTCAATCCATCCATTCATAAAGTTCAGTTTTAAGGGAAATTTTTTGTATTTTAATTTTTTTTGTGAAAACATCCACCATTCAATGAGACAGCTGATGATGTTCCATATTAACACTTCCAATGCCCTGTGTTTATTAAGTAAAATAGATAACTAGCATAATGAGCACCAAAGCAATACAATTACCAACAGTAATGGCACCTTTGTTTGGCCGTTTGTATGTTTATCCCAGAATAAACCAATTTGTTTGATGCTCAGCCTTTAAGTGCTGAATAAGGATCCACCTATTTGCTCCTCCCACCTCACTTACCAATCCCCAGCACTGCCTACCTGCACTCGCCTATCACCATCCCACCTATCTTCCCCAGCCCCACCCCCCCCTTCTTTATTTTGAAGCTCCCTTCCCCCTTCCCCATTTCTGAAGAAGGATCCTGGCCCGAAATGTCAGCTTTCCTGCTCCTGTGATGCTGCCCTCCTCCAGCTCCACACTGTGTTATCTCACGTTCAGCTGTGCTGGTGTGGAGTGATGTTTGCTCAAGTCCATAATTTGGCCTCCCTCAACCTGACATGTAACCCCAGTCAGCCAAACCCAATCCATCACCTACATGAAAGTTGAAACTGGCTAAAATTTTGCAAGGAGAAAGTATAATGTAGCCATGCTTACTTTGTAATGAGTTCTCCACATCCCGCATTCATTACATTGGAGCATTAGAAATAAAATCAAGTTGGTGAGATTCTTTGCTATTTTAATAAAACAACTGAATTCATCTTCGTTACGTGCCATGTGTTTCTGTCACTGTTAAGCAAGTTACTGAAGTTAAGTTAATTTTGTTTCTTGTACTCAATTACAAGATTTTTAAAGTTATACCAAGTGTAGTCGAATAGTGCTGTAGTAATGCAAAAGTAATCAAGAACTGGTCTGGGTGGGATGCTGAGGGTCGTTGTGGACTTGTTGGGCTGAAGGGCCTGCTTCTGCACTGTAGGGATTCTATGACTCTCTGATTAAAATCTGTCCAGGAATGTTATTACACCTTCTATATCTTAGCTTTAGTATTCTGTATCAGTATCATCTAAAACCCCTTAGTTATGCATTCATGTCCTGACATCAGAATAAAAGGGACAGTATTCAGTATTTTCAGAAGCTGCATATCTCTGTCTGTAGCAGATCTCTTTATAAAGAAAACTTGACAAATTTCTAAGAACATTCTACCCATCAGTCACTGAGGCAAATTTGTCTTTCCCTTTCTTATTCAAATCAGAGTAAAATACATATACTAAATATTAACAGTGACCAAAATTATTGTTGTCGGTCTTAAGAATATAATCTTGTTTTAAGACAAATATTTTTGATCGATGCCGGCTATTCTGGAGAATGTTGGCATTCCTAAAGAAACCAGATGTTATTATCAAGCAAGTGCCTAGTACCATTTATAGCTTTTTGATTGATATCTGTCAGTGTAATGTTTTGCAATCATGTATTAAATATAATGCAAATTAGGTAGTGGTTCTGGAACTATTTATCTGAATTCAAACTACCTTTTTACATCGAAACTATAAATTAACACAAGTTCTGTATAATATCGTGTATATTAATTGACTTGATCATTAGAATGAATAAATAAAATATGACCAAGTTGCACTAATATCTCCAATCTGTTTATTGTTTAAGAAATTGCTGCAGTCAAAAGCAAAGTAGCACAAACAAGAAAGGTTCTGAGTGAGAAAGCACCTAGCATCCTTCCTGTAGTGAAGCAGAGTGCAGCTCCAAACACAGTCAATCATGTCAAGTTAAGCAAAATTGTCCACCCATTGCAAAAATCTGACATGCTGCAATGTAACCTAATAACTTGAGGTCCAAGTTGCTATAGATAGCTTATGTCGGGTACCACTAGCTAGGCCAGCATTTGCCTTTCCCTAGTTGCCCTTGAGAAGGTGGTGGTGAGCTGCCATTTTGAACTGCTGAGTCCTGAACTGCTGCAGGGAGAGCCACAATACTGCTGGGAAGAGAATTCCAGGATTTTGATCCTATGACTCTTGAAGGAATGGCTTGGAGGGGAACTTGCTTATGGTGGTATTCCCATGTATCTGCTGTTCTTGTTGTTTTAGGTGGAAGTAATCATGGGTTTTGAATGTGCTGTTTAAGGACCCTTGGTGAAATCATGCAGTGCACACTGCTGTTACTCAGCATCGGTGGTGGAGGAGGGAGTGAATATTTATGGATATGGTGCCAATCAAACAGGCTGCTTTATCCTGAATGGTCCCAAGCATCTTGAGTGTTGTTGGAGCTGCACTCATCCAGGCAAGTGGGGAATATTCCATCACACTCCTGACTTGTCTTGTAGGTGGTGGACACACTGGGGAGTCAAGAAGTGACTTGCAGTATCCTTAGCCTCTAAACTGCTCTTGTAGACACTGTATCAGTGTGGCTAGTCCAGTTTCTGGGCAATGGTAACATTCAAGATGTTGATAGTGGGGGAATTCAGTGATGGTCATGATGCTGAATGTCAAGGGATGATAGTTTAAGTTGTCGGAGATGGTCATTGCCTGGCATTTGTGGTACTAACTTTTCAACCTAAGCTTTGGTATTGTCTAGATCTTGTCGCATTTGGACATGGACTGATTGAGTAGCTGAGGAGTTTCAAATGGGGTTGATCATTGTGCAAGTATCAGTGACCATCCCCACTTCTCTCCTTATGATGGAGGGAAGATCATTGATGAAGCAGCTAAAGAGGGTTGGGCCTATGACAGTACCCTGAGGAACTCCTGCAGAGATGTTCTGGAACGGAGTTGACTGACCACCAACAACAATAACCATCTTTCTTGGTGCCAGGCATGGCTCTAATCAGTGTTTTCCCTGATTCACATTTCCTCTAGTTTTGCTTGGGCTCTGTGATGCCATACTTGGCCAAAAGAAGCCATGATATCAAGGGTTATCACATTCTTTAGTTCAGTTTGATTTTCTGCAGACGTTTAAACTTGAGAGTCTCATTAATGGTGCATTGCAACTTGTACTTCTAATAAGATTGTAGTAAGGCAAGAAAACACTATCATCCAATTGTCATAAAGGGAGGAAAACTAACTTGCAAGAAGATGGAGGTTTTTGCTCAACGTAGATTTCCCAGGGTCCAAAACAGATATTTGATATTTTTAAACACATTTTCCAACATTTGGATAAATTGTGATTTTTAAAGCTAAAAATAATTTATGTTGTACTATGTATGGTTAGAATCTGTATAAAAATGTTTTGGAAATTCCAGAGTGAACATGGCGCTAAGAAAAATCTCACGGTCAATGTTTATCTGCAACACCTATTCATCTGATTCACAGCATTATCCAAAGACATATCCGTTTTAAATGTTGCTGACATTAAAAACATCATCTCAGAAATAAATCTGGTAAAATTGGTGCCTGCTCAAAAATGAAATCTTGCCAGTGTCAGAACATAGGACTTACTTAGGAAAAAGGAGTAGGCCGTTCAGTCCTTTGACCTTGCTCTACCATTCAATATGATCATACTGTAGTTTTGACTCTACTTGACGATCTGACCCACAACCTTTGACTCTCCTGTCTATCATAAATCTATCTACCTAACTCAACCTCAAATAAATTCAATGCCCACCCTCCAGAGCTTTCTGGATAAGAGTTCCACAGACTAATAACTCTGAGAATCACAGAATCCATACAGTGTGGAAACAGGCTATTTGGTCCAACAAGTCCACATTGACTCTCCGTAGAGCATCCCACCTAGACTCACCCCCCCTACCCTATCCCTGTAACGCTGCATTTCCTATGGCTAATCCATCTAACATACACATCCCTGATCACTACAGGCAATTTAGCATGACTATTCCATCTAATGTGCACGTCTTTGGATTGTGGGAGGAAACCAGACCAACCAGAGGAAACCCACACAGTCACACAAGGCTGGAATTGAACCCGGGTCCCTGGTGCTATGAGGCAACAGTGCCAACCACTAAGCCACCATAATCCACTCTGTCAAATTTCCGTGAGATCTGACATATCTTCCTCTTTGGGGAGACAATGGCACAATGACAACATCACTGGATTAGTGACCGGAGACTGGGTCTAATGTTCTGATGGGGAGGTACCGGTGTTGGACTGGGGTGGACAAAGTCAGAAGTCACATGGCGCCAGGTTATCGTCCAACAGGTTTATTTGAAACCACAAGCTTTTGCAGCGTTGCACCTTCATCAGATGAAGTGTGCTGGTGAAACTTGAATTCAATAAATCTGGAATTAAAATCTCATCTAATGGTGACGATATAACCATCGTTACTTGTTATTTTAAAAAATCTCATCTGGATCACCAATGTCCTTAGGGAAGTTAATGCTATCCTTACTTGTTCTGCTGCCTTTTGACTCCAGAACCACAGCAATGTGGTTAACTCTCAACTACCGTCTGAAATGGTCTGGTGAGCCAATCGATCAGCTCATTGAGAACAACAAACAAATGCTGACTCAGACAATGATGCCCACATCTGATTAAAGAATAAAGAAATATAAACATCAGCTCTCATTCTTCTAGGCCCTAACCAGTTAAGGCCCAAACTGTTTGACCTTTCTTCATAAGTCTGACATCTTAGGAATGAGTGGGTTAACATTTTCTGAACTACTTCTAAATTTATGCATGTGCTATTCTTAAAGAAAAAATACTTAACATTTGAAAAATTGAAGCTTAATTTACAAATTGGGGGCCATTAGAATTTTTGTAAATTTGGGTGCCCTCAAACATCGAAAGATCAGAAGCATCGAGTGCTCCTATCTCTCTCCCCCACTGTGGAACACTCCTTCACACAACTGCAGCCTTTTAGCAGTTTCACCTGAGCTCTTGCTGAAGCTTACAAGCAACCACCTGCTGGTTATTATTGATATTGTTAAAAGTAAAAACTATACCTGCCAGTAAATACAGATAATAGGAATTGATTATTCACAAATCAGAATTGCTAACAAAGTATAGTAATCCAGCAGGAGGAACAATGCTTCTCATAAATCTAGTTCTTGGCCCTCGTTAAGAAGTTGTCTACATTCTCCCAAAACGAGAGACTAGTTCACCCCAACTATCCTATTTTATCCAAGTAGCTAAATTGCTCCTTTATAAGAGTGGATCGAGATCCAAATTGTTGGAAAACATTCTTGCACTTGGTTACCAATCTGGATTCAAAGAAACCCAGTGAACTATGTTCCTTTCAGTCATGTGATCTAGGATAACCTGGACTGAGGCTTTTGGATTGTCTGATGGTGTCAAGCTTACAAAGTCTCTGGGTCCTCTTGTGGCAATGTGAGTGAACTGATGCACATTGCTGAAGCAAATAACCAGTAAAATGTGAGTAACATAAGAACATAAGAAAAAGGAGCAAGAGTAGGCCATCTGGCTCCTCGAGCCTGCTCTACTATTCAACAGGATCATGGCTAATCCTTTCATGGACTTAGCTTCACTTATCCACCCGCTCACCATAACCCTTAATTACTTTACTGTTCAAAAATCTATCTTTGCCTTAAAAACATTCTACCATTTCTTGATTTTCATAAGTGTTTCAGTGGCTACCATTAAGAATTATACAGCACGGAGGGAGGACTCTATCATTAAAGCAAGATGTCTATACATAGATACAATCCTGATATGCCTCACGTGTGCTTGGTTTTGAAATGCAAATGAGTGAAAAGATTGAAACTTATAATATCAAGACTCCAGCCTCTTCATATTGATCCAGGACATAGCAAGATGTTCACATGACATATGTAGTGAGATATTTAGAAGAATGAAAGGTGTCACATTGAAACACATATTTCTAGAGGGTTGACAGGGTAGCTGTTGAGAAGCTAAAAAATGTTGAATGAGGTGAAGGGAGGGGTTGGGTATAGCCCTAGGAGAAGAGTTCAGCCATTTAGGACTGACATCCTGAGAAATTTCTTCAGAGTATTGTGAATCTTTGGAGTTCTTTACCCAAGAGAGTTTTAGATAATTGAATATGTTCAAGACAGACCTATAGAATCTCAGGCATATTGGGCACTTAAGGGGATCAAAGGATATGGAGCTAGTGCAGCAAAAGTGAGCTGATGGAGAGCAGCCATGATCAGACTGAATTGGGGAACAAGTTCAGGGAAACTCGTATTACTCCTATTTATGTTAACATTAGCTATCAAATAGGACCAAAAAAAAAAAGGGACGTGTAGATAGGAGGATGGGTCAGGGTGGGATGCTCCAGGGGTTGGTGTGGGCTTGTTGGGCTGAAGGGCCCGTTTCCACATGTAGGGATTCTATGATAATCTAGGAGGACCAGATAGGCCAGAGGAAGGGACAAGGTGTATTAGTGCATTGGAAATAAATATTTGCATGCACAGATGAAGATGAGCTGCAGACAAATCCAAGGAAATATTGGCAGATTCAGGGCACAGGCAGGAGGAAGAAATTAGTTCCCTCAGAAATCCACGATGCTGTAAAGAAAAAAGTACTTGTTTCTACAGTGGACCCCTTTACCATGATGGAAATGGAGTTTAACGGTCCTCCTGATAAAGTAATGCAGCAACTGACTGATTTAACAGAATGAATCCTCTGCAAAGGACATCCAAAAGATGAAGGGATCCAGCTGTGGAGCAATGGTTTTCAAACTACAAGGCTGAGATCAGAATCAAGCTCAATAGCCCTCATGCCAAAGACCTACCAATCTTCCAAGTCTGAGGAGAACATGTTATAAGAATCATATAACCTTCAGACCGCCCAAAATCAGCAAAGAGAGACACTTTGGGGGTGGGGGAAGAGATTGGGTACTAGTAAATGTAATTATATACATATGTTAACTATAGTTTAAAGAAGATTGGTTGGTGTGATGTTCATTAAGGTAATGGATCAGAGAATTCATACTGAAAACGTTAAGCTCCATCCAGTTTGATACCATCACAATGGCAGGGGTTGGGGAGCAAAGCAAAATATCTTGGGTTCTCATGGAGTGAAAACTAATGAGCTATTTGTCACATATACCTAGAAAGATAGTGAAAAGTGTTTTTGTCACAAAATCTGGCACCATTTTGAGTTACAAAAAATTAAAAATTACATAAATTAAGTTCATCTTCTGTACAAGGACACTTCAAACACAGCTCCAGGACTTCAGCAAGGTCTCTGCAAGGTTTCCTGGGCCTCAAGGAGCGACCATGCTTCAGACCTATCGCAGCCAGCAATTCCTACTCTGGACCATCTCTCCCACAGCCGATGACCCACCACCAAGATTCCCCGCTCTAGGCAAAACCACCATTGCAGTCGACAACCCACTGAGCACTGCTCTGGCTTCCCCATGATTTCAGACAATGAAGAAAAGGAAAGAAAGAGAAACAAAGAGACAAGAAAGGTAAGGATGCAACCAGCCTGGAGCAGACGGGCTCAGGGGCCCAAATAATATACATACAGTACTGACACTGCCATCCACCATCTTGCCTTCACTAACAACCCCCCTTTTTGTTTTGAAAGAAACAATGTCCTTTCCACAGTTTGTCTCATTGTTTTAGTAACAATATCAAACAGTCTACCACTCGTACCTAATTGTAATCAAGTATTAAAGTACATGTTACAAGAAAAGTTCTCTTGTGGAACAGAAGTAGAGCCCCCCTACCCCTGAACCAGAGGCTTGGGTTCAAGATCCACCTGCTCTTGAAGTGTGCAATAACTTCCCTAAACAGGATGGTGCAAAAAAAAAAAAAAAAAAAAAGTTGAAGTACAACTTGTAGAAGGTGACGGGGATAATAGGTACTGCAGATGCTGGAGAATCCGAGATAACAAGGTGTGGACCTGGAGGAACACAGCAGGCCAAGCAGCATCATAGATGACTGCCTTTTTGTTATGGCTCACTATTGTTTCTGTCACTCTAAAAAGGCTCTTTGGCTGGGCCTAAGTGAAGAGTAGCAGCAGCAGCAGAATTCTCTGTGAATTTAATCGAATTACTTAAACTGTAATTTAAATTTTTCTTCTTTAGGTCCCTAATGAATGCTCAAAGTCGAAAGCATCTGGCAGCTGTACTAAACATTTAAAAAATTCAGGTCCCAATTTTTTTTTGAACAGTTAGCTGCATAATCTTGTCCTTTGCACTTTTAAACAAAGAACTAAATATGAAAAACACACACAGGAAACAAACACTCAGTGACTTGAAGTATTTCATGCACCATGTATTTTGTGTTAGCAAGCCAATGGGTTTTAATGTTGATTTTAAACCTCAGCAAGTGCTCACTATGGACCTCATCCACTGGCTGTGCTAAAACTTGAGCTTTTAGGTATCCTCACAATCATAGATTCCCTACAGGCCATTCAGCCCATCAAGTCCACACTGATTTGCTGAACAGCACCCCACCTAGACCTACACCACCCACCCCCCTCCACCCCCACCTCCAACCCACCATGGTGGAGATACCAAAACTGAAAATGTTGCTGCTCTCCATGCAAACATGATAAATCCTTAGCTGAGGGTGATAAAACTGCAAGCCTAAGAGTCAGTCTGCAATCATTACAGCAACACCCACTCCTCCAAATCCTGTCACTATAGCTCATAATAGAATCCTCTTGGCCATGGGCCTAAGTTCTACTCCTGACAGCATTCTGAAAAAAAAAAAAAAAAAAAGAAGTGCACGGGAAAGGTCAGGACTCAGCAAATCTGGCACCTCACTTGTGACACAGCCTCCAGCAATCCTGCTAGGTCTACAACCCACAGTATTGGGTTCCTTCTGGAAGTATGTTGCACAACAGAAACATGAGTAAGCATATGGAATAAAAAAGGGGCAGTAGCAACGTGGATATGAAATTGGCTGAGTGGAGATTTAATTCAGTTATGAGTGGTCTTCAAAGTAAATAGGGAGAAACTGTGAAAGGATCAAGAACTAGAGAGCACAAATTTAAGACAATTGGCAGAAGCAAAAGTTTCAAAGCTTTTTTCACTCAGCCACTCTCCTAGGTGTGGATTGAGGGTTTTCAAAGGAAATTTAAGTGTTACCTGAAAAGATGCACAACGTTGTAAAATGAAGGCGGGGAAATGGCAGTAATATATTGCTCATTTGGGGAGCAGTGCAGACACAATGGACCAAATATCCTGTTTCTGCACTGTAACCATTCTGTGAACCTCTCAGTATGAGGGCTAGGAAAGATGATCACAAAACTAGGTTAGTTTAGTATAGTATAGTATAACAAAGACAATTCCCCGGCAATCCCCATTTTGAATTAGGTTATGTTGCTATACGTGGAACTGGTTTGGTTTGGGAACATGGTCAGCATAGACTAGTTGGACCGAAGGCCTGTTTCCATACTGTATGACTCTTTCAGCAAACACATGCAGCAATTGTTCTGTCGTTAACTACAGGTCCTTGAATGGTATGCTTATTGGTGCTCCCATACTCACGGTTAAAGCAGTTTCCCTCATTAGATAGGCATGTTATTACACTGCTTTTACCTGCAGGCCCCCTTTATTATCTGAATACAATAACAGAGCATGAATGCAGACTATCATCATTGTCTTACTCTACCATTTGACCTTATGATTAAATCTGTTGATTTCTTAAACTAAATAATTTACTTTATGGATTTGTATCATTCGGGAGAATGCTATGAGTGAAGGTGTGAAATTGTGTATGGAAGGGTTACTTGATATATCGCAGACTGAACAAACTGAAGACAGAGGAATCTGTCCTATTATAACATCAATACTAACTAATAAAATTATACAGTACAAAAAAGGCCACGTGTCTCAGTCTTTGCCAGCTCTTTCAATACAATTGATCCTACTTGCAAACCCCCATTTCTTTCATTTCTATTATTTGTTTCACTTATGTATTTATTATACTTTTGAAGATCGAGTCTGCATCCATCACCACAATACAGATGTATATTCCATCACAGGAACAGGCCTTTTACTCAGCATGGCTGTAATTAATACTGATATAGGCATAAATAATCACCTTTGCCTGCACATCGTCCATATCCCTCTATACCCTGCCTGCTCACATCTGTCTAAATGCCTCTTAAACCTTGCTATTGTATCTGCTTGTACAACCTGCCCTGACAATGCATTTCAGGCACCTTCTCCAGGGCAGTTAGGGATGTGCAATTAAAGCTGGTTTAGTCAGCAAGGCCCTAATCTCCCAAATGAATAAAAGCAGCATTTTAGGTAGCAACTCCTTGTGGATATCTATCCATGGCCATCTGATGCCAACTATTGCTAGTTTTAACTCTAAATCCTCTCTTCCATGGTTTTAAGTATCCCCCGTGAGTCTCAAACTTCAAGTTCACTATCAGTTTAACCGATTATCAGCAAGACCCAAGTTTTCAACTGAAGAGACACACCTGGCAAAGTTTTTCATTTTTCACTCATCGGGTCAGAAAATAATTAAAATTTCAAAAGAACTCATTTCACGATACAAGGTAAAAAGGTGGTGATTGGTTAAGGCAAGAAGCATGTGGAGGTATTGTCATATGAATTCACTGGGGAACACTTCCAGTTTTGCTGGTCAATACATGCATTGGGATTCTTGTAGCTCCACAGGTTAAGATTGGACAGAGAGGGCCTCAAACCTTACACTGCAATTGGGTTCAAGAAAGCTATCCTGCATGATATTGAAAAACAAAATATTACAGAGGCTAGAAATCCATTGCTGTCTGCTGCAGGGTAATGGCTGTACTGATTCGCAGGACATGTGGAAAACTGCTCCAATGAAGGGTCACTGGACCCAAAACATTAACACTGCTTTCTCTCCATAGATGCTGCCAGACTAGCTGAATTTCTCCAGCAATCTCTGTTGACGAATAAAATTAAGACATAAATGAAGTTGCAGACAGATGCGTAAAGATGAGTGAGTAGGCAAAAAACAAAATCTGGTAGATGGTATAAAATGTTGGAAAATCTGAATTTGCTTACTTCGCATGATTCAGGGGTGCAGAGGGATTCAGGTGTTCTAGTAAATGAGTCAATGTCAGCATGCAGGTGAGGCTCATGAAGGCTGATGGGATGGTATCGTATCCATTACGACAGGAAATGAACACAAGGATGCATTAGTGACAGCCCTTCTCAAATAGCGTATGTAATTTTGGTTCCCTTACTTAAACATGTAAATACATTAGATAAGTTTGTATCTAGGTTGACACATGGAAATGTGCATTATTTTATGAGAATAAGTTGGACAGGTTGCACTGATTTGAGGAATGCAGGGTGACTGGATTGAACACAAGTGTAGAAGATTGCGAATGGTCTAGAGAACGTGCAAGTGGCAAGAATATTTCATCTAGTCGGTCAGTCCATCACCAAGGAGGTTGTTTTGAAAGCAAGGGTCACCCTCCTGATGCAAAAATTAAGACTTTGGAACATACTGCCTTATGTGGAGGCAGAGGTATTGTATATTTTTAAGATAGAAAGAGATAATTTCTTGTTAAGCAGGGCAATCAAGGGATGTTGGGGGAAGATGGGAATGTGAAATTCGAAACAAAAAAAAAAAAACCAGACATGATTCTATTGAATGGTGGAACAGGCTCAAGCAGCCAAATGGTTTATTTCTGCATCTGTTTGTGTCCTAACCTCTGAACTCAAGTGTGTAGGAGATCCATTTACTCCTCAGATTCATATAGCACAGAAAAAGGCCCTTTGGCCCCTCGAACCATATTCACACTAAACTGCTGAGCACCAAATTACCCAGGAGTGTAGCTGACACACATTCAATTGAGGCTTTAAAAGGAGATTGGATGCTTACCTAAGAAGATAATTGCATGGGTATGGGAAAAGGGAAAGAGCAGGAGGGTTAGCGGAGTTACTTTTGCCGATAGTGGGCATGGACAAGATGGGTTGAATAGTGGAACAAAAACAAAGTTGTTGGAAAAGCTCAGCAGGTCTGGCAGCATCTGTGAAGGGAAAAACAGAGTTAACATTTCGGGTCCGGTGACCCTTCCTCCGGGCTGAGTAGTAGTGTCCTGTGCTGTCAAGTTTTGTGGAATTTCTTAACAGTGCTACACAGGTTTGTTCAAAAATATAGACTAAGTGGACAGATATTTGAACTAATTGAAAGTAAAGCTGAAGGATGAATTGACAATACATTGTACATGTTGGGAGAATGCAAGCAAAAGAGAAAAATCAGTAAAGATCGACAAAAATCTCCACATGTCTAGCTGCCTTGTCTCAAGAACCGGTAGTAAAATAATTAAATCCAATGCACCCAACATGCTCCAAAATGAACGTTAATTGTCATAAAATCCAGACTACTTAAAACCAGAGTCAAGAGAAATCTATTACAAAACCGAAACTGAAAGATAGGAATATCCTATATTTTGTTTGACTTTACCAGATGGTTTAATAGCTACTCCACAATGAAGGGACCCAGTAGCAACTGGGTCTGTGTGGGGGAGGTAAGGTGGTGGTGATGGTTGCATTGCGAAAGTTGCACCATGATAGTATGGAACATTTCAATGCTCTAAATGAGCTTCTTCCACAGTCCTTATAGTCTTAACAAAATAAATGACTTCCTTCAAAATTTATTTCCACCTGTTTACAATGAACCTTGCAATTGAGCCCGAAAGGAACTGTGCACCACAGGAATTCAGATAATGGAATAGTGCTGGCAGTGTTAGAGTACAGTTATTGGCATGAACTACTGAGGGCAAGTTGGAACAAAACATCAGTGAATTTTCATTTTAACGAAGTTTAGGAAACTAGCACACTTGCATTCAAAACTAATTCCACAAAGGAAATCAAAAATTTCAATCGTGTAATGTGACAATAATCATTTTTGGTTATGAAACATCATAACAACAATGGACAAAAAAAATCTTTGGAGTCAGAAGACCAAATCCAGAGTAGATTGGAGGCCAAGTGTTACAGAATGAAACACAAAAAGATGTTTATTAATAAAAAGAGTCATGTTTTGTGATTTCCAACCCATTAAGCATGTAGAAGCAGGAATGGCCTACTGGTATTATTGCTAGACTATTAATCCAGAGACCAGACATTGTCCCGGGGACCTGGGTTTGAATCCTGCCACAGCAGATGGTGGAATTTGAATTCAATTAAAAATAAAAGAGAAATCAGGAACAGGAAAGAGTCTAATGATGACCACCGATTGTCAGGAAAAACCCATCTGATTCACTTTAAGGAAGGAAACTACCATGCATACTAGGTCTGATCGATGTTTGACTCCAGACCAAATGTGGATGACTCTTAACTGCCCTCAGGGCAATTAGGGTTGGGCAATGAAGGTTGGCCTAGCCCACATATTGTGAATGAATTTTGGAAAAGTGCTATGCAAAAAGGTTAGGTCTACCGTTTCACCATAAACTAGCACTAAGTTTGCAATCTGCCCAATATACTGGACCAGAAGAAAAACAAGTATTTGAACATCCTAACTCATTTCTAAATAAATTAACGCAGATCCAAAAGATCAGTTTCTGAAAAACTTTATTTATCTCAAAAAATACAACCAAGAGAATTGTGTTTCAATCAAAGAACACAAGGGGGGGGGGGGGGGGGTTTTTTGCCTCCATAAACTTTAGGTCTGCGCACTTCAGCTGGAGTTACCAGCCATCAGCGCACACTGTGGAGCACTTATGACAACAGAAAAGGAAAACCAAAGGAACTGTGATTACAGCATTCTTCCTCATTATACTTTGCCATAATCTTGTTGATTTTTGTTGCCCTTTTAAATACAAATGAAAGCCAAAATGCTGGATACATAATTATAACCTATTGTTTTACCAACACATTCCCATGTCTAAAACACCCACTTTGCATTTTTAAAAACAAAGGGTTCCATTAATTCTTTTTCTCACAAAAACAGAGGAACTTGAACTTAATACTGGGAGAGAAACCTTTCTCCATTTTCTTAAAAACACATCACAATGCTTTATATGGATGTTGTACAAAGGGATGCACATAAAATTCTTATGTCTTGTTCCCTCTTATTTTCCAAACTGAAAATAAATTTAAGATGCATTTCACTGAACAGAGGAAGATGACCAAATACTTCAGTGATTTTTTTTAAACTTGAATAGATAATGAACAAAGCCTCTGTTACAACTGTAACAGAAATTTCATACAAACCATAATTACAGTCAGGATTGAGGAACTGTTTATAGCAGATATGAATCATAATCGTGTGGCAAGAAGCAAAAATGGTGATTAGATATGGCTGAGAACTGGATCCCTTTACCAGGAACATTTGCTCCCAAATTTCCTTGTGCAACTCCAACTAAACAGCTGAAGTTGCACATAGAAATTTGAGTGAAAAAGATTTCTGGACTACAGGCTCAGCTTGATCAATATTTCACTCTTTAAGCGGTGTCATACTGTATTTGTAATCAGGTTCTGTGCATCACCAATAGCTGTGGACACCTGCAGATTAGTTCTCGTGAGGAAAATTTGAATTATTCGACCAGGGATCAGAGCTTCGTCGCCCTGGAGTAGGTCTCCAAATATTGTCAAGATTCTTCCATGGATCAAACATCCGTCCAAAGTCTTCAATTAGGCCAGAGGCTGTGTTTTCTCCTCCTATAAGATCAACATTTGCCATTGTGTTGTTGCTTGCTGGAGTGGAGAAAGGAAGGCTGCTATCTCGACTAGTGGACCAAATCGGATTGCTGAAAGGAGTGGTCGACCAAAGGCTGCTGGTGGAATTACCCAAAAGGATTGACTAAAAGCAAGAGGAAACAAGGGTTCACATTAAATTATTAGAAAAAAAACACTAACTGGAAATCCTTTAGCAATTGTAAAACAGCCAAAGAAACTTTCGTGCACATTTAGAGAGAAATGGTAGTGTCAAGGTAATGTTGCTAGACTAGAAATCCTGGAGTCCAGAATGGGGGAACAAGGCCTATTATGAAATTGGACTGATGTACTCTAAATGATGACATACGATTTACTATTCAGCATCTGAGGAAGAGACATTTCCAGCATTTCTGCATCATACTTAATTTTTTTTTTTTTAAGAAGAGACTTCAGGTGATCCAAATAAAACTACAAAGAGAGTATGAGTGTCAACCATTGCTGCATCGCCAACATCAGATCAGATGATATAGCAGTGCACAGAACCGAGAAGTCTTTCCTGTTACCTTCTCTAATACCATTCCAACACTCAGTAAGAATTGATAAATGCATTTATTTTTTGCACTCTCCTGCTGTGATTAAGCAATTTCCTCAGATAATTGACACTTATTTGATGATACTAGTTTGTTAAATGTTTTCACATTTCCCACAATGCTTTCCATGTTATTGGTAACAATTGGGCATAGGAAAGGTTGGGGGACATGAAATATCTTTGCTATAAGTCATTCACCTCAAAGTAATTGTATTTTTCAAAAGCATATGGAACGAGAATACCTTTATTTTGACAAAAAAAATCCTTTCCTCTCTGTCCAGTAACTATGATAATTTACGTATGGGATAAACTTGAACTCGTGTATTGTACGCTCTTTTGTACTGTTGTTAATTGCTATATCTTTGCACACCATTACTTACCGAAGTTGAATGAGTTGGAGAAACAGTGTTGGAAGGCCAGGTATTTCGAGCATCAGGTGAGGTGGTTTCCCAAAGGGATGTAGATGAAGCAGAACTGTAATCTGGCCAATTCTGGGCAACTTCCTGATGGTTAAACGTTGCTCTTGAGAGTACATGAGGGCTGAAGACCTCTGGAACAGAACACAGTATCAATGCAAATTAAGCATTAAATGCATTAGAAGTTGGAATGAATGGAATTCACTCAATTAGAAATGTATGTGCAGTAATATGAAACCCACAGACATCATTTATGCACGCTATGAAGTGTTTTAGTACTGGTCTTTAAATTTAAATCATCAAAGCATTTATCACTGAATTAATTTCTATTCAAGGTTAAGCCAATCCAAATTAAAAATTTTATTGACTTAACTGCCTGGTGATAAACAAAATGTAAAAAAATCCACTCCTTGCAGCTTCCTCTCGTTCAGGGAAGTAACTTTAAAAAGGTTTATTGTAATTATGAAGACTCAATAAATATATACAGAGTGCTGTAATTCTGTAGTTAAATCTTCCCTTCTCATGATTGACCAACAAGAGAAATGATGCAGCTGTGTGTCTAGCAAAAGATAAGCAGCATTAACACATGGCTTACTTACTTGAACAGCATAATTTAGTTTCACACTTGTGTTCACTCACCAACGTTCTGAGCATGCAAGCTATTTTGGAAACACATTTTTCATTAACTACAAGGGGTTCCTATGTAGAAGGAACAGCAGAGACACAGATCATGGAGTCATGGAGTCAGAGATGTACAGCACAGAAACAGACCCCTCAGTACAACTTGTCCATGCCAACCAGATATCCTAGATAAATCTAGTTCATTTGCCAGCATTTGGCCCATGTTCCTCTAAACCCTTGCTATTCATATACCCCATCCATATGCCTTTTAAATATTGTAATTGTATCAGCCTTCACCAATTCTTCTGGCAGCTCTTTCCATACACGCACCATCCTCTGCATTAAAAAAAATTCCTCTTAGATCCCTTTTAAATCTTTCCCCTCTCACCCTAAACCTATGTCCTCTAATTTTGGATTCTCCCACCCCAGGGAATAAACCTATCCATGTCCCTCATGATTTTATAAACTTCTATAAAGGTCAGCCCTCAGCCTTCAATGCTCCAGGGAAAATAGCTCCCGCCTATTCAGCCTCTCCCTATATAAACCCTCTAACTCTGGCAATGTGCTTGTAAATCTTTTCTGAACCCTTTCTAGTTTCACAATATCCTTCCTATAGCAGGGTGACCAGAACTGGACACGGTATTCCGAAAGTGGCCTAAGCAATATCCTGCCTAGCCACAACATGACCTCTCAATTCTTATACTCCTTGCATTGTCCAATATAGGACAGAATACCTATCCTTCCTATCTGTGACTCCACTTTCGAGGAACAATGAACCTGCACTCCAAGGTCTCTTTTCTCAGCAACACTCCCCAGGACCTTACCATTAAGTGTATAAATGCAGCACCTCTCATTCATCTAAATTAAACGGTGTGAGGGCAGCCTGGGAAGGTAAGCTTCAAGAGCATAAAGGTCTTACCTCGCGTGACTGTGGCCTTTCAGTCGTTTCAGTGGCGGGAGTCCGGAAGGAGGTGCGAGGGCAGCCTGGGAAGGTAAGCTTCTCCCTTAAAAACTTACCTCGTGAATAGGCGGAGTGCATGCTGAGCAGGAGCAGACATGGGACGGCTGAGTAAGTGAGGTAATATATTTGGGTGGTTGCTTTACCCGAAACACTTCTGAGGTAGTGTCTCCCACCCATCCCCCTCCTCTAACCAAAAGGGTTCTGAGCGCTGATTTGGTAAGTTACTAGTGTTTTCTTTTCCCAATAGTCTGTTTTTGGGAATTCAGAACAATGGGAATGGATGTTAGGGCAGTTGCATGCTCCTCCTGTAGGCTGTGGGAGGTAAGGGTCACCACTAGTGTCCCTGCTGACTTCATCTGCTGGAACTGCACCCAACTCCAGCTGCTTGGAAACTGCGTTAGGGAACTAGAGCTGGATGAACTTCAGATCATTCGTGAGGCGGAGGGGGTGATTGAGAGGAGTTACAGGGAGGTAGTCACACCTCAGGTACAGGAAAAAGGTTGATGGGTTACAGTCAGGGGATGGAAAGGAAACAGACAGACGGTGCAGGAATCCCCTGTGGCCATTCCCCTCGATAACAGTATCCAAAACGGTATACTTGTTAAGGGGGACGACTTACCAGGGGTAAGCCATGGGGTACAGGTCTCTGGCGCAGAGTCTGTCCCTGTTGCTCAGAAGGGAAGGGGGGAGAGGAGGTGAGCATTAGTCATTGTGGACTCCATAGTTAGGGTGACAGATAGGAGATTCTGCAGGAAGGAGAGAGACTCGCGGTTGGTTAGTCAAGGACAGTATTATGGTGGTAGAAAGGACGTTTGATGAGGACTCGTCTACTGAGGTCGTATGGGCTGAGGTTAGAAACAGGAAAGTTTCTATAGGCCTCCGAATAGTTCCAGAAATGTAGAGGAAAGGATAGCAAAGATGATTCTGGATAGGAGCGAAAAAGGTACAGGGTAGTTGTTATGGGGGACTTCAACTTTCCAACTATTGACTGGAAACGCTATAATTAGAGTACAATATATGATGGGTCAGTTTTTGTCCAGTGTGTGCAGGAGGGTTTCCTGACACAGTATGTAGATAGGCCAACAAAACGAGAGGCCACATTAGATTTGGTACTGGGCAATGAACCAGGCCAGGTGTTAGATTTGGAGGTAGGTGAGCACTTTGGTGATAGTGACCACAATTCGGTTACATTTACTTTAGCGATGGAAAGGGATAGGTATATACCGCAGGGAAAGAGTTATAGCTGGGGGAAAGGCAACTATGAGGCGATTAGGCAAGACTTAGGATGCATAGGATGGGGAAGGAAACTGCAGGGGCTGGGCACAATTCGAATGTGAAGCTTGTTCAAGGAACAGCTACTGTGTGTCCTTGATAAGTATGTACCTGTCAGGCAGGGAGGAAGTGGTCGAGCGAAGGAACCGTGGTTTACTAAAGAAGTTGAATCTCTTGTCAAGAGGAAGAAGGAGGCTTATGTAAAGATGAGGCATGAAGGCTCAGTTAGGGCACTTGAGAGTTACAAGTTAGCCAGGAAGGACCTAAAAGAAAGAGCTAAGAAGAGCCAGGAGGGGACATGAGAAGTCTTTGGCAGGTAGGATCAAGGAAAACCCTAAAGCTTTCTATAAGTATGTCAGGAATAAAAGAATGACTAGAGGAAGATTAGGGCCAGTCAAGGACGGTAGTGGGAAGTTGTGCACGGAGTCCAAAGAGATGGGAGAGGCGCTAAATGAGTATTTTTCGTCAGTATTCACACATGAAAAAGACAATGTTGTTGAGGAGAATGCTGAGATACAGGTTATTAGACTAGACGGGATTGAGGTTCATAAGGAGGTGGTGTTAGCAATCCTGGAAAGTCTGAGAATAGATAAGTCCCCTGGGCCGGATGGGATCTATCCTAGGATTCTCTGGGAAGCTAGGGAGGAGACTGCAGAGCCTTTGGCTTTGATCTTTATGTCGTCATTGTCTACAGGAATAGTGCCAAAAGACTGGAGGATAGCAAATGTTGTCCCCTTGTTCAAGGAGGAGTAGAGACAACCCTGGTAATTATAGACCAGTGAGCCTTACTTCGGTTGTGGGTAAAGTGTTGGAAAGGATTGAGAGATAGGATTTATAATCATCTCGAAGGGAATAATTTGATTAGGGATAGTCAACACGGTTGTGTGAAGGGTAGGTCGTACCTCACAAACCTTATTGAGTTCATTGAGAAGGTGACCAAACAGGTGGATGAGGGTAAAGCGGTTAATGTAGTGTATATGGATTTCCGTAAAGCGTTTGATAAGGTTCCCCACGGTAGGCTATTGCAGAAAATTCGGAGGCATGGGATTGAGGGCGATTTTAGTGATTTGGATCAGAAATTGGCTAGCTGTAAGAAGACAGAGGGTGGTGGTTGATGGGAAATGTTCATCCTGGAGTTCAGTTACTAGTGGTGTACTGCAAGGATCTGTTTTGGGGCCACTGCTGTTTGTCATTTTTATAAATGACCTGGACGAGGGCGTAGAAGGATGGGTTAGTAAATTTGCAGATGACACTAAAGTCGGTGGAGTGTGGATACTGCGGAAGGATGTTGCAGGTTACAGAGGGGCATAGATAAGCTGCAGAGCTGGGCTGAGAGGTGGCAAATGGAGTTTAATGCGGAAAAGCATGAGGTGATTCACTTTGGAAGGAGTAACAGGAATACAGAGTACTGGGCTAATGGTAAGATTCTTGGTAGTGTGGATGAGCAGAGAGATCTTGGGGTCCATGTGCATAGATCCCTGAAAGTTGCCACCCAGGTTGATAGGGTTGTTAAAAAGGCATACGGTGTGTTAGGTCTTATTGGTAGAGGGATTGAGTTGAGTTTCGGAGCCACAAGGTCATGTTGCAGCTGTACAAAACTCTGGTGCGGCCGCACTTGGCGTATTGCATACAGTTCTGGTCACCGCATTATAGGAAGGATGTGGAAGCATTGGAAAGGGTGCAGAGGAGATTTACCAGGATGTTGCCTGGTATGGAGGGAAGGTCTTATGAGGAAAGACTGAGGGACTTGAGGCTGTTTTCGTTAGAGAGAAGAAGGTTAAGAGGTGACTTAATAGAGACATACAAGATGATCAGAGGATTAGATAGGGTGGACTGGGAGAGCCTTTTTCCTCGGACGGTGACGGCTAGCACGAGGGGACATAGCTTTAAATTGATGGGTGATAGATATAGGACAGATGTCAGAGGTAGATTCTTTACTCAGACAGTAGTAAGGGCATGGAATGCCTTGCCTGCAGCAGTTGTAGACTCGCCAACTTTAAGGGCATTTAAATGGTCGTTAGATAAACACATGGATAATGGAATAGTGTAGGTTAGATGGACTTCAGATTGGTTTCACAGGTCGCCGAAGGGCCTGTGCTGCGCTGTAATGTTTTATGTTCTGAACTCGATCTGCCACTCCTTGGTCCATCTGATCAAATCCCATTGTACTCAGAGGTGACCTTCTTCACTGTTCACTACACCTCCAGTTTTGGTGTCATCTGCAAAAGGTATTAACCATACCTCCTATGTTCACATCCAAATCATTTATATAAAAGTGAAGAAAAGCAGTGGATCCAGCACCAATCCTTATGGCACACAGCAGGTCACAAGCCTCCAGTCTGAAAAATTAACCCTCTACCACCACCTTGTCTTCTACCTTCAAGCTAGTTCTGTATCCAAATGGGATAACAAGGTGTAGAGCTGGATGAACACAGCAAGCAGAGCAGCAAAGCTTGACGTTTCGGGCCTAGACCCTTCATCAGAAGTGGGGGAGGGGAAGAGGGTTCTGAAATAAATAGGGAGGGGAGGCAGATAGAAGATGGGTGGCCCCCTCTCCCTATTTATTTCAGAACCCCGTTCCCCTCCCCCATTTCTGAAGGAGGGTCTAGGCCCGAAATGTCAGCTTTCCTGCTCCTCCGATGCTGCTTGGCCTGCTGTGTTCATCCAGCTCTACACCCTGTTATCTCAGATTCTCCAGCATCTGCAGTTCCTACGATCTCTGTATCCAAATGGCTAGTTTTCCATGTGATCCAACCTTGCTAACCAGTCTACCACGAGGAACCTTGTCAAACATCTTACTGACATCCATACAGATCATGTCCAATGTTCTTCTCATCAATCCTGAGAGTTTTTTGAAGTGACAATCAAGTTAGAGTCACAATTTCCCCATGCACAGAGCCATGTTGACTAAGCCTAATCAGTTCTTGCCTTTCCAAATACACGCAAATCTTGTCCCTCAGGATTCCCTCCTAAAACTTGCCCACCACCGATGTCAGACTCACTGGTCTATAGTTCCCTGGATTTTCCTCACCACCTTTCTTATAAAGTGGCAGCACATTAGCTAACCTCCAATCTTCCAGCACCTTACCTGTTGCTATCGATGATAATTATCTCAGTATGGGGCCCAGCAATCACTTCCCTAGCTTCCCAGAGTTCTAGGGTACACCTGACAAGGTCCCGTCAATTTATCCATCTTTACGCATTTTAAGCTGTCGAGTTCCTTCTCCTCTCTACTTTGGACATTAAGATGTCGCTATCTATTTCCTCACATTCCATATCCTTCACCACAGTAAAGACTAATGCAAAATACTCATTTTAGCACCCCCCCATCTCCTGCAGTTCCAAATATAAGCAGTCTTGCTGATCTTTAAAGGGGCCCTGTTCTCTCCCTAATTATTCTCATCCTTAGGTGAGTTTATGAAATCCCTTTGGATTCTCCTCGACCCTATTTGCCAAGGCTATCTGATGTCCCCTTTTTGCCCTCCTGATTTCCCTCAAGAATACTCCTACTGCCTTTGTACTCTAAGGATTCACTTGGTCTCTGCTGTCTATACCTGACACGTGCTTCCTTCTTTTTCTTGAAGAAAACCTCGACTTCTCTAGTCATCCAGCATTCCCTACACTTATCAGCCTCACCCTTCACCCTAATAGGAAGGTATTGTCCCTGGACTCTGGTTCTCTCATTTTTGAAAGCTCCCCCGTTTTCCAGCTATCCCTTTACCTGTAAACATCCATCCTCAATCAACTTCTGAAAACACTTGACTAATACTTTCAAAATTGTCCTTGCCCAATTAAGAACTTTAACTTTTAGATCCGGCCTATCCTAGTTTTTATGCTCCACTGAACCTTCTCTGATCCTAATTCAATGAATAATTAGACAAAGTGTGTTGGAGAAACAGCAGAACTGGCATCATCTGTAGAGAAGAAAATATAGTTAGTCTTACAACTCCACAAACCCTTCATCGGAATTGGCAATAGTTAGCAAAGGCTGGTATTTATGCTGATTGTGCGCTTGCGTGTGAGGAAGGGGGAGAGAAACCACGAAACCACAAACTTGTCAGTCCACTCTCCATGTGGGGAAGCAATTCTGAGGGACAGAATTAACCTGCACTTGGAGAAGTAGGATTAATCAAAAATTGCCAGCAAGGTTTTGATAAGAGGAGGTCATGCCTGACCAGCTTTTGAAGAGGCGAGTAGATAGATCAATATATTCGACGTGGTCTACTTGGACTTCAGGAGGACAATTGCTAAGGTACCTTATGAGAGACGGATAGTGAAGTTAACAGCCATAGGACCCCAGGAAATTTAGCAAATTGAATGCAGAATTGGCCGATTGGTAGGAAGCAGAGGGGCCTGGCTAAGAGGTGCTTCTGTGACTGGAAGCCTGTGTCCAGTGGGTTCTACCCAGATCAATGTCAAAGCCTTTGTTGCTTGTAGCATACATAAATGATTTATGTTAAATATAAAAGTGATTGATCAGCAAGTTTGCGGATGATACAAAAAATTGGTGGGGTTGTAAACAGCAAGGAGGATAACCTTAGATTACAGGGCAATAAAGGCGGCTGATCAGTGGACATATAGAATTAAATGCAGATAAGCACAAGGTGATGCAGTTGGGCAGGACAAATCAAGTAAGGGAATATATAGTGAACCATAAAACCTTGTTTAGGCCGCAATTAGAGCATTGCATATAATTCTGCAATCCACGTTATGGAAGGGAATGTGATTACACTGGAGAGGGTGCAGAGGACTTTGACCAGGATACTTCCTGGGGTTGTTTCCTTGGAGCACAGGAGAACGAAGGAGGACATGATTGAGGTGTGTAAAATTGAGGAACGTAGTTTCCTGTTGGTGGAGGAGCAAATGACCAGGGGCCACAGATTTAACCTAAGGGGCAGGAGGTTGACAGAACAGGAGGAAAATGTTTTTCCCACTCAGAGGTGGAGGGGGGTGGAATCTGGATCAAATTGGCTTTAAGGGTGGTAGAGGCAGAAACTTCTGAAGGGGGGTCACTGGACCCAAAACATTAACTCTGCTTTCTTCAACAGATGCTGCCAGGGCTGCTGAGCTTTTAGCAATTTCTATTTTTGTTATAAAGATAGGATGTATTCAAGGAAGCAGGGACACTTTTTAAAATCTACTCTTTCATTAAGATAGGTAAGTATTCCACTCACACCGCCCTCTATAAAAGGGCATTTAAAAAGTTAGCTCTCTTGCCCTTGGGAGTCAAAAACATAGATGGCAGAAGTAGGCATCTCAAGCCTGCTTTGCCATTCAACATAATCACGGCTGATCATCCAACTTAGTGTTCTGCACCCATTTTCGTCCCATACCCTTGTAGTCTTAAGAACTATATGCAACTCCGCCTTGAAAGCATTCAATATTTTGGCTCAACTGATTTCTGACAGAATTCCACAGGCTAGGTGAAGAAAATTCTCATCTCAGTCCTAAATGGCCCATCCTATATCTTTAGACTGAGCCCTGGTTCTAAATTTGTGAAATCAAGCTCCACTCCCAAAGACTAAAGTACACTGTATTTAAAACAAGCTGTTCCTTTTATTGTATTGATTGAAGATTAATTACTGAGAAAGTGATTAGATTTGTGTAATTAAATTTTGTCATCAAAACCCAAGTCTCGTTGAATATCACGTAGGGATAAATTATTGCAGATGCTGGAAATCTACTGAAAACAAAAATTGTTGGGAATCACAGCGAGTCAGACAGCTTCCAGAGAGCAAGCTTGCTCCTTCTCCACAGATGCTGCCCGATTCAGTGATATCCAACACTTTTTGTTTTCAGTCTCGCTGAATACTCTGCTCTCTCAACGATCAGCCATTCAAACAATAATCTACCTGTATTTTTGCTACACAAACGCAAAACTTCACATTTATCCACATTATACTGCATCTGCCATGCACTTGCTCTCTCAACCTGTCCAAATCACACTGCAATATCTCTGCATCCTCCTCACAGCTTATTCTTCCATCTGCAAAAGCTGAGACATTACATCTGATCCCTCATCTAAATTATTACCATATTGTGAATAGCTGGGGTCCTAGAACTGATCCCCGTAATATCCCACCAGTCACAACCTGCAATTGAGAAAAAACCCATTTAGTCCTACTTTCTTTCCCTGTCCAGGTCAATAACTACCCCCAATCCCAAGTGCTTTAAATTTTACTTAATGTTTTGTGGGACTGTGTCAAAAGCCTTCTGAAAATCCAAACAAACCACATTCACCGGCTTACCAGATCAACTCTACTGGTTACGTCCTCAAATGAATTCCAGTAGACTTGTTAAGCACGATTTCCCTTTTCTAAATCCATGCTGACTGTACCAGATTCCACCACTGTTTTGAGTGCTCTGCTATAAAATCCTTGGTAATGGACTTCAGCACCTTCCCTACTGCTGGCATCAGACTCACTGGTCTATAACTCATTTTTTCTGTTTCCCTTTTTAAACAGTAGGGTTACATTAGCTATCTTCCAATCTGCAGGAACTGTGCTGGAGTCTAAAGAATCTTGGAATATGATCAATATCCACTATTTCTACACCTACTTCCTTAACTACTATGGAATGTAGATTAATCAAGCCCTGGGGGATTTATCAGTCTTCAACACCATCAACTTCCCTAACATCAGTTGTCTACTAAGATTTACTTCAGTACATCCTTCAGTTCAGTCTGCTCCATTATTCACCCCCTCCTGTCAATCGTAGACCTGCCCCAATGCTCTTTCTTCATCAACCCCTGATCCTGTGGTCTCATTTCCCAGACACTACTCGCTTAAAAATTGTTCTCTCTACTACATTAATGCAAAATCCAACTGCTTCTTCCAGATTTTGGTTCACTTGCAGCCTACATCCAGTAGGTTCTGTTCTCATTTCAGATGTCCAGTTTCTAAAAACAAAAAACTATAACTTTTATTTTCTTATTTTCTGATTGTAAGTGCTAATAAGATTAGCCAGAACTAGTACACATATTACTTAAGGAATCAAACATATTGCTATAAGATAATTAAAACCTCATTTAGAATACTGTAGGTGCTGCGTGCTTCAGTAAATATTCTGCTTGCAACATTGCAAAATTATAAATGCATATATAAAATATTCACGTTAGGTGTCTTTAAATGCCTCTTCGAGTATCTAGAAACTAAGTTTCCAATTAACAGTACTGAAAGAAAATTTTTTTTTTTTTTTTTTAAATGAAATCCAATTACAGCAAAATACACTGACCTTAGGTGATAAAGTTATAATTTATTCCAATTTCTTTGCAGCACCAATAGGGGCCACATTGTGCTTGGAAGCATTCTTTTCCCCCATCTAGACAAATTATAACTAAATTAGCAACAAAAGGCATTTCTGAACATGGGGGCTGAGGGTAAAGAGGTGGGTGGAGAAAGGATCACGACAACTAGATCTCCCCAGCCAACAAGTTTTCCCACAGCCCAGAACAGATGTCCTGAACCCTGGCACTGGGCAGACAACACAGGCGTCTAGACGTGCACGCTTCATTGCGGAGAACAGTGTCAGTGTCAATCTCCCTGATCTTACAGTCCCCGACTACCACTACATTCCTTTTGGCTCCCCATGATTGAGTGGCTTCTGGTACCACGGTAACATGGTCATGTAATTTACCCATCCCACTGTCCCATTTTCATCCAACAGACAGAGAGGCCTCAAACCTATTGGACAAGTGCAGAGGCTGACACGCCTGTACTCCTGTCCTCTGGGCCCCCTCATCTACCTCACTTATGGTCAGGGACAGGAGGGCCTTCCTACATCAGAACATTCTATCCTAAGACATGGGACTGCTCCTGGTACAAATAATCAAGATAACATTCCTCCTTCCTGATGCATTGCAGGGTCTAGGTCAGCCTCCAGTTGAAGATCTGAGCCGAAGCTGCTCAAAATTCAAACACTTACTGCAGACGTGTTTGCCCGGAATCACAATAGCGCCTTTGAGCTCCCACATGCTGCAGCTTTGACACAACAGCTGTATTGCCAATCTTAATGAGTCTATAATTAATTATTTAGTTATTCACTTATTTTGTTGCTTTTTATATTAATATATTATACAATGGTAAAACCAGAGTAGAACAGGCTTCAATCAATTAATAGATACTCACTCCCGGTGAACGAGCATGAACGTCAGGTCTGAAGTTTGGTTTGGCCTTCCTGTCTTCAAATACTCTTTCCAATAGGACTAAAGTTAAATTTGCTGTGATGTCACTGTATTCCATACACCACCGCCCCCGCCCCCCACAAGAACTGACTGCAGGCCCCTCTTCCATTAAATCCCTTAATCATCTTAAATGTAATTTGAACAGGCGAAGCTCCTTATTAACTATAAAACCATTATGCTATGTAGAGAAGAATAGTTCAGAAATTGCATGATTGAGAGAGAGGGCATACTTTTGCCCTTTGAAGTCACCTCCATGGCTCAAGCAGCAAAAATTCAATGCAAAAATCTCAAAAAGACAGACAATAACTATCTAATTGTGTACATGCATTGCAGATTTAAATTTTGGGAAGGAAGACATTTGCAGGAATAAATGACTTTCATCTTAAATCAAATTCGATTATCTTGTCCAAGAAAAACAAAGAGCAACAACCCCAAATTCTGGTCTCATCATCCCCAGGAAGTCAAGGGATAACTGTGAACCAAGATTTCACTGCACTATTTGTATTATGCAAAACTACCATTTTTAGTGAAACATTTGGAATCTTTCTTCCAAGAATATCCTAAGTATCACCCTTACAGTACAACTGAAAGGATAAGCTGTTCAGCAAGTTAAAACGTTGTCTTACATTAGAAACTGTATAGCAAGGTGTTATTTAGCGATCTCAAACAACTGCAGTGTCTATTTAACATTAGGCTTACTAAACAGAAACTATCCCAAGGTCATGTCTTTACACAAAAAAAATGTTAAGTTTTAAGATACTTATTTTTACTATGATCCAAGATGGCTCAATGTCTCTGCAGTCCTCTTCCTGCTATCACTGACCAAACAACATCATATGGTTTGCTCTCTTGCTTTGAAAGTGTCTGTAACCCATGCAACAGCAAAGGTATGGAGAAGTCAGCTCTTGACTGCAGAGTAGAACTCTGCTGTAATGTCAATGCACATGCACTTGCAAAAAAAGAGAAAGTAACCCATATCTACTTCCTTCACTTAACATGCCTAGATTTATTATGGTGCTGCAGCTGAGATCAGTTGGTTAACAAACAGAACCCAGTAATTCTATTTTGTTTGACTTGACTAATCACTGAATAAACACTTAATCACACGTGAATTAAAGTGGATTTTATCTCTACTTATTTTGGCACATTATACTGTCATTCCAGTCTGGTAAATTGCTAGCTTTAAAGTTTAGGACTTGCTTACACCATCTTTCCAGGTTTAAGTTTTAGTGTCAGAATTTTTTTTAAGCATTCATATTCATTGCTCACCTTTTAAGATTAGGGCATTGGCATGCAAGAAAAGGAAGCGCACACAGATGCCTTCCTATAATTGATCCATCTTTTCCTCTCTATTCCCAACCTACCGATCACTCATTAGTTTGAATGCATTACCTCCAGTAAGATTGAAAGAGTTGCTCGGTCCAAAGGCTGAAAATGAGTTTGGAGGAGCAAACTCCGAAGTGCTGGTGGTGCTGACACTGCATGGACTCAACAAACTGGAGCTGAAACAAAGTGTGTGGAAAAAGAAATTAACAAAACAAAACAAAAAAAAACCCACACAGTCTATATCACAAAATCAATGAGAGCTGCAGTGAGTAAATACGCAACAGATTAAAAGGGAAGCGAAAAAAACTTTCAAATGTTTACACTCTACAGCATCCATTAATATGATCTGCACAAAGTAAAAATGTACGGTTCCATTTCTTAAATTCTTTCACAGGGTGCTGACATCCCTAGCAAGGTCAGCATTTGCTGCACATCCCTAACTGCCTTTGTACTGAGTGCAAGGGCATTTAAGTCAACCACATGACTGAGTTGGAGTCACATGTAGGCCAGAGCAAGTAAGGGTGGCTGATTTATGAGTGGTCCAAATGGCTTTTTTGGCAATATAACCTTGTCTCATGGTTAGTGTTATGGAGATTATCTTTTAGCTCCAAATTGTTATTAACAGAATTTAAATTCCACCACTTGCCATGGTGGGATCTGAGTCCATGCACAGAGTGTTAGCCTGGGTGTTTGTGCCATTTGGCAATTCAGTCACTTTGAATAGCCTCACCCGAGATGCAAGTCTACCAGAAAATAAAATCTTTAACAGGCTTATATTTTAAGTAAACAATTTATTTTTAATTTAAACGCAATTATGCTATAACTGGAAGGGACTGGTCTAAAGGATATCATGAAATACGATTGCTCTTCTTAGTTATCTTAAAACCCAAGAGATCCCAGAACCCAGGTTGAGGCAGATAATTTTCCTCACCTGGTGTCTGACTCATCACTGTCAAAAGAAGCCACACTATTACATAAAGGGGTAGGAATGCTGCCACAGACTTCTGCTTTGTTTAAAGGTGCTTTCATAGAACCACTGCTGCCTGCAAGTAAATTACAAAAATTTTTTAAGGCAAATATTTAATTTGTGCAAATAGGCTTGTAAGAAGAGGAATGAAGTACTCCACCTTTTGACTCATTCAGGAACTTGATAAACTAGTTAGTACCTGGACTCTTGTCATAGCCTGCAGCCACAGCAGCAAAGGTCGGGTTGCCATTTTTCCCAGGGAGAGACGCTGATTTTACAATTTTGGATTTGCTACCATTCACTGGTTTAATACCAGCATCACTGCAACAACAAACATAATTCTGTAAAATTCCAAGAAAATGCACACAGCATTCATAAAAAAAACTACACAGCTTTACAGAATTAGTATGCAACTTTTAAACCACGTGCAAAACATGCATTTGAATGCATGGGAAAACATGCACACACAATATCTAATAACATTCTAATTTCTCTGCAACCGTACAGAAAATTGCTCATGTCTTGTACAACCCATTTCACACCTAATCGTGAAACTGTTTTCAGCAATTTTCAGTCACAGTGTCAAAGGTCTTGAGAAAATACAGTTTCCTACGCTTTCAAAATCTTTATAATTACAGCTTACAATTATGACCAATTTAAAAGGACTCTGTTGATCGTGAAGTACTTTGGAACATTCTGAAGCCAAAGATGTAAATCTTTCCTTAAGATATGTTAATTCTCAGAAGTCAGCAATAGCCATTATTTAAAACAAGCTTGAATACAGTCAGGGTCACAGAGCACAGAAACAGACAATATTCAACAGGACAGTTATTACTAACAAACCTAATTCAAATCATCAACAAACAACATTCTTATGCACAGATGGGATAATGGTTCAAAAAAAAGTGTAAGGAAATTTTCCAATTCCCTGGGCCAGACTATTCACCTACTGAATCAGCTAAACCCAGCTGAGTCAGGGTTAACGGTCATCTAGATCTGATTCTCACAGTCAGCAGCAACATTATCTACAAAATAGTGAAACCTACAGATTAAATTTTAAGATTAAAAATAGTTTACCTGGCAATCCGATTCTCTTAATAAATTCAGGCCAAGAAAGTGCCAGGTAATGATCATCTCCCTTTGTATTCAGCAGCATTACTATCACTGAATCCTCTAGTATCATCATCCCAGGGGTTACCATTGACCAGAGCCTGAACTGGACCAGCTAGTTAAATAATGCGGTGAGAAGTGCAAGTCAAAAAAGTGGACAAAAGCTAACTTGTACCCCTGACTCTTGCACCTGAAGATTTACAGGTTTAACAAATCAGGAATGTGATGGAAATTCTCTGCTTGCCTTGAAGAATGCAGCTCAAGCAACATTTGGTAGGCTGGACATCTTAAGAGATAAAATGATTGATAGTCAATTAATCACCTTAAATATTCACTTCCTCATCACCAGGACATAATGGTAGCAGTGTACCATCTACAAGTAGCACTACAATATGTCTCTTGGCAGCACCTTCAAAAACCAAACCCTCAATGACAAGAGCAGCAGATACTGGGGAGTGCCACAGCTTGCAAGCTTCCTTCCAAGACATGCACCATCCTGACTTGGAACTATATCACTTCATCCTCATTGTTACTGGGTCAAAAGCCTGAAAATACCTCCTTAACAGCTTGGTGGGTGTACCAACTACATAGTTCAACAAGGTAGCTCATAAGCACCTTCAATAATAAGGAGATCAGCAAAAGAAACGTTGGGTTTGACAGCAAAGCTCACATTCCAAAAGTGACTAAAGGGGCAAAACAAAAATACCATCTGAATTCCCAAGTCTGCAATGGAATTTCATTTGAATTGCTATGAAGTGCACTTTGGAATAGAATTTATAAAATGAGTTCAAGGGGAATTTTGTAATAGATGGATAAATAGCTTTGTTTAACTGAATACTTTTATCTACACTGATTGTAGAATACTTTAAGAGGTGCCTCAAACTCATTAAAGTTTTAGACAAATGTAACTTCACATGTTCTCACATTCACATATGCGAATTTTTGAAAGCAACCTAGTGCGTGAGGTGAGGACTGACAATTCTCAAATGAGGTTTTAAAAGATTTAAGCGATTGGGAGGTAAAATGTTGTACAGAGGCGCTCACAGGTAAGAGAGATAAACATGCCTAACAGAAGGCCGGTCAGCTCAGTTGGTTAGATGGCTAGCACACGGTTCAGAGTAACAGCAAAAGCATCGACTGATTCTTATTCTAGCTGAGTGTGCAATTGGACATTTCTCTTTTGTTCAGAGCACCATTTCGCTGTCCCACAAGTTAGGTTTACTTTGTGAACGATGGACTGTACCTATTGTTGACAATGCTACTGTAACTGGGAGCACGAAAAATCAAGTTGAGAGATGCTCCGGGTGGTGGAGATGGTGGCGCGGGCATAGGTGAGCTTTGTCTCTTCAAGAAGACATCAGCATGAAGAGTCTGAATGGAAAGCTGCTGAAGGCTGTCTGAACCTGAAAATTGTTAACAATAAGTGCTCAATAATTTCAATGATTTTAAAGTTCACTTGATTAAATAGTGAAAATTAATTCTGTCTCACACAAATAAACCTACAAAAATCTTGAAAAAGAGAAACTCAATTATTCAATGATAACTAGATACATAGAAGTTATTTCTTTGCGTGAATACAAGACTATAATTTAAAGATTTCAACATTCCTTAAATTGATTTATAATTGCAAAGCATGAAGCATGGGGCATACCTTTAAGCATCCAGAACAGTCACTAGGAAGAGTGGAATTAACAGTTTAAAATCTGTAAGGTTTCTAGAATCATAAGACTCCTACAGAGTGGAAGCAGGCCTTTTGGTCCATTGAGTCCACACCAACCCTTTGAACAGCATCCCACCCAGAGACCCACAATTTCCCATGGCTAATCCCCCAAACCTGCACACCCCGGACACTATGGGCAATTTTGCATGGCCAAAACACCTAACCGGCACATCTTTGTGCTGTGGGAGGAAACCAGAGCACCCAGAGGAAACCCACGCAGACATAGGAAGAACATGCAAACTCCACAGACAGTCACTCGAGAGTGAACGCGAACCCAGGTAGCTGTGAGGTAGCAGTGAGGTAACCACTGAACCACCATGTCGCCTCCCACAAGTACCTTTCTGCTGCTTGGAATTTGGGTTTTCGCAGAATGACTTATACCAATTCAACCTACTCATGGCTCTGAAATAGCAAGTAAACATACAACAAAATTCTGCCCCAGTTAGAATTCAGATACAAAATGGAGGTTTTGAGCTATGGGCTGGAAAATTATAGATCAGGCCACGTGCGTACAACTTTATCTTATAAAATCTCGGATTCACCATAGTCTCACGTTTCTCAGGATGGACAGAGATTGATTAAACCTTTACTTGTTGAGAACTGGCTGAATATATAGAGGCACCAAGCACCATTTTGACAAAAAAAACCAGAATACAAGAAAGTCAGATCTCGCATTTCATTCCCATTGAAAAAAAAAGAAGATCAAGCAGACTAAATCGTCACTCACTGCTACTAGATTTGGGTATAGGTGCAATATCCCACTCAGGTGGAGGAGAGTCTTTCTCGCCCTCCGAGCTGCTGCTGTTTCCCATTTCCTGACCAGAACCACTTGAAAGGAATTTTACCAGTGGAGAGGGTCTTCCATCTACTAATTTACTAGGCACTAAAAGTAAAATGTTAATCATTAGTTTACAACATCTTTCCACATCAAAAAGAAATTACACACAGTATATCAGTCGGATGCATTTGCACAGAGCAATGCATGCAAATCCCCTACCTCTTTTTGGCAGATTCCTTAGTTTTGGGCAATTTGTCAAGGTTGATGATACTATTTTGGCAGGGAAGGGTTTGCGTTGTTTGTTCTCTAGTGGAGTAGTATATGGTAATTCCAGCGAACTTCAAAAGAAAAAGAGCCAATTAATACTTCAAAAAAGTTACCTGATTACATTTACTCTAAATTTGATGCTAGGAATGCTTTACCTTGACTTAATGTCATTTTGGGTTTCCTTTTTGACATTTCCTAGGAGTTTCTTTCCTTTAGGTTTTAACAGGTGGAACATATCTGCATCATCTTTCTCTTTGATAGACAATACTGTTTTCCCTTTTCTCTTATCTGAATCTGGAGACTAAAAAGGTAAAAATAAAAGCTGGTCAACTTTAGTTTGCAAGTTTGAAGTTAAGACTTACAGCACAATTATTCCATCCGCACCCTTTGAAACACCAAAATTTCCCAGCAATTTCATGTCCTTCACTCAGTAATCAATTTTCCTGCCTTTTCTGAACTTCAACATTACTTTCGTTTCTATTGCTACAACGGCTACGTGAAGACCTGCGCACGAAGCAATGCCATGCATAACGTGGTCAACAAAGTAATTATCTTAATGTCATTCCCACAAATTTATTCCTCTCCTCCAATATCCAAATCTCCTTTTGACAGTACGAGATGCAGTAACTGCCAAATCTGCCTTTTACCACACTACCTTCCACGTGAAGCAACAATTGATTTTTTTCCCCCTCCAATCTACTATAAATGTATTTAGTGTTCACAGTCAAATTTCTACTTTGAACAGACTAAAAACAGATTAGATGACCACTTATCACAAGTGTGGCCCTGAGCCCCAAGTCACCTGGTCTTCAGTTTTCCATTTCATGTATACTAATCTCTGTCTTTCACACTGCTTCAGTAGAGCTCATCTATGCTTCAGAAACACCATCTTTCTTCCAGTCACTTGGAAGCTTTTGTCCTGCATTTTTATCATGTCATTTAACCATTGCCTGTTCATTTTTCCCTTCATGCTGTGCACCTACTTTTTAAAGTTGCTCTTGCCATACTTTTTTCTCTTATAAATTGTCCATCTGAAATATCGTTCAAATATGCGAGAATTAAACCCAAACATTAAGCCAGATATCTTCCGATGCTTCTTCTGATTTGGAAGCTGCAGGTTCTTATACAATTAATAACGCTGGATAAGTTCAACAGTGCAACTCCTGAGTAGGGATGAAAACATCAATGGATTGGTGCACGGTCGTCGTCTGAAGACGTTGGCCTGAGTCTTCACAATGTTGAGCTCCAGCAAATCGTGAATTTACAAGGACTTGACGTTAAGACAAACAAACAAATTAATGCTATGGACGACAACAGGGGGTGAAAAGAAATGGTGAGGCAGACTTGTATCTGCATGCCTTTGGAAGCTGGCCTATCAACAGGGAGCAGAACAGATAAAGACAATGAGCTCAGGGATATATCCTGCAGGCACATATATAGGAGGCAGCCGCAAAGCCAGATACATTGGTTGCACTTCTACAAACAGGAATAAAGCCATGCATGTGCACCCTTCTGTAGCTGCACGAGAGGCTTAGTTGTTACATAAACTTCAATCAGAAAGTTTGTGGATCAGCATGTGAGGTAACAATCACTATGACTGCATCAAGGAGAATTTCATTTGAGACTTGGGAAAGGGCTGTTTCAGTGTTAAGATTGAAACTTAACGGGAATGATTCAAACAAATTATGGGAGAAGTTGGTCATAGGTCTGGGAAGTGGCAGATTGAAGTGAAATCTCTTGAAGAGGATCTTCAAGATTAAAATGGAATTTGACATGAGGCAGTAAATGGAGATGCCAAAGTATCAATGGTGAAGGCTTTGTGGAAAAGCACATGCTATGTCTTACATTGGAAGAAAACGTATGAATTGGAAAGGGAAATAAATTAGTCACTTGCACTCATTTTGAAAAGTGTTGAATTAACTCACTGTGCCCGGAGCAGATCACTTGATATAGAATTTCAGTAAAGACCAGTAAAATATTAAGCTCTTAAAACTTTGCCATGTCTAGGAAGGAATGATCACATTTGCAAATAACCAACCTCCTTGAGGGGTGATTCGACATCTGGATTAGATGTTTCAGTGGTGGTGGAAGAGCTGTCATCATTATCTGCATCTTTTAATTCATCCTCCTGTGGTTTCCCTTTTACCCGTCTATCTCTATCCTTCTCTTCACGTTTTTTCTGTGCTTTAGCTTTACGCTGCAATTTTACTCTCCCTGTCATGAAAATTAATTCACAATGTCAGAAGAAAATTCAAACAAGATTCAAGTAAATATTGGTTGGCTTAGTGTTTGGATCCTCAATACATTTTCGCTAACTACGCAGACTGGCAAGGCAATAATGTACTGATACAGTGATAGGATTAAATTTATCACAAATACTGCTTTTCCTGTTTGCCTGCAGTTAAGTACAAAAGTACTCAAGTGCAAAACAAGATTGAAGAAATGGGAGTGAGCCACAGAGTAGACTGATATTCTTGGCCCTGGAAAATGGTCAAAGGAGCAAAAATATATTTTCATATTGGTTTGAGAATGTGAAAGAATTGCCAAAACCAAAATATAAAAAAAGTCAACCCTAAAGGATCGTTGATTTAAATGTTTTTGTTGGTGTGCTAGCAGGTATCTCAGCTAGCATTTAAACTTGTTTAAAAGTAGCACAATACTCAAATTACAAACTTGGAAAAACCCATGTTAGCAGTTACAAATAAAAGTCAAATTGATAGAATGGTCATTTAACCTAAATAATTTCATTATTTTTCCAATAATGGAGTCACTTAAGAGTCGAGCTAGTTTTCAGTTATTGATCTATCAGCAACTCTTTGGACAGCATTCATTACGATCGATTGATCTTCCCCAGTTCAGGACTGGTCATAGAAATGAGTTTTGTCCTAGCAATACCCATGTCATCCGGTGAGATGAAAGATTTCTCAAAACTGAAAAGTCATGCCATATTCTTTTAATGGTAGCTTTGAAAACCAACTTAGTCTTGTCTACAAATGATAGACAGCTGTAAGCATGTTACACAGTCATAATGAAAAAGGAAACAAAGTTGGGCTCATTATCTTTAGTCACCTTTTAAAGTGCTGTGTTACGCCCAACTCAATTTAATTTTCATCAAATCAATTGCGTAGCCATGACCTGTAGTTTTCCAATGCACTTCGGGGAGAAATAGCTGAACTGGATTGCTCGAAAAACCCCTCCTTTTCTTTCAAGTACATATGGTGACTAGTTCTTACAGTTGTTGGAATTTAGCCAAATATCCTGCAAAGATCAATAGTCAATTTGGTGCAAAATGAAATAAGCGCATTATCACCCATTTCATTCGGCTGCATCTAGGTCGGTAAACAATCAACGTGTCAATGGAGTTTTATGTAAGCCTTTTTTGGCTTGATCAGTGGCTATTCATGCCAAAGCAAAAAGGCACCTGTGCCAAAATGCTAACTTACATTAACTTTAAAACTGAGATTACAGCTGAAATTTCAGCAGACAAGTGTACAAAGAGACAGAAGGCTGACCATTAAATACCAAATGTTTGTGCAGTAAAAATCCAAGTAGGCAATCTGACAAATCCCACTGCAGAACTATTCATTGGTCATTGACAGGAAGAGCACTTGGAGGGTCTTGTGTATAAACCTTAAGAACTCAGGCTTCTAATTTGGGCCAGAGTAAAGGTATGATTAAGCAAGGCTATTGCAACAATAAAAGCAACTTAAATAAACATCTGGGGTCAGGATTCATGCTGGTCTTTGAGCTTTGATATACTTCAAGAACAGCATGACTCACGTTACAAGGAGTGGACTGTGCCAGCAACATTAGTTCCATATGGACTGGAAGTCCATCCAGAACAGATTATTAATACTATGGTTAAATTGGTCTAAACTTGCTGTTGCCTGGAGAACCTCCTGAGAATACATTCTGCATTAATTAGTAGAAACCAACAATTCCAGCCGCTAACTGTATTTCATTCACGTCTCTCGCCAAAGAGCATATGGTTGAATTCTGATTGCTGACATTTAAAATGACTATTTACTCACCCCAAGTTCAAGGTTAAGGGCAGCCCTTTGAATCTCTCTTCTCTCCAATCACACATGCAATTACATGTCAATTTGGTTTCTTCCCTTCCTGTTTGTCGTTTTCATTCCACATCAATAGCTAGCTGCTTCACCATGACTTATTCTGGATGATCGATTGGACTATTACTTGATTTGAGAAAGTTGAACATCTTTTACTATTATCATCCTGCACAAATATATACGTTTCTCCACGTTGGTTGAGAGGCATTTCCCCAGCTAATCATTCTAGAATGTAGTGCTTGTAATCTTGAGCCTCATTTCTTCCTCAGGTGAGGCAGATGCCAGTTGTATTGTTTCTTGCAAGTGCTTTGTAAACTCCAATATCAATAGCAACTTCTTCTATCCACTCTACTTATGCCTCATCATCTTGTACACCTCTATCAAGTCAACTCTCATCCTTCTTCACTCCAAAGAGAAATGCCCTAGCTCCCTCAACATTCCCTCATAAGACTTGCCCTCCAGTCCAGGCAGCATCCTGGTAAATCTCCTCTGCACTCTTATCTAAAGCTTCTACATCCTTCCTATAATGAGGTGACCAGAGCTGAACACGATATGCCAAGTGTGGTCTGACCACGGTTTTATAGAGCTGTAGCCTAACCTCGCAGCTCTTAAACTCAATTCCCCTGCCAATGAAAGCCAACACACCATACGCCTTAACAATCCTATCAACTTGGATGGCAACTTTGAGGGATCTATGGATGTGGACCCCAAGATCCCTCTGTTCCTCCACACTGCCAAGAATCTTGCCATTAACCCCGTATTTTGCATTCAAATTCGACCTTCCAAAACGAATCACTTCACACTTTTAGATCAGTACGGTGAAATGCCATCTGGGGAACAGGTTATTTTAAATCTGCTACTGTGTAATGAAAAAGTGCTAAATAATCTTGCTGCAAATGAATCTTTAGGAAACAATGACCACAACATGATCCAAATTTAATGTAAAATTCTAAGTGATGCAGTTCAATCAGAAACTGGAGTCTTAAATTTAAACAAAGGAGCTATGAGCCTATAAGGAGCAAAACAGGCTATGGTATTAAAAATGTGACAGCAGGTGGCTTTTTGGTTTAAAATTTAATATTTATTTCCGCCTTGCCTTTTTCCCTAATTGCCTAAAAGAAGAAGTTCCAGCCTTGGCTTTAAAGAGAATTCTATTAGATCAAGAGGAAGGAGGCTCAAAATTTGCTGTAAAATGGTAAGCCTGAGAATTGGGTGAATTTCAGAATCCTACAAAAAGGAGAACTATGAGAAAGATTAAGAAAGGGAAAACAGAGAGCAAATAAACGAATGAGAACTGATCTTTGGAAAGAAAACAGTCAGAATAAGTGGTTCATTTTCAGGTTGGCAGGCTGTGTTAAGGCATTACCGCAAAGACTAGTGCTTGGACAGCAGTTATTTAAAATCTAAATTTATGGTTCGGATGTAGGGATTAAGTGTAACATTTCCAAATTTATTGATGGCATAACAAAGTGGGATTGCAATATGAAGGTGCAAAAATGCTTCAAGGGGATTTGGAGAGGCTAAAATCAGTGGCCAAAAATGTGGCATGTGGAATAGGACACGGAGAAATCAGAGATCTTGCACTTTGGTAGGAAAAATAGAATGCAGAGTGTTTCTGAAATGGAGAGGGGCTGGGAAGCATTGAAATTCAAAGGGACCAGGATGCCTGTGTTCACGTGTTATTTAAAGTTAACATGTAGGTAGAGGCAATTGAGAAGGCAAGTCGTATGCTGGCCTTTCTTTATTACTCTAATGCTCACAGCAAAGATATCTTGCTACAATTGCAGAGCCCTTTAGTAACACGTAGGCACCAGGTTAGGTATTTTTTCAAAAAAAAATTTGCAGAGCGATTGACCGTAATAATAATTATTATTATAAATATGCAAGATTATACAGTGCTAAATTTCATAATGAATACAAGTTTAGTGTGATGGAAACATAACATCTCAATTTCCCATATTTCTATGTACAAGCCAATTGTAATTTTTTTTTCATGCAATTCTCAGTGCTACTGTATCAAGCGTCTTGTGTAAGGGCAACAACTTGAAAATTTAAACTCTGTCCCAAATTTGAGAAATCCCAAGCATTCCCAATTTTGTTTTCCACCTTGTTCCTAGGACCGTCTTCTAAATTTAATGCCCTCCTTTTAAATCTTTTCTGCACTACTCATGGCCAACCGTTGACCTTGCCGTCTACTAGGGTCTCCTTACTTAAAACATCTCAACTACTAACAAGGTAATTTTTCTACCACTTCCTTATAATCACCTCAACACCCACATCCTTCAAATTCCTTCATTTTGCACCTGTCCAAAACAAAACCTGTTCCACTAGCCATTTACACCACCACTTACAAGCTCCAAATTGTGAAGCCTTTGGCATACCAGTTCCCATAATACTTTGCAGCAGCTAATTTGCTTGGTCATTCTAGAATCCATGCCCATCTTGTACACACTTCAATTAGTTATTTCCAATCAATGTCCTCATATTCCTTTAAATTCAAATGGTACAGAGTTGAATGTATCTCGTGGATGTTCATCACATCACTTGATGTGAACCAGCAGGCCCAAGTAGCTTCACTTTTCTCCCAAAGCAACTCTATACACCAGAGCAGTCTGAAATGCCAATATAATTTCTGGCTCTTGTCTTCACAGCCAAATAGCACATTAAAATCCTTTCAACTACTTCATATTAATGAAGTGAGATGCTCGTGAACATTGTCATTGGGTTGATAACATCTATTAATACACTCTACTGTTCTCCTCCCAAACACTTGCCCATGATATCTGCACCTTGATCCCAACAGCCAAAAAACATGCTGATCTTCTATTTACCATTCTGACCTTCATGCTAATTGACAATGTAAATAGTTTCTTCTCCTCAGCTACTGTCTGCCACATCATTAAATGGCTATAAACCCTTTCCTCAAAAAGACGCTACACGTCTATGTAAATTACCTTGCTATCTCAAATTACCCTTCCCTCCTCAAAGCCTTGTTACTTTCCAAACTTGTGCCCATCTCTACTAGAGCTCTGTTTAAGTTTCTTCAATTACAGTTTTCATCTTTGCATACAAGTAGGCCCCAAAGTCACAAACAGAATTCCTGTAACCGAGACAACTGTCATTCTTTCTTCTCTGGAGCAAGATCATGTTACGCGAACATTTCTGCTTGATTGTCCAGCTTAGTGGGACTGTTACTTAGGTTCCTTTCTCATCTGGTTCACTCGACCTATCTGGCTGCAAGAGCAGCACTACAAGGAGTTATTTCTCTTCCTGCTCTCAGGATAGTCTCTAGAGGATTCAGTGTTCCCTCCTCTTCTTCATCCACATGCATTGTGCGATGACTTGGGGTCAGCTGCTGCATGCAAAGCATACTAAATTCCATTTCTCTATTTCCTGCTTTGACGTATGTGTTAATCTGCTTGTCACACACAGATAATTATAGCTCAAGACAAAAGGTTAAGACCAAAGGCATAATCTTCAAAAACACTCAAGTAGTACCATTCCCTTTCATTAATGTTGCTGGGCTGCCCAACCATATTGAAATGAATATATGGCACAGCCTGTAATGAACTACATGACTTAGAGCAGTTTCAGACCAAAAATCTTATCCATCACAGAGCTAACAATTTCACCTCTAAGTTCTCTCTCGACTGTGTTGCTTTGGCTCATTTTTCACTTAAAATCATGTATGTCACTCTCAGATTGCACATTCAATGGGCAGCCACCCATTCTTTACTTCATATCTCAAATGCTACTGTATCTATACCACAAAAATGTATGGTTTAGGAACAGGAGTATGCCATTGAATTCCAATCACTTGTCCTTGCTGATCTATATTGATTCCAATGCCTTAAACTTCAAGTGATATTATTGCTTAAACTGTAAAACTGAACTCAAAATATTAATTGTTTCTCTCTTCACAGATGCTGCTAATCATGGCAAGTTTCTCCAGCACTTCCTGTTTTATTTCAGATCTCTGGCATCTACAGTATTTTGCATTTATTTGCATAAATGCCTTCCATGCTACCAACCATTCACACAAATCACCTCACTTTAGTATTGTGTACACTTCGGCTCCTATGTGTATGGCCAGAAGGCCATTCAAACCCTTCGGGCCTGCTCCACTGAGATCATGGCTGAACCAATAATCTTCAACTCTACTTTCCTACCAATTGCCCATAACCCTCCACTTTACTGATGAAAGAAGTCTCTCAGCCTTGATATACTCAATGACAAAAAAAAAGTGAAAGAACTGCAGATGCTGGAAATCTGAAACAAAAACAAATTACTGGAAAGTCACAGAAGATTTGGCAGCACCTGTGCTGAGAAAGTAGTGTTAACATTTCAGGTCCAGTGACCATTCTTCAAAACAGATGGTGGCTAGGAAAAAGGATGGTTTCATTATAGTTAATAAACCAGCTTTGACAGAACTCCATAGATTCAGAGAACAATTCCTCATCCGTCGTAAATGGGCACCCGTCCACCTACTCAAATCACGTTCTCTATGCTTAGAGTATCCCATAAGGGACAACAACCTCTCCTCATCTACCTCGTCAAACCTCTTAAGCATCTGAGATAAAACGTTGTGGAGCTGGATGAACACAGCAGGCCAAGCAGCATCATCCAGCTCCACAACGTTTTACCTCAGATTCTCCAGCATCGGCAGTTCCTACTATCTCTCTTAAGCATCATGCATGTTTCAAGAAGGCCTTCTCTCATTTTTCATAAACTGTAATAAGTACAGGCCCAACCCTACTCAATCTTACATCATAGGAATGCCCCTCCGTAGCCGGGATCAACTTAGTGGTGAACCTTCTCTGGACTACCAACAATGCAGGTACCTCTTTCCTTCAATGAAGGGACCACAGCTGGCCACAGTATTCCAGGTGTGGTCTAACTAGTTTGGAGGAAGGATCACTGGATCCAAAACGTTAACTCTGCTTTCTCTCCACAGATGCTGCCAGACCTGCTGAGCTTTTCCAGCAATTTCTGTTTTTGTTTGTGGTCGACTAGTGCATAGCTTTAGCACGACTTCCCTTTTTTCTAAATTTTCAAAAGGAATCGAGCAAAGAAACATTCATTTAATTTGCTTTCTCCATTTACCTGCTGAACTTGTATGCTAGCATTCTAATTTCTGTATGCCAGCATTCTAATTTATGCACAAGGACCCAAAACTCCCTCTGCTGCACCTTTCTGCAGTCTTTGCCCCTTTAAACAATATTCAGCTCCTCTTTTCTTCTTGTCAGTGAATAACCTCACATTTTCCCACATTGTATTCCATTTGCTAAATTTTTTGCATGCTCACTTAATCAACCTATATTCTTTTGTGGACTCCTTGGGTCATCTTCACTACTTGCTGTCCCATTCACAAATGTGGCAATATTACATTCTCAAGTTGTTACAATGGCAGTTTTCTACTCCTTAGCGATTTTTTCCAGAATCTAAGGATTCCTGGACAATCACTACCAATGCATTCACTACCTCTGTAGTTACTTCCTTTAATATACTATGATGCATGATCAGGTCCAGGGGATGTATTACTCTTTAGTCTTACAACTCCGAGTTCATTTCCTCTAGAGAATTGTCACTACACTTATTTCCTCCTCTTTTATTCTGGAGATTTAGTATTTTTGGAATGCAGTCAGTTTCTTCTGCTGTGAAGACTGATGCAAAGAATTTATTCAATTCCTCTGGTTCCCCACTATTAGCTCCCCAACTTCATTCTCTAAGCGGCCTACGTTTTACCCTCCCTTTTTATGCACTCAAAGAAGCTCTTGATAGTTTACTCAAAAGATTATTTTTCTGGTCATCTTTTGGTTTTTAAAATTTTCCAAAATCTCTGGCTTATTACAAATCTTTCACACATTTGAAAGAAAAACATACAATTTGATGCTTTCCTTGATTAACTACAGTTGGTTTACCTCCTTCCTCAAATCCTTCTTCCTCACTGGAGGTACACCTTTAGAGTCATGAACTATTTTCTTAACTGACTACAAAAGTGTCCCTCAATCTCCTTTCTGGTAAACTTACTTCAGCCAGCTGTCCTCATTCCTTCACAATTACCCTTATTTAAGTTTAAAAGCTTTTCTAACCTAAGTTTTTCATTCTCAAACTGAATATTAAATTCTGTCATGTTACATTCATAGTTTCCTAGGTAAATTTTTTTATTGATTCACTTATTAAACCTGCTTCATTACAGGTCCAAAATAGTGTGATCTCCAATGAGACTCTGAAAATACCGTCCTATGAAACTATCCCAAATCCACTCAGTTCCTCCTCATGGCTATCTTTGCTAATTTGATTTTCCCCCAAATCGACATGATTAAATCCACCCATGATTAACATGTTGCCACTCTTATATGCCCTCATTACATCAGACTTGTTGCATCATACCAAATGACTCCTGTTAGGAGACTGATAAACTGCTCCCATCAGTGTTGTCTTCCCTTGGTTATTTATTACCTTCTCCCATATCTTCAAGATAATTTCTTGCGATTGCACTTATGCCATCTTGTACCAGCAAAACTACTCTAACCTTACCTTCAGCCTGCCCTTTCAAAAAGTCAGATAGATACTCATGAATATTTAGATCCCAGCTTTGATGTCCCATAGTAGCTATAACATCACTCCCATTTAGTTATTTTGCTCAGAATACCATATGTATTTAAGAGGCATTAAATTTTGCCTTTGTTGGTGTTTCTATACTGTCTCTACCTGTCCCACATTGGATGTCATTATCTAAATAGCTGCCCTGCAGTGCTGTTTTCTGCCATGTCTTTCTACTTTGTAAGCCTACAACTCCCCCAAAACCCCCCAACGGCAGCCCCCCCACTCCTGATCCCAGCATCACCCCAACACCCACCCAACCCCAACCAGTGTAAAGCTCTCGTTATTCAGTTTCAGGACACTAACCTCAGCACAGTTCAAGTGAAGCCTATCCCACCAAAAGTTTCCTCCTAATGCCAGTACCTGATGAATAGAAACTCATTCCACCCACATCAATCATTGAGTCATGCATTTAACTCCTTGACATTATTTACCCCATGCCAGTGGCTCAGGTAGTAATCCCAAGATCACTATCTTGAAGGTTCTGTCGTCTAATTTACCTAACTGATCAAATTCTTTCAGCAAAATCTCCCTTCTGGTCCTATGTTGCTGGTATAAACATTTATGGCCATATTTTGATCCTTCTCCTTCCACTCCAAGTTCCTCTCCAGCCCTAAGGAGATGGGCCCCAACTTTAGGAGCCCTACTATTCTGGGATGAAACATCAGCCATTTCGCTTTCCACAGATGTTGCCAGATATGCTTACAGTTTTTTCAGCACTTTGTTTCTATTTTAAATTTCCAACATTTGCAGTATTTTGCTTCTATATGAGCAGCCATGCATTCAGCTGTCTAGTGTTTTATGGCAAGCATATCAACTTCTCTCCCCTAAAACTAAGAACTTGGCAACGATTTTGGTCATACCTGCTAACATAAGGACATGGGAAATAAAAGGATAAACACTATGCCCCAAGGCTGTTGACAGTTGAAATTCTATATCAGCTCTTTTTCAACCTATCCTCATATTCCTCTATTGCCACAGTGCCCAAAAATCAATCTCATACTTGAACATACCCATCTATAGTCCAGAGATAAAAGAATTACAAAAATTCATTGCCCTCAGTGAGGGAATCTCTCATGTTGGTCCTAGTGCATGGTGCCGGGTTTTAGTGGCTTCAGCCAGAGAAACCTCTTATCAGCACTGACCACGATTTAGCCCTCTTCAGAATTTTACGTTTCAACGAGATCAACTGTTTTCTAAACACCACTGAAAATGACAACCTATTTTGATTCGACACAAGTTTCTCTTGCACTTTTGTGAAAGATGTTGGGACATTTCTCCTTTAATCAAAAGGTACTATAAAAATGCAACTTGTTCTCTCAAAACATTATTACCTTTAGTTTTTGATGCTGGAGATGGAGGCTGTTCTGTAAAGACATCTAATGTTGGGGATTCAGGTAATTCACAATCTCTGTCCACTGTATCTCCGAGGCTCGTAATATCAGAGTCCTCTGAGCTGTGCCTTGTATTTGCATTGTCTGTACATGAAGTAACAGGAGGTGATGAATGTGAAACAGTGTTCTCATTATGCTGCTCCTGTTGCTGAGGCACTGCTGGTAACTGTGACAATGACTGTAGATCTGGTTGTATTTGTGCCTGTTGCTGGTGTGTTTGGTGAAGCTGTCTCGACGTCTTGGTTCGCCTGTTTGTCTGGCTCTGGGGTGGATTTGCCTCAGAAACAACGGCATTTACTTTTGTAGCAGATGTACTGGATACTGTTGGGGTAGATGTTCTACCAGTGCTATTTGAGTTATTTGCAAAATTGTTTTTTAGTTTTGGATTTTCAAATTCTAAAGAGTTTCTGTTACTGTGCAACTGTGATGCAGCAGAGAACTGCTTGTGGTTGGCTGCACTGGGTCTTGAAGAACCACCTCCTCCAAATACTCCTCTTGAAGAATTGTGATTTGAATCTGATCCAAGTGCATTTAAACTGAAGGCAACAATTAAAAAAAAGATATTAAGTACTTCAGATTGTTTTACTTAACCAAAATCTATATTTGAGCGCAAAAAGATCACAGTCTGTTACTGGTGCATTAAAACCAAAGCAGTAATAAAATTAATTGTAGAATTTATTGTAAGATACTACTGCTAAGGTAATGCAACTATTCCTATGGAACCATCAACTACATAAGATTAAAAATACTTCGCAAGTGTTTATTAACAGATTTTAACACCGCAAAATAGCCTTGTATCATGGATACAAAAAAAAAAGTTTTCACAACGTTGAACGTTTGAGCATGAAGCAGAGTCAAAAAACCCATCAACCCTACTGGAGAATGGCATAGCTAACAAATGTGGGTGCAAACGTACAGAACCAATAACATTTGGTTATCCAGTGACAAGAACAATGTGGGCATGATCATCAGCCCACCATCAGACTCCTACTGCTGCAGAATAAATACTGCACAAGTTTGAAACTTAAGATGCACAAGAAGTACAAGAAAGGAGGAGGGAATAATACTTGATCAAGTTTAAAAAAAAAAAAGTACAATAGGATCAAGTACTGGTTTAAAAAACACCCGGGTCCCCAATCTTGTTATTTGTTCAAACATTTCCTGTCAAAATTAGAGACCACAGCCTACACTTGAAGTTAAATTCAAAACTAATCAGATTAAACATTACTTAGAGCAATCAACAAACCTATGTGCAGAGCTTTATAGGAAGAAAAGTGAAAGTAGATGGTATGCTTACTTCATATGCATATTAGATTCATTATTCAGAGAATACTTTGGGATAAGTATAGGAGACATATGGTAAAATATAGCTCACTTGAGAGAAACCAATGAATTTGCACTCATGGCTCCAAAACCTTTCCATCTCTGGTGATTCTCACCTCATTTCTGGACTAATTGACAGAGACTGCCATGATTAATCAACAGCTCCATTATTGTTATATTATGCGACTACCAAGGTGGTAGTCTTTTCTTGCCTCGCAATTCTTATGTTTCTATGTTCTAGGATAATCTGACTCTTGTAGGATGAAGGAGTCTAAAAAGGTTTCACAATGACGACTTTGGCAGTCTGATTATTTTAAGATGCATGTCACAACGAAAATACATTATGACACTTTGCTCATCTGACAGAACAAAACTCAAATTAATCCTCTTAAATCAAAGACCACATGGTGTTGCATAGCATACCACCCCTGATATCACAGCAATTCCCACACTCAAAACAACCGACATAAAGCATAGTAGTATAGATAGGGGAGGGGGTACAATGTTGCATCTAATAAGGTGCAATCAGATCAATGCAAAGCTCCAATGAGAAACAAATTCAAGCCAAGAGTATTATACTTACTTTCCATCTGATGAAATACCAACTATTCTCCTGAGATCAAATGTCCTACCCATGTCAAGGGGAGGATTGGACCCCTCCAAAGACAGACGCCTTCTGAAGGGCCCCCATATTCCTTGAGCTTCTAAATAAGCTGTTCCAATCACCAAAAGGAACAAAACACTGGAAAAGGAATGAATTATTACAACCAAATAATGAAACAGATTGCAAACTAACTCCTTTTCAATGCACTTTCAGCAGATATTTGAATTTTAGTTTGAAAAACCAGAGTCACTAAGCACTGCTCTATACTGTTCAGAAAGAAGTCATTTTAGCTCCTATTATATTTTCAGTGTTCGTATTCATGCTTTTAAAATATTTATTAACCAAATAGCAAGAAAGCTTCCAAATGTGGGGCAGACACAAACAGACTCCACTTAGAATCTTGGTGTCTTCAAGGTGACAAAACAGATAAAGACAATTCAGACAAAGTCAAGGTCAATCTCATGTTGATGATTGAACCAGGCAGTCCATCAGGTCATAGCTCCATTTGTAAACGAGACTAGCTGATCTGTGTGGCAAGACTATCACTTGAAGGTGATATTCTTTAAACTCTACTTCAAATTGCCCTGAAACATCTATTGATAGGTAAGCAGCAGAGATCTTACTCAGTACACCATTTGATTGTACGCATTCCAAAAGTCTTCACTGCCAAATTGTACTAGAGTTCTTTGTCCTTATGTAATGGGGTGTACCTCTATTGAGCAAGCAGAACTTCCAGAGATGTAGATTCCTCATTTGCTTTGTTTAGAAAATATGGTGAGGGACTTCAACCAATTAGGCAGTTAACAAATAAAATATCAAGGTACATATATAAGCAAAGATACCTCATTATTCCTGAGATGATCACATACAGTCCCAGCTCCCAATTAGGTCTAGGTAGGGCCTCTGCACATGTTGCCAACATATGATAAGGAAGTGATGCATTTAATATGAAAACAAATTGGGAGCCTCCTGCTGTGATAAATCTTAGTTCACGGATAACTCTGGAGGCAGTGAAATCTGGTGTAAACCTGAAAATAAAAACATCAGGTACAATACACATCATGACCATGAAGCTATTTAACACTAAAAATTAACATTAAAAGATAAAGCATCACAAATGCATCCTTTAGTCATGCAGATCTAGGAACACTTTCAAATAATGTAAACGCTAGAATGATTTTAATCACCTGTTAAGATGTTCACAGATTTATGGATGTTGTTATTTCATTATGCTGATAGCAAAATGTTTTCTTTTTTAAAAACACCTCTCCTATGATCTGCGTCTTTACAAAAAAGTTAGCTGCTGGTTATAATAATGAATATTTTAATATTGGGTTGCACATGTTTGTTTGAAAACTGCGTTGTAAGTAGGCAACATTAAGTTCTTAAACCCCAATAATGAAAGCAGCTCATTGAATCAGTCAATCGACCTAGAGCTCCCTTAGGAAAAGAAATTACATTTCCATATTAAATATACTGTAGTATTGTCAAGGATGTGTGGGTTGAACAGCCCTCCAAAAGAGCCAAAATAAAACTAAACCAAACCAAAATAAACAGAAGGACTCACAATATAATAATGTCTTTAGAGGCATTCGGTTTTAGTGCAAACTCTTGACAGTTTACAACTTTGAAGCCATATCCTTCACAGATGTATCCACTAATTTCCATAGACTTGACAAGAACTGGAAGTTGTCCTGTATTTTCTACTTTAAAAACTCTCTTCAATGTGAAGTTTGGCTCTTTCATTTTCATTTCTGTAATTTTAAAAAGTGAATTAGTCTTCAATGAAATACATGTTTACATTATCTCCCATTCGTTATTGGGAGCAGTGATTCTTTCTAGTGTATTGCTTGCAACCCATTGGATAGCTCATTGAATCGCTTAAGACAAGTTCAGGTCAATGATGCAAACAACTGAGGGTGGCTTTGTGCTACATCCCACCTTTGACAAATTTATATCATTTCCTGTAGCAATGAATACTGTAGAGTCTGGACCTGAAGTTCTTTTTAATCATTCACAGGATGAGGGTATTGCTGGCTGGGCCAGCATTTATTGTTCGTCTCTAGATGCCCTGGAGAAGGTGGTGGTGCCCTGCCTTTTTGAACCGTTACAATTCATTTGTTGCAGGTAACCTACAATACTGAGGGGGGAGTTTTAGGATTTCGACCCAGTGACACTAAAAGGAATGGTGAGGCATTCCCAAATTAGGATGGTGAGTGGCTCAGAGGGAAAATTTCAGCTGCTGGTTTCCCCAAGTACCTGCTGCCCTTGTCCTTATAGATGGAAATGGTCGTGGATTTGGAATGAATTTTTGTAGTGTATCTTACAGATGGCATGCACTGCTGGTATTGAGCACCAGTATTGGTGGGCATGCACATGGTACCATTCGTGCAGGCTAATTTGTCCTGGATAGTGTCAAGCTTCTAGAATGTTGTTGGAGCTGCACCCATCTAGGCAAGTTGGATTACCCTCCTGACTTGTGCCTTGTAGATAGTGGACAGGGCTTGGTGAGTCAGGGTGAGTTCCTTGCTGTAGAATCCCTAGCCTCTGACCTGTTCTTCCAAACTGTTATATTTATGCAGCTAATCCAGTTCAGCTTCTGGTCAATGATAACCCTCAGGATATGGACAGTGGAGATACTGGCTTTAATCTCTCAGGCCTCCTTTCTTCAGAAAGGAACTGTAAAGATAAACTGGGCATCTTTAGGCCATTCTATTTGACTTCGTTGAATGCTTTTTAATGATAATCTGGGACAAAATAACAGTCACTTGGACAGGTATAGGTTAGTTAATTAATAGATTGTTAGATTCTCTTTTGTTGGAGATGATCATTGCCTGCCATTTGTATGCTACAAATGTTACCTGCGATTTGCCAGCCCAAACCCAGGTATTGTTCAGATTTTACTGCATTTAGACATGAACTAAATCAGTATGAGGTGTTACAAATAGTACTGAACATTGCATAGCAACCATCTCCACTTATGAAGTCATAAGTGAGGGAAAGTCATTAGTAAAGCAAGCTGAAAACGGCTAGGGTTGGTTCACTACCCAGAGGAACTGCTGCAGAGATGTCTGTAGCTGAGATGACTGATCTTTAACAACCACACATCTTCCATTGTGCCAGATATTACTCTAAGCAGTGAAGAATTTTCCCCAATTCCCACCAACCCCAGTTTTGCTCCAGCTTTTAGATTCCATATTGTCAAGTGCAGTCTTGGTGTCAATGGCTATCACTCTCAACTCCTGCAAAGCCTTTGGTACAGGACTAATTATGGCATCTACTGAAGTTAGGTACAATGCAATTAAGCACAAGGTCAAAAGGTTGAACCTGGGATTTTCAGATCCACACCTATTGTTTCAACATGAATAACGCACATTTCAAAAATATTTTCATGGGACATAATTAGCTAGGCTGCATTTTTGCTCATCCTTAACAGCCTTTGAAAAAAGGTAGCGTGGGGCTGCCTTGTTGCCCCATTGCTGTCATCATTCTCAGAGGTTTCACAATGCATCTAATGGTGCAATGCCATTGTGACAAACTTCAAGGTGCATGCTCAGCCTCTTCCGCTCCCTTTGAAATAACCAAATTACTTGTAATATTGTACAGTGACGATAAATAATTTGTCAAACTTAAAATTCATAACCTATGATCCTCCTTACTTTGGTTTTCCCCCAATGATTATTACAAAAAGAGGAATTTATTTTTACTACAACTGAATCCAAACAGAATCACCAGGGTGTGAGCAAGGTTCAAGAAGCTATTACAATGAGACATTAAACTTTGGCCTCTGTCTACTTAGCTAGACGATAAGAGCAGAAAAATATCCTATTGCTCCATTTTCTAATCATTTCTAGCAGCATCAATAAAACTGACCATTTGTCTCACTGGCTGTTATTGGTTTTTGTTACACCCTCCTCCTTGAAGTCTTGGCCTGAAGGCAAGCCTTTAGCAATCATTTGCTGAAATGCAAAGCACCATTGCTTTGTTTTACTATGGGTAGGGAAAGGAGGCAGACCCAGGAGTTTACTTCAGCCAGACTCAGGATCAAACCTTATGCACTGCCGTTAATCTGCCATTAACACTAGCCATCTATTCAACTGAGCTAACCAGCACACTTGGTATTTCCTTTTTATATACTTTACTCAGTGTTGAATTACTTACTGTCTGAACAGTCTTTAAGCAAAGCTTCATTAATTTTGAAACGTAATGAACTTCCAGGACCAGGATGCTTCCCTGCTACCTTCAGGCTCTCAGTCGTTCCCTGTCCTTGTACCACAACTGCATCCACTACTGTCAGATTGTTTCTGCAGAAACAAAGAGTTAGGTGACAAAACAATCACAGATCAAAGTTCTGAATTAATTGTCAGTAACATAAGCTTCATTAGTTAAAATTTTCTTAACTCAATAGTCAGCAAGCCTGAAGAGTTGACCAGATTAGAAAAGTGTGCCTAAACTCAATGCATGTAATTTAAATCTCATCTAATTTGGTATTTTTAAGATAAGAAATGTATTTGATAATCTTCTACATATGAAGAAAACATGGAGAAATAATCTTCAGTCAGTGCATCAGAAGTCAATACATGACCAGAAACACACCTTACAATAATTAAGGACATCACAGTTCTGTTGTGAATTGGAGTAAACTTCACGGTCACAGATCTTTTTTCACCAGATCTCAGAATTATATTTAGCACAGACTGTCGTGCATAACCTTCCACAAATCCTGAAGAAGTTTTGATGGATGATGTCTAGAAACAATTTAGAAGAAAAATGGATGAAATAAACTTTTAAATTTAAATAAGACATGACAACGGATTCAAAGTCTTTTGTTGTAGAAAATTATCTTCTGCTGGGGATTCTTCCATCAAGACCAACACATTCCTATTCAGAGTATATATGCATATAATCATATAGATGAGCAATGCTCTTTCTCTTCCATCAAATTTCAAGTTCTTATCAGTTACTGAAGTCACAAAATCCACAATGCAACCTCACATAATACAAATCTCTCAAGCTCATACTGAACCCACAAATGGAACCATTTGTTCTTCTCCTCGAAAGGAAGAACGTTTTACTTACATGGTTGCTGATGATTTTAAATTCAAACGTTTGGGTGTCCAGATTTGCATGTTTGCCCAAGTGAAGCCTGAAATTAAACAAAGAAAGTTATGGAACATTTATAAGCTATTTTCACTAAACCTTCCATATCACTAACCGGCCTACGTGAAATATTTTACCTGAATTGTATACAATAGACCAAATACCCATGGGTAATAATCAGGATCACTGAATTGATCACTATCACAATTTGAAATTGATGTCAAAAGATCTTCAAAAATCCAGTTTGGAAGTGGTTGCACATTTGTTTGTAATAATGTAGCTGATTTATTATACACTATAAAGTCAATTGCTGGTCAGAACTAACTAGTAACAATGAACTGACAGGGAAAACTAGCCTTTCAAGAGTTTCCTTCCTCATACCATGTTGCAAAATGGTTGGTTTTTGTTATCCGTAGCATACTAATGCCAAACTCAAACTTATTTGGTACTGAAAATAATGCAGATCAAAAAAAGGTTATACAGATTGCATGAATATGTTGAGATGTGAAAACAACAATGATGTAAATGTTTCCTTTTCTAAAGCTTTAAAAAGGAGTTAACTATTCTTCAAAAAAAGGTAGCAATATACCCACTCGGAGGTAGCATCATAATTTACAGTTGTTTTTAAAAGCTAGATTCATGGATTGATTACAAAAAAAGACCAAAAGGCAGTCCTGTGACCGATCACGCCCATAATGATGTTTTGTAAATTCAACTCAGCTATCCCATTCTCTTCCTCTTCTCATTACCAGGTAATCTTCCCTCTTCAGGTGCTTACCCAAATCTCTTCAAACACCACAACCAAATCTATTTTTGGAGTCACAGTGCATTTCAGAGCCAATTTACTCACTGCATCAAGGTTTTTCCTCATGTAGCCAAATACATCCTCTGCTCCTCAAATCCTTCTGCCAATGGAAATGGTATATCTCTAGCAGACTAGTTTGAGATATCTGTTATAATTCCTCCCAATCTTCTCTTCTCTAAGGAGAAGAGCCCAACTTTCAGTTAGTCACCTAACAAAGTCACTCATGCCCCTCCTCTGCAGAGGAGGCTCACCAGCTTGTTGCTGGGATGGAGCAGATTAGCTATGAAGAGAAGCTGTAGAAACTCAGATTGTTTTCTTTACAGCTGACAATGCTGAAAGGGGGCCTGACTGAGACATATAAATTATGAGGGGCATGGACAGGATTATGGGAAGCAGCTATTCCCCTAGTTGAAGGGTCAATAACAAGGGTGCATGAATCTTTTAAAAAAAAAAAGGTGGAAGTCAAGAAATTTAGAGGCGATTTGAGGCAAACTTTTCACCCAGAGGGTTGAGAGAATCTGGAATGCACTGCCTGGGACGGTATTGAGGTGGAAAACCTCACCTTTTAAAAATTATTCGGATAAGCACTTGAAATGTCATAGCATTCAAAGCTACAGATCAATTTCTAGAAAGGGGAACTAGTTTCAGTAAGTGCAGATATGATGGATGGAAAGGCCTCTACAGCACGGGTAGTTCTCCTATCACATGATAGTAGCATTCTTGTGTAACCTCGTGCTATAGGAAGTCGTGCTGTAGAAAGACACCATAGAAGATCGTGTTATGGGGAAATTGCTACGAAAAAACACTATCTGTACAGCAGAAAGCTTGCATTATCCAAACAACGTCCACTATTCAATTGCGTTACAGCCAATTTGCATGAATGAAGCACGTTATAGCAGAACTACCTATACTGTATAATTCACAACAATTGTATTATTTAGATGTCTATACATATTTGCAGTTTCTTCTTGGTGATTTCCCCTCTCATTTCCTTCTGAACTTTTCATATTTAGACTGGTCATCACTTTTAATATCAACCTAATGTCTGCCATACTCACCCTTTTTCTGCTTCATTTCACTGTCCAGTTTTCTCATCACCGAGGGGAGTCTGGTGTGGTCTATCCTATCTTTTTCCATGTGGGAAAATACCTTGACTCTACCCAACTCATCTCATCTCTAAAGCTAGCTTAATATGCTGTTACAGTTCTGCTGGTTGATCTTTGATTCCCAAGATGTCAGAGGTAGATCTGCTTACATTTCCTTGAAATTAACCCACCAATTAAAATATTTTTTATTCTGGAATGCTCTTTTTCCATAAGCAACTATTTCTTAGATACAAAAGGTCACCTGACCCAAAACCTCAACTAACTTCTCTTCAGGTGCTGCCAGACCTGCTGAGCTTTGCCAGCAATCTGTGTTTGTTACTTAGATACTGTTGCTTGCAATTCAATAATTCAGAATTACAAAAAACCAATAGCAATAGAATAGCTAGTAAAAAACTCACAGCTCTCTCACTACAAGCTATTTAGTCCCAGACCTGATAGCAACCGGAATTAATCCACTTTTGTTAAAAGTTGGATTGGAGTCTTTTCACTGTAGAACACCAGTCAGGGAGACTGGAAAATCTTGCACAGTACATTTGTACCAGCCCCAGTACAACTGCGGTACTAGCCGAAATTCCTATTATCAAGGAAGCTTCCTCTCAATTTAAGAGCCATGTGGAATTGGAAATACGTTTCCTGAAGGCTCAAATGGTAAATTAGAAAAAGTTGACTTACACAGACCAAGACAATCACCAGCTTAAACTCCAGAAAACTGAGCACAGCTGGAATATGATACTGAATATTCTCCCTGTTTGACGGACCTCTTGTGGAACAGTGGTAGTTCCCTACCCTTGAGCCATGAGGCATGGATTCAAGTCCCACCTACTCGAGGTGTGTAATAACATCTCTGAGCAAGTTGATTAGGGAAAGTAAGTTAAATTTAAAAAGGTACTTCGAGAGTAAGGGAAAGAGAGAGAAAGATAACATTTAACTAGATTTCCTTCTTTTTAAGGCTACGTAGTACGAGGTGCTGGGAGTAGAATGAGAAGGGATTGGTTTTTTCAACTCCCTTTGTTAAACAATGGAAAATAATAAAGTTAAAAAGCAAATACACACCTTTCCATTAACACATCTGCAACAAGTGAAGGATTGGGATACAATGCTAAAGGAAGTAATTGGACAAACACAGGTACATCTGCTGGATTTTCTAAAATTAGTTCTTTTTCCTATGGAAAAAAGAAAGTGTGAAAACAATAGTTAGGAACGCAAATTACTGCATGGCAACTTTTTAAAAGCCATTCAAAAATGATTCAATTTTTAAATTTACTTTTTAAATTTAAATTTACAAAATCAATACTTACTGATGTGTTATTTGTGTTTGTGAGTGGGAAAATTAAATCTCGTGTTGTATTGATCAATGATGGCCACATAAGCTCAGATGTTACTACAGCTTGAACATTTTTCTGTAGGTCTGTTTCTACTTCAAAGACAACATCAACCCTGAAAACAAAAAAAATAGACAACTAGTCAAAAACTCATGCCTTCATTAAATGTTTTCATAAAAAAACTAGAACAATGCAGCTTCATTCAGAATATTGCAACATGTAGTTAAAGCACTGTACAACACAACAATGTGACCATTGCTACGTCCCAGACAGTGCAAGCTAAAATTTAAATGAAGTGAATCCACTCCAAGAATTTTACTCGCAGTAGTTGATCCACTGTTTTACATAACATATTGCATCAGTATAGCCGTGGCAATCACACATCTGCAGCACAGATAGCAAGAACTGCAGATGCTGAGGTCAGCAATAACAAAGTGTGGAACTGGAAGAACACAGCAGGCCAGGCAACAAAGGAACAGGAAAGCTGATGTATTTTCTGAAGAAGGGTCCCGACCCAAAACGTCAACTTTCCAGCTCTTCTGATGCTGCCCGGCCTGCGTTCCTCCAGCTCCACACTTTGTTATCTCTGCAGCGACACTGCCTTGTTTAGCAACTGAGCCAAATCTTATTGACAGGGCTGTGAGCCAGACACAAGAGACATGACAGAGGACAGATATCCATACGGTTCTAAAAACAAAACTCATTTGCTATTAAAAGTAAAAGTCACCATAGTCCCAGAAGATAGAGCTATTTTCGCATTAGTGAGATGACTAGTGGTGGTTTAACCAGAGGGTCACTTGACGTCAAGCAAGGGGCAAGGTTGAGAAGTCATTACCTTTATGGTAAGCTCAGCCAGTACAGGAACTGCACCTGCACTGTTCGTGTTACTGAGCTAACCCTCAGTTGCTATTAATTGCTAAGTTTAAATTCCATTTAATTTCAGCCAGGAACATATTAACCTTGAATAAAGTATTATAGATTTGAATGCTTAAAAATTAATTCTGCAACTTTGTATATCAGCAGGTACTGCTGATGCAGATTTAATCACTGTAGTTCCACTGTGCTTTGAATCCAAACCACCTTCAGCTCACCACCTCTATCTAATGGTTTGGCATTATTCTTGGGCTCGCAACTGATTTGAGGTCAAGTGTGAGGCACTATGAGGTTGCTGCTGCTACAGATTTGAAGTTTTAAAAGCTTAAATCAGCATCAAGACAACAAATTAGCAGCTTTGATAATGGTGTTAAATTCTCTGCAATTTTATTCATAAATATATTCGTTCCAAAGTCTAGACACCATTCTTTAGGTAGGTATAGATGGGCATTTCTCACACTAGAGGTAAGTTTAAAGTGGTGTTCTCCAAGGATCAGTGTTGGGGCTCTGGCTTTTTCTGATTTACATAAACAATTTGGGGGATGGGTGTTGAGGGCAAAAATCTCTAAATATGCATATAATACTTAGCTAGGGAGAACAGAATTATAGAATAACTCAGAACAGCTTCAGAGGAACACTGGAAAAATGGCCAAATGGGCAGACACCTGGCAGATGAATTTCAAATGAAGAGAAATATGAGGTAATGTATTTTACTAGGAAAAAAGAGAAAGACAATACAGACTCAAATGGTACAACTTTGAGGGGAGTACAACAGCAGACAGACTTTGGGTTCACGTGCATAAAATTCTGCATGGGGGCCACAGAAGTTGAAAAAGTTAAGGCAGCTTATAGGATCCATGGGTTTAAAGAGGCAGAGAGTATAAAAGCAAGGAAGTGATGCTACATTGCTGCAAATCACTGGTCAGATAACATTTGGAGTATTATGTTCAGTTCTAGACACCTTATTTAAGGAAAGATGTTAAAGCCCTGGAGAAAGTACAAAGGAGAACTGCAAGAAAGATAGCAGGACAGAGAGATTTTAGATACAAGGAAAAACAAAGATATTGGCCTTATTTGCCTTGGAGCAGAGAAGATTAAAAGGTAACCTTACTGATGTATTCAAAATTATGAGGTATTTTGACAGGATAAAGGATATCCTGTTTTCACTAGTTGGTATGTGAGTAGGAGTCCCAACTTCAAAACAGTCAGTGAGCACTAGGAGTGAGGAGAAACTTCTTTATTCACACAGTTGTTAGGATTTGGAATCTATTGCCTGCAGAGTGGTGGACGCAAATGCAATTGAAGGTTTGAAAGTCATGAATTTAGAAGGCTACGGTGATAGGGCTGGAGAATGGGAATGGCTGGGTAGCTTTTTCAGGAGCCAGTACAGACAAGATGGGGCAAATGGCTTCCTGTACTGTAAAATTCTAATGATTCCTACATTAGGTGCTTGCAGGACCAGACATTAAATAATTGCACAGTAAACTCATACCCCACCCAAGAGTGGGTAATAGAATCCAATTTCATTTCAGTTAGGATACTCGACAAAAGAAATTAATTAAAACGAGCCAAATATGAAACCAAAGAGTTCTAGAGTAATTGATTAAAGGACAGTGCTACCCGATCCATCGATAACAGGCATCTTTATTAAAACAATGCTTTCAGCACTAAAATGGTTAACAAACTCACTTGTGCCCTGAGTTTTCTTTAAGTTCTGTCCATTTTTTGTACAAATTCTTATACAGATCCCAGTCTGCATCCCATGCATCATCTTGCATTGCGAGACTATGCTGCAATCTTAACTCCGCTGGGAAAAGTGGGAGACAAATAAAAACTCAATGCAAAAAACCACTTGTATTTGCCACAAGTACATTTTTTTGATGAAATTACAATGGTTAACTACAGTTACTTACATTTAGATAAAAAAGGCAATCCCACATAACAATAATCCCCACATTGTGAGCTAGCGTCAAAATAAATATTTGCTATCTGCAAAAAAAAGATAAGACAATTAACAAATCAGGTGATTATTGAAGTTGTACCAAAGCAACTAATGTTTGACTTTGTACTGAAGTTTAAAACAGAGTTAGGTAAATGCTTCTTAGATGTAGAAATTTATAGCATGGAAAAAAAGTGGCCATTCAGCCCATGTCTGCACTGACCCCAAAAAAGAAAAATCTGATTACACTAATCCTATTTTCCAGCTCTTGGTTTATAGCCCTGGTGGCTATGGCAACTCAAGTGAATAGTTACTGCTCACGTATTAGTCTTTTTCTGACTTAACCATTCTATCAGGAGGTACATTTCAGACACCCAACACATTAAAAACATTGTTTCCTCCACCCTCCTATCTACCTTATCCAGGCCTCTCAAATTTACCTCTATCAGGACCCACCTCAAGCTTTACTGTTCCAAAGAAAACCCTAGCCTATCCAGTCTTTCCTCATAGCTCCGGTCCTCCAGTCCAAGCAGCAGCCTAGGAAATCTCCTCTGCACTCTTCCTAGTCAATTACATCCTTCCTATAACGTGGTGAACAGAGCTGCATGAAATACTGCAGGTGTGGCCTAACCATTATTTTATACAGTTCCAGCATAAACTTCCTGCTCATTTATTCGATATCTTAATTATCAAAGGCAAGTAACCCAAATGCCTTCATAACCATCTTATGTACCTGTACTGCTTCCTACAGAGATCTGTGGATACGTACATCAAGGTCTCTCTGATCTTCAGTACTTTCCAGGGTCCTAACATTCAGTGTAGTCCCTTGCCTTAATAGTCCTCCAAATTTATACCTCACTTCTCTAGGTTGAACTCCATTCACCACTGCTCTGCTCAGTTGACCAGTCTGTTGTGCTCTTCCTATGGTTTGCAGTGATCTTCTGCAGTATTTACTGTCAGTAGCATTTGGAAAGTGTCTTGATTATATCCACTACAAATCATCAAGTCCATAACATTAATGTGCACCACAAACAAGGGCCCAGTACCAAGTCCTGCAGTACCCCACTGGTAACAGACTTCCAGTCATAGAAAAAAATCTTCTACGTCACTCTGCTTCCTACCTCTTAGCTAATTTGGCACTTTGCCTGGCATTCCCATGGGCTCTTACATCCTTGATCGGTCTGCTATGAGGGCCCCCATCAAAAGTCTTTCTAAATTCCACATAAACCACATCAAATGCAATACCCTTCTCAACACTCCTGGTTGCCTAAAAAAATGCAATCAATCAAATTTGTCATAAATATGACCTTCACATAAACCCATGCTGGCTGCCCCTGATTAATCAGTGTCTCCAAGTACAAATATATTCTGTCCCTCAATTCTTTCCTTTAAAGAAAAAAAAACGTTTCCCATCACCATAGGTCAATTAGTCTAATTTCCTTGTCTATCCCTTCCTCCTTTTTTAAAATAATGGAACAAAGTTCTCACACACAATCTCCAGTTCTCTGGCATCTTGTGGTCAGACAGGATTTAAAAATTATTGCTCATGTCTCCGATTATCTCATCCCTTACCTCCCTTAATAACCTTGAGGCACATCTCATCTGTGCTTGCAGATTTATTCACTTTCAGGCTGCTAAACCTTTACACCAGTTCTCTCTATATTAATTTCTTCTAATTCAAAATCTACCACCCTAACTTCTACACTTGCACTGTCCTCTTCCATTGGTGAAGACCAATGCAAAGTCTGCGCCCATGATTTCTGGATCCACACACTAACTCTCAGGTTCCCAATGAACCTCATCTGGACGATAACTGAATTTACGGTTATCACCTCTAAAATGCTATCTTACACCTTCCGCCTGTTCAGATTCATCTCCAAACAGCCACAGATTGAGCAGATAAATGTGTGGATGGAGAGAGACAATGCAACAGGGAGCTTTAGATTCTTGAAGCATTTGGTACGGTTTTTGGGCAGATGGGATTTGTACAGATGAAGCAGGTTACACCTGAACAGGAACAGGCTGACATCCTTGTAGGAAAGTTTTCTGATGCTGTTTCTGAAGACTGGTCACTGGACCTAAAACAGTAACTGTCTCGTCCCCACAGATGGTGCAAGACCTGTGAGTTTTTCCAGCAGTTTGTGTTTTTGTTTCAGCCTCATTTGATGATCCTTCCTCCTGACTGCTATAAATGATTCCTTGATCAACACTGCACCATCCCTCCTCTTCTATTCCTCTATCTCAACTGAAAACTCTACAACCAGGAATGCTGAACTGCCAATCCTGCCCATCTTTCAACTGAGTCTTGGTCATAGCTGCATCATACAGCACAGAATTAGGCCCTTTGGTCCAACGTGTCCTTGCTCACCAATTACCCCAACCAGATCTAGTCCCATTTGTTAGCACTTGGCCCATACTCCATGTGCCTTAGTCTCTGGTTCTTTGTATTAAAATATATTTCATTTAGCTTGCTATTCTCACTTCTTTCTTAACTTGTCTATGTTTCTTCCGCTGTTCAGACTCTCAAGTGTCTTAACTTCTAATTCCAACTCTGCTTCTCTCCTTTTTGGACTAGTTGTCAGGATTCCAATCCTGCCAATCTAATCCAAATCCATCTAAATAGCATTAGAAAAATTTCCAGGAATGAAGACAGTCCCAGTCCTATTCAGATGTAACTCACTCAATCTGTACAAGTCCCACCTGCCCCTTCAGGAATCTAAAGCCTTCTCTTCCATTTCTCTCCTGTCAGGTACTCATCTGCTCGATCCTTCTCTTCCTATTTTTACTATTGTGTGGCAACAGGAGTCTATAGTTTGAACGTGCAAGCTAATGTGCTGAGTAAATGATACACACTACACAAGATGAAGTATGACAAACCTTGGATTTCTTTTTTGATTCTAAATCATCCTTGTTATTTTTCATTCTCTTGTAGTAGAATCGCACATCCTCTGTTAGAGGACGTATATTTTGTAGTTTCACCTTCTGTGAGAAGGAACTCATTATATTTAAACTATGATGAACTACTTTCCCCTGTAAAACAAAATATTCATAAACTTACAATTTAAAAAAACTTGTTACCACACTTCACAATAATCCACATCACAGATACACAAACATCAAACTACAATGCAGGTCAGGTCCAGGTTCTGCTCACTCAGAATCAAAAGACAAGAATTAACATTTATTTCAAGGTTACTCAAACTATTCTTGTTTTGTTCAACATTTAAGAACAGTAAAATACTAAAAATATTGAAATGAGTATCTTACTGGAAATGAGCCTGGAAGAACAACATGCTTTGGTGAACAAACCAAGGAGCCTACAGCAATAAGTGCCTTTACTTGAATAGTTAAAATCTGCAAAAATCAAAATGAAACAAGCGTTAGTCAAGAACAAAAACAGAAGTGATTATTGAATATAGCAGTTTGTTACAATTAAACTTCAGCCAATAAATATTCTTGTCTTCACAGTAGTTCTTCATTAGATCCCTGCTGTGAAATGCTACCTGGTAGTGGGAATAGATAGGAAATCAGTCAGTCATCTCAGTTACAAATTGGCAAAGATGTCATGGTATTGACACTGGATAAACAATCCAGATACCCTGGTAATGCTCTGGGGCCCAGGTTCTAATTCCAAAAGGAGGAGATGTTGAAATTTGAATTCAAAATAAAATTTGCAATTAAGTCTCTAACAGTAACCATGAAGTCACTGTCAATTGTTACAAAAACCCATCTTGTTCACCAATGTCCTTTAGGAAAGGAATTCTTCTGTCGTTATCTGGTCCAGCTTACATGCAACTCCAAGCATACAACAGCAAGGCTGGCTCTTGATTGCTCTCTGAAACGGCCCAGCAAGCCCGTCACCTGGCAGTATCAAAAAGCTAAAACAGCTTTTCCAAAACTTCAAAAAAAAAATAAAAAAAAAAAAAAAAAAATAGTTTCATGGTTCAGATCAAACATCAAAGGAAGCCTCCTATGTATCACTTCCCCTGAGTTGATGAGTAAGTATGTCGCAAGTTGAACATCACTTGGAGGAAGCACTAATGTTGGTAAGGGCACAGACTACACGGATCTGTGGACCTTTAATGTCCATCAAGAATAGCTCAGCAGCACTACTGACTGAGCTAGTTGAGTCCTAAAGAACATAGCTGCTAAACTGTGTCTGTGGCAAGGGGTGAGAGAACCAAGAGAGGGAAGAAAAAAAATTGCTCTCATTCTTACCAATCCACCAGTCACAGATGTATCTATCCGTGACAGTACCAGTAACAACCTCAGTTCTGTTGGAGACAAAATTCCACTTTTCAATCAATAATACCCGCCAGCGTGTTATATGGCACTATAGCAAGCCAAGATCAGAAATCAATGGGGATGTAGTTGATTGTCAGCAGCAGCTGAATTATACTCCAACTCAATCTGCAACCACATGGCCTGGCAGATCTTCCACTCTATGATTACCATAAGCCAAGGCATCAACCCTAGTTCAATAAACAGTGCAGGACTGCATGCCAGGAAAGTCATTAGGTAGAATCTAAAAATGAAGTGTCAACTTTGTGAAGTTGCAGAGGACTACCTGGGTGCCAAACAACATACGCAGCAAGTAATAGACAGTACTAAGTTATTCCACAATCAAGAGATCACATCTAAGCTCCGCAGTCCAGTCACAGTCAGTCATGGATGGTAATAGACAATTAAAACAACTCACTGGAGGCAACTGCTCCACAAGTGTCCTCGCCAACGATGGGGGGCCCAGCACTTTATGCAAATATTTCAGCCTTGTTTTGCACTAATCTTCAGCCATAAGTGCTGAGTGAGTGATCTCGGCCACCTGAGGTCCCCAGCGTCAGAGAAGTCAGTTTTCAGCCAATTTGATTCACTGTGATAGCAGGAACCAGCTGGAAGCACTGGATACTGCAAAGGCAATGTACCCTGACAACATTCTGGCCATAGCACTGAAAACACATTTCCAGAACTTGCTGCTCCCTTGGCCAAGATGCTCTCGTACTGCTGACTAAATGTCAGTGCTGTGTTAAAATTGCCCAGTTATGTCATGTCCAGTACAGAGAAAGTAGGACAAATTAACCCAGTCACTTACTGCTTGATCCATAAGTGATGGAAAGGGTCATCAACAGTGTTATCAAGCAGAACTTGTTTAGCAATAAATTGCTCACTGGCACTCAGTTGAGGTTCCACCATGCTATTCTGCTCCTGACATTATTACAGCTTTGGTTCAAATATAAACAAATATACTAGACCATACAAATCAGGAGTAGGCCATTCAGCCCCTCAAATCTACTCTAGCATTCAATAAGATGGGTGATCTCATTTTAATGTCAAATCCACATTCCCTCAATTTTTCAAACCCCTGATCAACAAGAATGCTTGCATCGGTGCCTTAAACAATTGCAAAGGCTCTGCTCCCATCACTTTCTCAGGAAATGAGTTCCAAAGACACTTGTTCACATTCTTACTTGTTTTTAAATGGGCAGCCTCTGGATTTTTAGAACATGACCTCTAGTACTAGATTCTGCCAAAAGAAAAAGCATCTTCCCCACATCTGCAATATGCAGATGCCTTTGTATCTTAAAAGATTCAATCAAGTCACCTCTTCGTATTTTGAACGCCAGCAGATAGAAGTATAGCTTGTCCAACTTTCCTCATTAGATAACTTACTCATTCCAGGAATGAGTCCAAACTGTCTCAACTCCTGCAATGCATTTGAGTTTTAAATATCATGACTAATAATGCACAGTACTCCAGATGCAGACTCACCAGTGCCTCAACAGAATCATAACTTCTTACTCTTGCATTCAATTTTGTAATAGATAATACTTTACTAGCTTTGCTAATTACTTGCTGTACTGCATTTTAACTTTTTGCAATTGTGGCATGTGGACACCCAGATCCCTGCAAGCACTCTTCATTTACATGTTAATCTTAATTATTCTTGCTGCCAAAAACATACAAGTTCACACATTCCCACGTTATACTTGATTTACCACATCTATTCACTTTTCCTGTGACTGTGTCATCTTCACAATTTATTCTCCTGCCTAACTTTGTGTTGTCAGTAAATTTGAAACATTTTGGTACTGACAAAAGGACAATACCAAGCACTCCCCGTATCACATGCCAGCTGTGATGACGTGCTTCCCAGATGCTTGCAGTTGTTCATCGAGCTGATGGGTTTTCGTGCAAACAGGTCATCTCCTTTCTAGGTGACATCGTCAGTGCTGCGTAGCCTCCACTGAAGCGCTTACATCTATATACCACTACAATATAAAACTGGAAACAAGACTGCCCACCATGACAGACAAGACCGTATAAATTCAGAGCAGGACAGAACTGCGCATCATTGGAGGCTACACAGCACTGACGATATCACCTAGAAGGGAGATGAAATGCTTGCATGAAAACCAGCCAGCTTGGCGAACTAACCAACAACTGAAACCGCAACCCAAGCTACAGATTTTCATTAAAACATTCCCCAGATGCTTGAATTATGCATGCATAACTTTAAACGTGTACTTTCACCATACCGACTTGACTTTTCTACACACTATACCTGTGTGTTGGACACTCAAGTAGTGTCCCAACAGATGACAATATGGTGCAGATCAATTGCTCACCTAGTAAATAAAGATATTTGGACCAGCTGTTAGCAGCCGAGAAATTGATTTTAACGATTAAGTTGTTGATTCTGATAGAAGGAATAATTATCATGGAGATTATGGTCACAAAATTCGCACTTTGAGTAAACTGGTGTAAGGTATTTTCGTTACTCACGTTAACACTGAATCTATAATAAAGACTTAGTTTTAAAAACAAACACTACCTCATAATCTGTTGTGATCTGCACTGCTCCATCATAGGGTCCTTCAAGTTCTTTTGCAGTCAACTTCATCCTAAACACTGCATAATAACCAGATGCTAATATCACCTGTGAAGAATACACAAATACATTATCCATTAGTAAATATTTATAGACTTTATATCACCTCAAAGCCAGTGAACTTCTCAAAAGATAGTCACTTCTTTCAATTCTAACCCTGAATGAACTAGATAAACTAGATTAAGGATAGGTTCGAGAAGACAATGCTGCTGGTGATGGTTTAAGGGGATAATACCTCAGCTGATAAAAGCCGAGCTCTACCGCGCATCTCTATTTTGAGTCTTGTGCCACGTGCACTTCAAACATGTATTTCTTACTTTTGACACTAACTGTGATCTAACTACCTTGGAGTAACTAGTTTCTAACCAAAAAGACAGAATAATGAATTTACATCAGATTTAAGTGACATATCAAATTATATATAGCTTTATTTACCTCAGCAACATTGTCTAAAAATGTGCTTGCTTGTATAAAAAGCAATTTAACTAACCTTATCACAAACAACAATATGACCATATTATGGCAAAAACATTTAAGCCAGATAATTTGCAAAGCAAAACAAGAACATCACAAACTTTAAAGTTTCTAATGGTTGTGGTGCAAAATCCTCAGAATTGTATTGCAAATCCTATACGCTAATCTATTCAAAAACAAATTAATCCTAACACCTCCAAAAAAACTAAACATTTACCAATGAATTTATTAACTGGCAAGGCATAATTATGTAATGGACTCAAAGGAAACGTATTGCATCTCAGCAGTCCCTCAGGGTTAAATAATTATGAGGTATATCTAAAACATGCCCCTGCTGCATGCAACATTGTTAAACTCAAACACAGCTTTCCAAAACTACTTTTTGAGCAGCATGTTTAACCACATGGACAACAGGTTTTAGAAATATTATGATAAGCAAACATTCACAGAATGTGTGCCAAAATGCTTGTGAAATCTTGAACTAGCTTTTACCAGTTAAGTTACAAGCAGGACCATTTTAAGTTAAATTAGTTTTAATTTAAGTTATGAGAATAGCACCAATGCATGGTGACTGTATGAACTTTTCACTATTTTGTATTGAATACATGTCACAATAAATAATTCAATAAAATCAATAAATCAAAATCTGTTTTCACAGTTCTTTTGCCAAAAATCACCAGAAGACATACCAACATATTTTAAATTCAACACTCTTTGATTAAGATTGCCAACCATCAGCCCCAATGTCCCCTTCAATCTAGGATTATTTATGGCCCTTCTGAAAAATCGACTACAGACAAAGCATTGGGACATTAAGAATAACATTTTTGTTGAACAAAAATTATTAGCTTTAAGATTACTAGATATTGTGGTGTTTGGAAGTCATGTGATAAAAACTTTAGCATTACATAAATGTAACTTAGATGTAGTCCCAGTTGCCAAAAGTAGACATTTGCTGGAATTGAAGTACATGCTTTAGGATTTAACAGGAGCACCTGCAACAATGGGTCATGGAATAGCATATGGATTTTATAATATGTTAAAAAAAATCTTAGGTTAAAGTCCATTCAAAAACTAAGTTATAAACTAAAAGCATTCATTTGCAAGCTTTAAAACAGTCAAGAGTTTGGGTAGGACTGACCATGTGTTAGAATTCAGTTAATACAAAACCTGATTGGAAGCATGCCATGCACAGAAGAGAGTTTTGAAATGAACTTAATACTTCATGAAATATGTTCACATGATCAGAAATATAGACTCACAGAAGATTGTTCTGTTGGCGACAATTTTTCTAAATCAGAAACGCTGGAAATTGCACTCCTGTTGCCTTTCTCAACAATCAGCAATTCAATACTAAGGCCGTCTCCCACTACATACCAGCCTTTTACTGCCAGCTGAGGAGATCAAGACATCAAAATTAGCAATAGTATGAAACATGGTGCACACGTTCTTAAACAATCAATTATGGTCTAAAAATGGCACCTTACCTCAATTGGGTTGCTATTCATAATGACAAAAATAACACTGCCATCTTCTGCAGCACTCAACACACCAAAGTCTATGATGCGTTCTTCTAAACTTGGTGGAAGTACAAAGTACTGCAAAATTAATGCAAAGAATGTTATAATCACAAGTGAAACAACAAAAATTATGCTCTACTTCAAAACTTGGATCTAATGTTTCCAGGAGGTAGTTTACCCAACTAAGGAAAGAATAAAGCTAAAGCCCCAATTATACAATGATAGACTCAACTCCTAAGCAATTGCTGCAAAATATCACATCACTGATAAGAAACTGACCTTGACCAGCCATATAAGTGGCTACAACAGCAAGGAAGCTAGGAGTTCTGGTCAGGAGGGCTTTAGTTGCCACAATAATCCCTTTTGTTTTTCCACCCCTCAGTGTGCAGAGCTCGGAGGTCTGGTGTGCAGCATCAACTTCTGAAACGAGAAGTCAAAATGGTAGCACGTGCAGAACCTCAGAGTGGCTGCATGGCTGAGATAGAATGCCACTCCTGACTTTCTAATGCCTGCTTACAATCTACAAGGCACTGATCAGGAGTGAGATGGAATACTCTGGATGGGTTCAGCTCAATCAATACTTGGAGCAACCAGAGAAAAACAGCCCACCAGCTTGGAACCCCATCCACCTACCTTCAATATTCACTCCCTTCACTGTTGACATAGAACACATAGCTCCTCTATCTGCAGGAAGCACTGTGGCAACTCATCAAGACCGCTTCAACAGAACTTGAAGGACAAGGGCAGATGGCGCATAGGAGTACCAGCACCTGCAAGCTCTCCTTCAGGGCTCACACTATCCTGAAATGGAACTATACAGTCACTCCTTCGCTGCCACTGGGTCAAAATCCTGGAACTCCTGTCCCTAATAGCACATGCCAAGGACTGCAGTAGTTCAGGGCAGCAGTTCAACATCACATTCTCCAGGGCAGCTGGAGATGGGCAATAAACAAAAATGACATTCACCCCCATGAAACAAATCCTAAAGTGTTATCATTGGTATGTCCCTACTGCAGCACAGTAAAACATAATTCAAGATATCTCCTGTCCACGTATACAGTCCACAATTATGGATGAAAGACAGCAATTTCCAAAAGGCATTGTCAATGAACATATAACTGACATGACTCCATACAACATTGCATGCAGTACCTGTATCTCATTTAAATATGTTCACAGCAATCAAGCATACCAAAAGTTTGAAAAAGAAACAGGAGACATAAAAATACAAACAGATATCAGCGATTACAACAGCAGAAAACACTCCACATTAATTCAGGACTCATCCCCAATGTATTCTTTAGGACCTCGGGTTAAGTTATAGATAGAACATGGTTCTTAAATTATAGTCTGTACTTTACAAAACTCACCCAAGAACTTAAGTTTTCTAATGAGGTTCAGTTTACATAGAAAGCAAGTACTGGAAACTTTCTAAAAATGTACTTACATCTAAAAACCCTGTATAGGCTCGCACAGGGAGGTGGAATTTTGATGCATTTGTGACAAGCAAAATGTTGCTGTCTATATGAATGGAAGAAGTGGTAGCCACAAAATGGAGAGAAAATATATAGAGTGCTTTGTGGGGAGGAACAGAAACTGGCTCACTGAAGTTTTTAATCTAAGAAAGAAAAATTACAATTAAATATTCTTGAATTCAACAGTCCATTGTTCAGAAAGCAGAATAACCACTTTACAACAAACAGTATGGTGATTATACTTACCTTAAACATTGGCTTTGCATCTTCTGGCAAAGAAACATTGTGTATAATGATTGGAAAACTGAATGTATTTGTTAGATATATTGGCCTCTCCACTGGATCTGTAGGGCTGTCCCTGATATGAAAAAGTGTTGCTGCATGATCATAACCCAAGTACCTGCAAAATCACAAGAGATGTATTATTTTTATTTCTCCCTACAATATTGACAATTTCTTGCGATACTGCCTTCAAATGTTGCATATTAGCCATCACAGTCAGAAATAACCATGTCTTAAAATATTATCCTGTATCTTAGTCGCAGATTAGGCCAAAAGGAAGTGATCAGCATTCAATACTATTTCATCTGTTTCAGTCTTATGCTGAACAACTCTTTTTGGGGGGGCAGCGGGGAAGCAGGGGTGGATCAACAAGTGGAGGATGAAGGATTAGGATCTCCTGAGTACGCATCAGCAAAATAATAGGTTATTAACAATACGAGTGATCATGAGGACATCAGACACCAAACAACTAGACAGGCTTTAAACAGAATGCTCTTTGGTAAGGAAAACTGTTGGTTAAAGACTTTAAATGGATCTGTATGGTACAAACGCCCAAAAAGCATTTCATATGTGATTCAGCTTCATCATGCTCAGAAACAATTTGCAAACAATTAGTTCCAATTCTCAACCGGCACTAAGACAATGTCCAGGGACTCCTCCCCATTTATCAGGGAGAAAAAAAAATGTTCATTTTGGCAAATACAACACCTCCAAAAAAGCAGTATCCACCTCAGCACTACACTGAAGTGTTAACATGGACTTCGTGCCCAAATCTTGGAGGAGACCAATATATAACAAAGATAAGATGTGCTGCTGAGTTATTTATTGTACCAGTCTTCAGAAAACAACAGATTTAACAAAAAAAAAATACAAAAAAACTTGCAATTCTGATTGCAATCCTGGATTCATAGATTGAGACTTTGCAAGGAAAACAAAAAAAAAAACCAAGACTTTCTCATTCACTCCAATTCTCAGGTAAGAGAATCACACTATACTCAAGACAAGGTAAGGGCTTTTTCTAATTGGAGAAATTGGATATTACAAAAAAAGAACACAGAAGCAGAAGCCCTTATCAAGTGCTGAGACCAACTACAGAATTTGTATCATGAGTGGCAACACAGGGTGTTGCAATTTAATGACTTTCCTGGTCTTTCAGACGGTCACAGTCTGAACCAGCATATACAACAAGCAGCACTTCTGGCAAAGCACTGAGTTAATAAATCTTACTATAATTCTACAAGGATTTACTTTTTTGATAAAGGATCATTGTAAGCATGCAAAAGTCAGAACTGATTCTATTACTACACGAAAAGTAGAATAAATAATTGGTTTAAGAATATATATCAACACCTCAAATGTTTCAAAGTTCATACAGTACGAGTTGTCCATTTCGAACATGGAGTTTTACAAATTAGATTCTCAGCCACAGAACTGGTAAAAGACTGGTAAACAGGGTAACCAGCAGGAAAAAGGAATTTGTATTTTTAATCAATTATCTCACACTTCATCTAAAGGACGAGTCAGTTGTTTTGGGTGGAAAAAAAAGCACTAATTAGTTCTAAATTAAGTCCAAACAGTAGTAATGTTTTTAATATAGTTAAAATGCCCATAGCACTTCACAGGAAGTTTAAAAGACAGAAATTGACACCGAGATTAAGGAGGAGATATTCGAATGGGTGACTTGAAAGCTTGATTTGAGTTGGGTATTAGGATACATCTGAAGAGGAGGAAGAGATTTAGAGGATTTTGGGAGGAAGTCCTTGAGCTTCTGGTCTAAATACAGGGTTATCAATTATAGGATGAAAGTGTGTGGAATATATAGAAAAACCAAAAGGAAGGGAGGAGCAGAACTTTCGTAAAAGATTGCAGAACTGCGATGGTAAGGATACAGAATCACGTGAGACCACGGAGGAACCAGAGCAAAGTGACGCTGAACCTACAGCCTTGCAGTTGGGTGAACAAGATTTAACAAGTGTGTTAGGGTACAGGTAAATAAATTTCGTATGAGCTCAAGTTTACGTAGGGTGGAAACAAACAGCTGGTCAGCACACTATTTTAATCGTAGAATTTGGAGGCAAAGATGTAGATGAAGATTTCAGCAGCTGAGCAAAGACAAACAGCAATATTATATAGAGGTAACAAATAAGTAAACAAAACAAATTGCCTATTTGAGAGAAGCAGCCATCAATTTTTGATTGGAGAAATTTAGGCAGTCTGGCAGCATATATGGAGAGAGAAACAAAGTTAATGTTTCAAGTCCGACACAAAGACTCCTCTGAGGAGTTATCATTTCGGACTTGAAATGCTGATTGCTTCACTCTTCAAAAAGGTGCTGGCAGAGCCAGTTTTTCCAGCACTTTATAATAAAATTAATATTTACTTACAAAAGGAGATGCTTCTGAATTAAAATTCACCATACTTACCCTTCTAACACTTCTGCTTGGTATGGAATTTCAAGTTTTGAATAATTTTTCTCTTTTGCCTTCACCACTATTTTCCCAGAAAACTGCAATGCACTTTTTGCTTTCGAAGCTGAAATTGAAAAGGATACTAATGGCTACTACGGTCATCAAATCAGAGATATAACATGTAGGATTTTTGATTTGCAGCACACTTTTTGCACCTCTAATAAGTAATAGCAGGTGCAGTCCTTTGTAGATTGCACATCTACTTTGCAACAACTTATACACAGACTTGATAAGTGAGAAAGAACATAACATTCGATAGGTGAGAATGAATTTCACCACACCATTTCTTAAAAGATTTCTTTCAAATATATGCAACTTTTCATTTATCTGTTCAAGTTACGTATTTCTTACTGGTCTTTATCCAAAAGATAACACATGAGAAGTTGCAATTACTCTCCTTGGAGCATAAGAAGTTGGAAAAAAATATATGAAAGTGTGATCTATGATGTTATGAACATTTCTACCTATCAACTCTATTTCCATTAATTTGAGAGATCAGTAAGCAGAAAGTATGAATGAGAATTTTTCTAAAAAAAACAAGAGGAGAAACCTACCGGGAAAGCACCAATGAAAAAAAAAGATGAGAACAGTTTCAATAAGAACTTTCAGAAGAGAATGGAGTACAAGCTTGAAAAAGGAAGAACTCTCATAAATGCATAAAAAGGAACAAGGGAACAGGACTAAATGTGATGGTTTATCAAAGAACACGATGGACAAAATAATCTGAGCTGAGGTTCTTGTGTGTCGGTTTATGACCCCTTTGTATGTGAAGTTGATTGTATCAATTTTATCTGCTCCCTTTTTAATCTGGAAACTGCAAAGTTTCCTTCTTGCCACAGGAAATAAAAGTCCTTAATTTCTTTGGCTTAGGATATCCCAATCCTATGCTTCAATGCAGCTTATAGCCAAAAAAAGACAAGATTGCATATACAAAGCCCCAAAATAATGTAATCAAGTTTCACATTTTGACAACTTTGTATTAAATGAGTATGGATTTTAGAGCAAACGTTGCTATAAATAATTGATATGAAAGAATATGCACGTTAATCGTCAATAATCTGAGGCTTGTACAGCCAAAGAGCTTTTGGAAAGGTAAACATATCGCAAAACTGCTTTAAATTCAAGATGGCAGCAGATCCAACCCAAGATGGCAACAGAGTACCAGGGCTGCGTGCAGGCTCATCCACTCCAACGTGCGTTTTTTTTTTTTTTAAGAAACAAAGGGGGAAAAAAAAAGTAGCATTTTCTTTTCTTTGGAGCCTTTTGCAGCAGGTTATTTGGGAAAATTGGTGTGACAACCAGAATGGGCCATGCATGGAATGATGGCTCCCCCAGCACTAGGTGGATGATGCAGATCCTCACGGCAATTACAGGCAGCGGCAACAGGGACACCCTCCTGGCGTATGGAGCTAGCAACGAAGCTCCCAAGTGACAACAGCAGCAGACCTTTCTGGATGGCTGTGCTGATCAGCCAGTGGAGCCAGGGACTCCGCGAATCAGAGGTGACAGTACAGCTGGGAACTCCTGGTTGCGTGACAAGTGTAGGTTCAGCATAGGACCTGGCATCAGTGTCGACATGGTGGACCCAGCAGCAAAGAGATGGCACCTAAAAAAGAGTGGCGACTCAGACGTTGGAGAGTCTGGCACAGGCAGTGGACGAGTGGAGTCCCAGGTGTCTTTGGTGAGCCAGCTCAGAGATTAAGATTCTCTTTCAGGTATTACTTTATCCTTTTTATTCTTAATCTATTCTCGTTCAGTTTTTTTTAAAAATCCTTTTTACTCAAACTATTCAAAATGGCACCAGATGGTGGCAACTGTTGAAGCTTTACATTGTATTTTACTGTATTATTCACTGTAAAATGCAACAATACTTTTAATCAATGAATAATTTAAAGGCATAGACCAGTCTAGTTCAATGCTGTTCAAATGGTAAATAAAAATATCAATCAATTAGGGCATGTCTGAGGTCACAAAATGCAACTGTTTCGTGGGAGTATTACAATTCTTTTGCACACAGGATAAGTCTGCTTATGGCAAAACAGGTGCAAACATCACTACAAAATAACTTCCTTTTTTGAACGGGAGGCATTTCAGTAATTTAGAGTCGCCACATGTACACCATTTCTCATTGGGGTGCGTGTCAAGACCTTCTACACCCTACATGAAGTGGAGAACATTTCATATTTTGGGAGATGCTAATTACAACATTTGGCTTCAAACCTGATTTGAGCAAAAACAGTGAAGGGCCTGAATGAAAATAATGAAGCTCATCAAGCAAGATAATTGCAAATTTAAAAGCAAGTGATTCCAGCACAGAATTAATGGCACAAGACCAAAGTCCCACATGTAAAATCTGATCTATCCTCGGTCCAAAATGGATAACCTTATACATGCTTGCATTGAATCCTATATGTCAATTCTTTCTATTCAATTAGTCCATCAATATGAACAGGCCACTCAGCCATTTGGTAAGATTATGTTTCATCTGACCGTGGCCTCAACGCCACACTCCTGCTTACTCCTAATACCTTTTGACTCTCGAGATAGTGAGGAATCCAAAAACTTGTCTTACAAATATTCAGCAAGCCTGCCTCCACTTTGCTGCGGGGACCAGAGAGTTCTACCGATGCATGATCCTCAAACTCCCCATTTCCATTTGAAATGGAAGACCTCTTTTTAAACTGGGCCCCTTGGTTCTAAGAAATATTTTTTCAGGATTTACCCTTGAAAGTTCTATGCCTCCATTTTATGTCAGGGGACTCAAATGTTGGCTCAAAGCTGGTAGATATAAAAAATATAAAATATAAAAAATATAAAAAAAAAATCACAAAGAATGTAAAGTTACTACATAATATTGTTGCTCTTCAACAACACATGAACATTGTCATTCACTTTAAGGAGAATTTGTAAACAACCTTGGAAAATTGGACAACTTCTTTGGTTATTGCACCAAATGATTAAACCAAAAGATAGCACAGACAGGAAAAAAGGGAACTAGAATAGATTAGGAGAGAAACATCTGCAAGTCCAACAAAATACACACAAGAGTGGTCTCTAAGAAGTCGTTGAGTGTATTTAATAGATATGTAAGGGTCTTAATTAATAAAGGGGATCAAAGTTTACAAGGAGAAAGGACTGAGTAACGTATCAGCCACAACCGAATGGCAGAGGAGACTAGATGGGCCAAATCGATTCTGCACCTACATCTTATCGTCATGAGTCCCAAAATGACAGTCTGGGAATGCTGGAAAAATCAGGCCACTGTTCTTACTAACAGCTACACAGTAGTAAAAACACACACACATACAGAGCCTGTGCAAAGAATAGGGAGACCATGAAATAATTAAACATAAAAAAGGCATTTATTTATACACAGTATATTCAGATATATCTTGGTCCATCTATTGTAGTTTGCTTTCTGACTTATTGCACATAAGCATTTGAATGGTATGGAAGTACACAGACTATATTGGACTTCCAGAGAAAGGTGCTGCATCTGGAAGTGACAAAACATAGATTTCAATGAGCTTATCCAGTTCAAAATTAATTATCACTTACTTTAGCAAAACACTCACCATCAAATATAATACTTGCAACTTTGGTATATTTAGTTTCTGATGCCTTCAGTGTAATTGGCTTAAAGTCTACTGTAACAGCTTCATTTGGTGGAGTTGGTTTAATACTCTAGGAAGAGAACACATGTACATTAGTTATCAAGCAAACATATGAAAGGTAACAATTTGATAGTCTGAAGTCATGGAAAGTAAGAGCTTACTGTTATTGGTACATCTTTTGCTCCTGAATTTAATAAATGAAGGTTTAAAACTTTTGGAAGATCTGTAGAGAAATGACAAGTTTAAATATTTTGCTATTCCTCACATCAGCTGATTGACGAGAATTAAAACTGCAGTTAAAAATCTATTTTTCCTCCCATTACAGGCCACACTGGATTAGAAGTTTACTAGGACAGCAAGGGTTCGTAAACTATTCCTACCCCTGCAATTAGTTACGCTGCTCCAAGAACTAAAACTGGTATTCTAGAAATCAGATCATTTTTACATGCTTTTTATTCGGATGGAGGAACTTGCTAAAGATAGAGTTAATTAAAATTACAGACATATAGCTAAGTGAGAGTACCACATCATTTTAAAAAAGGGTACAATATTGTAACCAAACATCTCAGACAAGATTAAGCCAGTTGACAGTTATGCTGAAAGAATAAACACCAAACAGTTACAGTGAAAGTTGACAAGGTCTAAACTCAATTACAATAGGTCTATTCTTGGTAATGTTGAATATTGGGATTAACACGTGACCGGCATTATTAAAAAAAAAAAAGTGGAGCAACTCAATGATGCCAAACCGGCTGAGTTTCTCAAGAACTTGATATTTATTTCAGATTACTAGCATCTACAGCATTTTGCTTTTAACTTAAACTTGTTGGGCTATTCCTCAAAGTACAGAAGTGTGACAGACAGAACGAAGAGAAAAAAGCATAGAGGAAACTGAATGAAAAAGAAGCGGCCAATACAAAGATAGATGGAGCCAGAGCGTTTGAAGCAAGAATATGAAGTAGATGAACTATGATGGATGTTTTTACTACTTAAATTAGTAATTAAAAGCTCACCTTGAGTCCGTAATGTGCCAAAATCTAGCATTTCTGTCGAGGAATAAATTCCGGGTGCTGTAATAAGAGTAATTTTTTTATTTTAAAAATCAGTAGGATCAGGCAAGAGAAAATGAGTGAGAAAAAAATATTAATTTCTAACTAACCTGTTGTAACTTCCACCTCAACAGGTAAAATGAGAAATTCTGTATTGTCCGATGCATTTGTTTTTATTCTGATGAACGCGGTGTGATTATCTGCTTCTCTTGAAGAAAAGCTGGCTCGCATCACAGCTTTTGTTTCATAGGGTGGAATCTCCTATTTACAGAAAACAAAACCTTATGCACATTAAGTCAATTCTTATGACACAAGGTTAGTAAGCCACAGCAACCTCTCTATCACTGGATTTGCAACACAGTGAAATTAAAACATTCAAATTACCTTTGAAATTGCTCAATTGTTCCAAACCAGTCTTTGCAAACAGGAGATTTTGGACACTAAGTTTACACTTAAACAAATTAACAATTTATTACTAATAATGCAACTCTAGCATAACACAGAAGTCTAATATCTGCAATCTAAGCTCCGTCTTCTTTGCCTACAAACCTCCACTCACAGAGTGACGGCCGCTTAAGGTACAAAAGAAAAAGTCAATTTGCCAGTTTGATAACCGAAATAGAAGAATACTAGGCCTGTATGAAATCCTTTGACAATGGATTGAATTACAGACACATAAGGTTGTATATTTGCTTGAATTCTGACGGCAGACCTGTGGAAGGTTTTACATATTTCTTACCACTGGTGATTCTTTTCTCAGAACTTTCAAAAAGCTGATAACTGGAGAATAACTAGAGAGTTCAAACCCAAAACAAAGCTTCCCAGTCTAGCAGCTTCTAAAGTAAAACTGCCTTCTGTCCAAAACCTAGTCAAAGCCAGTTCACTTTGTTTTCTCCCCCACTTCTTCAACATTCTGTGGTTGACTGGCCAGCACTGGTCCTCTCTCAATTGACCAATTCAACATCTAACCAGGTGTCAGTCCCTGAGTAAAACAGCTGAACTGTCTACCATACTCTCGGAGCAGCAATTAGCTTGCATTGTTCTCAGGTCAGTTTCCAACAGCAGAGACTTTTGTTCTCTTTTTCTAAAAAAAGAACCTGCTGTTCAAAATTCAATTCTCAACTGGAACTGACAGTTCCAAAGTAAACAAAAGTTAGACAGTCTTGACACAATGAAAAAAAAATCCCAGCAGCAAAACAAATGTTATCCTAAAACAGCCACCACCTCACCAGGCTGAGCAAACTTGTGATCCTTCTAATGTATTAATGACTTAGATAGTGATGGAAAGTATGGCTGTCAAAATTTACTGGCGACACAAAAATAGGCAGGTAAAAGGAGGGAGGATATGAAAAGGCCACAAAAATTTATGTTAAATGAATGAGAAAGATGTGGTAAATGCACTATAATGTGGGAAAATATGAACTTGTCTATTTTGGTAGCAAAAATAGAAGAGGAGACAGTACTTAAATGGTGAAAGATTGCAGAGCTGTGATAACAAGGGTACAAAAGAGATTTACAACTGACTCATGAAAGAATTGCACATTAGCCTTTTGCAGGTATAGCAAGTAATTAGGAGAGATAATGTTACTTTTACTACAAGGGAAACAATACAAAAGTAGAGAAGTTATGCTCGAGTTACGTAGGGCACTTAACACTGTTTCGGGTAAGTGTACTGCATTGCGCACCTTATTTAAAGGAAGAAAGTAAAGACACAAGATAGGAGGGGGCAGCGGAGAGAAACAGGGAAAGACAAACAGAATGAGTGTGTCGGGAACAGAGAGGGACACAAATGGCAAGCTTTGATAGGCTTCCTTTCTTATATTGAGTTAGCAGCAAATTTAGCATTTCTGATTTCAAATCAGAGTACAGTATATTCATTGGTTCCCCTTCACTCACAGCACAGGTTACCTTGTCAAAGGACTCCACTAGATTAGTTAAACATGACATCCTTTTCACAAACCATGTTGGTTCTGCTCAATTATCTTAAACATTTGGAGTGCCCTGCTACAAAAGTCCTTAACAATAGGATCTAAATTTTTCCCTTTGACAGATGTTAGCTACTGGCCTGTAGTCTCCTGCTTTGTGTCTCCCTCATTCTTTGAGGAAGAAGGAGTTACAGACATTATTCTCTAATCTAATGGAACCTTCTTTGGATCTAGGAAATTACCAAAATTAAAACCACACATCACAGGCTACTTCTTTTAAGATCCTAGTATGAGGTCTTTTCGGATATAGGAACTGGTCAGCACACCATTCCAACAATTAGTGCCACTTCTCCAATGACTAATTTTCTTGAATTGTCCTTCCAATTCAAATCCTGATTTAAACCATTTGTAGAATGTTACTTGCATCCTCTGCAGTGAAGGCAGGTGGAAAAAGGCCTGTTCAAGTTATCTGCCATCTTCTTAATTGACATTCCTGATACTCCATACTCACTTTCTACAAGAAAGATTTTTGTTTTGTGAACCCTTTCCTTTTTTAAGGATCTGTAAAAATTTGCTACATTGCTAGCTAGCTTCATCTTGTACTCTAATGCATCTACTGCCTTTATCTGTTTAAGTGTTAGAGACCACAGATTTGAAACTACTGTCAAAAGGAGCAGTGATGAGTTGCTCCATTGCATCTGTTGTTGCCATGACACTGGTAAAGGGAGTGAATGAAGGTAGTGGATGGGGTGCCAGTTCAGCAGCTGTCTTGTCCTGGATGGTGTTGAGCTCCTAGGAGTGTTGCTGGAGTTTCACCTACCCAAATGGGGAGCATCAAATCACTCCTGAGTGTTGCCTTGTAGATGGTGGACAGGTACTAGGGAGATGTAAACTGGTGTACTGCATCTTAAAGTAAATCTTACTGTTCAGATCAATGCAGATGTAATATTAGATCCATTTAAATACATTAATAAAATTTTCAAGTGTAAAACAAGTATTCCTGCTTTAAATTATACAAAATTTGCACAGCATAACAGCACTATGTTAGACTGCACAAACTTTAACAAGTTCAACCAGGTCTTGCATAAGCGCAATGGCATAAACTCAGCTTGGGCTCATATTTCCTGAGCCAGTTAAACACTGTAAATGACTGACAAACCACTAGTAAAGATATCCCTTTTTTGTAGCCTGTATAAATAGTGACATCTACCATTCTCCATAGTAATCACAATTTCTCTAGTGGCACTCAAAGAATACAACAGGGTGTATGATAACAAACTACGTGAGTCGTTATTTTCCATCCATCAATTTTCATTGACAATGTGAAAATTTACTCAACACCCAAAATAATGTATTGGAATTCATTATCGATTCCATTTCGTAGTACCAGAATTGTTTCATACAAAAGTTTTAAATCATCTTCTGAAAAGGTGGACTTGTAATCTTCACACTACAACTGGAGAAGCACAGGGCCTCCCAAACACTTCAAAATGATTCAGCCAAACTCACCAGGCAGACAACCAAATGTTGATTTTAATATCAATCCTAACTCCTACCTATATGCCATATTTGTTCCAGTTATTGAAATTACTTTAAGTTCTCAGGTACGAGCTAGCCTTTACACATCAATGTCAAAACTGACTGATGCCTAGTTTACTTAGGGAATATGTAGTTAGAACTTATTTCTATTAAAACTTATTTCTTAAAAAAAAGCACAAATTTGTCCAAGACCAATTTCTGGGCCATTTCTCTCCATCATTGTTTTGGATACTGCTAATCAATCTCACCTGAAGTAAACTGGGTCAAAACCTTAAATCTACAGCCTGACTGCAGATCAAGAACCATCCACCCTCACCGGCAAAAGAGAAAAGCTTATACGTAGTATCCTTTATAAAAGTAAAAAGTCCCAAGGCATTGCAGAAAGATGCAAGTAAAAGGGTTCTTAATTCTAGAGACGCATCTGGTGAAAGATTCTGCTGTAAGGCATACATATGAAGGGATTTAACTCAAACAATAAACACATTTGGGTTCTGAGTCAGTATTACATAGGCAATAAATTAGTGGATACCAAATCAGATTTAATAAGAACCCAATTCCTCCAAATAGCCTTAAAAATAAAATCAAAATAGCATAAGATAGAAAGTAAAATAATCACGTGTCCCACATTTATCTACTGATTAGTTCCAGAGCAGTGATGACCTTGTGGTACTTACCCATAATTTTCTAGGGCCTTCTGGTTGACCTGTTGGAAGTTCTAAGTGCAGATCTCCTCCACTTGAATACATTTCAACTACCTGGCAAAATAAAAACCAAATCTTCATGAAGCTTTTTTTCAAAGCCCCTACGAGAAAAAAAAAAAAGGCCTTTAACAACTGATGAAAATGTCAGGTGTGTGACCTGACTCCAGACAAAGTGGAGTGAGAAACAGGGGAGATAGCGAGATAGAATGGACCAGAAGGTAAACAAAGCACAGCACACTCACTGTCTTCTAATCCTACACTGTGATTCACACAACTTAATTAATTATTTGTAAAGTCCTCAGGCCCTCCTGGGCTTTTAAATTTATGTGCAGAAACTTTACTGAAGAAAGGGGCAAGAATGTAGAACTTGCTACTATAGGAAACAGTTGAAAGCAAAAAAAAAAAAAAAAGACTGGTGCATTTAAGCAGAAACTTGACAAACATTGGAGGGAGAAGGGAATGGATAATTATGATGGCAGATTTAGATGTGGGGCAAAAACAGGGAGGCTCAATTGAAGCAAAATAGACTGGTTTGGCCAAATGGCCTATTCTTTCCTGTACATTCCAGTGAACTTTATGTTTGGGTTTACGATTTTAACTGCATAGACTGAAGCAAATATTTAGAGCTCTCTTCTTGGCAAGAGAAATTAAACTCCAAACAGATGCTGGCCATTTTAGAGAAGGTTGCAAAATTTGAAACTGAATTCAATCAGTGTGCTGTTTTCGCTTTAGAAAAGCAGCATTTGAATTTTTCCCTCAAGTTCTGAATATTACAGCATCAGTTGCCATATAAGTTAGCAACACAGATTCCAGTGCCTCTCATTATTTCCAAATTAGTACAGATAAAAAGGTGCCCTCCAAACAAGAGACAGCAATAACACACCAATCCAATTTCTCATTCCCTACACAAGCAGAAGGATATTCAACCCCGGGATAATAGTGATTCATAATTTTAATAGTGTTTAGTATTGCCTACAGCAAGTACATACTTACCTCAACCTTTTTAAAAAAAATAGCAGTGGGAACTCCATGGCTCCCACTCCTCAATAGCACAGTTGGTCACACACCGCACTCACCCAAAGGAGATGACAACTAACATTTTCCAGAAATATATGTGTCAAGCAGAATCTAAATTAGTTGGCCTAATTCTCACAACATCTACACCAATCTATTCATTTCAGGCTTGTTTTGTTTAATCCACATGATGTAATTTTTGTAACCAGAACTCTGCAATAGCATGAACTTGAAACAGTTACACAAGCTGCAATGACAAACCATGAAAATAACTAGAGAGCGTATAGGGCCCCTTGAGGATTAACAAGGCTCTCTCTATATGCAACCACAGGAGATGGATGAGATACAAAATGAGTACTTCATGTCAGTATTTACTGTAGGAGCAGCATATGGAAGCCACAGAACTTAGGAAAATAAAGTGATATCTTGAAAAATAAAAAGAAGTCCATATTACAGAAGAGGTGGTACTCAACATTTTAAAACATCAGCACCTAAAATAAATGTATAACACAGCTGAGTAATAAAAACGTAATGCTGTGGGTATACATACCACTTTATTTAAAGCATAAACACTCACATTGCAGTAGATTGTAGTAGTTGAGGTATATGATTATTGCTGTTTTATCAAGAGTACCAGCTGATAAGATACCGGTTTAAACAAAGTTTGCTGTACGAAGAGATATGAATTCCAGGAAAGTTGAAAAGGCCAGCAAAGCCAATAATATTATGATTCATCTTTAAATTCAACTTGAAAAAAAAAAAATCAATTTGATTTGTATCATAGCTGCTCCTGAATTTGATCTTAAAAATAGCAGACTTACAAATGGAAGAAAATCAGATAAGCTCAAATGATTAAAAAACCTGAATGAAGTAATCTCTATAATAGAAAACTATACTGTATTTGTATATGGTTATTATTTGCTTTTCAACTGGTTCTTGCAATTAGGTCATTAAAGATTAGTGATTAGTACTGACCTCTACAGAATGCACCCGCAAACATGGAAGCTCACATCCACTACAACTCAGTTTATTGTTTCAAATTTTAACAGAAACTTTAGCTGGCTCAGCACTTAAAATTTGCGTGTCATATTTATTTAAGACAGCCAAATCAATTGAGACCTACACAATATTCCAATATTGATTGTGTGCCAGTTTATTCCATCCATAATCAATATTTGTGGATGTCAGGTGCATGTCTGTTGCATCAATCTCAACAGTCGTATTTCAGGGCATCACAAATTTGTGCAATACAAAAAAAACACACAACTTGATGTAACCAAGTCAAAAAGTAGCCTCACTGAAGTTAATAAGAAAGTGAACAGGAGAAAAATGTAATTAATTTTGCTTGATGTTATCCAAAGCTGAGGCGTTTCAAATGAAGTAACACAAAATAGATTTAAGTAGATCAAATTTCTTTTTCCAGCAGTTACAGTCCAATGTTTCTTGTCAGAGAGATTCAGAGTCATACAACACTGAAGAGGCCCTTTGGCCAGAGTCTGCACCGACCTTTCTACACTAATCCCAATTCCCAGTACTTTGTTTCATAGCCTTGAATGTTATGAGATTTATGCAAAACAAAAAAAAAAAAAAAAAAAAAGCAGAAGCACTCTCCACAATCTTCAAACATAATTGCCAAGTGGCTGATTCATCTTGGCCACCCAAGCATCACCGATGCCAGTCTTCAGTCAATTCAATTCACTATGTGATATCAAGAAATGGTTGGAGGCACTAGATTCAATAAAGGCAACGGGTCCAGACAACAGTACTGAAGACTAGTGCTCTAGAACTTGACCCACTCCTAAGCAAGCTGTTCTTTAGGGTGTGGGCATCACTGTAAAGGCTGGTATTTATTACTCATCCCCATGGCCATGACATGCTAGGGATTTGGCTACAACTGGGTGGCCTGCTCTGCCAACTCAGGGGACCTGAATGCGAATCACATCATCCCGGTCTGAAATGACCGAGGCCAGACTGGATAAGAGTAGCAGATTTCATTTCTTAAAAGAAAGGACTGAGTAGAGCACATGGGTTTTAATGAAAAATTGGAGTTTCTTTATCATCAGTAAGAGTTAAAGTTTTAGTGCACACTTATTGATTAATTGAAGTTCAATCCCTCAAGCCCCTGTGGGGGGATTTGACTTAGTGTCTCTAGATTACTGGTCCAGTAATATTACTGTTACGCTTATGCCCCTATTGCTCGCAATTGCTTACATGTTTCAGAGACAGAAAAGCAACCAAGATATAGTTAGGATTTGCAGCAAGAAAAATGGGAAATAAAACTGAGTAGACCTATTTCTTTCAAACATGAACAATTGGCAGCTACAAAAGAAGCTATTATAGGCATTATTTAAAATCCGTCACACTAAGTAGTTTCTTGATGCTTGTCCTAACTGCTGTTTTAGATACAATGCCTCTGAGGGGTAGTTAATTTGGTCATTTATTTTAGTTTGCTGAAACAAACAGGCTACCTGGCACTGTCATTTGCAGCTACACACTCCTACCACATGATGGAGTATCATTAGCTCCAGGTCATTAATTTTAACATCGCCACAACTTAGACAAGTTCAGCTTCCAAATCACTGCCAACATTCCTAACCTTCCTCTGGATAAAAGTAATTTTGGAATGACTCACCATTTACTTCTTTCCTCTCTATATTTAATTGAAATGAGTCATGAAACTTTTCGTTAAGCAATCCCTTAAGCTATTCAGCCACTTCTTCCACTGTGGAAAAACCACTTTCTGACCTCAAGAGTTCTCTTATGCCTTGAGCGACTAAAATCCTGGCAACACAAGGCCACTTTTAGAGCTTTTCCAAATTGCTGGCAGCCCTGCACATTTGACTCATTCATTTGGCAGTGCTGCCACATCCCACGAAACCTGAACTCCTCTAGTCACTGGGCATATGCCTAAACATCGTTTACTCTCAGATGAAAGCTCAGGCTTCACAATTTCAGTTTTGCACATCACATGTTACTGCTGTGTCCTTTCCTAACCCATGAGCACAGCTACACAAGCCAAACATTTTAAAACATTTCAGTTCAAATTCTCAAAGTGTCATAACTACTGGACTCTCAATGCTTTAATTTTCACTTCACGTCAGGAATAATTGGAGTAAACCCTGTTATTTCTGATCTCTTCCAGCGGATTATGAACATAAACTAACACCATATTATAAACTAAGCCCCAGTCTTGCAACAGACTAACAAGTGCAATACTAAACATGCTGAGTGGTGGAAAAGAGGAAGACATGAATTGAAGAATTAGCACAGATGTAATGTGTGTGAAGTAAAACTTTGGAACTGTTCGATTTGATTATCACTACTGTACATTTATGTAACTTGCAAAATGATTCAAATCCTATAACTTCCATATTCAACACCATCAAGTAGAATGTCATTATCTAACTTTAAACAAAACAATCATTCTTAAAATTACTCGAGCACTCAGTTATAACAAAAGTGTTCCTCTTAAACTTGTCATTTGGAGCATGCCCTATTTGAATCAGAGGTTGTGGTTTCAAGTCCCAGTCCAAAATCCTTAAAATCTAAAGAAATGTCAAATTGGCATTATGGGGCACTATTGTCTTTGATAAGAAACAGTTACTGTTACACTGGGAAGTAAAAACACCAGGACGGTGTTCCTGCATTGGAAACTGTTGGTCCAATCCATTTCCTTAAATCTCTTGCTTTCATCTGAAACCAACTCAGGGACGCCGACAACGCTCCACCCACTGCTTCCACAGCCAACAGCTCCAGAGGAGACAGCAACACTGAGCCCTGCCGAGTCTTTGCCACCTCCCCCCTCCTCCCCCCCGCCCCCCAGACCTCCCTCTTACTGAGGGCGAACAGTCAGTCCTCAGTAAAGGGCTCACCTTTGTCCCCCTCCACCCACATATCAACGAATACTGCTCACGCTTGGACACTGAGCAGTGTTTCCGCCACCTCCGCTTCCACGGTTACTTCTTCAACTGTGAACCGAACCCTCCCTCTACGGACCCCTTTCTCCCGCCTCCAACACAAGCCCTCCTCCTGGACACCACACCAAGGCCTCCTACCCTCCCTCAACCTCTTGATCTGCCATCGAGACATCAATCGCCTCAATCTCTCTACCCCTCTCACCCGCAGCCCTCTGCTCCAATCCCAACTCACCATAAAACCCACAGACAAGGGAGGTGTGGTTTTAGTATGGCGCACTGACCTCTGCATCGCTGAGGCCAGGTGCCAACTCTCCGACACTTCCTCCAACAGCCCCCTGGATCATGACCCCACCCCCGAGCACCAAACCATCATCTCCCAAACCATCCACAACCTCATCACCTCAGGTGACCACTCACCCACCGCCTCCAACCTCATCGTTCCCCAACCCCGCACTGCCCACTTCTATCTCCTTCCCAAAATCCACAAACCTGAATGCCCTGGTCAACCCATTGTCTCCGCCTGCTCCTGCCCCACCAAACTCATCTCCACCTACCTAGACTCCATTTTCACCCCCTTGGTCCAGGAACTCCCTACCAACATCCATGACACCACCCATGCCTCCACCTCCTCCAGAGCTTCCAATTCCTCAGTCCCCAACACCTCATTTTTTACTATGGACATCCAGTCCCGATACACCTGTACTCCCCATGCAGATGGCCTAAAGCCCTCCGCTTCTTCCTATCCCACAGGCCTGACCAGTCCCCCTCCACTGATACCCTTATCCGCTTAGCTGAACTTGTCCTCCCCTTGAACAACTTCTCTTTCAATTCCTCCCACTTCCTACAGACAAAGGGGGTGGCCATGGGTACCCGCATGGGCCCAAGCTATGCCTGCCTCTTTGTAGGTTACGTGGAACAACCCCTCTTCCGTACCTACACGGGCCCTAAACCCCACCTCTTCCTCTGTTACATTGATGACTGTATCGGCACCGCCTCATACTCCCATGAGGAGATCGAACAGTCCATCCACTTCAACACCTTCCACCCCAACCTGAAGTTCACCTGGACCATCTCCAACACCTCTCTCCTTCCTGGACCTCTCTGTCTCCATCTCGGGTAATCACTTAAAAACTGATATCCATTTCAAGCCCACCAACTCCCACAGCTACCTGGAATACACCTCCTCCCACCCACCTTCCTGCAAAAATGCCATCCCCTATTCCCAATTCCTTCGCCTCTGCCGCATCTACTCCCAGGATGAGGCATTCCATTCCCGTACATCTCAGATGTCTTCATTCTTCAAGGACTGCAACATCCCCACCACCACCACGCCCCCCCTCCCCCGCAGTGGTCGAGAACACCCTCACACCCAGTCCCCGCAATAACAACCAAAAAAAAAATCCCCTTTGTCCTCATATACCACCCCACCAACCTCTGGATCCAACGCATCATCCTCCGACACTTCTGCCATCTGCAATCCGACCCCACCACCAAAGACATTTTTCCCTCCCCACCCTTGTCTGCTTTCCGGAGGGACTACTCTCTCCATGGCTCCCTTGTCCGCTCCACACTCCCCTCCAGCCCCATCACACCCGGCACTTTTCCTTGCAACCGCAGGAAGCGCTACACCTGCCCCCACACCACCTCCCTCACTCCAATCCCATGCCCCAAGACGACTTTCCACATCAAGCAGATGTTCACCTGCACATCTGCCAATGTGGTACATTGCATCCGCTGTACCCGTTGTGGCTTCCTCTACATCAGGGAAACCAAGCAGAGGCTTGGGGACCGCTTTGCAGAACACCTGCGCTCGGTTCGCAACAAACAATTGCACCTCCCAGTCGCGAACCATTTAGACTCCCCCTCCCATTCCCCAGACAATATGTCCATCCTGGGCCTCCTGCAATGCCACAATGATGCTACCCGAAGGCTGCAGGAACAGCAATTCATTCAGTCTGGGAACCCTGCAGCCCAATGTATCAATGTGGATTTCACAAGCTTCAAAATCTCCCCTCCCCCAACCACATCCCAAAACCAGCCCAGCTCGTCCCCGCCTCCCTAACCTATTCTTCCTCTCACCTATCCCCTCCTCCTACCTCAAGCCCCACCCCCATCTCCTATCTACTAACCTCATCCCGCCCCCTTGACCTGTCCATCCTCCCTGGACTGACCTATCTCCTCCTTACCTCCCCACCTACACTCACCTTTACTGGCTCCATCCCCGCCTCTTTGACCTGTGTCTCCTCTCCACCTATCCTCTCCTCTATCCATCTTCTATCTGCCTCCCCCCCGCCCCTCCCTATTTATTTCAGAACCCTCTTCCCCTCCCCCATTTCTGATGAAGGGTCTAGGCCTGAAACGTCAAGCTTTCCTGCTCGGCCTGCTGTGTTCATCCAGCTCCACACCTTGTTATCTCAGTTGGAATTGTTACCTCCCAAGGCGGCTAGGTCTAGACTCAAGACCAGAAATCTGGACTTGGAATCACAATTTCAGTGAAAAAGGCCAAAAAGAAAGAAGAGTAGCCTACCTGTAAAGGTTCACTGTGAGGGTTGTGTATATTTATTAAAGGTGAAAAACTGCTATTTACAGGAACTCTTGCCCCTATAAATGGGCGCAAGCGATACGGATTTGGTATTCCAACACCAAACACCTGAAACAAAGAAAAAAAATGAAGTTTAGATTTTTTAAAAAATAATGTTAAACAGAGATTGAGAAATATAATCATACGGAATCAAAGGTATGAAAGTTTTGTCCAACTTGTCAAGTCCAATTGGCTAAAAACAAAAACGTGAACACCTGTATTGTCAAATTACTTTGCGGGGACAGATTTGAAAAGGGGTATTGTGCATGCGTGCACCCCTCAAACATTTTAATACAAGTCTGAATCAAACTAAGTATCACACAAACATTAATAAGATGCACTTACCTGGTATGTAAATACCCCATGAAGTGATGTATTAATAAATAAAGTATTTTCTACATTTCCCACTACTCTGGCAAGAAAAACTACATCAAAGGAAGTGTTTCCTCCAGGTGGAATAATCTATGCAAAAGAAATCAAAAAAGAATTAACTTCTACATTGTGTGGCTCTTAACAATTCTACCACTTCACGTAGCTACATAAACATAGATGTGATGTGGCTTCCAAAACAGTCATAATTCGAATTTGCCTTTTCGTGTAGGATTCTACAATTCTTTTAATGATTTTATGTAAAGACTAAGTATTGACTCCATTTAATCACAATGGAAAGAGAAATTTTGGGTTGGGTGAAGGCCCGAAAGAAAAACCTATTTTGCACACTTGTCACGTGCAACCTGTCAAGGCAGGCAAGGGACATCGAATAATGCCATCGCAGCCTTACCAGCCAAATTATAATTTCTGTACAAGCTGTGTTACACCAACGGAAAACACATGGCACGGAAAGAGGTCACTACGCAAAAGCAAATTTTTCTGTGACTTTACCTTGCTGAAGTTAGCTCTCCCCTGGTTAATTATACTTAAAAAGGGACTACATAGTCTCTCTACGCTGCCATCTTAAATATTATCCACGATTATTGTCTCCTAAATGCTCTCCCACCAACACCTCTATATGGCCTACTGCATTCTCAAAGAGGTGTAAGCTTCCTTTCTCTTTGCACTGAACATCTTGATAAGAATATTTAACTGAACTGAGTCACACAGCACAGAAGCAGACCCTTTGGCCCATGTTGTCCACACTGACCAGATTTCCTAAGCAAAACAAGCCCCATGTCCCTCTAAACATTTCCTATTCATGTACCTGTCCAAACAGCGCTTAAATATTTAATTGTACTCAATTCTACTACTTCCTCCGGCAGTTTGTTCCACATACGTACCACCATCTGTGTGAAAAGGTTGCCCTTCAGGTCCCTGTAAATCTTTCCCCTTGTCACCCTAAACCTATGCCTTCTAGTTTTGGACTCCCCTACCCTGGAGGAAAGGCTTTCTCCATTCACCATATTTATGCCCCTCATGATTTTATAAACTTCTGTCGAGGTCATCTCTCAACCTCCTACGCTCCAGGAAGGAAGGGTTATACCTGAAACTTTGACTTCTTCCCTCCAGATATGTCCTGGCTGGCCATGTTCTTCCAGCCTCCTGTTGGTCTATCCTGGATTCCAGCATCTGCTGTTTTTTTGTCTCTAACTATATTTCATATAATTTGGCTGGTACTGCCACAATGGCAGCGAATGCATCAAGCACATCCTGATAGGTTGGGCACAAGGGTACAAAATACTTCCCTAAATAAACAAGGTCAGCATTTTTTCCACTTGTGCAACAATATTTACAAATATCCACTAACAATGTTCAATTCTCAAAAGAACTACCACAGTGAACAAATTTAGTGTGGCATCCTCGAAAATGAACCACAATTTCTACAACTGATAGTGATGATTGGAGGTATTCTCCATAATTTGCATAGTAAAATAAAACAAGTATTTGTTCCTTCAAAATGTTATATCACACCTGAATTAGAGAAAAAGATGACCCATTGGGCTGTACAAAATTGGTAATCTTAAGTGACAAAAACAGTGAAAGAGGATTCATTAGCCCTCCATAATCCAAATGCTCTCAATAAAATTTCAGAATTTTAGGAATATACAGACAAGTTAGCCATTCAGCCCATCAAGCCTGCTCTACCACTCAATACAACCATAGCTCAAATCACTGCAAAGCCTTTTACTTATGCCATCTCCTTAATCATGTACACCGTTAATAATCAGAAATAGTCTCTATCTTAAATAGACTCAAAAGACAAATTCCTCAGCCCTGTTTACAGGATTACAAAAAGGTTCATAATCCTCTGAGCAAAATTATTTTTCCTTGTCTCAGATCTAAGCAGCATCCCCTTATTTTAAAATTGTGCCCCTTGCTTCAACACTCCCTGACCAGGGGAACTATTTCACTCGATTTGCCTGTCCATCCATTTAAGTATTTTGTAGGTTTCAGTAGGCTCATCTCTTCAAAACTCTGGAGAATACAGGCACAGATCACCTAATCCTCCTAGGATACCCGCGTCATTCCAAGAACAAGGCTGGAGAGCCTTCATTGCACTGTCTTATGGCAATCATATCTTTCCTGAGACAAGGAGACCAAAACTGCACATTGTACATCCAGTGCAATCTAACCAAACTCTTATACAAGTGGAGCAAAACTTCTTTACTCCTGTATTAAAGTCCATTGCAATAAAGGCTAACATTCCATTAACCTTCCAAATAGCTTGCTGCATCCACAGGTTAACCTTCAGTGACTTATTGACAAAGATCTTTAGGTCCTTTTGCACATCTACATTTTTCAACTCCATTGAAGAAATACTCTGTGCATCTGTCCCTTCTATCAAAGTGGGTAACCTTACATTCTCCTACATTATACATCATTCACCATGTCTGTCCAAATCTTCCTGAAGCCACTTCACAGCCTCACCAAAAAACACTTCCCACTTAGCTCTGTTACATCTGCAAAAATTGGCAACATTGGATAAAACAATTGCCAAACCATTAATATATATGATGTCAACAGCTAAGGCCCAAGTTGCGATCCTCTGTACAACACAACATAACATAACAATGATTCATTCATTCCTATGCTGTTTTGTTGCCAGTTACCAAACCATTAATCCATGGCAGTGATTAACCCATCAAGTGTTTTAATCTTTCTAACCAGTCTCCTGTGGGAGACTTTATCAAATGCCTTCTGAAGATCCAAGTATACTAGGTATGCTGGTTCTGCTCCACCAACTTTGTTAGTAGCATCTTCAAAAAACAAACTCCAAGTTCATTAAACACTATTTTCCATTCACCAACCCACACTTACTATGCCCAATCAGATCATCCTCATCTAAGTGTCCACTGATCACATTCTTTATAACAGATTCTAGAATTTCCCTACTAATGATCTAAGGCAAACAGGTTTGTCATTCCGTTTTCTCACTCATTCTCTTCTTAATTAGTACAGTGATAATTGCTACCTTCCGAGTCACAGGAAATCATCCCGAATCTACAGAACTTTGGAAGATATTCTAAAATGAGGAGTGTTTTTTTTTAAAAAAGCTTTAACAGCATTTCAAATTAATTACAATATCATGCACTCAGCTCAGGAGATCACTTTACCCAAAGAGGTTGGTCTTCACTAAAATCAACTCAAACCCAGTGATATGGCTGTCTTTGACATTTTACATTTAGTCTATTTCTCCTGCACAAATGCAATGGTCTCAGCCTTGAGGACTTCCTGGCAAAATATTTTATTCTCCAACCATGTCCTTGCATAAATCAACTTCTTAAAACCTTCATGAAGTCTCCTTTGCATCTTCTCTGGTCAAATAGAAATAGTCCCAGTATCTTTAGAGTTTTCACAACTGAATTTCCCATTCCTGGTACTACTTGAACAGATCTATGATGTCTGCTCCCTCCATAATGGAACACTGAAACCAACCACTAACTGCAACCTAGAAAAAAGGTAGAAAGTTATTGTTTCGTTCAATTACTAAACTGACATCTATTCTGTTTCAAAATGCTGAAGTCACTTCATGCCATTAATTTCCCAATTTCAACTTCAAAAACTTAATTAAAACATATACAGCTAAACCACACACCCCATTCTCTTCCTGGAGAGACAAAAAAGTTTTCATTTGCAGTCAGTCATTCCAAGTGATAAGTAGTTTTCCTGGTTATAAGTACAGATAATTTCACATCCTGTGAAGAATAGAAATTTCAGATCTTTTCCAATTACAAAATGGAAAATCTTGTAGCTTTTTGAAGAAATGCATCCAAAATACAAAATTCTTACCCTATTTTGAAAAAATGATGCATGAAAGTGTGATGTTGTTGCTGATATTGATACTAAAATGATTGTATCTTCTGTGCTGGGGTTGTGCAAGTATACTTTTTCCATTTTTGGCATTCCCACTGGTCTGTGAAAATAAATAGATATTAACTATCAAGCCACCAACATCACAAGTAGTTGTCAATGTTCACATTTCACGATCAACTTGCATTTATATAGTGCCTATAATACAGAAAAACAGCCAAGGCACTTTGCAGACAGGCTTTTTAAATCCCAGAGGCCGATGTGATGTTTACAGTTATTTAAAACTCCTGCGCAAGCATCACAGCTGCGTCATAGAATTTTATACTAAGCTTGTTCCTAGAATTTGGTATGGAAATAGCCCATCACATCAGTGCTCGCTGGTGAAGAATAAATCCTTAACTAGTTTCACAAAATTAACATGACAGATCAGTATGCTTGCTTTAAATCACTAAAGCAGAAGCTGAAATATTACTTGGGCCTTTCTGCTAAGGACCCAAGGGATGTCAAAGTTTTTCACATCAGTTCACACGATACTGTTAATCTGTTCGTACATTTGAAATATTCTAATGTCTAGTAATTTCAAGGACACCATACATTTGATACAATTCGGATTCAAAAAATTTATTCAAACACAATTTTTGAAAGGCATTCTGTATGCTTGCCATAGATTGCTCTCAATGTCCTCTATCGCACTCAAGGTCATCTGGTGAAATGCTGGATAGAGAAGACAAAATATATTTGTCTTAACAATTAAAAAAGGAAAAATACACAACTTGGGTCACTTTTGCTCATCCCTATCAGTTAGGGCAAATACTAGGAAAACAAAAGAAATCAGATTGAACAAAGGATGTGAATAATTGGAATATGGAAAAAAAAAAACTGGAAACCAGGAGTGTGCATGCTTTTGTAAAAATGCTGCATTTTGTTGCCTCTGTGTTCCATTATACTGAATTCTATTTTCATCAAGGAATGCCATCTAGAACTGAAATAATCCAGGTAAGACTTAAGAGGAACTATTCTTACAAATATTTCTGAAATCATTGACTCGCAAAATATACACAGCGGTCAAGTAGTAAGCTGTTGCTTTACATTCTAAGATTAATGTACACTAGAGATGACATCAAAACTTTGAGAAAACAAGGTGTATGTAGAGCTGGATGAGCACAGCAGGCCAAGCAGCAGAGGAGCAGGAAGGCTGACGTTTCGGGTCTGGACCTTTCTTCAGAAGTGGGGGAGGGGAAGGAGATTGGGATTCTGAAATAAATAGGGAGGAGAGGAGGCGGATGGAAGATGAATAAAAGGAGCAGATAGGTGAAGAGGCGGCGGGGACAGAGCCAGTAAAGGTGAGTGTAGGTGGGGAGTTAGGGTGGGGGTTGGTTAATTCAAGGAAGACGGACAGGTTAAGGAGGTGGGGATGAGGCTGGTAGGTAGGAGGTGGGAGAAGAAGATAGGTGATAAAAAGAAAAGAATGGACAGGTTAAGGAGGTAGGGTTAAGCTGGGCTGGTTTTGGGATGCGGTTGGGGCGGGGAGATTTTGAAGCTTGGTGAAGTCCACAATTATACCATCGGGCTGCGGGGTTCCCAAGCGGAATATGAGGTGCTGGTCCTGCAACCTTTGTGGCACTACAAGGAGGCCCAGGATGGACATGTCGTCCAACGAGTGGGAGTTGAAGTGGTTCATAACTGGGAGGTGCAGTCATTTGTCGTGAACAGAGCGTAGGTGTTCCACAAAGCAGCCTCCAAGCCTCCGCTTGGTTTCCCCGATGTAGAGGAGACCACATTGGGAACAGCAGATACAATATACCGCATTAGCAGTTGTGTTGGTAAACATCTGTTTGATGTGGAAGGTTTTCTTGGGGCCTGAGATGAGGGTGAGGGGGAGATGTAGCACTTCCTGTGGTTGCAGGGGAAAGTGCCGGGGGTGGTGGGGACCGTGAAGCAGACAAAGGGAGCCACGGAGAGAGAGTGTGGTCCCTACAGAAGGCAGAGACGGATGGGGAGGGGGAAAAAAAAGGAAGTGTCTTTGGTGGTGGGGTCAGATTGCAGATGGCGGAAGTGCCGGAGGATGATGCGTTGGATCTGGAGGTTGGTGGGGAGATACACGAGGACGAGGGGGAGTCTGTTTTGGTTGTTATTGTGGGGAGGGGGTGTGAGGAATGACTTGCAGGAAACACGAGAGACACGGTCAAGGGGAGTTTTCGACCAACGTGGAGGGGAAGTTGCGGTCCTTGAAAAAAAACGAGGACATTCAGGACGCCCAGGAGTGGAACGCCTCATCTCGGGAGCAGAGCAGAGATGAAGGAATTAAGAATAGGGATGGCATTTTTGCAAGGTGGGTGACAGGAGGTGGTGTGTTCTAGGTAGCTGTGGGAGGCGGTAGGCTTGAAATGAATATCGGTTTCCAGGTGGTTGCCAGAAATGGAAACAGAGGGGTCCAGGATGGAGCATGAGAGCGGAGATGGTCCAGGTGAACAAGGTTGGGGTGGAAAGTGTTAGTGAAATGGATGTACTGTTCGATCGCCTCATGGGAGCACAAGGTGGAGCTGATAGTCAACGTAGTAGAGGAAGAGGTGGGGGATAGGGCCAGTGTAGCTTTGGAAGAGGGATTGTTCCACGTATCCTACAAAGAGGCAGGCATAGTTTGGGCCCATGCGGGTACCCATGGCCACCCCCTTTGTCTGTAGGAAGTGGGAGGAATTGAAAGAGAAGTTGTTGAGGGTGAGGACAAGTTCAGCTAAGCAGATAAGGGTATCAGTGGAGGGGGATTGGTCAGTTCTGCGGGACAGGAAGAAGCAGAGGGCCTTTAGGCCATCTGCATTGGGAATGCAAGTGTATAGGGACTGGATGTCCATAGTAAAGAGGTGGTGTTGGGGACCAGGGAAATCGGAAGTTTTGGAGGAGGAGGGGGGCGCGGGTGGTGTCACGGACGTAGGCGGGGAGTTCCTGGACCAAGGGGGAGAAAATGGAGTCCAAATAGGTGGAAATATAAGTTTGGTGGGGCAGGAGCAGGCGGAGACAATAGGTCGACCAGGGCAGTCAGGTTTGTGGATTTTGGGAAGGAGATAGAAAACTGGTGGTGATGTGGGGTTGGGGAACGATGAGGTTGGAGGTCACCTGAAGTGATGAGGTTGTGGATGGTTTGGTGGTCGGGGGTGGGGGTCATGATCAAGGGGGCGGTAGGAGGTGGTGTCAGAAAGCTGGCATCTGGCCTCAGTGATGTAGAGGTTAGTGTGCCATACTACAACTGTGCCACCCTTGTCCGCAGGTTTTATAGTGAGGTTGGGGTTGGAGCGGAGGGCTGCACGTCCGCTGGGGGAGATGTTGGAGTGGGTGAGAGGGGTGGAAAAGTTGAGGCAATTGATGTCTCCACGGCAGTTGGAGACAAAGAGGTCGAGGGAGGGTAGGAGGCCTTGGGGTGGCGTCCAGGAGGAGGGGGTGTGTTGAGGCGGGAGAAGGGGTCAGGAGAGGGAGGGTTAGGCTTGCGATTAAAAGTAGCAAGCACGGAGGCCGAGAAAAAAAAAAAAAAAAACACCTGTTCAACATCCAAGCGTGAGCGGTATTCATTGATGTTAGGGTTGAGGGGGATAAAGGCGAGTCCTTTACTGAGGAATGACTGTTCGTCCTCAGTGAGAGGGGGAGGTTTGGAGGGTGGTGAAGACCCAGCAGGGCTGGGGGCTACTGTATACTCTGGAGCTGCTGGCTGTAGGAGGTGGTGAGTGGAGTGACAGTGAGCAGACTCACATCAAAACTTTCATCGATTTAATCGAAATTTGACTGAAGTCTTCAAATCTTAGCATATTATTTTCAGTATCGGGTAAAATGGAATTAAGCAACAACTCACTAAAACAAAACACTTCATTTCAGAAATAGCAGTCAACATACATCATCTGGTAGGTTTGAAGAGCTGTTTATTCTCAGTTGATCTCCTTCCAATAAAGAACTCCAAGTTTAAATAATCTTTAGCCAAAAACTAAATTTACATCTTTCCACTAAATTGTTTAACAGTCTGTAAATGAATCTAATCCCACCCCCCCCACCACTCAAAAACTGCAATCCCCAGAGGCTCAAAATGAAGAAATTTCTCTCCTCTGCCAATCACTCCCCAATTTCAACCCTCCCCAACCTTCATCCCAGTCATTTTGCTTTGCATGCAAGTTGACTATGATAGTACTATGAATTCCACATAGATACATGTCTCAAGTCCAGACAAACAAAACTATGCCGGATTTTTCGGCATTTCGGGATTTCTGGTTGGTGGCTCATGACAGCAGTAGCTTGGACGAAGCAGGGTCCTGTTCAAGAGTTATCTAGAATGCTTGTAACTAGGCTAAACACACCAGACCAACGGACAAAGAAAAACAAATTTACTTGGATAATCAGTTACTTTACTCAATTAGATTGTGCATGGAAGTTTTTTGTTTAAAAATGCCCAGTTTTTAGGTACTGTACCTGTATAACCAAAGGCAAGTATACCTGCATGCACTGTTTCACCTTTCCAATTAGGACCAAATACAGTTCAACAAGAGAGAAAATTTTAAGCTAAGAGGTGCTGTTCAAGCCAATTCAACTCAGGACTTCTAAATTTAATTCATCTACATTGCTTATTGTCCAAAGATATAAAGGGTTAACAGCTTGGCTCTAAATAGCATTTTTTAAATACAATCAGGTCCCAAAAAGGTGCTTCAGAAACATAATTAGACAAAATAATATTGATGAACCTCTGGACATGAACAATGAATGTACAGCAGTACAAGTGGTATAGCCACAGACACCAATTGTGCCTCATCTATGGTTCAGCCGTAAAATACAATACTGAAGGCAGCCATAATCTACATGCAACTTGTAACATTCAATAATTACAGCCAGCTAGTTTAAAAAGGCAGAAAATGTTGGAAGCCATCAGATATTCTTGAAACACCTTTGCTGAGGATCAGAATTAACATTTTATATTGGAAGAACACAGCAAGCCAGGCTGGGTTCTTCCAGCCTCCTGTTTGTCTACCTTGGATTCCAGCATCTGCTGTTTTTTTGTGTATAAAATTTTAGGTTGATAACCTTTCAGAAAGTAAAAAAGGTCTTCAACCCGAAATAACCACCCTTGACTCTCTCCACAAACACTGCCAGACGCAGAGTATTTCTGGCAATTTCCATTTTTAATTTTGGATTTTTAGCATTTGCGGTATTTTATATCAGGTTTCAACATGGTTTGGCAGTTGTCATTGGGGTGTGATAGGTGTGCGCATAGATACAGGCCTTTTGAGCTAAGCCATTAAACAAAAAAAGTGATTTTATTTAATTGGATGATTTTAGAAACAAAAAATCTTGCCTTCTGTACTACTTTAGTTAATTAAATATTTTGCACAATATCAAAGTGAACCTCAGTGCACAAGAGAGTGGTTTGAGTACATGTTTTGCAATCCCAAGTCCCTAATCTTTTCTATTCAGTCCTTTTTGTTCTGATGTCAGAGATAACAAGGTGCAGAGCTGGGATGAACACAGCAGGCC
>JAHRHZ010000263.1:39742592-39754122 GCA_024137785.1 Ginglymostoma cirratum
GAAGGGTCTAGGCCCGAAACGTCAGCCTTCCTGCTCGGCCTGCTGTGTTCATCCCAGCTCTGCACCTTGTTATTTCAGATTCTCCAGTTCCTACTATCACTGGGATCACTGTTTGTTCCCAAGGCATATTTCTGCAGAGAGGTGCAATGACCTAACAATGTCTACTCTAAACTCCTTGAGCAAGGTGGTCACTGGGCAACTGTAAATGAAATTAAAGCTTGGGCAATATTATGCAGGACGATATTATTTTCCACTCCACTACCAATTATTGTGGTGCAGAGGGGAGAACTGTTTCATAAAAATGAAAACATTAACAAAATGTAAGCTGTTACTGAAAATATTGGAAATGCTCGGTGGCTATTTTCATTTCACATTTCCAGTAACCAGACTGCTTTGCTGTTGTATTATTTAATTCACTGCCACTACTCTTCCAGAAATGTTTATCTGGAAAAAGTTCTGCCCGTATCTCCAAAGCTGCTCATTGTCTTTTCCGTTTAGGTGTAGAATCACAAAATGGTTATAGCACAGGAGACTGTCATTCGGGCAGTTGTGGCTTGGGACCTTCGCTTTCATGAATTTTTCAGTACATTCCCTAATGTCTTCCAAAAGGTTGAGTGTCGAGAACTGGACACAATATCCCAGTCAGTGCTGAACTGCTGCTGCACAAAGGTTGTCAAAACTTCAGTTTGTGTACTTTGTGCACCTATGATCCCATATATTTTAATTACTGCACTCTCAACTTGCTTTGCCATCTTCATGGTGCATGCTTATACCTACGGTCACATCTGTACTTGCATTCTTTTCAAAATTACACTATTTCACATTTGCTCTCCCCATATCACTATCAAAATGAACCCCTTCACACTTGGTCACTTTAGTTAATTTCCGTTTTCCCTTCCCCACTTTACATCAGATCCCTTTATCACTCCTTAGGCTTTACACTGAAACTTGTCATTTAATCTCTCCTGCATTCCACTTTACCACAGTCCCCTATTAGAGACTTGCTCTTTTCCCATGTGATCCCATTTCTCTTGGCCAAAACTTAACACAATCAAATTTTTCCCAGATCCGAGACCCCTCTCTCTCTCCCCCTGCCTGCAAAAGGTGATCTCACAGATGATTATTTTGACCGTATTGTTTTTAACCTGAAATTTAACTAGACAAACTGCAAAAACTTCATTTTAACATGTTCTGTTAAAAGTAGTTAAAAACACAACAAATACTATTCTTGGTATGTGCGTTCAAATCCCTTTAAGATGAGAAATGTGACCTTAAAACCTAATCAGTTGCAGCATATGATTTATGAAGGCACTTAACTTTAAATAAAGCTAAAAATTCAGCAAGCAAATTCATAGCCAAACACCCTGGACCATTTTAAACTGATAAAGGCATGTAGCACCTGAATGGGAAAAAAATTCAAGCTTGCAAGAACCCCACTGTCACATTAACTTGCGTTAAAAATCCCATGGCACACTACACTTGTACAGAAGTCCAATTAAGCCAGATTTTAAAATGCAATTCATTAGATCCATCTTAATTTCAGTCATAGTTGGGTAAGTGAAGGAATATGCTTGGTACACATGGAGTATTTTTGTCCTTATATTCAGAAAAAGGTTTGCAGCTTTTTGAGAGCTGGAAATTGGAGCAGCTGACTCAAAAAGCTATATTGACGAGAAACCCCAAACAGCTCTACGTCCTCACCCTGTAGGAAACCACACAAATTAGGAAAGAAGTGTTTTCAAGTGAAATGAGAAGAAAGGGGAAATAAAACAACACTGAACAGATTTTAAGCCCGAAGTGCCAAATACGGCATTAACCTGATCCGAAGTGCATGCAGATTAAATTAAGATGTAAAGTAATGGAGAAACTTGGAATTGAAGAGTTATCAGGCTTCTGCAAATTAATAATCAGGTAGTAATATTAAAACTATTAGATAAGGACAAAATTGATACTTGGAACAAAGTAACCATTTTCCTGCAGTAACACACTTGTTCTCTTCCTCATATAAATTTTCCTACCTTGCTAAACCTGACAGTATTAGTCCAGATGGTTTAAATTCTTGGCCCAGCAGGGAGTTAGTCCACAAGGCAAGCGGTCTATTGCAGACTTATTTGGCACAGCCTTCAATACAAGAACAGTGTACCAATTACCAAGTTCTAATTAGCTATGTTTCCATTTGTTTTTTCAGTTCTCTCAGCAAAATGTACACTGCAGAGGGACACAAGTGATTACAATTGCAGCACAATGGCAAACAAAGAAAACAAGTCAAAAGTCAATGCTCCGGAATAATTTTTCAGGAAGCGTTTACAATTCCTACTTAAATCATTTCATTTCATCTGCTCAAAGCAGAATTTAGTCTATTTTTCTAAATATTATCCTGTGTAAAGAATTTAAAATGATATTTTGATCAAATAATTGAAGATTAGAAGATGCATAACCAGAATGGTATCACAATCAACTTTTCACTAAGGCCAGAAACACAAATTAATGCCAGCAAGACCAAGTATAAGATTAAATAAGTAAACAAAAGCCTATAAGCCGATAGTTTAAAAAAAGGTGTCATATCTGCTATCTGAAGTTACAAACTTTGGATTTTTTTAAAATGCTCACAATAATAATTTGCTAATCAGTTTTAAAATTCACAAATAGTGGAGGCAATACTGACTATAGCTAGCAAACTGAGGACATTTTCACACACAATCATGCCAGAATATGTGACGCTTTGTGAAACTAAAGACATTCAAAACCATGAAATTCATTAAGCCTGGAGTTAATTTGGTTTACTGCCATGGTAGCATCGCATTGCACTCAGTTATATTTACATCCACTTGACAAGTGTGACACCCTTAACACCAAAATGTCAGCCAAGTTATATGCTCAAGTCCTGGAGTGCAGTTCAAACCCTTGAGCCAGCAGATTCAGAGGCAAGTGCTCCTGAGCGCTTACAGGTGATAGTCAATTAGAATGCCAATATTAGAAAGGTGATAAATTTTATATTTCACTCAGACAAATTCAATCCCAGACTGGAACTGACAATAATTAAGTCTACATGTGAAAATTTGGTGGAGATTCATCCTGGTAGTCGAACTCAAATCTTAAATTATACAAAGGGTAACATACAACTATAAAAGGCTCCAGAGACAACAAGAACTGCAGATGCTGGAGTCAGAGTCAACACAAAGTGGAGTACAGGAACGCAGCAGGTCAGGCAGCAGAGGAACAGGAAAGTTGACGTTTCTGACGAAGGGTCCGGACCCGAAACATAGACTTTCCTGTTCCCCTGCTGCCTGACCTGCTGTGTTCCTCCAGCTCCACACTGATGATTGAAAGCTTCATCCTTGCTCAACTTTGCTTTCATTTTCTTGCACGTCGCCTTCTCAGACTAAATCTTCTCCGCTGCTATTGTTGCCTTTAGATGTACTGAGTTGCTATGGCCTTTTTACAGCTTTAATCCATTTCTCTTAGAAAAGGAAATAATTTTACTTAAAAAGGGAATTACAATAAGCATAGCGTTAGCTGAAGTGAACTGGGTGGTTAGATGAACAGGAATGACAGTGAGCAAGCAGTGGCAGACATTTAAAAAGGAGGTAATTTGTGACTCCCAGCAAAAACACATCCCACTAATGAGGAAAGATTCTGAGAGAGGGATAACCAAAAGGAGGAGAATATTAAGTTGAAAGCAAAAGCGTATGGGGAAGCCAAAGTCAGTGACAGCCCCAAAGACTGGGGTAAATTCAGAATCTGCAAAGGAGAACTAAAAAGATAAAAGACCTAAAATAAACTTCAAGGACAAACTAGTGAGGAACATAAAAGCTGACAATGAGAGTTTCTTCAAATATATGAAAAAGGAAGACAGGAGTCAAAGTGAACATAGACTTCTTAGAAAATGAGTCTGGGGAGACAGTTATGGGAACAAGAAAATGGTACAGGAGTGAAACAGATATTTTGCATCAGTCTTTACTCCAAAAATCCCATTAATAAGAAACTGGGGGAGGAATCAAGTATCATCATAAGAGTAGTAATATTAGACAAACTAATGGGCCTAAAGACACTGCGAAGCCTCTTCTAAGGATGCCTACCCTGAAGAAGTTACCCTCCTCCTTCCGGACAAACCTCAGGGAATCTCTCTCCCACTGCAACTCTCTCATCACCTCTTCGGCCTTGAAACTGCTCGACCACGTCCTGAAGCAAACCAGGTATCAACGAATACCGCTCACGCTTGGATATTGAGCAGTTTTTCCGCCGCCTCCGCCTACTTGTCTGCCTCCTCTCCACCTATCCTCTCCTCTATCCATCCTCTATCCGCCTCCCCCTCTCTCCCTATTTATTTCAGAACCCTCTTCCCCTCCCCCATTTCTGATGAAGGGTTTAGGCCCGAAACGTCAAGTTTTCCTGCTCCTATGATGCTGCTTGACCTGCTGTGTTCATCCAGCCCCATGCTTGTTATCTCGGATTCTCCAGCATCTGCAGTACCTTTTATCTCTAAGTCCCCTAGCCTGATGGCTTGCATGCTAATATGCTAAAAGAGGCAACTGAAAATTTTGACAACCAGAGACTTTTTCCAAGGGCAGAGACAGCTATTACAAGCGGGCATAGTTTTAAAAAGTGAGTGGAGGTAGATACAGGGGAGATGTCAGAGGTAGGTTCTTCACTCAGTAGTAGGGGCGTGGAATGCATTGCCAGAGAGGGTAGTGGAGTCGGCCTCATTAAGGGCATTTAAGCACCTATTAGACAGGCATATGGACAACAGTATAAGGTAGGGGTGGAGGTTAGATATCCCTTAGGATTAGGGCAAAAGTTCAGCACAACATCGTGAGCCAAAGGGCCTGTACTGTGCTGTACTGTTCTATGGTCAATGTTCAAAATTACAATCATTGTATTCTGGAGAAGTACAGAGGATTGGAAAGCTGCTAATGTGACAGCCCTATTCAAAAAGGGAGGCAAAAAGCAGGTAACCTTAGGCCAATTAGCCTAATATCTATTGTTGGAAATGTATTGGAAATCAGTTAAGGAAATCGTAGCAGAACATTTTCCAAATCAAAATCTAATCAGAGTTACATGGTTTCACAAGAGTTTATCAGAGTTTTGAGGAAGTCTGAGTGGATAGTGGGGAACCAGTAGATGTGATAGACTTCCACAAGGCTTTTGACAAGGTCCCTCAAACGGTTAAGTCATAAAGAATAAAGAACAAAGAACAAAGAACGAAGAACGAACAGCAAAGAAAATTACAGCACAGGAACAGGCCCTTCAGCCCTCCAGCCCGTGCCAATCCAGATCCTCTATCTAAACCTGTAGTCTATTTTCCAAGGATCTGTATCTCTCTGCTCCCTGACCATTCACGCATCTGTCTAGATGCATCTTAAATGATGCTATCGTGCCTGCCTCTACCACCTCCTCTGGCAATGCACTCCAGGCACCCACCACCCTCTGCGTAAAAAGAACTTTCCACGCATATCTCCCTTAAACTTTTCCCCCCTCACCTTGAAATCGTGACCCCTAGTAATTGAGTTCCCCACTCTGGGGAAAAAGCTTCTTGCTATCCACCCTGTCTATACCTCATGATTTTGTAGACCTCAAATCAGGACGCTCCTCAACCTCCGTCTTTCTAATGTAAATAATCCTAACCCACTCAACCTCTCTTCATAGCTAGCATCGTCCATACCAGGCATCATCCTGGTGAAGCCCCACTGCACCCTCTCCAAAGCATCCACATCCTTTTGGTAATGTGGTGACCAGAACTGTACGCAGTATTCCAAATGTGATCGAACCAAAGTCCTACACAACTGTAACATGACCTGCCAACTCTTGTACTCAATACCCTGTCCGATGAATGAAAGCACGCCATATGCCTCCTTGACCACTCTATCCACCTGCATTGCCACCTTCAGGGTACAATGGACCTGAACACCCAGATCTCTCTGTGCATCAATTTTCCCCCAGGGCTTTTCCCATTTACAGTACAATTCGCTCTTGAATTGGATCTTCCAAAATCACCACGCATTTGCCTGGATTGAACTCCATCTGCCATTTCTCCACCGAACTCTCCAATCTACATTCTGCTGCATTCGACAGTCCCCTTCACTACCTGCAACTCCACCAATCTTAGTGTCATCTGCAAACTTGCTAATCAGGCCATTTATACCTTCCTCCAGATCGTTTATGTATATCACAAACAACAGTGATCCCAACACGGATTCCTGTGGAACACCACCGGCCACAGTTCTCCATTTTGAGACACTCCCTTCCACTACAACTGTCTCCTGTTGCCCAGCCAGTTCTCTGTCCATCTACCTGGTACACCCTGGACCCCACGCGACTTCACTTTCTCCATCAGCTTACCATAGGGAACCTTATCAAACGCCTTACTGAATTCCACATATATGACACCCACAGCCCTTCCCTCATCTAAGATAAGATAGAGCACATGGCATTTATAGTATATTGGCATGGAGAGAGCACTGGTTCATGGGCAGGGAACAATGAGCAGGGATAAACTGTTATTTTTCAGGTTGGCGACGTGTGGCTAGTGGAGGTCCATAGGAATCAGTGCTGGGGCCACAACATTAACATTATATGTTATGACTTGGAGGAAGGGAAGTGAAGTGAAGTGAAGTGAAGTGAATGTACTGTAACCAAAGATGCAGATGACAAAATATAGATGGAAAGGGGGAAAACAAGCAAACAGTTTAGAGAGACTTAGATAGGTTGAGAGGGTGAAGGTGGTAATGATAAATGGAGTACAGTAAATCCTCGTTCTGTGAATTCATGACTCATGCATTTACCAATCAATGCCAAAAAGTAATTAGCAACAAAGTTCAACATCCATGGACAAAGTCATTTATCTGCGATTTTTAACCTGTATTTGCAAACAGGCTCCGTGTTCGCAAATTTCAGTCATAGGGTTCGTATGTGAGAATCCCCAACTCATATGGAGGAATGACTGTACAAATGTGGGGAAAATATGAAGTTATTCATTTTGAAAGTGAACAAAAGAACAGAATATTATTTAAATGGAGAAAAACTGCAACACAAGGAGGAATTCAGGGGTACTTGTGCACCAAACTTAAATGAACACAGGTGTAGCAGATAATCAGGAAGGCTAATGGAATGTTAGCCCTTATTTCAAAGTGGTTGGAGTACAAGAGTAGGGGAGTCTTATTGCAACTGTACAAGGTGCTGGTAAGACCACATCTTGAGTACTATGAGCAGTTTTGTTCTCCTTAACTAAGGAGAAATGTCATTTCATTGGAAGCAGTTCAGAGAAAGTTTACCAAAATGATCCCTGGTACAGAGGAATTGTTTTAATCAGCAAAGGCTAAGCAGGTTGGAACTTCATTTACTGGAGTGTAAAAGAATGAGAGGTAATCTCATTGAAATCAACAGAATTCTTAAGGGGTTTGACAGGGTAAACACTGAGGACATTACCCCTCATGAGAGCATCTGGGGCCAGGGGGCATAACTCAGGATAAACAGAAGCCAATTTAAGACTGGGATGGAGGAATTCCTTCTCTCAAAGGGTCGACTGTCTTCAGAACTCCTCGCCACAGACAGCTTGGAGGCGCAGCCCTCGTGTGTATTTAAGGCTGAGATAGATTCATCATCAGTCAAGCAAATCAAGAGTTATGGGGTAAGGGCAGGAAAGTGGACATGAGTGTCAGATCAGCCATGACCCTATTGAATGGCAGAGCAGGCTCAAGGGGCTGAATAGCCTATTCCTGGATCTTATTTCTTATTGCCTTATAGATCATATGAAAATCTATAGTTTGATGGCTTCTGCAAGTTATACCTCAACATTGTCAGCTCCATTGACGAACAAAACATTAACCCTCAATGGCTGAGCCTTGCAACATATCCAGTAACATCCAAGTTAACCTCATGCTTCAACAATGTTTTCGTCCCATCCCTTTAAAAAAGTATCTTCCTAAGACTCTACATTGCTCCAGTGGTGGTCTTACACAAATTCAACATTACCTTTTTGTTTTCGTATTCTGCACCTCTACATACAAATCCCCAGATTCTGATCTTTTTCTGGTCTCATGTTTGTACTGCCACTTTTAAAACAGCTCGAGTAATTACATACCTACATAGATGTTCCATTTTAAGTCTTTGCATTTAAAAGGTATATTCCTTTAATTATCAGTTCTAAATTACTTCGTAATTATCTGTATTCAACTGCACTTGACCATATGTCAAGCCTACGTCTCCCTACAATCTTTAACAAATCACCATGCAATTTGTACCTTTAATTCTTAATACAAAAGCTGCACACTATTCTCTGCACCCCTCAGGCAGTTTTGCCTATGTGATGACCTTGGAGAGATACTTCAGGAACTCTATGCATACATTCACCAACTAACAGTCTACATGCAACACACTTTCAAGATTTGTATGATCACCTAGCATGCGTAAAGGAGAATTATCCATACCTTAAGACTTGTTGGGGGGGGCAAGGGAGATGCAGTGAGTTTGTTTATCAACTTTTTTTTCCCTCCTCTCTCTCAAACCCCTTTCCTTCGCCTCTCCAGCTGCTCGCTCATAAATTAGAATAGTCAATTCTATGTCCATCTCCTGGTTTAGACATTGAAGAATCCTTACTAAAATGCAATGTGATTGGTTACACACCATTGTTTGTTCTCTCCATATAGGCCCCAGACCCCCTGCAGAGGGTGCCATGCGGTTTTGGTTCTTTAAATTCCCAACATAGACTGTCTGCTTTAATGGGAAAATTTTTATGTAATAAAGGGCCAGAACTGTTCCTGCACCAATTGACAGCAAAATCCTGTCTAATATTAAGTATGGGGAAAAGAAATTTCAATATTTTAGGATGTAATAACGAAAAATTCAAGAACGATGTACACTAACTGCTTTTTTCCATATTCAGCTTTTATCAAACTATTTGCTAATTTTAGAAATTGCCTTTGGATCATACAGTCAGCCTAAGACACTAGTATTTCTGTCCAAGTTTGCTTAAATATTCAGAATTCATTTGCGACCTATTTAGCAGGATAAAAAGCATATTTTAGCAGGTATAGGACTAAAACTTGTCTATCTCAACTGTACTTTGTCTTTGATTTGTGCTTCTAACCAATAACACGCCCACGTTCCAAAATCAGCTCTTATTTTAAACTAGAGACCTTCGAAAGGACTTATTATCCATTAGTCACCAATATGACCTCATATCAACTGTCAAATACTAGTTTCACACAGCATTCAAATCTATTGCACTTCTCTTCAACAATCAATAAACAGCCACCAAAACAGTTGCTGATCAGTGTCCATCATGTTATCCAAATGAAAAGATATTACTATAAAATGAAAAAGTCAGATTATCTGTTGGGATAAGCCACCCAAAATTTGTGTCTGTGGTTTTTAAAAGTCATCAAATTGTTACTGACTTATTCCAAGACCTGACTTAAAATCGTTACATTGCAAACAAAACAGATTCTGAAACTCATTGTTATATGAATCAGTCTTCACTCTTATTGCCTAATTTCATTACAATCACAACATTCAGACATGTCTTTTGGAATACACTATTTAATAGGCACGACATTCTAAGTAGCCACTTAACTGTCAAGGGCACAAGTAAAATGCAACATGCATTTAAGTATTTCCTATACAGAACCTGGTTGAAATAGTCTAAAAATTTACTGAGAACTATATAAAAAAAGGAATGAACTGACCTGAGCAATGAAAACAATTACAGTCCTAAATGACTTAAGGAGTCTTACATGTTTCTCATCTGTACTCACCTCCACATTGCTAAGAAATATGCTATCTATAAGGAAAGTACAAGGAGCAAGAAAATCCCCATAATTTAGATAAGAACATTTTCTACATTAAATAGCTACACGTCTTTTGGAAGACCTCACTAAAAATGAAATCAGTTGGGACAACATTGGTGCCAGGGATCAAAATAATTAATTTTTTTTGAAGGCTCAGATTTACAAAATTCAGTGCCACTTTCGTTTACAGGGGCTCATTTGTTGAATCTCACCAACTCTTACTACACAATGTAGTCACATAGCAATACTACCTTCTGTACTTATGATTTAAGGGTTTTTCTTTATATAGAAAAGATAGCACAAATATCAAAGATTTCATACTTTGTTTTATTTACTTGTGGGATGTAGGTGTCGCTGGCAGGCCAGCATTTATTGCCCGTCCCTAGCTGCCCTTGAGGTGGTGGTGCTGAGCTGCCTTCTTGAAGATTATTAATAAACCTTGGATTCTATAAATATAAATAAATCTCTGTTACTCTTATGCATGCACCAAAATAGTTAAATGCATACATTATGTAAAGATCATGCAACATTAATATTGATTTTCCAAGAATTATTTCTGCTAGGTAGGAAGATAACATGCAAAAAACTTCCTGAAAACCTTCATAATAATTAGATGCAAGATGCTGCCTACCATTGAGGTAGACAACTTACAGATGATCTACTGTTTTATATTTTGTGCCTCTACACATTTAAAAAATGTTTGAAGCCTTGGCTACCTTGAGTGCCTCCCTATCATAGAACATTTTCCCCATGTGTCCTCCAAACTCCTGCTCCAGCAGCAACTCTCCTTCATCACACAGAATATCATGCGATTACAAAATTCAACAGACCTGATGAGTGGTTGTTAAGTTATAAAATGCATAAAAGATTGCAATACCTACAAAATCATTAGTGAATCAAATCAACACTGGGCCTGGCATCTGCTCCCAACCCCCAACTCATACAGGCTCTGCACTGTTCCTTCACTACGACCACAGCTGCATCAACACTCAAGTGCTACTCCTTACCTACCCAACACGCAGGCCTGCCCCTGACAGGTACCCATTGAAAACTCCACTGCTCCAGACTCCTGCAACTCTAGTGTATGGTGGCTCCACAATCAGCTGCAGTAACTTCTATTATCTAAATAATTGTTTCTTCTTGCCTGCCCTTGATGCTCCGCCACAGGAGGAGCAAGGGTGGAAGACAGTGTACTTGATTGGTGGGTCTGGAGTAGCTGGATTAGAAATAGCATCTTCTCACATTCTGCTTCTCACTCCCATATGGGGGTGATATTTGTCCATATGGTGTTAGGGCTAATATGCTTGTCAGTCCTATTACTTTTGAACATTGGAGGTATTATGATCTTTTTGCAGCCATTGCAATCATTGAAAAAGTAAGTTTGTTCTATAGCTTTATTCACACCTCCCTCCCCCCTCCACCCCCAATTATTTGAATACTGCAATGGTTCTCAGATTCAACGATACAATCCAGAACCAATATACAAGGGGTTTCGCATCATCTTAGATTTCATTGCACCTAGGTGCCTATGTTAATTACACTGTGGAATGGACTGTGTATTGAGAACATACATACAGCCAAACTAAGGTTCACATTTATTTCTTGTTTGTGCCTCACATATACCTTCCTGAGGTTTGTGGTTTTCACTCACTAAAGGAAAAAAAAAGTCACAGAAAGACCTAAGCAGATTTATAATTCTCTAAGATAACAAGCATGGGGCTGGATGAACACAGCAGGTCGAGCAG
>JAHRHZ010000263.1:39768952-39853445 GCA_024137785.1 Ginglymostoma cirratum
TTAACTCTGTTTTCTCCTTCACAGATGCTGCCAGACCTGCTGAGCTTTTACAGTAACTTTGTTTTTGTTCCTGGTTTACAGCATCTGCAGTTCTTTTGGCTTTTAAGCTAGGCCTTCAGTTTGGCTTAAATCATTAGAGAGTGTGTGCAGTTCCAATTTTGATCCTTTAAGTGATCATGTTCAAAGTCGTGTGTTGAAAAGTAGTAATGATATTGAAACTCTCAGACCATGAAGAAATGTCATCCAGAATAGGGTCAGAAAATGCAAGAACAATGCCTGGAATAACTACACGTTTTGCATATTAAAAAAGCTCAAATTAAAGTGTAATTGTGTTTTCGTTATTTTTAAAAAATACTCCGATCTGTACTTTGCATGCAGATTTAAAGACGCACAACAGAAATATAGCAAGCCCTACTGTTTTATGGATAGGACATTTTCCCCAAGAGATCAAAAGTATATATGTTGGTAAAGCATTTTCCCAGATAGTGATTTAACCTTGTGTTTGTAGTTTTTCCTCAGCAAGCACTTACTGAACACAACACAAAGTATTTCACTGTGAACATAACTGCAATGAGGCAATTATTTGCACCGATCAACAATTACAAAACGTGGAGCATATTTTAGGTTCCACTCTTAGAAAACAATAGTGGATTCAATAAAAAAAGAAAAAGGTAGCATGTCTGATTAAGCAGAATGAAGACTGAGTGCGCAAAAAAAATTATACGGACACCTAGGATTGAGTGTTGGGCTCACATTGTGGTGCAAGTGTATGTACTGGAAGTGGCAATATATTCTTTGCTGACAGAAAGAATATGCACTGCTAGTTTCATTGGTTGGGGTGTTTCTCAGAGCAGCCAGAAAAGAAATAAGGCGAAGAGAGACAGAAGAAAAAAAGAAAAAAAAAAGAAAGAAAGAGAGGGGGAGGGGGGCCTCTCAGCTGGACTGGGACCCCTGCTGATCCTGGTCTCGGATGGAAGCATTGCAGGGATGCTATCAGTGGCCATGAACACCTACCAGCTTTTTGCCTGGCAGGAGCTATTTACTTGCTGTAAAAGTAACTGCAATGGAGGTAGCAGGAGAAGGGTTAGGTCATTTAAGACCAAGTCTCTTCATTCAGAGTGGTGAATCTTAGGAATTCTTTACCCAGGTCACAGGAGCTCAAATCATGAGCATGTCCAGTGCAGAAATAATTATATTTTGAAAACGAATGACATGGAGACACTGCAGAAAAGGGCATTGAAGTAGCCATGATCTTCATGAATGGTGGAGCAGACTCAATGGCTTGGTCATGCTCCTCTAATAATTAGGGTTTACTGACAACACCCTCCCATACCACACCAACTTTATTTGTATTACGTGTAGGGTGGACATGTGGATGAGGTGAAGTTGGAAGTTGAGGGATGGGGAGGGGGACAGGCATGAACAGAATGGTAATGAAGGGAGGGAAAAGAAATACATTGGAAGAAGGTGTTAAGTCATCAGTTTTGCCAACAGTCTGCTTTATATAAATTTCCACACTGAATGCAAACAGTCAACACATGACCAATGAATGAAGTGTGTATTTTGAAAATCAAAGTCTGTTTGGAGGGGCTGCATTATGCAGTCTTAAGGAAAAATAGGCTGCTACTGATAATACAATAAAAATAATCTCATTTTTCTTTTCCTTGACCCTCCAAACACAGCTCTACAAGAAATCTTTAAAATGTTCACCCTTCCTTCCCAAAGTTTGAGAAGCAAGGCTGTTTAGTGCCTTAAAAAAAAGTGACTATTACTTAGGTTTGAACACTTATATAGTCTGTCCAACTACATGAGCCCTCAAGTTAAAAACTGTTAGAGCAGACATCCAAGGGAATGCTTCCAGCACAGATAGCTGACAGGTTTCCCACTAATTGCAGGCCACCATGCACATAAACCTGAAATGTTATGGTCAACTTCAGCACCTTGATCATCTCCACACACAAAATCAGGTAACAAGAGATCAAACCTTACTTTTTGGGCTACAAAGCCTAATTACTTTAAGCTTGTAGGAGATTCAATCCAAACCACTTAAAAAAAGTAACACAGCAATGTCACAGGATCATAAAATCCCTACATTCATAACTATGTTTCCATTTCAAATCAGGTTGCCCCTATGTACATACACCAAAATTGTAATCTAAACTTTATTAAACTAAGTCAAAAAAAGTAAGCTAAAAAATTTATTTAAAATTCCAACAAAATACCTCAAATAGTGCCTCAGAAATGTTAAGAACTGCCAATGCCGGAGTCAGAAATAACAGTGTTGAGCTGGAGGAACACAGCAGGCCAGGCAGCAAAGGAGCAGGAAAGCTGACATTTCGGGTCTGACCTTTGAAGCTGCCTGGCCTGCTGTGTTCCTCCAGCTCCACACTTCTCTTTATCAAATAGTGCCTTGCACCTTACAGTTAATCATTTATCATGTTTCTTCCAATACAATTAAAGCACATTGTTCAAATATCTCCAAACTTGCATTAAGGTGCATCCAAGCAATGTTGTTACATTCCACATGCTGAAACATCCCACCCGAAACAACCAATCCCTGTTTGCCACCTCAATTGTCAATAATAATAATAACTTTACTGTCAGGCAGCATGATGACTAGCTTGCTAGCTATTGTAATTTGGCAAGTCTTTAACAAATAGCTAACACCTAGCTGATTAGAACATTAAAAATGAAGTTCAGACCAGTTTTATCTCCCAATGATACAAAACATTGAGACATCAGGTGATAGTTTAAAACTTGTCTAAAATCACAGTCACCTTCAAACTCTCATCAGCCACCATTTCACCAAATTTTACATGCCACTGTATTACTTCAACATCGTATTCACATTAACCATTTTTGGTGCAGTTGAAATTTAATTCTCCACATCATAAAAACTGAAAATCAGATGCTGAGAATGTGTGGAAACTCAGGAGGACCATTATAATTAGAACATATGCCTTGCCTTGTTGGCCAATATTGGGAAACTGCTAAAAAAAAACAAAGTTGTTTTCCACGAGTATTCCTAGTTTCATAGTTTTTGTATCATCGGTTTCTGCATGTAAACCTCCTTACTCTGCCTAGTGTCAATCCTAAGTGAATTAGCTCAAATACTAATGCCCCTCACAAGGGGTTGCATTCAAAAAGAACAGAATTTCAACAGCTAACAAATATGACAGCATTAATTATTTGGGCAGATATGTAGATGAACTAAAAGTTGGGATTTATACAAGGGAAAAAAAAATCAAATCCATTTTAGTCATTATTAAACAGCTTTTGTTTTATGCAATATTCACGCCTGAACTGCAACCTACTTCATATTACACAGACAATTACGCTCACCACATTTAAGCAAAGACATGCCTAAAATATTAAGCTATCGCAAGTTAAAAATGAAATAGAAAATACTCAAATGTTTATAAGACATTTGGATAAGTTCAGGAATAGGAAAAGATTTATAGGGATAGGAGTCAAGCACAGGCAGGTGAGACTAGTTTAGCTTGGGAACACGTGTGTGGGGACTGGTTGGACTGAAGGGTCTGTTTCCATGCTGTATGGTTCTGTAATATCTGGAACTGAATGAATCAATGTTTCATTTGAGGGCTGCCAGAAGCCACAGGCACATACTTGCAGGTTTTAGAATATCTGAAGTGCACTGCTTGTTATACTGACACCAAGTATTTGACACACTGCATCTGAACAACTGCATAGAATTCAAAGGAAGACTGGAGAAAACAATATAGCACTTATGAACATGGAATAAACTGAACCACAGTACACTAAACAGGTACATGATGTTAAACATCAGGGTGCCAGATGCAACAGTGTCTCAGTGTTTCCATAATCGGCATCACCCTCGAATGCCCCTTCGGCCCCCTCGTATTGCATAGACAGACATGTATGTGCGCGTGCAAATAAAACAAAAAAAATCAGCCCAGTGATGAGCTTCCAAACATACACACAATGACTAAGACCACATATTTTTCACCTCAATAACACTGCCCAAGTTGATCAGCAGCTGAAACCCTAATTCATGCCTTTTCACTTTGTCTAGATTTGGCTATTCCAACCCACTGTTTGGCATCCAATATTCCACAAACTTGGATCGAAGAGAAACAGCTTGAATGACCAAGTACCATTCCCTAAAACCCCCATGCTAACTGGTTGACAATGGGTCCTAAAGCATGTTGCGCAGAACTGTGCAGAGTACTCCGCCCAATGCCTAATAGGTGTCGCACACAAATTCAGCACATTCCTTTGTTCTTGTACTCAATGCCCTCATTAGAATTTTTCAATGGAATCGCTCATGCCTGCCACACACCAGCTTAGCAACAATACGGTATAAATCAATCACTTGATAATTGACAAAATTGGCTTTTTTTTTTAAAAAAGCAAAGACAAAAATCACCTGGACAATTGCAAGAATACCAAAGTAAAATGAAAAACACCACATTATTTTGCATTACAATGTTGATGGATGAGTCACAATCATTTTCTGTGCTGTATAACTCATCGACACAACTCATCCACGTTTCCTAACCTGAACTAGTCCCTTTTCCCTGCATTTGGCCTTTATGCCTCTAAACCCTTCTTATTCATGTACCACACCCAGATGCCTTTTAAATGATGTACCTGCATCTATCACTTCCTCTGGCAGTTCATTCCACACACAAACCACCCTGAGAAAGGTGCCCCTCAGGTCCCTCTTAAATCTTTCCCTTCTCACCTTAAACTTCTAGTTTTGGATTCCTCTACCTGGGAAAGAGACCTTGGCTATTCACCCAGCCCGTGCCCCTCATGATTTTATAAGCCTCTATAAGAGGTCACCCCTCAGCCTCCAACACTTCAGGGAAAGCAGACACAGCCTATTCAGCTTCTTCCTACAGCTCAAACACTCCAAGCCCAGCAACATCCTTGTAAATTTTGTGAACCCTGGGAGAGAATCTGGGCTGTAAGAGCTGCTTTTTGAGGTTATTTTAATGATTCTCTTCCTCTGCCAAACTGCGTAACCTCTCACTTCCCCCACACTGTATTCCATTTATGACTTTTTTGCCCCACTCTCCCAGCCTGTCCAAATCCTTGCTTCCCTGCTTACTCAACACTACCTGCTCCTCCACTGATCTGTGCCATCTGCAAATTTAACCTCAGTGCCATCATCGAGACAGCATAATCTCAGAACACGGAGTCACCCATTTAAGACAGAAGTAAGTGAGCAAAGATATTTTCCCCCCTCTAATAGGCTAATGAATCTGCAGAATTCTTTACTGCAGAGGGCTGTAGGGGCTTGCTCATTTAGTAACATTTCTCAACCTTGCATATACTTATAATTAAAGGGTTTTTAAAAAGTGTTAAAAAGACGACTTAAGGATCATCAGATCAGCCATGATGTCATTGAATAGCAGAGTAGACTTGACGGGCTGAATGACTTACTCTTGTATTTTACAGTCTTGTGGTCAGCAAAAATCCTGAATCTTAAAGTAATCTTTCTTGTAAAGATTCATGTGGCTCATAAATCAAGGCACTGATCTAAATACTGTAGTGTTTATGGGCACAAGCTGGCCAAAGCTCTGTATGTTTTGGATTGAAAATATTAAAGAAAGGAGATAGTATGATTGGGGTTTGTGATAAACAGAATTTCTAACGCAGTGTTGCACTACCTAAACCATTTAGTGAAGAGGTCAACATTCCACAGTACCTCTGAAAGAAAGTTCATTCCTAAAAAAAAATAAAATTTCAAGTCAACATGCATTTTAAAATTACAATTCCAAAATAAGGTTTCAGAGTACCACATTAAAAAAGGAAGCTAGAGACAACAAGCAATCGAGAGAGGGAGATCTTGGTAAACGGCCAAGAATTCGAAGCATCATACCCTCCAAAGCAATGAAGCAATCTAAACACCAAAATGACTGCCAATTCTGCTACTCTTGGTATGTTCTGCCAGAAAAATAAACAGTGCAGCAAGTCAGTGATTAGGTTGAAAAGAATAGCAGAAAAAAAAAATTGTAGCACAGATTAATAAAAGTAAACTGTTGTCATTTGAGGTTGTTATAAAACGGTTGCCCCAATACTGATGTAGTCAGTCACTGTTCAATTCAAAAGTAATAAAACCAAAAGCTACATTTTTAAAAATATCCAATTTACAGAATTTGTTCAATAAAAAATTTTTGTATAGTTAACAAATGGATATGTTGATGAACAAGTTCTGATACCATCACGACTAGTTTATTTAGATTTGTCTTTATAAGTAGACTATTTACCCTCAAGACAATAGTACTACATTGCATTATTTTCACTGTCATTACTTTGTTCATCTCATCACAAATGAGCAAGCTTGTAATGCTTATGCTCTTCATACAAACTAGGCTAAGTGACAAAATTTACTGAACTTCAAAACCAGAAAAATATGAAGATAAAGCAAGTGTGTTATACTCTGCCTTCTCTTCCCCCCCACCCCCATACTTACCTGCTCCTAATGCTCATCTAACGAATTGAGAAAGTTGTTGTATTGATGCATTTTCCTCTAATCAATACTACCTTTCTTGGGACAAGTCCCAATGGGAGAAATATTTTCAACATAGTACGTTACACTCTATTCATGCAGCAAGTTATTTTTACTGCTGTCAAGGATGTTAAATCAGCAACACTCTTACGTTCATTTGATTACGGGTTTCTTCACAATTTTGAACAGTTACATAAAAGAACGTAGCTCAAGATCAAAATTCCTAGTGGGGGCAAAACAATCTGACAGCACCTATAAATTAACCACATTTAACAGTTCTGTCTGCCACAGACATTATGGAATCAGTTGAGAAACACAAGTAACAAGGCAACATGTATAACCAGGGATATCACAGCTGTTCTTACAGATTTAAAATACAATGCTCAACAGAAACATTGACACTAGTTGAATCAGGCACAAATAAAAAAAGGGTGGAGAAACAGGAAAAAAAAAGTTACAAAAATAGGATTTATTTTACTGATGAATTTAAGATCGTGGCTCAGATATGGATGCTCAAACCCTTCTGGATGGGCAACAGATCGACAAGAGAGCAGATGACCTTCAGCTGAAAAAGACTTTTGACACCCTTAGCATCTTGTTTAACCTACAGATCTTGTCTTCTGCTTCAAGAATCTCTTCTTACACTCTTCACAATTAATGCCTTTTTGTTTATCTTTGCTACTTTCAGTTATTAATTGGCCTTCCTACTTCCACATTCAAACTCCAAAATGACCCAATATTGTCCTACATAAACTGTCTCTTCTCTATTCAACAAATTCCACACTGACGTACACTGGCTTTTTGTGGCTAAATCCTAGTTAAAAAGATTCTCATCTTTATAGATCTAACACCCTGGCTTGAGCTTATACATGTACTACCCATAGAATCATAGAATCCCTACAACATGGAAACAGGCTATACGGCCCAACGAGTCCACACCGCCCTTCTGAAGAGCATCCCACCGAGACCCATAGCCCCAAATTTCCCATGTCTAACCCACCTAACCTAACCATCCTAGGGCACTGTGGGCAATTTAGCAAGGCCAATCCACCTAGCCTGCACATTTTTTGGACTGTGGGAGGAAACCAGAACTCCAAGAGGAAACCCAAGCAGCCACTGGCAGAATGTACAAACTTCACACCAGACAGTTGCCAGAGGCTGGAATTGAACCCGGGTCCCTAGTGCTGTGAGGCAGCAGTGCTAACCACTGAGTCACCATGCCACCCAACTCCATCCAGACTTCTGTAAATTCTTCATTCCCAAACCCAGCATCTTGTTCATCTTCTCTTCAAAAGACATTCATGAATCTTACTGTCAAATTCTCTTCAAATCCATCTACAGGTTCACTGTTCATCTGTTTAAAACCTTAGGATTAATAGGGACTACTGTGTACTACTACCAAAGCAAAGTTCCCCTGTCCATTTTTCATTAAACAGTGAAATGAAATACTAAAACAAATTTTGGCCAAAGTTAATTTCACAACCAAGTTGCTCATTTGATTAACGTATTCATTTTACAATTTGTTTGTTTATGTGTTTACTCAACTTAAATCCCAATTTATGGAACAGTTTGGCAGTCTGCAAAAAAAGTGTTACTTTTTTGGCTTCAAACATGTTATGAAGTTAGTAGTTAGTTTTTTCCCCCACTAGGAACATATGCATATCAACATACCATTCTACACTGATGTTCCTGGATCCAGTCACTATGTATTTACATAGTTGCAAATCAGACCACCATGACGTTATATTCTCTTGTTTGTCTCAAAATATAGCAATGACATTTGATAAGAGCTAGTGGGGAAAAAAAAGACTGACTTGTAGATTTTTTCTAAAAAAAGCTTTAACAGCTTTGGATATATTTATTAAAATGAAGTTCTAACAACTCCACATGCTGCTTGAGTGGTCTAATGAGTGCTGTGAAAAGACAGAATTAGCAAAGGTAGCCAAACTCAGAAGAAGACCCAAAAAAGGTAGTCAACAATAAATTTCAGTGTTGTGAATGAATCATTGTTAGAAATTAGAGAAGTAGGAAATGTTGGGATATCAGTGGAAGGCTCTAAAAAATTAAAAAGACAAAACAGAAAAAACAAACAACAATCACAGGAAAGGGCTTTAGTGAACTATTTCAGCCTGGAACCTGGGAGGTGGGGGAAGCAAGCCATATGAAAACATGAGCGCGCGCGAGCGCGAGAGAGAGCGCGAGAGAGAGCGCGCGCGAGAGCGAGAGCGCGCGCGAGAGAGCGCGAGCAAGAATTCAGGCAATTTAAAGAGAGATAGGAGGTATGGGGAGATTAGACAGCAAAGATACTGTGAATGATAAAATTGCCATTTCTATTCAAAGGAGATGAAGAAGGGCTCAAAGTAGTCTTTGATAGGCAAGAGGTATCGGTGAGAAAATGGACATCCAATATCAAATAGGATGCCGGGAAATCGTAGTGAAGAGATGTTGACCAACGTTTTAGTTACTCAATTTAAAAATGGTATCTTGTGTATTGTGACATCATTCAATGTAACATTGCACATTTGAGCTATTCAAAGAGTTAGTACTTGATGGAGTACAATCAGCACAATCCACTGTAAAGACATAAGATCTTGGTGGGAAGAAAAGAAATCTCAGACCTAAGGCTTGGTCAGTAACATGGAGCCTATTCTTATTAGCTGTAACTAGTTGCCAAGATACAATAAACTATAATAAAAGATACTCTACAAGATTCCTCTCATTAGGAGAAAAGACGGCTATCCTTGCAGACACTTGACCATCCAAGTACCTAAAGAATCCACACAGATAAACAATAATATCATGGCAGCATGTCAAAGACAAAAATTTCAGACTTTCTATTCCTTCATCTTTTTCTGTGGCTTTCCTAACGTTAAATCTCTAATATAGCTAATACCTCCAAAAAGGTTCACAATGACAGCAGTGTACAAACAGAAGTTATATTTCAAAAAGAAAATTTCTTTCACTGAAGTTTCAACTTGAGATTCGTCAATGTCTCACAGGAAAAAAAAAAATCTGAATATGCTTACGATTTCTGTTGATACGAACCGAGGCTCAAGTCGGAGTCCATCTGCAAACACAAAATAAACTCATTAAGTCCATGTCTAAAACTGCATAATTATTGAAAAGCCTCACTTTCCTCAAAATTAAATTAAAAGTATAAACTGGCCAATAATTGACAAAAAAAAACCATGAATAAAAAGAATTACAAACATGGTTAGTGATATGGTTCATGGTGGGGGGCGGGGGGTCTCGCTCAGCGAGGCAGAATAGTAAATTATTGATTCTTCCTAGGTGGCAAATTCAGAGAGTCATGGTCTGAGGAGATTCAGCATGCAGAAGTGGCTAATCACCCAGAAGTAAAAGATGTTTTATTGACTGGAACTTGATAAAACTATCAATTCAACAGTGAAAGTGTAATTAGAAAAATAGACACATTCTTACAGCATACACCTCTTTGATTAAGTTTAACTATTAAGATTCCCCAGGATTGATATATTGAAAATAAACACTTTAAATAGCCAAGCTTTTAAAAAAAAAAAACACACCACTGCATTTTCACTGTAAAATGTTTTTCAGCAGGTCAGTTATTTTTACGGGGTAATAAAGTGCAGAGTTAGCGTGAACATCCACAGCATAATATTAAAAACAGCTTTAAAAGAGGAGTTACCACAGGAAAGCTGAAAATTGATTATTTAGTCATTAACCATAAAATTCAAGGATATATTCTCAACCTGCAGATTATTGCAGCTGCACAAAAAAAACCTCTAACTTTCTCAGACAGCTATTCAGAAAATCAAACAGCACATTTGATATGGCTCAAATGACAAGGTTTCTAGAAAAGGTGAACTAATTACATTTATATTTTCCTGACTATTACAGGTGTAAAATCAAGAACCAGCTGTCACATCATGTGCAAGTCACTGAAGGCTGTTCAATTCAAGAATCCTTCCATAAACTAAATACCAGGCTATTCCAGATTCCCAGGTCTAAAAACTATTTTTCCTATCAGTATCAGAATTAAAAAAACATCAATTTTAAAACCAAACACAGACAATGTTCACAAGTCACAAAGGCACTCACTGGTGAGACTATGATAGCACTACATCATACTTGGATCAAGTGCCATATTTATCCCATCATGGCCGGTTGCAAAATTGAACACATCCAGCAATTTGTAGCAACAGGAAAAAAAAACACAAACATTAATAAGGATTACTATTTGCTCAACAAAACAACGCTCAAAAATTGATTCACACCAATAATTCTGGGAAAGACGCTGTCTGCTCCACAAGGCAGGCCTGCACACAAGTTCATTTCTACAATATATGGGTGACTCTTATAAGGCCATTTTTTAAAAAGTGGTCTAGCAGGTCCCAGGATTGTTAGTAGATCAGTTTCTTTTGTGATAGGTCCACTAGTCATTGCTAGCAATTGAGGATGTAGAAGTACTTCAGGTTTTGCCAGTGTTCTCCACATCCCCAACAGCAAAAGGGAGATCACAGTCAGCCACTCTACATCAAAAGCAAAATGCCATTAATGCTGGAAGCTCTGTGCAGAGGCGGAGAGGGAGATCATATGCAGGTTATGATCTTTCATAAATGCTGCCAAAAGAAAGATCAAATCTCAAAACATTAAAATGTAGCTTTTGCCCAACCTGTTAAATATATTTCTAGCACTTGTTTTATTTCATCTAACCAATGTACTGCTCAGAGCATTTCTTCCCTGCTTTCACTAACATTCCCACTCAACTATAGACTTCAAAACAAAACAGATTTAAAAAAGTGGGAATGGACTAAATAGCATTTTGATCAAACTTGCAACCATTATAACCATCAGGATCCTGTGATAACAACAAAAAAATCAGGTTCATATATATACACTGAGATAATAGGAACTGCAGATGCTGGAGAATCAGAGATAACAAGGTGTGGAGCTGGATGAACACAGCAGGCCAAGCAGCATCATAGGAGCAGGAAAGCTTGACATTTCGGGCCGAAACCTTTCATCAGAAATGGGGGAGGGGAAGGCGGATAGAGGAGAGGATAGGTGGAGAGGAGACAGACAAGTCAAAGAAGTGGGGATGAAGCCAGTAAAAGGTGAGTGTAGGTGAGGAGGTAGGGAGGAGATAGGTCAGTCCAGGGAGCGGGATGAGGTTAGTAGATAGGAGATGGGGGGAGAAATAGGTGAGAGGAAGAACAGGTTACCCACTCCAACTTCTCCCCCACCAGACGTGCAGCCCTCCGCTCCAATCCTAACCTCACCATAAAACCCACGGACAAGGGAGGCGCAGTTGTAGTATGGCACACTGACCTCTACATCGCTGAGGCCAGGTGTCAACTCTCCAACACCACCTCCTACCGCCCCCGGATCACAACTCCACCCCCGAGCACCAAACCATCCACAACCTCATCACCTCAGGTGAACTCCCACCCACCACCCACCAACCCCACACCGCCCGCTTCTATCTCCTTCCCAAAATCCACAAACCTGAATGCCCTGGCCAACCCGTTGTCTCCACCTACCTCGTCTCCACTGTCCAGGAACTCGCTACCTACGTCCATGACACCACCCACGCCCTCCACCTCCTCCAGAACTTCCAATTCCCTGGTCCCCAACACCTCATTTTCACTAGGGACATCCAGTCCCTATACACTTGTATTCCCCATGCAGATGGCCTAAAGGCTCTCCGCTTCTTCCTGTCCCGCAGACCTGACCAATGCCCCTCCACTGACACCCTCATCCGCTTAGCCGAACTCCTCCACGTCCTCAACTTCTCTTTCAATTCCTCCCACTTCCTACAGACAAAGGGGGTGGCCATGGGCCCAAGCTATGCCTGCCTCTTTGTAGGTTACGTGGAACAATCCCTCTTCCGTACCGACACTGGCCCTAAACCCCACCTCTTCCTGTGTTACAGTCAATGTATCAGTGCCACCATGTGCTCCCATGAGGAGCTCGAACAGTTCATCCACTTCACCAACACCTTCCACCCCAACCTGAAGTTCACCTGGACCATCTCCAACACTTCTCTCTCTTTCCTGGACCTCTCTGTCTCCATCTCGGGTAATCATTTAGAAACCGATATCCATTTCAAGCCCCCTGGAATACACCACCTCCCACCCACCTTCCTGCAAAAATGCCATCTCCTATTCCCAATTCCTTTGCCTCCACCACATCTGTTCCCAGGAGGAGGCATTCCACTCACGTACATCTCAGACGTCCTCCATTCTTCAAGGACGGCAACATCCCCCCCACAGTGGTCGAGAACACCCTCGACCGTGTCTCCAGCATTTCCCGCAACTCATCCCTCACACCCCGCCCCCGCAGTAACAACCAAAAAAGAATCCCCTTGTCCTCACGGACCACCCCACCAACCTCTGGATCCAACGCATCACCCTCCGAAACTTCCGCCATCTGCAATCCGACCTCACCACAAGACATTTTTCCATCCCCACCCTTGTCTGCTTTCCAGAGGGACCATTCACTCCCTTGTTCGCTCCACACTCCCCTCCAGCCCCACCACACCCGGCACTTTTCCCTGCGACCGCAGGAAGTGCTACACCTGCCCCCACACCTCCTCCCTCACCCCAATCCCAGGCCCCAAGCAGATGTTCACCTGCACATCTGCCAATGTGGTATACTGCATCCGCTGTACCCGTTGTGGCCTTCTCTACGTTGGGGAAACCAAGCGGAGGCCTGGGGACCGCTTTGCAGAACACCTGCGCTCGGTTCGCAACAAACAACTGCACCACCCAGTCGCGAACCATTTCAACTCCCCCCTCCCCCCCCAATTCCTCAGACGACATATCCATCGTGGGTCTCCTACAATGCCACCCGAAGGCTGCAGGAACAGCAACTCATTTAGCCTGGGAACCCTGCAGCCCAATGGTATCAATGTGGATTTCACAAGCTTCAAAAATCTCCCCTCCCCCTACCACATGCCAAAATCAGCCCAGCTCATCCCCGCCTCCCTAACCTGTTCTTCCTCTCACCTACCCCCTCCCCCCACCTCAAGCCCCACCCCCATCTCCTATCTACTAACCTCATCCCGCCCCCTTGACCTGTCTGTCCTCCCTGGACTGACCTACACTCACCTTTACTGGCTCCATCCCTGCCTCCTCTCCTCCCCCTCTCTCCCTATTTATTTCAGAACCCTCTTCTCCTCCCCCATTTCTGAGGGAGGGTCTAGGCCTGAAACGTCAAGCTTTCCTGCTCCTATGATGCTGCTTGGCCTGCTGTGTTCATCCAGCTCCACACCTTGTTATCTTATTTCATATACAGACTACTTGATTATCTCAAGAACCACACTCATGCATTAAATAAAAATCAATTGTGAACTAGTTCAGTGAAACAAACTGTAATAAAAAAGTATACCCATTAAAGCTGCAAACAAATTCCACGATAAAATTCATTCTGTTCTTATGCACTTGAGCAGTTATTGGTAGGGTACTGCAAAACACGATCCAACTAAAGTGAAGTACTTTGGTTGGTTACATATAGCATTGATGACACTAAAACCATTGAGATGCTGAATTAAGACTACCAAAGAGAGAGTGCATCGGACCATTTGCCTTAATATCACAAGTCCAATTTTCTTTTATCTTTTTTCATAACAGTACAAAGTCTAGCAAATTTTCCATCCAACAACACTGCCCCTGCATACCTTTCATAAGCGCAGGATAAAATTATTGCAATATCCTTTATACAGGCAATCATTTCAGTTTCCTTTATAATAGGAAACAATTGTCAAGGGCACAGAAATCTGCTTCTATACACACTTCCTGGTTGTGTAAGGTTCCTCTTTTACTGAGCTTCTTAATGTAAATGAATAAGATGTACAGTATTTCTACCAGAAAGTAAATTTACCATGTTTACTGTAGAATTAAAGCAAAGCTGATTTCCCACTAAACCCACAACATTCCTAAAGTTACTGAATGCTGCAAATACTTACTGCAAATCAAGGTTTAAGATTTTATGTAGTAGTTTTCTTCATCTTCATACAATAAAACGTAAATCATTCCTTTGTTTACTTTTGGCAAAGTCCATTGGTCTGACCTCTTTTTAAAGAGCATACAGTTTAAGCTGGTTAATTGGTGCCAAGATACAATTATCGAAAACCACAAAAAAGGACACTTGGATATACTTATTTACAAATGCTAAAAGTTTGGAATAAATAAAACTGATGTCATTAGTGACACGAGAAACTGCATTTCCTCCAACAGTGGAGCTCAGACAGCTTACGTTTCTCATAAACCTGTTGAACCATATCCTAGTGTCATATGGTTTTTGAGCTGGTGCACCCCCATTCATCTCAATTATCAGCAGCATCAAGAAGGACTTTGAGTTAAGCATTGGTATGTCAAAAGTCCAGTTCCACAATATCAAAATATTATTTCACTGCAGCCTTGGGGTACTCGTTCCAAATCAAAGATAATAGGTACTGCAGATGCTGGAGAATCCGAGATAACAAGGTGTGGAGCTGGACAAACACAGCAGGCCAAGCAGCAGAGGAGCAGGAAAGCTTGACGTTTCGGGCCTAGACCCTTCATCAGAAATAGGGGAGGGGGAAGAGGGTTCTGAAATAAATAGGGAGAGAGGGGGAGGCGGATAGAAGATGGATAGAGGAGAGGATAGGTGGTGAGGAGGCAGACAAGTCGAAGGAGGCGGGGATGGAGCCAGTAAGGGTGAGTGTAGGTGGGGAGGACGGGAGGACGGACAGGTCAAGGGGGCGGGATGAGATCAGTAGATAGGAGGAGATGGGGGTGGGCCTTGAGGTGGGAGGAGGGGATAGGTGAGAGGAAGAAGAACAGGTTAGGGAGCTGGGCTGGTTTTGGGATGCAGCTGGGGAGGGGAGATTTTGAAGCTTGTGAAATCCACATTGATACCATTGGGCTGCAGGGTTCCCAGGCTGAATATGATTTGCTGTTCCTGCAGCCTTCAGGTGGCATCATTGTGGCATTGCAGGAGGCCCAGGATGGACATGTCGTCTGAGGAATGGGAGGGGGAGTCGAGATGGTTCGCGACTGGGAGGTGCAATGGTTTGCTGCAAACTGAGCGCAGATGTTCTGCAAAGCGGTCCGCAAGCCTCCACTCGGTTTTGCTGATGTAGAGGAGGCCACAACGGGTACAGTGGATGCAGTATGCCACATTGGCAGATGTGCAGGTGAACATCTGCCTGATGTGGAAAGTCTTCTTGGGGCCTGGGATTGGGGTGAGGGAGGAGGTGTGGGGGCAGGTGTAGCACTTCCTGTGGTTGCAGGGAAAAGTGCTGGGTGTGGTGGGGCTGGAGGGGAGTGTGGAGCGGACAAGGGAGTCACGGAGAGAGTGGTCCCTCCAAAAAGCAGACAAGGGTGGGGAGGGAAAAAATGTCTTTGGTGGTGGGGTCGGATTGCAGATGGCAGAAGTGTCAGAGGATGATGCGGTGGTATGTGAGGACGAGGGGGATTCTTTTTTGGTTATTATTGCGGGGACGGGGTAGGAGGGATGAGTTGCGGGAAATGTGGGAGACACGGTTGAGGGCGTTCTCGACCACTGGCTTGGGGGGGGGGGGAAAGAGGAGGGGAGTTGCCATCCTTGAAGAATGGAGGACATCCGAGATGTGCAGGAGTGGAATGCCTCAGCCTGAGAGCAGATGCAGCAGAAGTAGTAGTGAAGGAATTGGGAATAGGGGATGACATTTTCACAGGAAGGTGGGTGGGATGAAGTGTATTCCAGGTAGCTGTGGGAGTCAGTGGGCTTGAAATGGACATCAGTTTCTAGGTGGTTACCTGAGATAGAGACAGAGGTCCAGGAAGGAGAGAGAGGTGTTGGAGATGGTCCAGGTGAACTTCAGGTTGGGGTGGAAGGTGTTGGTGAAGTGGATGAACTGTTCGAGCTCCTCGTGGGAGCACGAGGTGGCGCCGATACACAGTCAATGTAACGGAGGAAGAGGTGCTGTTTAGGGCCCGTGTAGGTACAGAAGAGGGATTGTTCCACGTAACCTACAAAGAGGCAGGCATAGTTTGGGCTTCCCAAAATCCACAAACCTGAATGCCCTGGTTGACCCATCGTCTCCTCCTGCTCCACCGAACTCATCTCCACCTACCTAGACTCCATTTTCACCCCCTTGGTCCAGGAACTCCCTACCTACGTCCGTGACACCACCCACGCCCTCCACCTCCTCCAGAACTTCCAATTCCCCGGTCCCCAACACCTCATTTTTTACTATGGACATCCAGTCCCTGTACACCTGTATTCCCCATGCAGATGGCCTAAAGGCCCTCCACTTCTTCCTGTCCCACAGAATTGACCAATCCCCCTCCACTGACACCCTCATCCGCTTAGCCGAACTCCTCCTCAACAACTTCTCTTTCAATTCCTCCCACTTCCGACAAAGGGGGTGGCCATGGGTACCCGCACGGGCCCAAGCTATGCTTGCCTCTTTGTAGGTTACGTGGAACAATCCCTCTTCTGTACCTACACGGGCCCTAAACAGCACCTCTTCCTCCGTTACATTGACGACTGTGTATCGGCGCCGCCTCGTGCTCCCACGAAGAGCTCGAACACTTCATCCACTTCACCAACACCTTCCACCCCAACCTGAAGTTCACCTGGACCATCTCCAACACTTCTCTCTCCCTCCATCTCAGGTAACCACCTAGAAACCGATGTCCATTTCAAGCCCACTGACTCCCACAGCTGCCTGGAATACACTTCATCCCACCCACCTTCCTGTGAAAATGTCATCCCCTATTCCCAATTCCTTCACTACTACTTCTGCTGCATCTGCTCCCAGGATGTGGCATTCCACTCCTGCACATCTCGGATGTCCTCATTCTTCAAGGACCGCAACCCCTCCCCCCACCCCACCCCCACAGTGGTCGAGAACGCCTTCAATCGTGTCTCCCACATTTCCTGCAACTCATCCCTCACACCCCGTCCCCACAATAATAACCAAAAAAATTCCCCTCGTCTTCACGTCCCACCCCACCAACCTCCGGATCCAACGCATCATTCTCTGACACTTCTGCCATCTGCAATCCGACCCCACTACCAAAGACATTTTTCCCTCCCCACCCTGGTCTGCTTTCCGGTGGGACTACTCCCTCCGTGACTCCCTTGTCCGCTCCACACTCCCCTCCAGCCCCACCACACCCGGCACTTTTCCCTGCGATCGCAGGAAGTGCTACACCTGCCCCCACACCTCCTCCCTCACCCCAATCCCAGGCCCCAAGAAGACTTTCCACATCAAGCAGATGTTCACCTGCACATCTGCCAATGTGGTATACTGCATCCGCTGTACCCGTTGTGGCCTCCTCTACATCAGCGAAACCAAGCGGAGGCTTGGGGACCGCTTTGCGGAACACCTGCGCTCGGTTCGCAACAAACAACTGCACCTCCCAGTCGCAAACCATTTAGACTCCCCCTCCCATTCCTCAGATGACATGTCCATCCTGGGCCTCCTGCAATGCCACAATGATGCCACCCGAAGGCTGCAGGAACAGCAAATCATATTCAGCCTGGGAACCCTGCAGTCCAATGGTATCAATGTGGATTTCACAAGCTTCAAAATCTCCCCTCCCCCAACTGCATCCCAAAACCAGCCCAGCTCGACCCCGCCTCCCTAACCTGTTCTTCCTCAACTATCCCCTCCTCCCACCTCAAGCCCCACCCCCATCTCCTATCTACTAACCTCAGCCCACCCCCTTGACCTGTCCGTCCTCCCTGGACTGACCTATCTCCTCCCTACCTACACTCACCTTTACTGGCTCCATCCCCGCCTCTTTGACTTCTCTGCCTCCTCTCCACCTATCTTCTCCTCTATCCGCCTCCCCCTCTCTCCCTATTTATTTCAGAACCCTCTTCCCCTCCCCCATTTCTGAAGAAGGGTCTAGGCCCGAAACGTCAAGCTTTCCTGCTCCTATGATGCTGCTTAGCCTGCTGTGTTCATCCAGCTCCACACCTTGTTATCTCACTCCAAGTCAATTTCACTGTTGGTTGGTTCTCATACGTAGAATAGTTTCCAAATTAAGTGTAAGTTAGAAGTCTTACAAGAGTTTTCTACTGTTAGGTGGAAAATAAAAGTAATGAGCATTTGACTGGATCTACGAACTCTAGAAATAGATGCTAGCCATGTGACCAGACTTGGCATAGAAACACAGTTGCATAAATATGAAGCATCAACTCAAAGTGACTTTATACAATTGTTCAGTCCAAAAACAATGCAAAATAATTCCAAATATAATAAATCCCACTAGCCACAGCTTTTGATCTTCACTTAATGCTGAAGCTAATTTTTTACTATGTTTACAAGTGGTCAAATTTTTCACTTAAAGACAACTAAAATTATGCAACTTAGAGAAGATCAATAGTATGCAACATACAAGCACCCAGTTGGGTGACCTCAATAAATAGCATTTATGGTGGTGTAGTCATCAGCATAAATCATAATAAAAAGTTGTAGAGGCTCTGGAGGTATCATGGCATAATATGGTGCTAAGTGAGCATCATTTAGACAAAAAAACCAAAAGACACGACAAAAAAACCAAAAGACAACCAGCAATAAAGTTCTTAAATACTTTTCATTTATGTTTTGAAGTCCAATAAATGGTACAGCCGAATGGTTAATGTAATTTCTTTGTTTGCAAGCCCAGTTGTCACCTTTTTTTAAAAAAAGAAAATTAGATGAAGACAGCAAGTTTTGTGAAATAGACTGGAAGTATTGATTAGTGCAAGTAAAAAAAAAAAATCAAAATAAACTAAAACAGATGGAAGGAGAAAAGTAAATACACACTACTCCAGGTACACCAAGACTCATGGTAACAAATACCTGAAATATACTAGACTGGGCAGCTCAGGTTTCCAACAGAGCATTCATATTCTTAATGTGTGAAAACAAATAATAATATACACATAAATATGCAAAGTGCAATTAAAATTGATGCTTTAACAAGCACAATGAATTGCTCAAATTTCAATACATGCCACAGCTACAGCGTGTCAAAGCTCCTGATGCCACCACAGACCAGGGCAAACACATGTGCAGTAAGCAGCTGTGGAAATGAGCTGATTGCTGTAACAAAAACAATGAACGCAAGTTCAGATGGCTACGTTGCCTACCTGGTGCCAGGGTTTGTGACATCTGGTCATGGCTAGAGAGGAACAAGCAGTAGGATGGAAGAGGATACAACAATAATGGACCTCATTAGGTACCAAAGGACACTGACAGGACAAACAAGGTTTTAGCAGTCAAAAAAGGTCAATCTCTGGATTATTACCTAAGTGACATCTAAGTAACTCCAAGTTAGAGTTCAGTGTCTTTGAACTCTCTTCCAAAAAAAAAAAGAAAAAAAACAAAAACCATGCAAGCAGAATCCTTGAATATTTAGGACAGGTGGATAGATTCTTGTGAGACAAAGGGATAAAAGATTGGGCAGGTGAAATCAGAACGTGAAGTCGAGTTACACAGTCAGATCAGCCATTATCTTATTAAACAGCAGAGCAGCCTAGATGGAGTGAACAGCCTGCTCCTCGATTACATGTTCAGGGTGAAGTAATTACAGTTTATACATTTCTTTTAAAAGAATTAGTTAGAAACAGAAGGCAGTCATTCAGCCCTTTAAGCCTGCTCCCCTATTCAACATGATCATGATTGATTATTGCACCCAGTATCTGGTCTTGCTTTCACCCCATACCTTTTGATCCCTTCAGTCCCAAGAACTATATCCAAAACATGGAAAACATTTAAGGAGGCGTTGATCTGAATCACGTTCTACGACAGGGAACTTCACAGGTTGTCAATTTCTGGGTGCAGAAATTTCTCATCTTAAAAAGCCTACCCTGTATGCATAGGCTGTGCCCTCTGCTTCCAGGCTTCTCGTCATTGGGAACATTAATCTGGCTAACACCACGAAATGGGGTGAAATGAATTTTATAGATTTCTGATCTCGTCTGCATTCTTCTAAATTCTAGTGAATATAGTCCTAACCAATCCAATCTCTCTTCATAATTGTTAACCTGGGATGGCAGGACTGACTTATGTTCTAACTATTTTCCTTAATCTTGGCACAATTAAAATTTCAAGCCAGTCAAACAGGATCAAAAAACAAGTGTTTAGCTCAAAAATCTTACTCAACATGACATAATAGATAGGTTGTTGAAAATATATTTTTGAAATCTGTTTGCACTTCAAGTTCTCAAGCCAGTTTCACCAAGATCATGGCTGTTTAGATTTTGCCTCATCTCCACTTTCCCATCTGCCCTCAGTTGCTATCAACTGTCAATAATCAAAAAAAAATTCATCTCAGCCTTGAATATATTCAATTTGAGCTTCACTGCTTGCTGTTTAAAACAAAACAAAAAAAATTACTACCAATTTCTATTTCAAATGGGGAACCCGCTTATTTTGAAACCATGTCCCCTGGATTTAGTGTCAAGGTATCTACCTTGTCTCGTTCCTTCAGAGTCTTCTGTTTCAATAAGATCCAATTCTTCTAAACAGAAGTATAGGTTAACTCGTTCAACCTTCTCTCAAGACAAACTCACCCTGCCAGGTATCAGCCTCGTAAGCCTTCTCATAATTGCTTCTAATTCAAGTGTGCCGAGTGACCAAAAACCTGTACACAGTACTCTAGTATAGTCCTACCAACATACAGTTGTAGCAAGACCTCCTGGCTCTGTTTTACTCATGAGTGATGAATTGAGATAGTTACCGAATAAATCAAAATCAATATATACCCACATGCAATAATTCTAATGGGGCAAAAACAGAAAATGTTACACACCAGAAAGAGGATATAAAATTGTATTCACTATCCTGTCATTGAAAAAAGAGGTTCGATATCATGTGGTCCCCAAGCTACATTTTATGAATAAAAAAAGTGAAAGCGGTTAAAAAATAAACGCTTGTTTAAAGTAAAACAAAACGGCAACTATGGAATGAGAAAACGGTGACTCCCTGCACCCCCCAAACTTTGCACAGCCTCAGTTAACCTTGTAGAACATTTAAATTTAACTTCAACTCCACTGATTAGAACCCATGGCAAGTAAACTTTGCCACTTTGATTAAATCTACATACAAGTCAAGATACTTTCATATATAGTACATACCTGTAACAAGCCTCCTTCACCAAAGTGGAGAATCTCAATTATGTTTTCTGACTGGATAAATGCTGGAAAAAAAATAAAAAAATTATGGTTTTATTCATTCTCAGTACTTTTGAATGTAAAACATTATAATCTCATGCCGGAATAAAAGGTGACAATGCAAGTTGCTAAGCAGATGATGTCATAATGTACTTTAGGGAGAATCCTATATAAAAAAAAAATTGTACAGGAGTTTGCCTGTTATTCAAAACTGCTCTTTGAACTGGTAATGGCTGTTAGATTGAATGATGTCACAATATACAAAATATCATCATGTTAAATTGAGTCTTGCTAACCCGCAACTACAACACATGGATATCTCTCAAGTTTGGTAAGCTAGTTCACAGTGGAGATACAGTAAAATCAGATCAAAGAGCAAATGGAACAAAATTACTCTTATTACTGCATAGCAAAAAGCCAGAGTCAATGCAGTGACCAGCAATGCTTTCATGTTAGAAGTTGCTTATTTATGCCTTCCAAAACAGGGCTTACACAAATAGCAATCCAACACAGCAAAAATCACACTTCTGACAAAAATCAAAATAACCCATGACTAGATTACCTGAACAAAGTTTTGCTAAAAACAAACTGTTTTCATGTCCAGAACTCTGTGGGCCTTCATGTCCAGAGGTCGGAGTTTAACCTGGACCAAAGCCAAGGGAAAGACAGCATAGCAAGCCACTGCACCACAAAAGACTATCCAGTTAAAGCAAACTATTTGATTTTAACCCCTTCCTATTAGTTACTATTAGCTATCATTGCATTTATTGGTCAGATTCGTCCACATTCAGGAACAGCTTAATTACAAAGTAAACTACCTCCATAGAAGTTAGATACATTTGTGAACGTGCTAAAATGTTATTTTCAATTAATGCATAATTTTTGGGTACTTTCTGCAGATTAATTCAAAAATCCTTTAAAAACTACTCTGCAATGTTACTTCCTTTGTTAAATTAAATAAAATATACATTAGAAATTACCAATGTTGATGGCCAACTTTTCCTTTTGCGTTTTTTTGTTTGTACATTCTATGACCAAGTATTCATATTTGAAGACTGAAGTTCTTGCAATTTGTAAAACAATGACCCTTATGAAAGGCAACAGCATTAACAGCAACCAATATAAAATTATGGCTATTTTATCCAATTCACTGACTGCTACTCATACAGTTGAGTATATCAAATTTAACAGCACCAATGCACTTCTCACATGAAATCTTTGCTAGCTTATATAAAATACCAAAGTATGCATGCCACTCATGTGTCTTGGAAAATGGAATATTTTCAAGTTAGATGTGACTGCTATTTATGAACATTTTAAAAATCTTACTCGATAGTTCCTTGGTCAACTTGTTTCATATTTCAGTTCGGGTTGATTAGAGAGCAAGATAAATTATGAAAACAGGCCTCAAACACAGGCAGATTCAGCATCACATGCTACAGCCAACAACTAAACCAGCTGATGAATGGTTCAATTCTTTCAAATAAGCATCATGAATATATGGTCAAGTGTTGCGTTAAATAATCAAATACTCTACAGAACCAAAAAAAAACGTTTCTACATAGTGGTGAAGTGTGGGAAGGAAAAAAAGTGGCTATGGATGTTGGACCTACTGACCTAAAATGTAGAATACTCAAGGTGTAGTTTTTGAAAATGCAGGTCAGCATAAAACTAGCAGTGCAGACAGGGTGCACATCTTCCACAGATTTCAGGATAAAAAAGGCAGATCAGTAACTTTGCAACTGGGAAACAAGTTGAAAAACCGAACCAAATTAGTTACTTGAAATGAAGGGAGACAATGTAATGCACATGTGGCAGGAGACAGAAACCAAAAAAAAACAAAAAAAAAAACACAGGAATATCATCCACAAAGACAGGAAGTCTAGCTGAATAATAGAACTGGGGTGACAAGTTTAAAAAAAAAATCTAGAATTTAAAAAAACCTAGTGCGAAGGATATCTATGCAGAAACTGCAAGAGATTAAAATGGGTGGAGTAGAGTTCAAGAGATTTAGATTGTACAAGGTCCTCAAATGGACAACCAGTAGGCTCAGTCTTTTTGCCTCGATTTATACTCTACGTGGACTGATAAGAGTTTAATAATTCTAACATGTTTAGGTCATTTGCATGTTGCAATAACTTCAGTTCAGAATACAGTTCTTTGAATTTGCAACTACATTTAGAACTCCTATTCAAAAAAAATTGTTACTTAACATAAGTTACAAATACACTTTAAAAGAAAAAAAATCATGAATAATGCATTAGCAGTCAGATTCTCTTAATTATTCAGCAAAAATTTTAACACACAAGAATCTGGTTTCTTGTAAAACTTACACTGCATCGTAAAGATCTGCTTTCCTAACACTTGAAACAACTTCCAGCCAGAGGAAGATCTATGATAACAAGGTGTAGAGCTGGATGAACACAGGAGGCCAAGCAGCATCATAGGAGCAGGAAAGCTTGACGTTTTGGGCCTAGACCCTTCATCAGAAATGGGGGAGGGAAGAGGGTTCTGAAATAAATAGGGAGAGAGGGGGAGGCGGATAGAAGATGGATAGAGGAAAAGACAGGTGGAGAAGAGACAGACAAGTCAGAGAGGCGGGGATGGAACCAGTAAAAAAGGCGAGTGTAGGTGGTGAGGTAGGGAGGAGATAGGTCAGTCTAGGGAGGACGGACAAGTCAAGGGGATGGGATGAGGTTAGCAGGTAGGAAATGGGGGTGCAGCTTGGGGTGGGAGGAGGGGATAGGCGAGTGGAAGAACAGGTTAGGGAGGTGGAGATGAGCTGGGCTGGTTTTGGGTTGTGGTTGGGGGAGGGGAGAGGAGATTTTGAAGCTTGTGAAATCCACATTGATGATACCATTGGGCTGCAGGGTTCCCAAGCAGAATGAGTTGTTGTTCCTGCAGCCTTCGGGTGGCATCGCTGTGGCACTGAAGGCGGCCCAGGATGGACATGTTGTCTGAGGAATGGGAGGGGGAGTTGAAATGGTTCGCGACTGGAAGGTGCAGTTGTTTACTGTGAACTGAGCGCAGGTGTTCTGCAAAGCAGTCCCCAAGCCTCCGCTTGGTTTCCCCAACGTAGAGGAAGCCACAACGGGTACAGCGGATGCAGTATACCACATTGGCAGATGTGCAGGTGAACATCTGCTTGATGTGGAAAGTCTTCTTGGGGCCTGGGATGGGGGTGAGAGAGGTGGTGTGGGGGCAGGTGTAGCGCTTCCTGCGGTTGCAGGGAAAAGTGCCGGGTGTGGTGGGGCTGGAGGGGAGTGTGGAGCGGACAAGGGAGTCACAGAGAGAGTGGTCCCTCCGGAAAGCCGACAAGGGTGGGGAGGGAAAAACGTCTTTGGTAGTGGGGTCGGATTGCAGATGGCGGAAGTGTCGGAGGATGATGCGTTGGATTCGGAGGTTGGTGGGGTGGTACGTGAGGACGAGGGGATTCTTTTTTGGTTATTATTGCGGGGACAGGGTGAGGGATGAGTTGCGGGAAACACGGTCGAGGGCGTTCTTGGCCACTGCGGGGGGACGAAGACGAAGAAGAATTGCAGTCCTTGAAGAACGAGGACATCTGAGATGTATGGGAGTGGACAGGAAGATCTATTGCTAGTCATCATACCAAGGTACAAACACACAAATGATAACAGAAATCATGAAGCCAAATGGGGTATATGAGAATGTATTCGTTCATCTCAGTTTTCACCTAGTATTGGTTCCTGCCAACAAACTTCATTTGTGGTTACCACTTATTAGAAAAATGTAAAGTATGGTTGGGAGGCATCAAGACCGTCCCCAATTTTGAAAAATTGCTCCCAAATGTCCAATTATCCTGAGTCAAACAAGTGTTTCTAGTATCAATTGACAATTATAATTGCAAGAAAACAGATCTAGCAAAAAATTTGCACAAGTTGCAGATAAACAGTGGAATATGCTCCATGACACCTACTAACCAGAAAATGTCCCTGTCTGCAACAAAACTGCGTCAAAAGCTTTCAAGCCCAAACAAGTGAATTGTAAAATTAAAATCTTTATCAGTCTTAAGTATGTAAAAGGCTAAACTGAGCAATAACTGCAGAACACTGGAAAACTCTGCCAGATGATAGCATACGAGCAGAGGAATCAGCTCAGGAGGACTAATGTTAAAACTTCTGCATTATCAGATTTAGGTGATAAGTCATTGCTTAATTATCTGATTTTCCAAACAAGCCACACGGGCTCAGGTAACAAGTTAATGATAAAATTAGTATCCTGAACTTAGGTGGGTTCACAGAAAAGCATCACGTTGCACTCAGTAAACAAATGGCATTTACACACTCAGATGGGAGCTAACTGATGTATTGCACAGTTGACCAAAGCCAAGGTGGGAGAGTACAAGCAAACAAGAATCATTTTGTTGGAATCCATTAGCTGAGCCTCAAGAGATTGTATTGGTTTACACCTGTATCTTTGAACTCTGTTTATGTTGTTCAGTTTATTAGGTTATTAAACACGATCATAAATGAAAGAAGAGCTATTAAAACCGGAAATATCTGCCTTTAAATGATGCCTAAATGAAAGCAACTGGATACCTGGGCAACTCCCAATAGACCAATTCTCAAAGTTTCAATTGTGTTGTTAACAGCCAGCAGTGTTAAACTAATTGGTTTTAATATCAGAACAAGAGAAAAAAGGAAAGTGCTCAAAAACTGATGCTGAAAATAGAACACAGTTCGGAGACACACACTGAAACCACTTTTGCACGAAAAATAGTTTGCTTAATTCAAGCTACTAGAAAATTCAATGTAACTAAGTGGATAATTAGTGCTACAAAATACCTAATGATATAAGTTCAAAGTAAGCAAATAAATAAAGCGCAGATGACATCTTAATAAAAAAAAGTTGGCTAAGCCACAAAATATCCACACTGTTGGGACTTCCAAATAGCATGGGGGCCAAACAAAGTCAGCAAGGTTGAGGATTCCATTCTTATCCATTGAGATGTTGCATTTCATATTCATAAACACCAGGTTATAGGTACAAAATTATTTTCTTGACAAAGGTACGGGAAGTTTTTTCTAAAAGTTAAGGAAATATAACTTCATAGGAAATGTCTCCAATGAATTGCTATGAATGGCAAAAGGAGGCTCGAAGGGCCGAATGGCCACCGAACCCTGTGATTACTGGGGCAATTTAAAATAAAACAGCATTTGCAAAATCTAAAAATGCTGGAATAATAATTTCCCAAAAAGCATCAATAACAAGCTCAACACATTTGTTTTTCAATTTATCAAGGGGGTTTCTTACACAAAAAAAAAATGTATTTAGAAAAAGGGAAGTGGTTTAAAAAAAATCCTGCCTGTCTCCTGATAGCTTAGAAATTTTCCATTTGAAAATGAAGGACCAAAGTCGGACTACGCAAAAGCGTTGTATACCCATATGTAGCCAGGAGCAGAGGTGCACATACAAGACGTACCATATTTCAAGATATAGTCTGGGACAAAAGACTCAAATGGCACAAATAAGATGTGAAGAAAAGTTTACGTAGTCTTTTCATGGCATCCCAATGTATTCCATTGGCTGCAAAATGCATTTTTTTTTTTTTTAAAATCATCTCTATAATAATGTAGGAACAATTTGGGCACAGCAGTCTCCTGCAAAAAAAAAAGGAGTATCATAAGTCGGCAGATAATGTATTTTATTGATGTTAAGCAGAAGGGATAGTTCTTGGCTAAGACAACTCTTCTCCAAACCAATCATGTGGGATGCTTTTTGAAAAAAAAGCATCCATGTCATACTATCAGAGACAAAACAAGGACCTGGGGAGTGCTAAGAGTGGCAGCCAAAACTTCTGTTCAAGTCTCTAGAATGGGACAGAAGTCTCAACACTGATTAATACAAATGTCAGCAACACAGCTTGACTATCAATTCAATAAAACTGCCAGCTCTACTCTTGAATAAAATTAAAAAATAATAATAGTTTGGACAACACAGTGCCAGCTTTATGCTCCAGGTTAACTATCGATATTCTTTTAATACGCTGCACAGTTCCATTTGATTTTCTGCTAACATGAAGCCTAAGACAGTGCTCAAAACTAAAGCTGAAAACAGTAATGTTAGTAGGCTCTTTTGAAGTAGGTCAATCACAAGCTTTCGTTTGTATTACATATTTAAAGCAGCATGCAAAACTCAACAGCCATACCCATTACTACAAAAAACATGGAACATGAATCCACTTCCTACAGACTAAGAGGGCGGCCATGGGAACCCGCACGGGCCCCAAGCTATGCCTGCCTCTTCACAGAATACGTGGAACAGTCCCTTTTCTGCACCTACACTGGCACTATCACCCACCTCTTCCACGGCTACATAGATGACGGTATCAGCGCTGCATGTTCCCACGAGGAGCTCGAACAGTTCATCCACTTCAGGTTAGGGTGGAAGGTGTTGGTGAAGTTCACCTGGACCATCTCTGGTACCTCTCTCCTTCCTGGACCCCGTCTCCATCTCTGGTGACCACCTCAAAACTGATACCTATTTCAAGCCCACCGAGTCCTACAGCTACCTAGACTACACCTCCTCTCACCCACTTTCCTGCAAGATGGTGATCCCCCTGCTCCCAATTCCTCCACCTCCGCTGCATCTGCTCCCGAACATCCCTGATGTCCTCGTATTTCCGGGACCGCAGCTTCCCTCCACTTCAGTGGTCGAAAACGTTCTTGACCGCATCGCTTGCATTTCCTACACTTCAGTCCTCACACCCTCTCCCCGCAACAAAAACAAAGACAGAATTCCCCCTTGTCCTCACGTACCACCCCACTAACCTCTGGATTCAACACATCATTCTGCACCACCTGCAATCTGACCCCACAAGGATATATTTCCCTCCCAATCCCTATTTGCCCTCCAGAGGGACTGCACTCTCCACGACTCCCTTGGCCGCTCCACACTGCCCATTGACCCCATCACCCCTGGCACCTTTCCCTGCAACCACAGCAAAAGCTACACTTGGCCCCATACCTCCTCACTCGCCTCCATCACAGGCCCCAAAAAACCTTCCACAGACAGATGTTAATCTGCACATCCGCCAATGTGGTCTAATGCATCTGCTGCTCCCGATACGGCCTCCTCTACATTGGTGAGACCAAAAAGAGGCACAGAGACCGTTTTGTAGAACACCTGCGCTCGGTTTGCGACAAACGACAACACCTAGTCGCGAACCACTTCAACTCCCCCTCCCCACTCCCTGGACAACATGTCCATCCTGAGCCTCCTCCAGCATCACAACGACGCCACCCAGAAACTGGACGAGCAGCACCTCATTTTACACCTTGGGAGCCTACAACCCAAATGGTCTTAGCGTGGACTTTGCTAGATTAAAAAAAAACAAACTCCCCACCCCTGACCTCATCCCATTACCAACCCTCCCTCTCATCCCCGCCTCCTTCACTTGACAACGTGTCCATCTTCTCTCCCACCTCACTGACCAACCCCCACCATTGCCTACCTGCACTCACCACCACCACCACCCCCACCCCACCTACCTTCCCCAGCCACACCAATCTTTATTTCAGAGTGCCCCACCCCTCCCACCATTTCTGAAGAAGAGTCCCAACCCGAAACATCAGCTTTCCTGTTCCTCCCTTGCTGCCTGGCCAGTTGCGTTCCTCCAGCTCCACACTTAGCTTCAGCATGCTTTATCTGACCATAATAGAATTGCTGGCACCATACAGCATCCAGACAATAAAGTGAAATCAGGTATAAATAAGGGTGCAATTTCAGAATTCTAAAGATACAATCGCTTTTGTAAAAAAAAACCCAAAAAGTCCCAGTTTGTACCCTCAATTTTTAAGGCCAGGATACTTTTTTTCTTTCCCTCCACGCCCCCATCCGATTTTCAAACTGATGGGTGACAGAGAAAGCAAATCATTTTCAGTCGATTTTCAACAGCCTTTGATGCTAAAAAGGACGGATTTAATAAGAAAGAAGAGAAAGACTAGGCTGGTCATATTTAAACCTAACTTAAAAATCTTTAGACCAGTTATTCTTGACATACAAGCAGTTTTATTGTTACAAAATTTTAAAAAGTCTACATTTGCATTGAGAAGCATAATACTGCAGAGTGATCAGCCAAAGGGGGAATTCAAATTTCTCCAAGTGCAAGAAGTTCAAGGTCTAAAGGAATCGATTTCCTAAATAATATTTGGCAGATTGTTTGAAGATTCCATCATGGCATAATACGTACCTACTTTATGGTGGCTATGTATTTCAAAAGTAAATTCAGTGATCTGAGAAACCCTTCACAAGTCAATTTTTTAATGAATTAACTGCTTTGGCAGTTTTAAAAGTGTTACTATAATGAACAAATTTCTCCTCTTAAAAAGAGAAACATAAAACATGCATATTGCCTTATTTTTAACCTTCCTACACTCACCGCCAGAAAGATATCCACTACAGCTTTTAATGCAAAAGGCAGCTATATATTTAACCTGTATTTACACAGCTTACTGGTAAGAGCACAACTGGTAGCTTGAAGTGCTGAGTAACTGCTCCATAACGCTTTGTTCATAAGTACTTTAATATGTATTGATGTAGGATCTGCACTATGTACAACAAGTGCTGATACAATACGACAATTTCAACCTGGATAAGTTTGGCATTAGGGTCATTTGCCCAACACCAGACACATGAAACAACTGCTCCACTCAGGAGACTCCCAGGAAGACTGGATTTTTTTTGAGGGCATTCCTAAGACAATCACACCACCCCCACACAAACCCTGTCTCCAGTACTAATTCTTGCAAATCTCTGGCTTGTCATGGGTGAAACCAAAAGGAGGTTCATCCAGAAGGTGCCAAACACGTCAGGAACATGCAAAGGTGAGGTTCAGGCATGGAGCAGAGCACACAATCAAACTCAGCCCTTCTGCTATTTGTAGAGCAGCTGATGCTAAAGTCTTCAGATCACAGACTGCATCAATGTACCAGCCATCTTGCAACCCCTAGAACCAAAAGTGGAAGTAACTCATCTTTAATATCAAGGATTGCCCAAGAGAAGTGAAGCGAAATATTAAGATAGCTGCAACACTAGAACAATTTTAGAACAGAGACACTATTCAGCCAGCAAACCTCTTACTTGCATCCCACTCACACCCATCATGATTTCTCAATGCCTTCACTTGGAGCCTATCCTTTTACTTGTCAAAATATTTACATTACTATTCATTTCAAGAGCTCTCCCTGCATTCTTGTACTGTTATTTATCACAAAACGGTTTTCCAAAACATTTCTGAATCAATGGATGCAAAAGTGATTAGTTTGACAAGTTTAATTTAGTTAAGCCCAAGCTAAATTAGACTTAGCACAGAACATTTAAGCTACAATGTTCCCAAAGTAAAATAAAACAAAAGGAAACTGACAGCTGTCACAAAAAAGGAAGTTAGCCAGGAGGTGACCAGAGAGTCGGGTGAAAACATTGGATGACTTTATCAGAAACTGTTCTACAATCAAAGTAGTTGAATGTTGTGTGACCAATGGAGAGAGAAGGGATACAAGATCAAAAGCTAGGCACCTGAATGAGCTGGGTGTGGACAGTGCAACATAGGAATAATGTAGATAGCAATTATAGGGCAGAAATGGAAGTGATGTAGCTCTGAACGCGTACTTTGGGAAGCCTGCACATTTGACAGTGAAAATAAATGCCAGCAAATAAACTCCAACTTTCTGCCATTCCATTCACAATATCAAAGATTGCACATATTTGAGAGGGTCAGAAACACAGAGGTCACAATTTCAACCATGCTTAAGCTCCATAGAAACAATAGGAACCAAGTTGCAGGTCTGCACTGCACACCCTGCCAAAGACTTAATGAATTGAGTTTTCAGATTGGTTTCTTTAAGCCATATTTGTCCCTTGAAAATGCATTAAAGAGATTCAAAAATAAAGTTATCAACTCAATTCACCTATTCCTTCAAGATAGCCTATGCACAAACTTGCAACATCAGTCAAGACTTAATTTCCATAAGTGAGTGACTGGTCCCTAGGTAGGGCATCAAACTAGGTTTCTCTTAATCTTCTGAAAAGAAACATTCGAGGCAATGCCTGGACATTTAAAAATTTGTTTTATTGGACCTAATGTGTCATTCATTACCTAAATATGGTCTCATCCTTCTGATTTGCCAAGCAATGATCAATTTGCAAATCAAACCAACTGTCCTTCATATACAAATTTAATATTAATTCTCAATTTTAACTAGAGAAGGGGCTGAGAGATGTAGCACTAATGTCTACATTAGTGCTAGGAGGCCCACACGAGTCATACCTGCTCCAGAGATGCGTACTAACATCTGAACAGGATGATTAGAAAATGCCTAATTAGAGAACCGTTTCAAGACGACAATTTCTAATATCAACCATCATGCTTGGTTTTCACGACGTGGAGGTGCTGGTGTTGAACTGGGGTGGACCAAGTCAGAGAAAAAAAAAAAAAAAACACACCAGGTTATAGTCCAACAAATTTATTTGAAATCACAAGCTTTCAGAGCACAGCCCCTTCGCCAGGTGAAGTGACAGAGCTGCACACAGACACAATCTATAGGCAGAAAGATTTTTTTTTAAAAAAAAAATCTTACAAATGGTGTGAGTGGAGCGTTGAATAACAAATCTCTGCTGGTGATCAGAAGTGTCAACACCTGACTAACAAGGAGGGTTGACATAATCCAATTAAGTGAGACAGAGGTAAACTATAAAAAATTAGAAGTAAAAAGTGGTTCTGGAGACAAACTAAATGACTGGAACAACATGATAGGTACAAGAGTTGCGCACCAAAGTAATGTTAGTTATTCTTGGTTTTGTTCAGTTTGTCACTTTTACAGTGTCATCAGAACTGGTTAGCAACCAGCTCAAAACAACGTAGATACCTGGTGTAGTTTAAAGTTAAATCATTGACTGTTGAAGCTGCCATTTTATCGCCCCAACCTATTGGCTGCAAAAAGTCAGCTAAAAGTAGCCAAAAACACCAATGACTCAAGTAATCACCAGTACCCTGATCGTCAGCCTGATGCTGCCCCTTCTGATAGCATGCTTCGTTTATGCAGCTTGTGGAAGCAGTGGCCAAAGTCACCTATTCTGATGATTAGCATTACTTCTGAAACCAAGAACAACTTGCATAACTGAAGCAGCAATGGAGAAATCTTTGTTCAAATGCTAAAAACCTAAGCACACAAATCAGATAAACACCCGAGGTATTGCCACATTAAAATCAAGATCTCATTTACCTGTTCAAGTGGACCCGAGAGATCCTACAGCATTAAGGAGGCAGCAGGAAGTTCTCTTGGTACACTGCTCAATATTTCCCTCAAAGCCATATCAAAATGAACTGCACATTTTCTCAGTTGATGCTCAAGGCCATTTTCATGAACATTAGCCAGGTGTTCAGCAAGAATCAGTGACTGCACTTCAGGTAGCATTTCTTTGGCTTAAAAATGTGTATAATTTTCTCTCGAAAACAAAATGGCAGACCAAGAGTGGCTATCCTTTCAAAAGGAAGTCTAAGAGTCCTGCACATGACAAAACAGCTCAGTTTGATTACATCTTTAAGATCCAAGAAATGAGCCATACCACTTTTTGGTGAGAAGTAGAGATAAGTCTGGAGCTGGCACAGTTGACAAGAGGAGCAAAATCAAGTTGTCAAGGCAAGCAGGAGCGAGAAATTGAGAAGTTAATTTGTAAGGAGACCTCCTATCTGTAAACACAATATGGACGTAATGGTGGGGGATTTTAACTTACCCAGCATAGACTGGGACTGCCATTGGGTTAAGTGCTCGGATGGAGAGGAATTCGTTAAGTGTGTAAAAGAAAATTCTTATTCAATTTGTGGATGTTCCTATTAGAGAAGGAGCAAATCTTGACCTTCCCTTGGGAAATAAGACAGGGCAAGTTGGTGAGGTGTCAGTAAGGAAGCACTTTGGGGCCAGTGATCACAATTCAATTAGTTTCACAATAGATATGGATCTAAAAGTTACAGCTCTAAATTGCAGCAAGACCAGTTTCAACAATATTAGGCAAGAATGTTCAAAAAGTCCTCAAAGAAAGAAAGAGACTATGCACAGATAAAGGGATGGTTGGAAAGTGGGAGGCCTTCAAAAAAAAAAACACAAAACAAAGAGATGGAGGCAGTATATTCCTGTTAGTGAGAAGGGCAAGGCTGGTAGATGTAGGGAATGCTCGATGACTAGAGAAATTGAGGCTCCGGTCAAGAGAAAGGTGGAGCCACATGGCAGGTATAGACAGCAGGAATCAAGTGAATCTTGATGAGTATAAAGGACAGGAATATATTCAAGCATGAAAACAGGTCACAAGACAGCTTTGGCAAATCCAAAGGAGACTCCACATTTACATTAAGGACAAAAGGGTAGCTAGGGAGAGAATACGGCCCCTTAAAGGCCAACAAGGCCACCTATGTGTGAAACTGCAGGAGATGGACGAGAAACTAAACAAGTATTTCACATCAGTATTTACTGTGGAGAAGGCAACAAAGTTAGAGAAATTGGAAGAATAGTGATATCTTTTAAAAAAAAAGTGTCTATACTACAGCAGGTGGTGCTGCTGGATGGCTTAAAACACAAAGGTAGATAAATCACTGGAAAAAAACCAAAAAAGCTGCAGATCAGGGACAGAAACAGTTCCTGGATGAGTTCAGTGGGTCTGGCGGCATCTAAGAAGGAAAAAGACAGTTAACGTTTCGGGTCCGGTGACCCTTCCTCAGAAGGGATAAATCTTTGGGACCTGATCGGGTGTATCCCAGAACTTTGTGGGGAGTTACGGAAATGATTGCTGAGCCCCAAACAAATATTTCTATCAATAGCCACAGGTGAGGTGATGTGAATATAGGATGAATGGCTATTATGTTTGCAGATGACACCAAAACTGGACAGTGAAGAAGGTTATTTCAGAGTACAACAGGACCTTGGTCAGATGGGCTGATGGGCCAAGGAGTGGCAGATGGAGTTTAATTAGATAAAAGGAGAGATGTTGCATTTTGGCATGGCAAATTGCAGCAGGACCGGAAGGTGGAGTCATGGGTAGTGTTGCTGAACAAAGAGACCTTGGGGTTTAGGTTCATTAGTTCTTTGAGTAATGAAGAAGTCATTTGGTATGCTTGCCCTCATTGATCAGTGCACTGAACAGAGGAGTTGGGGTGACATGTTGCAGCTGTACAGGACATTGGTTAGGCCATATGTGGTATCCCACATTCGATTCCGGTCTCGTATCAGAAAAATGTTGTGAAACGTGAAAAGGTGCAGAAACGATTAACAAGGGCATTAGCGCGGTCGGAAGGTTTGAGCTGTCAGGAGATGCTGAATAGGCTAGGGCTTGTTGTTTGGGGCAAACGATGGGAGTTGACCGTACGGTGTATAATGGCATTAGCATGTGGGGCGTTGGTGGCGCGCACACGCACACACAATCCATAACTAGAGGGCATAGCTTTAAAGCGACAGGGAAAGATTTCAAAGGGACCCAAGAGGCAACATTTTCCAGAGGGTGTGCATGTATGGAATGAGCTGCCAGAGGAAGTGGAGGAGGCTTGTACAATTACAACATTTGTAAAAGCATCTGGATGGATGTACGAATAGGAAGTGTTTAGAGGGAATAAGAACCAAAAGCTGGCAAATCAATTAATTTAGAATCTGGTCAACATGGACGTGATGGACTGAAGGGTCTGTTTCCATGCTGTACAACACAGACTCTGATACCAAGTTCACTAATTCCTCCCTCGGGTCTTCGACTTGGGTCGTACTACACTGTTCAGAGATAAGTATACGCCTTCACAGAAGGTGCCATACTGCATGACACTGAACTTAATTTCACCACATCATCCCTGTCAATTCTATTCAATAATAATCCATATATGACCATGGGCAGTTTTAATCAAATTAGTTTTATGGCAATAATGTAACCACTGTTGATTGAGGCAAAACCTAGTTTACTAGTGTCCTTTAGGGAAGGCAGTCTGCTATCTCAGGCTGGGCTAGGCCAGGCCAGGTAATGTGACCTCAGGTCTACAGCAATGCAGCTGAATAAATTGCCCTCTGAAATGTCCGACCAAAGCACTCCATTCCAGATCAATTAGGGATGGGCAATAAATGCTGGCATAGCCACAAACACCCACATCCCATCAAGGAACAGAAAAAAAATGCTACGTCCAGACTCAACTTCCTCCTCACCTTTCCTTGCCAGCCTTCTGTCTGTTCTTAAACATGCTGAACTAAAAATGACAGCACCTAGGTTGTCTAGTTAGCATTTGGATCAAACAAACCCTGTCGCTGCTCAGTTGACCAAGATAGAAGTTGACTAGGAGTGCTTCAATTTTCTCTATTCCAAGACCAAATTAGGCAGTTTGAGAGCAGTGCAACAAATATTCGTGCAGACATCCTAGATTAGGATGGGAATGCACTCATTGCAATGACTTTGCAAAAGTAGTAGTTGAATATATGTTTCTTGAGCTTTGACAAGATAATGTGCCCAGAAATGGCAGACAACCATGGAAATCAATCCCAAACTTGAGCTGAGTTTGTGACCTTCAGGAAACCAAGGGAGAAACATTCAAACCAGTGGATCTAAATGCAAATTTACTGGACAGAAAAAGATTTCTGCATAATAAATGCACTAGATCTATAAATTTATAAACAAACTTACTAATCAAAAGTTTGCCAAGTAAAACAATGCTATTTACCAAGTCAACAAAATACATTATGCTTCCTTTAAATGATGGCAATCAAAGTTGATGATTTAGGTAACACTTAATCTTGCTATTAAAAACCACACTAAACATCTAAAAAGCTAAATAAAAACTGCCATGGATATCAAAACACAAAAGGAAAGTAAATCTGGGTCATTAAAAACATAATAAAAATTGAAGCAGGAATAAACCATACGGCTGGTCAAGCCCTCTGCCATTTTGAGAGATCCTGGTTGATTTTTGTCTTTAACTCCTGTTCCTGCCCCTTTTCCATATCCTTCCATTTCTTGAAAGGGCAAAAATAAAACTTGAATATGTTTAAGGCTAAGCCATAAGGTGTAGAAGCCCTCTCATTTCAGATAACAATCTAATGAAAGCTCTCTGCACCACAACCTTGGATATGAAGGCCAAAAAAACACTACACACAGTACTCTAGATATGATCTCATCAAGCTCTGCCCAATTATAACATGACTTTCTTTTGGCTTTCATTGTAAATTGATAGGTTGTATTTCAATCTCCCTAGCTGCTTGCTGTATCTGCATATTAGCTTTATGTTGCGTTCAGGAGAATGTGCACAAGCAGCAGAATTCAGCCCTAAGACTGCATTAAACAGCAAAACAAATCATGGTTAATCTCATCTACACTGCAACTTCACTTTCCTGCCCACTCCATAAGCCTTCAACCCATTACTAGTTAAATAAAAAAAAAAAAAACACCTATCTCAAATTGGTTTCGACATATTTATTCAAATATTTCATCATCCATCACACTCGGGTGGTGATTTCCACAAATTCACTAGCCTAAGTAATTCCTCATCTGTTTTAAATCTGCTACCCTTTATCCTAAGAAAGCATGACCTCTCATTCTAGATTTTCCTGAAGCAACATCGTTTCTACAAGAACTTTGTCAATCCCCCTTTTTTGTCTTATTTATTTCAATTATATCTCCTCATTCTTCTATACCCACACGTATAGGCCTAAACTGCTCAGTCTCTCAAGAGAAAAACCTCTCATCTCCAGAATCCATCCAGTGAACATAGTCTGAAGTGCTCCCAATACCACTACATCCCTCCAGTAACAGTCGAGTGTGCAATTTTGATCCAAATAGTCACTACAACACTTCCCTATTCATACTCTATTCCTTAACAATAAAAATGTCAAAATTCCACTTGACTGATTATCTGCAATACCTACATGCTAGCTGTTTTCTGCAATTCATGGGTGTCCTCCTGTAAGAATCTCAGGTAATAGAAAAGGCAAATGATATTAGCCATCCAATCAGAATGGTTTAAGGACAGAAGGTATCAAATTCAGGCTGTTTTGTCTGTACTTCTCAATGCAATACATTCATACATATAGTACACTGCCCTGCCCCAAATTCCTCCTACAACCCTTTTCCTTTTCAAACAATTAAATCAATTTATCTTGAAAGCCACACAATTTGCCTCCACCCTATTCTCTCGCAGTCCATTCTAGACCTTGACCACTTTCTCATTCCACTTATTTTGTCAAAGGACACTTAGGTCATTGATTTTCAAACCAAGCTTCACACCATTTAAATTCAGTTCGGCTTTTTTATTTTTACAACTAAAGTGAATAAAGTTCACACTCAGTCATTATATGTATTTGCCATTTACTCATTTTTTGCAGGTTCTTTGTTCTTCACAGTTTGCATTACCACCTAGCTCTGCATTGTCAACAAATACACTTGGGTTGTTTCATCCAAGTCATTAATTGTAAACAGCCAAAACGGTTGCACTGTTCCATGTGGCACTCACTTAATCTGAGCCTGCCAAATTGAAAATGCCTTAAAATCATCCCTGATCATACTTAAACTTTCAAGTGCATTAACACTTTAAAAAGGTAAGAACGGAGGCTAACCAGCCCGTTGATCCCTTTTTCTCTACCTTTCTTGAAAAGATGACATTTGCAGTCTGCTGGGATTGTTCAGGAAAATATGGAGTTTGGAAAAATCACAGCAAATATCTCTTTTGCTTCCTTTTCAGAAACCCAGATGTAGACCATCAGATCCTGGGAATTTGTGGATATGGTCCAGAATCTCTAGTATTTTTTCCTCCCTCTAAGAGTAAATTGTGCAATTTCCTCACCTTTAGTCCTTTCATCACCAGGAATTAATTTGCATCTTGTACTGCAAGCAAAGACAAGATTTCTACCAGATTACTTGCCCAATCTCTACATCGGAAGCAATGTTTCTTTTAGCTACTCTGCCTTTTAAAAAAATGCCAGCTGAAAAAGCTATTATATTCTTAGCTATTTAGTTAACTTAAACATTTTAAGTCAATTTGGTGGCTCCTTAAACAAAAACACAATTCCTAATAGCTACTCTTTGCAAGATTATAGACATTTTACAATTCATTTGAGTGTGGGCCACATTTACTGCTCATATGTAGTTGCCTTGAGAAAGTGGTGGTGAGCTGCCTGCTTGTACCACTAAATCCCTTTGTTGTAGGTAGATCCATGATGTCAGAGAGGTAATTCCAGGATTTTGATTCAGTGACACTAAAGGAACAGAAATACACAGTATATTGTATTTCCAAAATCAGGAAGGTGAGCACCTTGAAGCGGAAGGTATTCCCATGCGCATACTACCCTTATCCTTCTGGGTGGCAATGGTCTTGGAAGATGCTGTCTAAGTAGCTTAATCTAAAAAGGTATAGTTTTCCTAGAGATTAAAAAAAAGGTACTGCAGATACTGGAGAATCAGAGATAACAAGCGTGGGGCTGGATGAACACAGCAGGTCAAGCAGAATCATAGGAGCAGGAAAACGATGTTTCAGGCCTAGACCCTTCATCAGAAATGGGGGAGGGGAAGAGGGTACATCAAGGAAACCAAGCGGAGGCTTGGGGACCACTTTGCAGAACACCTGCGCTCAGTTCACAACAAACAATTGCACCTCCCAGTCGCGAACCATTTCAACTCCCCCTCCCATTCCTCAGACAACATATCCATCCTGGGCCTCCTACAATGCCACAGTGATGCCACCCGAAGGCTGCAGGAACAGCAAATCATATTCAGCCTGGGAACCCTGCAGCCCAATGGTATCAATGTGGATTTCACAAGCTTCAAAATCTCCCCTCCCCCAACCGCATCCCAAAACCAGCCCAGCTCATCTCCAGATAACAAGCATGGGGCTGGATGAACACAGCAGGTCAAGCAGCATCATAGGAGCAGGAAAACTTGACGTTTCGGGCCTACACTCACCTTTACTGGCTCCATCCCCACCTCTTCGACTTGTCTGCCTCCTCTCCACCTATCCTCTCCTCTATCCATCCTCTATCCACCTCCCCCTCTCTCCCTATTTATTTCAGAACCCTCTTCCCCTCCCCCATTTCTGATGAAGGGTTTAGGCCCGAAACGTCAAGCTTTCCTGCTCCTATGATGCTGCTTGACCTGCTGTGTTCATCCAGCCCCACGCTTGTTATCTCTATAGTTTTCCTATAATAGTTTTAATCTAAACACTGTCTTCAACTTCCTTACAGAAAGGCATAGGTGGATCTTTCTTGCAGTGATGTGTTTTTCAATAGCATGAGTGAGTTATTGCTGAACATTTTGTATTGCTTCTTTATACCATACTTTTGTCTATTTAAAATCCATTAAGTGTTAGCCAGCTCTGCTTTCATCTAATTAGCACAACAATGTGCAACTTTTAAAAAAAATTACCCGTTTCCCTCATGGCTCTTTAACTGATTAATCTTGCTTCAATGCACAATATTGGATCAAAATAGCTTTGCCACCACTGCTCCAGAAAAAAGTCACAAAAACAAAATGTTCTAAAAACTCATCTTCCAAACAATTAATCACTTTTACTGATCCAGTTGAGCTTAAAAAGTCCATCACAACTATCACAATGCACCTGTTACAAGCTTCAATAATTTCTTGTTTTATATTGTCCAATAATAGAACTACAACTTGAAAGCCAAGAGACTACTTTCAAGACAGAGTTATGACGGTGTTATTCCAAATCTCAGCAAACCAGTGTAGGCGGAGACAAAAATCCACTCTGAGGTTATCTTTTACTACCAGGGCTATTCTTCCTCCTTTTCCTGGAATTTAATTCTCCAACTTTTAAATCTTATCTTGTTATCGTTAGAGTCATCTTTACAAGTATAAATCTAAATTATCACTGTTTACTAGCTATTTGGTCTTATTGGAGATGCTGTATGAAGCTTGGGTGTTCAACTTTGTCATTTGCTCGGACCTTATTTGCTGATGCATTACTACAGTTAAATTCTACCCTTCCCTATCCCACTCTGCTTATCTTCACCCAATCTGTACATTATTCCTGTCTCAGTTCTTCTCCAGGTTTTTAAGTGTCTTTTCACTTACCACCCACTTGTACTTTTCATTTGAAGCACTACCCATAACTCTAGTTCTGACTTTCTAGGACACAGATCCCTGCCCATACCAACAGATAACCTCCCTATTTCAAAGTCCTCATCCTTATGGAAAAAGGAATCAAGTAACTCTTTTCAGTGACATGGTACACCACAGCCATCAGTAAGAATGCACTAATATACAAATTCACTGTGGCAGCAGTAACCCTCATTGGAAAGGGTGTATCTTAGTTTTAGGATGAATATTTCTGAAACAAATCATGCCACCTTTAGTTAAAAAGAAAGCGTTTTAGTCCTGGTTAAGTCCCACAAGTCAAAAAATGAACATTGGATTTAAAAGAAGCCTCAAGGATATTAGCTAGAATCAACAAAGCCTCAAGAACTTTAACCATGTTTCTGCACAATAGTTGTATAGATTTTAAGGGCATTTTGCAAAAGTATTCAGATTCTGATTTAAGTGGTGATGCCGTTCAAAAATATAAATTCAAGATTGCACTAGATGTCAAGGCTCCACCTCTTACTTGCTTCAACCAGATTAGTTGGTAACAGGGTACATATTAAACTGATTTGGCTTTATTCCTTCCCCCCAATTATATGACTTGGTATTCAAAAGAAGGAATTCTGCTTCAAGCCTCCTAAATTTTCAAGCAATAACAGTCCTGCACTCTAGAATTAATATGTAGAAGCTCCAATAGTGGCACAGATCCAATGACAGTCATCAAGAAGAAATAAAACTAATCATAGTTGTATCCAATCTGCTTGGGTAGGCAAATGAATGATTTATTTTCTACAACCTCTCTTTTCTGAACTGCTCCAATAAAAAAGGGTAATGCTGTGAATTTAAGTGTTCAGTGGTGCAGCCACCATTATACAGACACCATACATTAGCACACCACTCCCCACCAAGTTCAATCCAGCTGCACAATTTCCAACATGCTGAATTCCTGATTACTGCTTGGCTAGGTGCCCAGCAACAACACCTGTTTGCATTAAAGTCAACACCCTGCATCAGTAACATCAGTTTCAATTCATTTACAGACATTAATTAGTATGCAGCAACATGCTCTGGAAATACAAAACTGCACTCATCCTCAGGGAAACCTCAAAAAAAAAAGTCTCGGAAATAATTACTTTTAGTCATGGCCTTGAATGATCAACAGTAACTACTGGATATCAACATTGTTCCATACAACTGTGAATCCCATACTTGCCATTAGTTTCAGGATAGTGAATCTGGTGCAAGGTCCAGGTCATTGCTTCAGGCCAGAAATGGAACATGTTGCAGGTCAACTGCTTGTAACAACCAAACATACTTAGCACTTTCATGCTGGCACAGATGGTTAAATGGCAGAAACAATAAAGTTGCAAGATAACAAAATAAAGGCAACAATGAGAAATTAAGACAACTAAAAAGACAACTTCTAGGAAGACTGGACATGATTGAAGATAATTACCAACTGAGGAACAAAGACAGCAGCTCTTGTTTAGAATGTGGTATTGCCAAAACATATACAAAAGAAGTGAATGGATTTCCCAAGCAGAAGGAGAATTAAAATATACAAGATTAACCAAGGTTAATGATCTCAGTGCATTTTTAAAAGAAAAAAACCCACCATGGTGGAGCACATTGCCCCAGAGAGAAACAAAGACAGAAAAATGTCAAAAGCAAGCAAGAAGCAAAAAAAGTGAAACAAAAAAAAAAAAAGAGTGGAGAAGATTATGAAGGGACACAGATACAAGGTGAACAACACTGTTCTCTCTCCGCACGTGCTTCCTCACCTGCCAAGTTGGCTCTAGCATTCACCTGCTTTTTTTTGTTAAAAGAAAGGTATTTAGAACATTCAATATTTTGCTTTCCAGCAAAAAAATTGACAGCAATTTTGGCACAAATCCTTCGCTTTAATCTAAAAAGGATTTAGCTAACTGCTTATGTAGCTATCTGGCAGTTTGTCAGTATTCCAATTCAGTTTTCTGCCATCCTTCCAAATAGAAACTCATCTTGTAAAATGGTCGTTAATGGTGTGTATGTCTCTTTAAATTTCAAGATTTTTAGGTTAAAAGAAATTGTACCGATACCATCAGTAACAAAAGGAAGTTGCCACATTGTTAAAATATTCAAACCTTAATTAGGTGAGGTCTAGACATGATCAGCTGAGTGTGCTCAACTAGTGTATTTTTCCAGCCGCACTGAATGAGCATCAAGAAAATAACGCACATTATTTGTTCCAAACAACCACAAAAGATGGAACCTATTTTGCAGGGTGCCACTGTATTCACATACCTGCAAACCCAGCTAGCACTCAGTGCTGAGAAACGCACACATATTGCGCACTATCAGCACAAAAAAAGTTTCCAAATAAGCTTATGGTGTATTATGTTACAGAACAGAACTGTACAATATTTATGCTGCCATCAGCAGCTTTAAAATTTGTGCTATTCAACTCAGTGCTACAAGTTGGTCATGTTTGGGACTAATCAGAGGATTAGATAGGGTGGACAGTGAGAGTCTTTTTCCTAGGATGATGACGTCGGCTAGTACGAGGGGGCATAGCTGCAAATTGAGGGGTGATAGATTTAAGACAGATGTCAGAGGCAGGTTCTTTACTCAGAGAGTGGGAAGGGCGTGGAATGCCCTGCCTGCCAATGTAGTTAACTCAGCCACATTAGGGGCATTTAAACAGTCCTTGGATAAGCATATGGATGATGATGGGATAGTGTAGGGGGATGGGCTTAGATTAGTTCACAGGGCGGCGCAACATCGAGGACCGAAGGGCCTGTTCTGCGCCGTATTGTTCTATATTCTATTTCAGCACCTTACATTTGGCAAAGCCCTGGAAACGCATTCTCGAAGAGTCAAGAATGTAGTCAGCTACACTGCACACCACCACTGTCACCACTCGTGCAATGTTAGACAAGCTGGCAACGCCTAGCTTTATTTCTGTTTGGCGTGTGTGGGGGTGGGAATGCAGGAGTGCGAGAGAGATCAAGTGAATGTTCGTGCAGCAGGCAAACTTGGGGTAACATCCTGTACTGTTTCCTACCGTACAGAAATGGCCATTTGTTCAGTTATTCAGTACCTTCAACATGGGATGGGGGAAACTGGATTAGCTTCATGAATACATATATTTGAAAAGGCTGTTCCAGAAAGATATTGATTTGGCATGTGACTACAGTTAAACATCAAAACTCTAATGTTTGCTAAAAATTGTCACACAAGCCTAAGCTATGCTGTGACACTTTTGTGAACTGATTCAGAGATACAAGTCTCACAGCACAAGACATTCAGCCCATCGTGCCCATGAGAGCTCTTTAAAAGTATTATTCAATTAGCCCCATTCCCCCATGTCTGCACACGCAAACACTCCCTCAGGTCCAAAACATTCTCCTCTTTCAGAGATTAATCCAGTTTTCTTTTCAAACATCACTATTGAAGTAGCTTCCACAGTGCAAATTACAATTGACCAGAAGAAAATAAAAGAGAAATGAATAATCTTAAAATTAGTATTTTGTAATGCTGAAAAAGAAGAAACCTGCTGTCAAAAACTGTGTGTCTTGCACTCAATAGGAAATGCTTGAACTTCTGATAACACACAAGGCCTCAAACCTTACCCAGATACACATATCTGCAAGCCTGAGAGAGAGAGAGAATTGAATTCTGACATTCTGAAGGACCCTGGATCCAAAACATTGACTCTGCTTTCTCTCCACAAAAGAAATTTCTGTTTTTGTTGGAGAATGGAACGGTTACCTTCAACAAACATGTTTAAAGAACTGCATTCATTTTATCAGGGACCAGTCCAAATTCATCCGTTGGGCCCAGCACTAAGCAGAAATGCGGGGACCTGTTCGAGTCATAGAATCATACAGCACCGAAAACAGACCCTTCAGTCCAACTAGTCCGTGCATAATCCCAAATTAATCTCATTCCACTTGTCTGCGTTTGGCCCATATCCCTCCAAACATTTGCGTACTTATTTTAAATATTGTAAATGTACCCACATTCACACTCCCTCTGGAAGTGCATTCCACACGAGCCACTAAAACCTGGCCCCCATGCCTTTCTTTTAAAAAGGACCCTTTCGCCTCTCGCCTTAAACATAAACCCGTTAGTCTTGGAATCCCACGCCAGGGGAAAGGCACTTTATCTATACCCCTCATGCTTTTATAAACCTCAATGAAGTCACCAACATGTGTTAGACTCAAGCAAGAGGAACAAGCTCACCTGATGGTATGATATGCTATGATAGGATGTGACCTCACAGTTCACTATGCCCATCTATATACTGATCGTCCGAGACACAAAAGCCTTTTTCACTCTTTCATCTTGGAATACGTGAATTGATCGAACAGTTGACTAAGCGAGTTTATCCCTGCATAATTGAAGGAATCCTTCAATTTCAAAAGGCTACACAAGATCTTTGTACAAGTCAGGAGTCACACGGATTTTTAATCATTAAAGTTACCACTTAACGTACTGCCTTCAGGAGTCAAGAGTTAGAAACAGAATAGCAGTCAGAATCGGAGATGGAACGGTTAATGGTACATTCATTCTCAAAAAACGACACCAAAACAAAAAGCCAAATGATTGTTCCATTACATTTGTTTGGATAAAAGCCAGAAGCCAAACTCAGTGAGAACTTCAATTCAATGAACTACTGAATCAAAAAAGAAATGCAAGGAGCTAATGGATTTCCCTCCCCCCACCCCCACAAAGTTATCATCTGCATCTCTGCCAACTTCTCTTATCCTGGCCCATCAGGTCAAACTTCAAGGAAGTTTCCCTCCACTCTTCTGCTCCCTCCCCAACATCCTAGCCCTTCACTTATATTATTTTCTTTCCATTCTCTAATTTCTATCTTTATTCTCATTCTTCAACCTGGCCAAAAGTCTCTGCTTCTATTTTCTTTATCCTTCTCCAAATAAACTAACACCCAACATCCCTTCTTGGCTCCCATGTTAGCTGCCATGAACTGATCACTGCTCCTCTCCTTCAAATTTGCTCTCATCCCATCCATCTCTTTCCAGGATCTCCCTAATTTGTGTCCACATTTTCTGGATCTCCAGTTGGAATCCCTCTAAATTCTGTTTTCATCCCTGGTAAAGTATCAAATTACTCTTAAGGCAAATTGTTACAAGTTGCACCTCTCATCAGGACTTGACTGTCAGTCAATCACTTCACCCTTCAAATCATCCTATCATTGTCCAGTTCAGTACAAATACACTGACCTGTTTCCACTCACCTCAGAACGGTATACAGATTACTGACATGGCTGCTGTCCCGATTTCCACAGTGTTAGTGGCGTCTCTCAAGAGGGGAGGTTTAGACTCTTATTTCTCATCTGTTCCCAGATGATATTATCAAAAGGCAGTTAAGTCAATTTCATTTTCTTTTAAAATGAATTTGCCAAAAATATGCATCACTCTTTGGGCCAGCATTTATTGCCCATCCCCAACTGCCAGAGTGCAGTTAGGAGGTGAGTAGAAGACACAAAGTCTGCAGATGGATACAGATAGTCTAAGTGAGTGGGCAAAGGTCTGGCAGATGGAGTATACAATGTTGATAAGAGTGAGGTCATCCATTTTGGTAGGAATAAAACAGCAAAACGGACAATGTTTTAAATGGTAAAAAAATTGCAGCATGCTGCTTTGCAAAGGGACTGGAGTGTCCTTGTGCATGAATCGTTGAAGGTGGGATTGCAGGTGCAGCCGGTAATTAAAGAGGCAAATGGAATTTATCCTGCCATTGCTCGAGGGATGGAGTTTAAAAACAGGGAGGCTATGCTGCAGCTGTATAGGGTCCTGGTGAGGCCACACCTGGAGTACGGTGTGCAGTTTTGGTCTCCTTACTTGGAGATATACTAGCACTGGAGGGGGTGCAGAGGAGATTCACTTGGTTGATCCCCGAGTTGGGAGGGTTGGATTATGAGGACAGACTGGGACTATACTCATTGGAATTAAGAATGAGGGGAGATCTTATAGAAAGATAAGATTATGAAGGGAATAGATAAAGTGGAGGCAGGGAGGTTGTTTCCGCTAGCAGGTGAAACTAGGACTAGAGGGCATCGCCTCAAAATAAAGGGAAGCAGATGTAGGACTGAGGTCAGGAGGAACTTCTTCACCCAAAGGGTTGAGAATCTGTGGAATTCCCTGCCCAGTGAAGTGGCTGAAGCTACCTCACTGAAATGTTTTTAAAGGCAAGGCTTGATAAATTTTTGAACAGTAAAAGGAATTAAGGGTATTGAGAGTGGGCGGGTAGGTGCAGCTGAGTGTCAAAGATCAGCCATGATCTTATTAAATGGCATGGCAGGGCAGGCTCAAACGGCCAGATGGCCTACTCCTGCTCCTAGTTCTTATAATCACATCACTGTTGGCTTGGAGTCCCATGTCAGCCAGACAGAGGTGGCAGATTTCCTTCCCTAAACCAAAACAAACAAACCACCATCTGGTTCACTAAAAACAACTGAAAGTTGTTCATGGTCACCAGTTGGCTACTTTTTGTTTAAAAAAAAAAGTTTCAGACTTTGAAATTTAAATTTCAACATCTGCCATATCAGGACTCATTAGCCTTGGATTGTGATATTAATACTGTACCCCAATGCCATCATCCAGGGATCCCTCTCAAATCCTCGAGTAAAACTGTCAAGGTGCTTTTCTGACATTCAGGATTGTAGGAGGAGAACATTTTCTAATAGTGGCAAGAATGAAACCATTATCTTTGGTCTTTAAAAATAAAAGGCCCCACACCACAATTCCATCCCCTTCCTTGGTAACTGCCAGAGACTCAATAGGACTGTTCACAACCTCTGATCTGACATCAGGTCAAATTCCAGTCTCACCAATAGTACTGTGGAAACAACGACAGCAGAGTCTGCACTTTCCTCAGCCCTTCTTCTACAGGGATCCTGATCCATGTCTTTCGTTACCTTGAGACTTGGCCATTCCAGCACAGTCCTGATCCATCTCTTGCATCCTACCTTCCATAAACTGGCCATTATTCAATACACTAATATCAGTTACAGCTCAGACAACAGCAACCACATTGGAATCAGAAGGCTGAGTCCATATCCCACTCAGATGGGAGAGCTCAAAAATCAAAAAAAGTAGACATTTAAAACATAGAACTGTGGAAGTGCTGCACTGTTGGAGGAGTCATCTTTTAGATTAAAAATGGAGGCAACATTTGCCCTCACCATAAAATGGTTTTAGAACAAGAAAAAAAATCCCTAGTAGTATTTTGAACAGTAGCAGTGGGTTTTCCCTCGAGCACAAAACGTTTTTAAACATTTCCCACATTAGTAGTGCTGTCTGGCTTCAAACTGAGTGAGTTATTGGGGACAGATATCTTTTACAGCATAAAGATTAGAACTAATGTAGTTTACTGTACTCAGAATCCCTATAGTGGGAAAACAGGCCACGTGGCCCATCGAGTCCACACCAACCTTCTGAACAGCATCTCACCCAGACCCAGCCCTTATCCTATCCCTGTATTTCCCACCCTAGACACCATGGGTAATTCATCATAGCCAATCCACCTCACCAGCACATCTTTGAATTGCGGGATGAAAATCCGAAGGAAACCCACACAGACAATAGAGTGTCGCCCCGAAGGTGGAAAATGAACGCAGGTCCCTGGTGCTGTGAGGCAGCAGTGCTAACTACTGAGCCACCATAATTCAACTGAATTAGCATTATTGGGTGCTATTTTGCCCACTAACTGGAGGCCACTTCTTGTGCCTGCAGTCTACACTGGTGGAGAACTCAAAAAAGGTGCAGGTACAATTTTTCTTCCCCTCCCTTTGCTAAGCAAAGCTTGATAACTTCCATTGAATTCAATGTTTACATGAAGCATTGACTCTATTGTTAAGTTTGAGAATTCCAATCACAAAAAAAAAAGAGGATTTTATGCACCTTGTCTAATATTTGTGTCCCAAGTCAAGAGAATGAATTTTCCTAAAAATTTACATTGACAACCATTATGGGCTAGATGAGCATTTACTGCCCACCCTTAATTACCTGGGAGGTGGTGGTGGCAGCAAGCTGCTTTCTCAAACTACTACACTCTGTGCAAGGGCACCAACTGTTACGGAGTTTGTACATCAGTGTAAAAGATAAGGCAGAAGCATTCACAGCGATCTTCAGCCCAAAGTGCTGAGTGCATCATCCATCTCGGCCTCCTCCAGTGACCCCCCAACATTACAGATACCAATCTTCAACCAATTCGATTGACTCCACGATTAAGAAATGTTGAAGACACCAGATACTGCAAAGGCTACAGGCCCTGACAACATTCCAGCAATAGTACTGAAGATTTGTGCTCCAGAACTCACCATTCCCCTAGCCAAGCTGTTCCAGTACAGTTACAACACTGGTATCTACCCGACAATGTGGAAAATTGCCCAAGTATTTCCTGTATGCAAAAAGCAGGACAAATCCAACCCAGCCAGTGACCATCCTAGTCTACTCTCAATCAGTAAAGTGATAGACAATGTCATCAACAGGGCTATCAAGCAGCACCTGCTCAGTGACAACCAGATTGGGTTCTGCCAGGGCTGATCTCACTACAGCCTTGGTTCAAACCATGGACATAAGAGCTGAATACCAGAGGTGAGGAGAGAGAGCGACAGCCCTTGGTATCAAGGAGCCCTAGCAAAACTGGAATCAATGGGTATTGGGGGCAAACTCTCCAGTGGTTGGAGTCATACCTGACACACGGGAAGATGGTTGTGGTTGCTCGTGGTCAATCATCTCCGCTCCAGGACATCTCTGCAGAAGTTCTTCAGGGTAGTGTTCTCATCCCAACCATCTTCAGCTTCTTCAACAACATGCCCTCTATCACAATGTCAGAAGTGGGATGTTTGCCAACGATTGCACAATACTCAGCACCGTTCATGACTCCTCAGATATTGAAGCAGCCTGTGTTCGAATGCAACAAGACCTGGACAATGTCCAGGCTTGGGCTGACAAGTGGCAAGAGACATTTGCATCACACACATGCCTGGCTATGACCATCACTGAATCCCCCCGCTATCAACATTGAGAGTTATCATTGACCAGAAACTCAATTGGACTTTCTGCAAACAGTGGCTACAAGAGCAGGCCAGAAGCTTGGAATACACAGAAGAGAGTAACTCACCTGACTCCCCAAAGCCTGCCCATCATCTACAAAGGCATAAATCAGGAGTGTGATGGAAATAATCCCCATGTGCCTGGATGCATGCAGCCCCAACAACACAAGCAGCTTGACAACATTCATGACAAAGCAGCCTGTTTGATTGGCACTATGTTCACAAGCATCCATTCCCTCCACCACTGACACTCAGTAGCAGCAGTGTGTACTATATACACGTGATGCACTGCAGAAATTCAAAGATCAAACAGCATCTTTCAAACCATGACCACTCCCATCTAGAAGGAGAAGGGCAGCAGACATATGGGAACACAACCTCCAGGTTCCCCTCCAAGCCACTCACCATCCTGATGTGGAAATATATCAGCCATTCCTTCACCGTCACTGCGTCAAAATCCTGGAATTCCCTCTCTAATGGGATTGTGGGTCAACCTACAGGTGAACTGCAGCAGTTCAAGAAAGCAGCTTACCACCTTCTCAAGGGTAACCAGGTATGGACAAGAAATGCTGGCTAGCCCAGGATGCCTGCATCCCACAAATGAATAGAAGGAAGTTCCAGGATTTCAACCCAGTGACAACGGCGATAAAGTTCTAAACTGCGTGCGGCTTGAAGAGGAAATTGAAGGTGGTGGTGTTTCCATACATCTTCAGTCCTTGTCCTTCTATTTGGCAGCAAAAAAAGTTTGAAAAGGTGAAGCCGAAGGCATCTTGATGAATGACTACTTGTAGATGATGTACTTGATGCCCACTGCGTGCCAGAAATGAATGGAGTGACTGATTACTGAAAGCGGGTTGCCAATTAAAACAGACCATTTTGTCCTAGATGATGCCAGCTTCAAGTGTTGTGAACTTTACCCATTCAGGCAAAGAGTATTCCAAACACTAACTGGTGCCTTGTAAAATGGTGGAGGACAGACATTTAGAATAGAAAGAATTGTAATTATGTAGCATCTCCCATGGCCTCAAGATAGCCTGACGTTCTGCAGCCAATAGCACGTCTTTTGAAATGTAGTCGTCTTGTATACAGCAAGGTCCCAAAAATTGATTATGGTTTATCTCGAGCACTCCGTCATTTATCTCAATCATGCTCCACATTTTCTCTTCTCCCCCTCCTTGTGCTCCAAGTAACATTTTACACATTAACATTCCCTCAATATTCCACTGGTGCAAAAAGAAAAGCAGCAGCAACTGAGACACGGATAGACAAAAATGACATTTATCTATCACAATTTCCATTCCTGACATGTAATCTGGGGCACTCAACAGGAAGTGGTAGATGCAGGTACACAGTCATAAATGGTTAGAAGACATACGATTAGGAAAAAAGTTTTAGAAGGGTATGAGCCAAATGGGATTAGTTCTGTTTGGGAAAACCTGGTTGGCGTGAACAAGTTGGACCAAAAGGATCTGTTTCCATGCCATATGACTAATAAACTGTTCAAAATTTTTGTAAAAAAGTAGAAGTCTCATGCAGTCAACAACAAACTAGAAGACAAAAAAAGTTTCATAATAGAAAGAAAGCGAGAAAGGAAAAAAAGTGGAACAAGGGTATTACAGGAAGTGACAAAAAAAGCTTATATACACTCAAGCACTGGAAAAAAAACCCATTTCTCTCGAAGATGACCTTTGAATTTTACTTCTGCTATCGACCATACAGACCTGTTCCTCACTTCCAGAAAACACTATTGAAAAACAGGCCTTACAAAAATAAAAATCACCAAACCAAGTTATTTAGGGGCAGAACAAGTGAAATTTCACATGATATTTGGCAATGCTGCTCAGAGGTAGCATGCCTACTGGTAACAATACCAGGGGAAACAGTGTGGGGTAAAATTACATTAATGCATCATAAATTCTAGTTATTCCAGACAAATCCCCTAAAGACAATTAATATTCAAAAAAGAGAAATTCAGATACCCAGTCACTAAGTTACACAAGGTTTGAAATTTGAAAAAACTTACATAAACCTTAGTTGTGAAAAGTACTTGTAAATTTTCTTTAGAATTACTTTCAGCCATCACCCAAATGCCTCTTCATATAGGATGAAATTTAAGAGGATTTGTTCATTTAGGATTTTGAAATTCAAACCAACCATACCACAGTCTTCTGTAAATCCCTACTTTTCCCTCAGTATTCCAGCTTAAAGGTTTAAAGATTTAAAATTTAATGGGGATGCTTCCATTAGCTAAGCTGGCCTCTAACTTGATTTTAAAACCTCAACTGTGGACTTTAGTTTAGGTCCGGACCTCACTGCATTTGTGCTCAGTGATTCCCACTATCCGTGCTCCTCATTTTTGAGGTGGACTGACAGTTCCCGGTAGACTCCACATCCAATCACTATCTTCTCCAAGCTTAGTGCTCATTTTCACTACAAGGCTTATTGCCAACTTCTTCCTCTAGCTCCAAGTTGGTCCATATTCAAGCAGCCACTCGAGACAAGTGTTACAAGACTTCATTAACAAGTGTGGCACACAGCCTTCTACAATTAAGGCAATCTGAATGTTCCCCAACTGGAGACCATGGATGAAATCAATTGCCTACTGGAGCCCAAGTGTATAGCGATCACGTCGGACACTGACCTTTACAAGAAGTCCAGATATGACCTCTGCAAGGCCATCAAATGATGCCAAGAGGCAATACCAGACTAAGCTGAGGCCTAAACTAACCACACAGACACCCACCATTTCTAGCGAGGCCTACAGGCTTCAAACTGAAGCAGAGCATAACAGGTGAACAAGAATACATCCCTCCCCGGAGGTGCTCAATGTTTTTTATACTCGCTTCGAATAGGTCAGCAAAACAGTATCACCTACCCCAACAGCCTCAGGTGCAGGTGTTCCCTCAGTCACTGCTGCAGACGTCAGATCAGCCTTTTTGAAAGTGACTGGCCCAGATGGAGTGCCTGGCTGTGTACTCAGATCCTGCGCATACTAACTGGCAGGAAGAGTATTGGCTGACATCTTTAACTTCTCCTTCCTACAATCTAAAGTCCCCACCTGCTTCAAGACATCCACCACCCTCCTGGTGCCAAAGAAAAATCATACAGCATACTTCAGTGACTACTGCCTAGGGGCTGACCTCCATAATTATGGAGTGCTTTGAGAGGTTAATCATGGCTCATATCAACATTCCCCTCCCAGCCTGCCTTGATCCCTTGCAACTCACATACGGTCACAATAGGTGTACGGCAGGTGCAATCTCCCTGGCCATATACTCATCCCTTGAGCACCTGGCTAACAAGGATACCCATGTCAGGGTCCTACTCAACAAAGGCAGATCCGTAGTCAACAACACCAATTCCAACTAAACTAAGCTCCAAACTCAAATACCTAGGTCTCTGTACCACAGACCAGTGACAGCAGGCACAACACTTCCTTCGCACCAGCTCTCTGCAAGGTTTTGTACTCAGCCCCTTACTACGCTGCCTGTACAGTCAGGACTGTGGCCAAATTTCATCCTAACTCCATCTACAAGTTTGTTAATGACACCACCGTTGTAGACTGAAATCTCAAACAATGACGAGATGGAATATAAGAAAAGGGATCTTGGTGTCCAGGTACATAGATCCCTGAAAGTTGCCACCCAGGTTGATAGTGCTGTTAAGGCGGCATACGGTGTGTTAGGTTTCATTGGTAGAGGGATTGAGTTCCGGTGGCGTGATGTCATGCTGCAACTGTACAAAACACTAGTGCGGCCTCACTTGGAATATTGCATACAGTTCTGGTCGCCCCATTACAGGAAGGACGTGGAAGCATTGGAAAAAGGTGCAGAGGAGATTTACCAGGATGTTGCCTGGTCTGGAGCGAAGGTCTTATGAGGAAAGGCTGAGGGACTTGGGTCTGTTCTCATTGGAGAGAAGAAGGCTAAGAGGGGATTTAATAGAGACATACAAAATGATCAGAAGATTAGATAGGGTGGACAGTGAGAGTCTTTTTCCTAGGATGATGGCGTCGGCTAGTACGAGGGGGCATAGCTGCAAATCGAGGGGTGATAGATTTAAGACAGATGTCAGAGGCAGGTTCTTTACTCAGAGTGGTAAGGGCGTGGAATGCCCTGCCTGCCAGCCAATGTAGTTAACTCATCCACATTAGGGGCATTTAAACAGTCCTTGGACGATGATGGGATAGTGTAGGGGGACAGGCTTAGATTAGTTCACAGGTCAGCGCAACATCAAAGGGCCGAAGGGCCTGTTCTGCACTGCTATGCTCTATGAGGGATAGAGTGTGCTTGGTGGCATGACAAAGACACCAATCCCTCCTTCAAAGTCAGAAGAGCTCATCGTTGTCTTCCAGAAGCAAGGTGGAGGACATTCCCCTGTCTACAATCAATGGGCTGCAGGCAAAACATTATTTTTCTCACTGTACCTAAGCGACAATAACAAATCAAAAGAAAGCTCGCCAACACCTCTACTTCCCCAAAAATGCAAGGAAATTCAGCGTGACCACAATGACTGACCAATTTTTTTTTTTTTAAATTAAATAGGATGCTTTCTATGGTGCATCTAGATAGATCACAGCTTGATATGGCAACTGCTCTGTCCAAAACTGCAAGAAATTAGTGTCTTGTGAACACAGCTCAATCCATCACAAAAAGCAGCCTCTTTCATTAACTGCCTACACTTGTTGCCTCAGAAAGCAGTCGACATAAAGACCCCTTTCACCACCACTATACACTCTTCCAACAGGTAGAGGATACAAGAGTTTGAAAACACGTGCCAACAGATTTAAGAAACTCTTCCTCCTCACTTAGAGTTATGAATGGACCTCTCATGTTAGAGGTGATCTTCCTCTGCACCTGTAACACTATGTTCTACACTCTATATTATTACCCTAGTGTACATACGTATGGTACAATTTGCCTGGACAGCACGCAAAAACAATACTTTTCACTATCTCAGTACATGACAATAAATCAAATCAAACTTTGATCAGCTGGATATGCATTCAACAACAGGAATGACCTCACTGCCCTCCACTACTGATCCGAAGAGGATCAAACTAAATGAAGACAGGCATCTATGATACTGGGGACCTCAGGAAGCAGCAGAAATGGATCATCCACTCAACACCTCTGGCTGACAGTGCAAATTCTTTAGCCTTATTTGCTGCATTGATAAGCAGGGTGTTCCCATTGTTAAAGATGGAGATATTTGTGGAGCTTGCACCTCCTAAGGGCCACCATTAAGACTGGATACAACAAGACTGCACACAACAAGACTGCGCAGCTTAGAACTGATCCTTGGTTAGCCCTGACTATTGCATGTTGCTTCTGCTATCTGGCATGCAGAAAGTCCTTTGATATAGATTCACCAGTCTGACACTTCATTTTTAGTGATGCCAAGTGCTGCTCCTGGCATGCCCTCCTGCACCCTTCATAAACCCTGTGGCTTGACAAAAATGGTGAGGTGGGGGTGAGATGATGGCCCACAGCATTTCAGATGCCTAGTTAAATTGCTAGATCTGTTCTAGGTCTGTTCATTTTTGCAGTGATTGTGCCACATAGCACAAATCGAGGGTAATCTCCATGTGACTCAAAGGACAACGTGGTAGTCACTCCCACCAATTCAGATGTGGACTAAAATCTGTGACAGGTAAATTGAAGAGGATGTCAAGATGATTTTTTTTTGGTTCCTCAACACCAGCCTCTCAGATAGGGAACATCTGCTCCAAACTTTCCAACAAAGAAATAAAACCACCTTAGTTACATAAAAAGGGGTGATCTTCTTTCATCTGGGAACTACTTGAACAATCTGGGCATAAGGGCAAACATTCTGGCTCTACCAAAAAGCTCAAAAGATGGGTCACCCAATGCTTAAATTCAAACTGCAAAACGTTACAGATCCATTTACCAATTCCCCAAAGTGTTGTCAAAAATTATACCTCAAACTGGAACAACATTCACAATAGTGACCAATTCCTCCTCCTTAATCCCAAGTTTATCAAAGTTTTGTCCACCTTGACTTTATTCACAAAAAAATTCTACCATAAGCTTATGCTTCGTAAAGAAAAAAACTCATCCCATTCCAAACAAACATTCAGTTCCTTTTTGAAAGAAGTGGTCTATTATCTGGTTTCAGTGAAGATGTGTTCCATTGTTGCACTATGCTAAGGGATTTTAAATCTCTTTTAAAGTGCACACAAATGCAAGTTAAAATGACTGGTTTGCATCCTCATCATCATACGCCTCAATTTCAAGCAACTAGATTATGCCTCTCCTCAAATTAAGTTAAAATACTTAAAGGTCCTCACAACTTTAAGACCTGGAATCATCTTAATCCCTCTTCTAATGTGGAAATATCACTTTGAAGATAGTCTTTCAACTATCCAAGTAAAGGCAAAATAATAACTTTTAGAATTAAACAGCATGAGGATGCAAGCTAGTATAGGATCAGCTTCACTAGCTATTCAATTTCACAAAATTTTTTTCATACCCTGTCCTTTCTTATAAAGAAAAGGCTTTGGCTGGAGCTCATTTTCAGAGCAAACTGCTTTAAAAAAAAAAAAGGATGAAAAACAGGTTATGGCCAAGAATCAGAAAAGCATATTTGAGTCATTTCAAATTTGGCGTGCTTACGGGAAACTCATAGGTATAGGAGTAGGCCATTCAGATCCTCAGGGCCGTTCCATGGATCATGGATGACCTATGGCCTAACTTCATATACCTGCCATTGGCCCATATGCCTTAACTTCACTTTATTTAAATTTAATCTGTCTTAGTTTTGTAATTAACTGACCCAGCATCAACTGCTGTTTGTGCAGTTCCAAACACCTACCAGCCTGTGTGTGTATTGAAGTGCTTAACATCTCTCCTGGACAGTCTGGCCCTAATTCTGAATATGCTGCTCAGTTCTAGAATCCCAAACTAGTGGAAATAGTTTATTTATCTCTCCTCTGACATCTTCAAGATATTGTCAAATCAGATCACCACAAATCTACATTTAGAGAACAAGTCTAATTTAGAGTCAGGTGGACAGCATGGAAACAGACCCTTCGGTCCAAGCTGCCCATGCCAACCAGATATCCCAAATTAATCTAGCCCCATTTGCCAGCATTTAGCCCATATCCCTCTAGACCTTTCCTATTCAGGTACCCGTCCAAAATGTCTTAAGTGTTGTAACTGTACTAGCCTCCACCACTTCCTCAGGCAGCTTATTCCATATAATGTACCACCCTGTGAGAAAAAGTTGCCCCTTGGGTCCCTTTAAATCTTTCCCCTTGCACTTAAACCTATCCCCTCTAAAATTTGTATAATCAGTCCTTATACCTGAAGGTCAGGAGTTAGGTCATCATTCCTCCAAGGGTGTGGTACCTAGGTTTGCTCACAGTACTTCAAATGGGAGCTGAGGTTTTGTCTAACTGCAGCACAACATCTGCATCCTTGTACTCCAAGCCTCTAGATATAAAGACCAGTGTTCCAATAACTTTCTTGGATTATTTTCTGCACCTGTTTCTGACATTGTAACGATTTATGCACCCACACCCCCAACTCTCTTTGGGCATTCATTGTGTTTAACTTCATGAGCCAATGTGATGACTGGATCAATTTTATCACATCAAGACCATCATAATGGGCTGTTTCCCTAGTACTGCTCAATGTCACTCCCTCAAAAAAGTCACAGATTTTAAAAGGTTAATGGCATATGAATGGTTGAGACACCAGCAAAGCTGGTTGGACCACAAAGCATATCCCTTAACATCACATGTCTCCAGAAGCCTAAGATTAATCGTTGACCCAGACCTGCTCAATGGAACATGTGTAGCCCTCTAGGGTAGAGCATTCCAAAGACACAACAACCTCAAACTTCTCCATATCTCAATTTTAAAATGAACTGTCACTTATTCTGAGATAATATCCCTGGTTCTACAGTCAATAGCAAAGCAAAATATCCCATCTACATCCACCCTCACGTGCATAAGAATTTTGAAAGTTTCAATGAGATCTCCTCATTCTTAGAGACTATGACAAATACAACCCAGTTTCCACAATAAAACATTCCAGTCATCCCAGAGGTTAATCTGGTGAACCTCATCACACTCCCTCTATGGCAAATCTATCCTTTCATTAGGAAAGGTGAGCAAAACTGCATGCCCCCCTGACAACTCCCTTTCTCGCCTCGTTTGGAAGTGTTAACTGGTTCTCTCACCCAAATTACTTTGGGTATGAACAGTTGTGAACGCAGCACTGATCACTGCAATGCCCACTAGTAACAGCTTGCCATCTCAGTGATTAAGGACTCAGGAAAGCACTTATCTCCCTGTATTTCTCTACTTCAAACCAACTCATTTCTCCAACACCTCTAGGACTAAGCATGAGGAGCTTAGACTTGCTGGTGACCACCTTGTCACATTCATCCCTTCCAAAAACTTTCTACCCTTATGACCCAAACTCATTTTGCCCATGGGGGCTCATTTTCTGCTTCCTTATTAACCTTTGACTATTTAGAGAAAAATAACTCCTGGCCCATTCACAGTCCTACAAACTACCAATTTCAACTGCCTCCTCATTGACATCATTAAGGGCACCTCAAATCTATGCCCACCTTCCCAAGAACTTCCATGTTTAAACTCCTTCCAATCAGGTTTCTGCACCTACTAGGAGTAGTAGAACAGCTCTTATCAGTGTCACTAATGATCCAGGGATGTCATGACAAAAAAAAGTAAACTTTGTGGTAACAACTAACTTGTGAAATTTTCAGTTCATAACATTGTCCCCTGACAGACCAGGTTATGGGATGGGTTTAAAGTGCACACCCAAAGGACTCTGTCACAAAGTTCGAGGCTGACCATTTTTTGTCAAAGTTGCTGCCTTTGGGATGAGATGTTAAGTAAAGACCTTTTCTGCTCCTTCCAGGTCAATGAAAAAGATTGCATGGCACAATTTCAAAAGAGCAGAAAAATTAATCTGACGTCCTGGCCAATATTCATCTCTGACTTAAAAAATTACACATTGCTGCCGCCATGAGCTTGTTGCAACTAAATTGGTTGCACAGCTTCCACGAATCCCATCGGAGAAGTGACACTTGCAACTGCTTCAAAGCTTGAACAAGATTTCACAGCCCAGGACAAAAAAGTACATATATAATAGTTTAAAAAAAAAACAATTTTCCTCCCTTCATTGATCCAAGCAGTGCTACAAACTGGATTAGAAGTTCTATCAAGCCTGACAGTGGATCAGAATCAATACCAATTGTTAAGACATAACATAAAACAGACATGTGCCCTGTTCAGTCAAACTTTAGCAAGTTGTCAACAAAAAAAATAAAAATGCCTTGCAGACCCATGTTAGCCTCTACTCCTTTTACACCATTTTCACTGAACCCTTCGGTGGTTTAACAGGCTCAAAGTTATTTCAAATACTCATGAGCTTTAAACAGTTCATGTACTTTTCCCAGAAATAATACAATTTTCAATATAATTAGTTTCAAAGAAAACATCAGTTGTGGCATTTTACTGAAGTTGCGGTAAGCTGGGGTTTCATTTATACGATTGGAGAAGATTCTTTGTTCAAAAGCACAAGAGTCAGCAAAATTCATATCACCTCAAGGTTACACATCTATATAAAATGACAAGCTACAATTCAAATACTGCATCAGTGGCTGATGCTTATAATTTCCAACATACCCAGTTTAAGAAGAAAACAAAATATGAAGATACCTGACAGAAAGCCATATTGAAAGTCTTATCACAACATAAATCTTTCCTCCTGTTTGCAAAACCCAGATCAGTCTATACTCTCAATTCTAGTACCCATTTTAACTGTCACTCCAAATATGGACCCATTCCTTCTGTGTCTTGTCCCAAGGGGTTAGTAGCATTGCCTTTTATCTCTCCTGTATTGGCACTTCTTACCCAATTCCTATTATTTCGCTGCCTATTTTCCTGTTAACATTCCAAGCATGAGTTCCCACCAAGCACTGTACAGCTTTTGGCACTCAAAAAGAACCAAAAAACAGGCCTCAAACTATGCTATTAGATTACTAGATAACAAGGTGTAGAGCTGTATGAACACAGCAGGCCAGGCAGCATCAGAGCAGGAAAGCTGACGTTTTGGGCCTAGACCCTTCTTCAGAAATAGGGGAGGGGAAGGGGATTCTGAAGTAAATAGGGAGAGAGGGGGAGGTGGATAGAAGATGGATAAAAGGGAGAAGAACAGGTCAAGGAGGCAGGTAGGTAGGAAATAGGGGTGGGGCTTGAGGTGGGAGGAGTGGATAGATGAAAGGACGGACAGGTTAGGGAGGCAGGGATGAGCCGGGCTGATTTTGAGAAGGGAGATTTAAGTTTGTGAAGTCCACATTGATACCATTGGGCTGCAGTGTTCCCAAGCGAAATATAGGTGCTGTTCCTGCAACCTTTGGTACGGTATCGTTGTGGCACTGCAGGAGGCCCAGGATGGGCATGTCGTCCAAAGGAGTGGGAGGGGGAGTTGAAATGATTCGCGACTGGGAGGTGCAGTCATCTGTCATGAACCAAGTGTAGGTGTTCCACAAAGCAGTCCCCAAGCCTCCTCTTGGTTTCCCCAATGTAGAGGAAGCCACATCAGGAACAGCGGATACAGTATACCTGGGATGGGGGGGGGGGGGGAGGTGGAGGCGTAGAGGCAGGTGTAGCACTTTCTGCTGTTGCAAGTGGTGGGGAGTGTGGAGCAGACAAAAAAAAAAAAAAGAAGTGTCTTTGGTAGTGGGGTCAGATTGCAGATGGCGGAACTGCCAGAGGATGATGCATTGGATCCGGAGTTTGGTGGGGTGGTACGTGAGGACGGTGGGGTTCCTGTTTTTGTTGTTATTAGATTATGAGCCATTTGCCCCCTCCAACATCCCCCTCCCCTCCCCCCAAAACAGTAAGCTCCTTCCAACTTGCTCACCCTATTAGTCACTAGCCTCTCCACATTTCCACACAGAACATGGCCAACATCCAAAGTCCAAAGTATTCTCCTGTGAAGCATTTTGGGAATTATCTTTCTAAAAAAAATGCAAGTTAGTGCTATGTACGTGCACGGTGTTTCGTAACTTTTTGTAAAACTATTGTTAAACGAATGCTCACTAAATTGGAGGAGCTAACCAAACCAAGTGGATCCTTCACATACAAAATAAACATCAGCTCAGTACAAAAATAAAATGGAATGAATATATGATCTAAAATAACATTAATAGAAATGCTGGCCAAACTGATCAAATAAACAGCCTGCTGGATATGATTAGAATTCTCAAAATAGAAAGCTATACACTTCAGGTAAAATCTGAGATCATTTAAAAAGTTAGAGCAAACTATCATCCGGCGTAGCATTATAATCATTAAAATATGGGCACATGCAAAATTCCAACCTTTGTACAACGGATCATATTCAAATATGATCCAATGCAAACAAGCTCACAAAATTGTTTGTGAAATTCAAAATCATAATAGGTAACCTTTACAAATATGCAGATTCCTGCAGAGTTTTGGCAAAGCTATTTATTGAAATAACATTAAGAGTTCCAGAGAGAATCTTCTGTACAATAAGTCAATTAATGTAGCCTTCAATAGCTAGAGAGAGACTTTTTCAACATCATTGTTAGAATCTTTTCCCTTCTCTTTACCATTCCAGGTTCTGACTTCTCTCTCCCCATTCTAATTCAAATTCACATATTTCCTTCTATGGAGCCTCTCAATCCCTTCCACTATTTATCCTGACCACTCAGCTTTCCATACAGACTAACACTTCATGCCTTTCTTGGCCAAAGTCATAACTAACATCACAAGCTTGGAATATCATCGCTCCTTGCCCTCTCCACAAGCATACAATATTGGTCAATGGTGCAACCCTCCTTTACTGTCAAGATCAACAGGGTTTTGCTAATGTTTCTCTTTTTCTAAAAGGTATGCATAAGCTTTTAGAAAGTCTGTTCTGTGGCACCTCAGGTGGAAATGCTTCTAATTTGTTACAGCTTCCAGATTATGCAGATAATACCCAGTTCTACTATTTCTAACAACGCCTAGAACTGAACAACCACTTGATCAGTTATACATTGTTCTGGATCAGTCAAAAATTTCCTTCACAGGGACAGGAGTACACCAAATCAGCCTCTCAAGTCATTTTACCATTTAGTGATTTCGTGGCTGGTCTGCAGAACAACTTATACCTGCCCTTGGGCCCTATCCCTCAATACCTTTGTGTAACAAAGTTTAAGAAAGGTAAAATTTTTAAACAACTGATTCAGTGTCCACTGCTATATGTGGAACAAAGTTCCAAACATCTACCAGCCTAAGATTTATTTCCAACCTTCCTTTCTCTTTGAGGTTGTCTCAACTTCAACACATTAGCAGCCTTACCTTCCCAACTTCCATTTCAGTTCTAAATGGAAAAGAAAATCCTTACTAGACAGGTGTCCCTGGCCAAAGTCATAACAAACGTGCTTCCTCACATCTCTCCTGATTAGTCCAGCCCTAATTCTCAGCCTACAATCCCTAGTTGCAGAATCTCAAACCAGTGGAGAGTTTATCTATATCTCCCCAGCCTTTCCTTTTAATATCTTGAAGACTGAGAATCAGATCACCCCTTAACCTTCTAAATTCTAGACAAAATAAACTTAGTTTGTTTAATCTCGCTACAAATTTAATCCCTAAAGTCCAGGTATCATTCTTACAAACCTACCCTGTACTTCCTCCAAGACCAATATATACATCCTAAGGTTTGGTGACCAGATCTACTCCATAGTCCAAGTGGGATCTAATCAGGATTTTGTTTGACAGTGACAAATTCCCCATCCTTGTACTCCAGTCCTATGGAGATAGAGGCTAGCATTCCATTCTAGTTTTCTTAATTATTTTCTGCAAACTTCAACTGTCAAGATCAAAAGCATCATATGTAGTCCTCATTATAAGCTTTATTGGCTTTTGCAAGGTTCCACTTTCACCCTGACCACAAACTAACAAGATAGCTCAATTTGTTTGCTATGGATTTGTACTATAAACCCTGACAAAAATTGCTTGGGGGGGGGAGAAAGAGGAGGAAGGAAGGAAGGAATCTTCAAATCTGGCAGCATCCATGGAGAGAAAGTGCAGTTAATGTTTCAGATTTCTCTCTACAGATGCTGCCAGAGCTGAGTCTTTCCAGCAATTTCTGTTTTTGTTTTGAATTTCCAACATCTAGATCATAGAATCCCTATAGTTTCGAAACAGGCCCTTCGGCCCAACAAGTCCACACTGACCTTCAATGTATCCCACCCAGATCCATTCCCCTTATAATCCTCCTAATCTACACATCCCTGAACACTATGGGCAATTTAGCAGGGCCAATCCAGTTAGCCTGCACATCAATACTGACTCTTGTTCACAGAACATTAGCCTGTGTTTCTGGATTACTCATCCAGTGACATAATTACTATGGCACTAGCACCTCAGAATACAGCGGAGGAGATAAGCTCAGACAGGGAATGAGAAAGATGCAAGACTGAAGCAATGGTAGTGGCTTACTGGGCAAGTGAAAGGGAAGGATATGACGGGGACAATTACACAGATGGTCTTAATCTTAATGGTAAAGAAATTCAGGAGTTCCATTTTAAGGCAGCTTATCGTTACATCTACAACACTTCAAATCTGTTCTTACTTCAGAGCACTCAAATACAAACAAAAGGAGTTCTGAGGAAGGGTTTCCGGACCCAAAACATTAACTGATTTTCTTTTCTTCATGGATACTGCCAGACCCGCTGAGCTTCCAGCAACTTGTTTGTGTTTTCTCTGCACCTGCCTGTTCCAGACTTACTTTCTCGAACACCATTCCTCTACATCCTATTCATCCAAAATTCAAATGCTAGTACACAGATATAAGACAAGCTAAAAAAGCTAATGAAACATTTGGTTTCACTTCAAGGGAATTCAAGTTGAAAAAAAAATTGAAATACTGCTTTGGTCAGAGTCCCATGGAAAGTACCGTCTCCAATTTTGACTGGCAAGCCTCAGGAAATTGGCCCTCAAAGTGGTACAACAACATGTGCTCCATTTAGCAAGTCAAACATAGTTGTGATGCCTCACGAATCACACAGACACTTTCACACACTAGGAGCAATGTGATCTCTTGGAAAGGCAAAAAAAAAAGTTTGAGACCAACTGGGGACAAGAAATCTCAAATTTCTCCTTGAGATAGTAAAAGCTGCAGATGCTAGAGTCAGAGATAACACAGTGTGGAGCTCGAAGAACACAGCAGGCCAGACAGCAGAGAAGCAGGAAAAGTTGTCATTTCAAAACGTCAACTTTTCTACTCCTCTGCTGCCTGGCCTGCTGTGTTCCTCCAGCTCCACACTTACCTCAATTTCTCTTCAACTCCTTTTGGTGATCAAAACTAGTCTAGGCCCCATTTACATTCTAAGATCTGTGTTACAAGGTCATCTTTGCACCAGGTAGAAACAGAATGTAGAAAATAGAAACAAAAATGCACAAGTGTTCAGACCAGCTAGCAACCATCCCACATGTTCATTATTCTCTGGGGTATTAACCAGCTGATGTTCAATCTAAATTCTGCTATTGCTGCACAGGGCATCCAATTTTCCCAAAACAGTGACTTTCCGATGAAAAGTTAACCTGATTTGTTAACTGTCTCTCCACAGATGCTGCCTGGCCAGCTCTGTCTTTCCAAGATTTTTAATTTTTATTTCAGATTTCCAGCAGCTGCAGTATTTTGCTTTGTGCCTCGTAGATCTATGCTGTTGGTAGGTTTGTGTGCAAAATACACACAATCTAGACCTTCCATCAGTCTCAAACATGATCAAAAGTCCAACAGCTATCTTTTTCTTAAAAAAAAATATTAATTCAGATAAATACCAAGAACTGGATTAAGGTGTTGTAACTTTGTGGCCTTCCCTTGCACTTTTTCCAGAGTTTCAATATAATTTTGTATTAAAAAATTTCAGAAGTTGTGGACATGCCCACAATTGGAAACATCTTTTTCACAGTCTCGTCAAGACTATCCTGGATCTTTTGCACTTCAATCAAGTTACCCCTCACGCCTATATAATAAGAGACTGCTTTTACTGTAACTGTAAAATAATTGCTCCAATAAGTATTCGAGAATCTAATTTGAATATAAACCAGCCTGTCACAACTTGAGATACGATGTCATACCATGTTGAGACAAAATGCAAATTTTTAAAAAAGCCTATTTGCGTGTTCAATCATTCTTCCCCCTGTAGCAAAGCTCCCTGGCTTTAAGTGGCCAAACTTCCCTATATAAAATTCAGACAATTTTTCAGAAAAAGAAATTGAAAAAGATTACCTTGTATACATCACCTTTTAGCTACAGTATTTTGATATTACAAGTAGGATACAAATTTTCTTACAACTTGCTTGATATATCAAAGCAAATTTTAGAACTTAAAATTTTTCCCACCCTCTAGATTCCAGTTCTTCCTAACTCTCTGAAATAGATTAGCTTCATCATCACTGCCCTTTGCTGGGTTTTTGCTTTCACTATTTAACCAAGCAGATCTTTTTTCAGAAAAAGAGAAGAGTCTCATTTCCACTTTTCGATTCCTCCAAATCTGTCTACTTATTAATACAAGATTGTGTGGTAACACAAATCATTGCAGCAAAAGTAACTCTTGTTTAAGTCACACTAATACCAGGAAATAGTGTGCATTTCCTTCTAAGTCCAAGTCCTAAAGAAGGACTTGAAGTAGAAACACTATTATGGTGCAAGAAATTATGTGCACAGCAAGTTGCCATGAACAGTAGATAATGTGATGCTGACTGGCCAGGACATAGGGCTAACTTTCCTACTCTTCTTCAAAAGAAAATCTTTGCTGCACGCGAGAGAACAGAAAAGAGTCTCATTTCAACACCTCATTCAAACCCTCCCTCATTCTCTTGTAGCACTCGAGTTATGCACTCGGTCTCTGAAATGGGACCTGACCCAACTACTTCTGACTTAGAGTCAAAGAATATCAACCTAATTATAAAACTTTCCCACATTGAGAGTGTGGGAAAATGATTTTGAAGCAGACCCCACCACCCCCCCCACCTTGAAAATTTGAATCAATTGGGATGGTAAGAAAACACTATTCCAAAGCCAATAAATCTAGAACAGGCTCATGTTACAAAACAATTAGCCAAGACAGCCAATTGTACAAAATCCTGTTCATAATTTCCTTCTCATTAGCTCAAATCAATTTACTTCAAGCAAGATTAAGGAAACCACTGTACTTAAAAGTTTAGTTCTATCCAGTTCACATAAGTAGGAACTAAAACTCACTTATACCCCATCAATACACCCTTTGGTAATAGGTAGTTCAGAGAGTAAGTCAGTCAAATTCTAGTTCCAGGAGATTTGTAAGTAAGTTTTTGTTGTATACAAACTTCAGTTTGCCAAAATTTTCACTATGCTTCCTGCCAGTGGCAACATTCTCACCCTAGATGCAAGTTCAAGATCCTAGGCTATGTTCAAACTTCAGTGTGGGACAAATGCACTGTTGCTTATGGCCAAGAATGCTGGGGAGCCTTGGTCATACAAGGGACAGTCCAGGAAAATCATATGACAGAAGATCAAACATAATCTAAACTGGTTGAAGTTGGTTGGCTCGCCGAGCTGGTTTCTTGTATCGCAGATGTTTCTTAACTGAATGGTGAAGCATGCCGAATGGCCTAGTCCTACTTCTTACATATTACCAAGTGACGATGCCACTTCTCAGCTAGAATAATAAAACAATGTCCTGTCAGTCTGGTCATGTGAACATTAAAAAGATACAAAACTGTATAAGACGCGAAGAGAAGTTGTTCCAATGCCTGGACATATCCGTGAACCAACACTAGACATTACTTACTTAACATGGCTTGTGGAACCTCACTGTGCACATTAAGCGATCGCGCTAGAAACCGACCACCACTTTATTAATTTGTCAAAGCATTTTAGAACAGAGCACGACAAACACAAGAGAATCAAAGAGTTTTTTTAATCCCCCCAATCAATCTGGTTTTCAAAAAACTTTGACAGACTCCTAAATGAAATACTTTGCCCAGTCACACCTCACTATCTTAATGTATCAAAATTTCCCCATCCATGTGCCATGGTGATTATGTTTAAGGTTGCATGCATTCTTCCATTCCAAATATTGCTTTGTAGCCTAGAGTACAGCTCCCACCCGACCCCAGAAACATTTTGACATTGCGATTTCTCTGCTCACCAGAACCTCTTCAAAAAGACTACCTTTTTAAATTCTCTACTACTTGGTCTGCCTACTACGTGAAATGCTGGTACTACTTATTGATTGCTGCATGGTGGATCAGTGGTTAGCACTGCTGCCTCACAGCAGCAGGGACCCAGGTTCAATTCCAGCCTTGAGCAACTGGCCACATGGAGTCCGTGCAAACTCCCCACGTCTACATGGGTTTCCACCAGGTGTTCCTATTTCCTCCCACAGCCCAAAGATGTGCAGGCGAGGTGGTTTAGCCATGGTCTGTGAGGGGTTGTAAGGATAGGAATGAGATGCTGTTTGGAGGGTTGGTGCAAACTTGATGGGCCAAACAGCCACATTCCACACTGTAGGGATTCTATACTTTTCATAGACTGAGAAGATGCTATATTTAAAAAAATAAATTCAAGTTGAGGAAATATTGTAGCAAATGGCTCACTTCTGGACTGAAAAAAAGTTAGGTCCAGCTCAAAGTCTTGAAAACCCCAAGGTGAAATTTTTTAAAAAAAGCTATCTTAGCCAAAAAAAGTCTGATGCTTGGTCTGTGTTTGTAAACAAACAGATAAATATCAAACATGTCACAGAAAAATTCTTAAGGAACTTCCTCAAAAAAAACTCAGGTGCAGCTTTCACTCTAATCAGAGTTCACTGGATTGGAGGAGAAAATACATTCCAAAACAACAAACCCCAGATATTCAACTTTTGGTACAGAAAGTCAGAAGACATGGAATTGGGGTAACATACTAGTAAGGATTAATAACTGGTTAAACAGATAAAAGCAGAGAACATGAATAAACAGGTTTTGCTCTGGGGCAGGTTATAAAGGGGTACTGCGAGCATCATGCTAATGCCACAGCTGTTCACAATCTACACAAGTGATTTGTATGCAAGGATCAGTTGTAATATTTCCAAATCTGCTGATGACAAAACTGGGTGGGAATACTATGTGCGACAAAGATTTGAAGAGGATTTTGACAGAATGCAAATGGGCAAGAGCTGGGCAGATAAAGCATAATTTGAAATAGTGTGAAGTTATCTACTTGTTAGGGGAAAAATGTCAGAAACAATATTTCTTCAATGATGACAGCTTGGTAAATTTGTATCCAAAAAGATATACAGGTGTCCTCATAAGTTACTAAAAGTTAGCATGCAGGTGCAGCAAGTCAGTAAGATGGCCAATATCTTTTGCTGTCATCACAAGTGCATTCAAGTACAGAAGTAAAGACGACTTGCTGCTAGAGCCTTGTTAAGAACACATTTGGAGTACTATGGACAGTACTGGCCACCTTATGCAAAGATGTACCTACCAAAGACAGTGCAACAGGTGTTCACAAGACTTATTCCTTGGATGGCAGAATTCAAGGAAACTGTCTGTAATCGAGAATTTCAAATGAACGAGATGCGATCACACTTAAGAGAGCAGATAAAGAGGAGTTTCTTCACTCAAGGTGGCACTTTTGTTTTTAATTATCTGCTCTAGAGAGCTGCAGAACTTCAATCACTGATCAGGTTTAAAAGGCAGGAAGAAAAAAACTGATGTCTCCAGAAATCTAATGACACCAAGAGATGGTATGAGAAAGTAGCATTGAAGGTACACCATTGACCATTATCTAAGTGACTGAGCAGGCTCAACAGGCTGAACTGCCTGAGGTTCCTTCCGACGTATGACAAGTAAATCCAATAAGTGATCAGACAACATCCTGACAAGGTATAAACACTTTTCAACTTCTCCAAACCAAGAACCAAAATTTGTCAAAATATGCATATAAATGGAAGTGTAAACTGTTTTTGCTTGTCCAGATCTATATCTGCTGACAGGATTCCATTATCAGGTATTTTAAATTCAAGTTAAAAGAGTCCAGGCAAACTCATTTGGTCTATCCCAAAAGAGATGTACTATTTTTGTACAGTGTGAAATACAGAAGTCGGTGTCTGACAAAAGTGCTCCTAACAAAAAGGAGACAGGCAACACAAGTCATAATAACAAAAGGCTTCTAAAAAGGTCCTTAACCTTAAGCTCAACTAAGGTTAACAATTATTGATCAGTAGCAATCCTAGAAATACATGTTATTACTCACTTTACCAGTTCATTCAATTCTGGTAAGTTTACCAGAACTCAGTACGCTTATCACAGTACTTCCCATTACATTTTAGCAAACTCCAGCACTAACTACATCCACAAAGCAACAGAGCGTAAAATGGCAACAAAAACTAGAAGTGTTTACACCATCTCCATTTAGTATTTTTCTCCCTTCATATTGTGGTCTCCTCGCTGAGAAAGGGCTCAATGTTCGCATGAGTGAACAACCACGACAAATTACAACTAATATATAGTTTGGATAGTTAAGTTCTGAGAGACAACCCACTAGAAGTATCCAGGTGGTAAGTCTCATTCGGGGGAAGAGACATTTTAATCTCAAAAAAGTTTTTGCATCACTTCGTTATACCTTTTTGCGCCGGTGTGTTTTTAATAACTGCTTACCTACTGGTTTTTCATTTAAAAAAAGCCTAACACGCTTTCAGGAGCGAGCAAATTAAATACTTCCGATTTAAAGCAACTTGGTCCCAGCCAGGCTATTTATGGGTATATTATTTTATGCATTCTTGTAAACAAAACGCAGGAAAACCTGCATTCCTTGCAAAGGTTGGGGGGGGGGGTGGGAAGAAAAAAAAAATAATCGACGAGTCAAACCCTTGGAGATTTTATTTCGTCCTTCTATTATTGCCCTTCTCTCCCCTTCTAGGCCGAGTGAAGCCTGGAGCTGGTGTAGGGAAGAGGGGCGGCCGAGAGCTCTCACCGGGCGGCCTGCCACAGCAAACCTGAGCCTCCTTCCCCTCGACCTTCAGCCCCTTCCTAAAATAAAACAACAAAGCAACCCCATTCTCAGAGTTTAGAAGACAAGGTTTGTTTTCCTTTATATAAACAAATTAGTCTGACTAACAAGAAAAAGAGGGAGGGCGGCGGGGAAACAGACACGTTTATAAAAAGTCAGACTCCCCTCCAGAACAAAAACACACCGAATTCAATCAAAATTTAAATTATAAAAGGAGTTTTCATGGGCTCTTTTATTAACTAAAACGGCGTGGGACCTACGTACACAGAGAGAGAGAGAAGTGAAAATTATTTATTATATTTTTTTGCCTCTCCCCCTCCACACCCCTCCGCTTTTTTTTTCCTACTAACCTTCTGTCGTCCCCTCCGCTATGTGGGAACAGACCATAATAAATAGATGGAGGACTCCTACAACTGGCCCTCGCCGCCCTGCTGAAGTGCTGAGGCTCCACCGTGGCGGTTGTTGGTGTCCCGAGCTCAGGAAGCCTGCTCCTTTCCACTTCGCCATGCTTCTGCTTCCCCCGTGATTGACAGGCTGAAGCTGGAGGAAACACAGACAGCGACCCCTCAGTCAATGTGTTATATACACAGGCTGACTCACTCCGTCCTCTCTCTCACTCATTCACTTGCGAAATGTGGGCCGGCTGCCTCAAACTGAAATCATGTCCCCATTACACACACATACTGCACCACTCACAAAATACAACTAACCACATTTATAATGAGAGGAAATACATTAATCTCCCAACAACAACAGAGGTAATAGCTTCCTCCCACACTCTCTGTGTCTCTCTCCACACCGCCCTTCCAAACAATAAAATCCTTGCTACCGGGATCCTCTATCTCTCTCTCTCTCCACACCTCCCTTCCAAACAATACCAGGACAAAGAAATAGCATCAGGCAAGCTCTGAGAAAGGGGAAACACACCACGCCACTTCTTTCGTAAAGTGACTTCACTCTTAGCGAGCTGGGAAAGAAGAAAGGACATAAAGCTCCGCCCAGTGAAGCTGTGACAAGTATCAACCATCCTAATTGACTGCGTGTTATTTTTCGTTTCCCCTAATCCCTGAAAGAAAACCTAAGTACGCCAAGAATTCGGGAGAGGAAACAATACTTTAACCTTTTAAGGGCTTGAGGGAATATTTGTTAAATCCAGCGTCAAAACATGAGTTGAATATAGAGAACAAAATATGTCCCGGAATGGTTAGCTATCACTAACCCTTATTTGGGTGTATACAATGTTTTAATCAAAACACAATTTGATAGTTGTGTAGTATCTTACATTACCCTGGGATAACCTAAAATGCTTTGCAGTCCTTTGAAGTACTGTCACTGTTGTAATACAGGGAAATGTGCCAGTCAATAATAACAAAGAAATATCCCATCAGCAGTTTTGAGATGTCAGTTGAGGGTTAAATGTTGGCCAGGAATCTAGGAAAATTCTCCTATTCCACTTCCTGGGATCTTTTACATTTTTTTCTCTCATCTGTAGAGAGAAAAACAGAGTTGATGTTTCAAGTCCAGTGACACTTCATCAGAACCCTTCACTGGTTACCAAACTCAAAATGTTAATTCTGTTTTTCTCTCTACAGATGCTGCCAGACCCGTCAGAGAAAAACAGAATTAACATTTTGGGTCCGGTAACCAGTGAAGGGTTCTGATGAAGTGTCACTGGAGTTGAAAAGTCAACTCTGTTTTTCTCTCTACAGATGCTGCCAGACCTGTCAGGTGTTTCCAGCACATTCTGTATTTGTTTCAGATCTCCAGCATCCACAGTTCTTTGTTTTATTGTATATAGATTTGTGTTAGGTAAGGGAATCAAAGGTCACGGGGGTTGTAATGTGGAATTCAGAACACAGCCAAGATCTTATTGAATGGTGGAGCAGACTTGATGGGCTGAATGGCCTACTTCTGCTCTGAATTTTTGGTTTTCTATGGTAGAGGGCAGAGGAGCCCTTGATTTAATGTCGCATTTGAGAAACAGCATCTCTAACCATGCATTTCTTGATCAATCAGTCTAGATTGCATGATCAAAACTCTGGGCTACAGTTTTAACCTGGAATCTTCTGACTCAGGGACCAAAGTTGGAACTGTGTCATAACTGCATCACAATAAGAATAAAGCAATCCATAACAGTTACTTGGAGACTTATAAAAAGTACTGTTTTGAAATCATACTTAATTTTCCTACTTCATATTTGCTCTCATTTATATATAATTTTACATCTGATAGATGGTAGAGAAATACAACTTTTTTTACAGTTTTTTTGCCCAAGTCTGAACTGTATTGAATTTTTCTGGTACAGTATTTCCCAAGTTCTCGAGGCAAATCTTGGCAAACTCACCTTGTTAATTACCTATCTGCCCTCTGGTGTCTGTCACATCCAATTTCTGCCCCATTTTAACCTGAGCTATTCCTACAGCAACATACTACTTAGTGGAGATCAACCAAAAGACTCGCATCTCTTATGCCAGCACCATCTTTGAAAGACCACTGAATGAGCATTCCAAAGCCGCCCTACTCATTAGTGAGCAGTGTCAGAAAATGACAGGGAAGGAGAAGATGGCACTCTGATGCTCTGACGATTGTGGTGATGGTCGGAATGATCCAGAGGAGGGGTGTTCTCTTCCTGGAGGATCACCAGTCAATGTTGTGCCACCAGATCCTGGCAGCCTTTTCTTGTATCTCCAGCTGTGTCAGTGCTGTCTCAGTGGTGAGGAGGAATGGCCAGCAGCAAAAGAACGCTAATAAACTTCTCCATTATGCTGGGGTACGTGCCATACTCTTCTCTCTCTACCACTTTAACAACTGCACGTACTTCCCTCTCTCACTCTCGTTCCACCCCAACCTTCCACACAAACAACTCTGCAAGCCCTCCACTAGGCCTCTACAATCCCCTGAAATACTTCACTACCCTTCCCACATATGCACCAGCACTAATAGCTGTACCAGCCACTGTTATTCCCACTTATTCCACCCATTTCTTTCATTGCAGGAGAAACCAGCCCATTCCAGGGCAAAGAGAACCTGTATGGGTGGGAGATACTAAGAACTGCAGAAGCTGGAGTCAGAGGAACACAATGTGGAGCTGGAGGAACACAGCAGGCCAGACAGCATTAGTGGAACATTTTCTGAAGAAGGGTCCTGACCCGAAACATCAACTTTCCTGCTCCTCTGATGCTGCCTGGCCCGCAGTGTTCCTCCGGCTCCACACCATATGGGTGAGAGGTGCTCTATATTCAAGTGCTTACAAGGAGAGAATCCTTAACATCGCACGAAAAATCTGCAACTGCTAAACGAGTCACACTTCTTTTCACTGCCACGCTCCCATTCACCACACTGTCAATCTCAATTATTGCACACCACTCTCAACCACTGGCTGCAACACCCTCACTCTCTTGGGTCCTGCAGATACTGCCAGCCTCCCTACCACCTCTTCGGAGAAAGACCCAGCTCCCCAGAAGCCACTTATCAGGCAATATAAAAGTTGTTCAGAACAAGCAATGAGTTGAATCCACCAGGTAAATGCTTTAATCTATAGATGTGAGGCTGAAAAAGCACAGCAGGTCAGACAACATCCAAGGAGCAGGTAAGTCAATGTTTCGAGCCGAAACACTTCATCAGGGTTTGGATACCTTGTGGAGTTTTGCCGAAGTTGAGCTTGTTTGGCAAGTTTGGCAAGGTGGGAGCCTGAATATTAATGAGGGGAGTTGTGCTGTTAACACGAAGTTTAACAACCATTAATGATATAAATTAGCATCTCACTACCATTTGATGAACATCATAAAAGATGGCACAAGTTGCTCCTCGTGTTGAGATGTTGGTACTTGTGGCCCAATCCTGCCTCCCATATTTCCATACCTCAAGATGATCAGATCCCGATAAGATTTTGCTCACAGTTTTAATTTAACTTCAAAGTGTTCAGAAAAAACTTTAGAAGCATTTTGATCTGCAAGGAGGATAATAAAGAGCTTCAAAAGGATACAGATAACTTGGCGGAATGGGTAGACAGGTGTCAAATGAGATTCAATGCAGAGAAATGTGAAGTGATCCATTTTGGTAGGAAGACCATAGAGAGACAACACAAGATAAAGGGTACAATTCTAAAGGTGGTGCAAGACGAGGTGGACCTGGGAGTATATATGCATAAGTAATTAGAACTGTCAGGACTGATGAGAGAGCAGTTAATAAAACACACAGTATCCTGCAAATTATTGATAGGTGATTTGAGTATAAGACCAAGAAGGTTATGTTGAAATTGTTTATGTGAGTAGTTCAGCCCCAGCCACAGTATTGTATGTAGTTCTGGGTAGAAAAGATTCAAAAGCCTGATCTCAGAGATAAGGAACTTCAATTATAAAGATTAATTGGAGAAGTAAGGATTGTTTTGCTTTGAGAAAGGAAGGCTTACAGGACATTAGAAAGAAGTAGTGAGAATCACAAGGTGCCTCGGCAGTGGAGATACGGGTAACGAGAAGACACAGATAATTTGTAGAAGAAACAAAAGTGACACGAAGAAAAATCTCTTCACACAATGAGTGGTTAAGACCTGGAATGCACAAATGGAGAATGTGGTAGATGCAGGCTCAGTTAAAGTATTTAAAAAGAAAATAGATTTGTCTGAAGAATATGAATGTGCAACATTACAGGAACAAGGCCAGGGAATAACTGAATTGTGAACAAGTGAATTTAGAGAACAAGTGCCGATCAAATGTACCAAATGGTCTTCTATGTTGTAACAATTCAGTGATTTTTAAATTTACAAACTACTATTATGCGCATGTGCTGTTAAGAATTTTCATTACGTAGATTTTTGTTAGTAGGGATGAAAAGTAACCACAATGCATCAACATTTAATAATCCTTAAGTCCTTAGCTGACGGTGTCCTTTAATCCTTTAAGCAGCCATGTAACTTCTACAGATAGAGTCATAGAACCAGATAGCATGGAAACACATGCTTTGGTCCGACCTCATCTGCGCTAACCAGACATCTCAATCTGACCTCGTCCCATTTGCCAGCATTTGACCCATATCTTTCTAAACCCCTCCTATTCATGAACCCATCCAGATGCCTTTTAAACGTTGTAATTATACCCATCTCTACCACTTCCTCTAGCAGTGTGTTCTGTACACACAAAAATCTCTGAGTGAAAATGTTACCCCTGAGGTTCTTTTTAAATCTTTCCCCCTCACCTTAAACCTATACCCTCCAGTTTTGGACTCCCCTATCCTAGGATGTAATAGATAAAGCGCGCATGTATTTGAAGAAGCTGCATATGGCGGAAGTGAGAATGAATTTTTGACTGCAGAACTCTGTCCAGCTGAAGAAAGTGCTTTTTCTGCCTCTTAAGAAAGAAAAACACTGAGTTAAAAAGAATCATGAGAAAATGGGAACAGATTCCGAACTTACAGCCCATCGAGCACGAACCACCATTCAAACAGATAATGACTGATCATCTACCTCAATGCTACTTTCCCGCACTATTTCCATAACCTTTGATGTCTATTGATTTCTGCCTTGACTATGCTTAACGTTTGTGACTGCAAGCCCATTCATTGAGTTTGTGGCTGATCTGGTTTTAACTTCAATTCTACATTCCTGCATACCCCCAATAAGCTCTCATCCACTCTCACAAGAGGAATCATCTTTTCAACATTGACCCAGTCAAATCCCATTAGTATCTTATATATTTCAATTAAGTCGCTGACTCTGACTCCTCGAAACTCCAAAGAATACAAACCAGCCTGTCTAGCCTTTCCCTATCGGGCAATCCAAGAAGGTTTCCGCGATAAGAATACAAAAGATAGATTTGCTACTGCTGATAATCCAAAGCCTCAATTAAACAACCGTGGTCTCCAGTTAAAATCTTACACCTCAACAATGCCTTCAGGACTTTAAAGTGTATATTCCTCTGATCTTCCATTTGAACTGGACATCTCTTTTCAGCATTGTATCTGTAAGGTATGCATGGTATCTGTACTTTCATTGTTTGGGATTATCAATTAATAAATTTGCTCTTTCTTTCATTCAACCAAATCTTATGCTTAATCTTACATTTTTTGGCTAAGTGCACGTTGCATTGAGATTTTTGGAGGAATTCTCACCATGAGGGCCAATGAGACTTCTCATCAAATCTTACAAAACACAGCTCATTGACTACCTACCCTACCTCATGACCAATCTTAGGCCTGTCTTACTACATGCTGTACCCAGAACAAATTGCCACCCTTTTGAAAGACTGGCATTCCTTGCCACCATGCCATCTTGAAAAGTCCATTGTGCACCCAGTCAAGCACTATAAGTCTGGAGCTGCCCTGCACTGTTCCTGACATTTGGCCCAGATGTTCCAGCCAGGCGTAAGTGAGCACTCCATTTTGTGAGCAGTGATGTAGACGTCCTGCTGGTGGTGTCAATTCAGGACTTCCTCTTCCCCACGATCAGCAGTAGAGGCCATGACACCAGGCAATGCCAGCCTTTTGTTTGACATCTGGGTTAGAGCAACCTCACCTTGTGGAATGCCCAGTAATGTAGGATGTCAAGTCCTTTTCTATTCTGCCAGCATAAGTGCTACCATCTTCACTCCAATACATTACACTCACTCAATCTCTTCTACTGTACCCACTTCCCACCAAGGCTCAAGCTCTACCATTCCCACTATTGCCTGCAACATTTTCCCTCACTTGATGTCATCAGCCACAACCACTGATACCATGAACCCTGCATCTTTAGGTTTTTGATGACTGGTGAAGTGCGTATCTTGCTACCCAGACACAAGTAACCAATTAAGGGACATTGTAGCTTGTTAAATGCCCTATTAATGCCAGACTAACTTCATTAATATTCAGCTTCCTATCTTGTCAAATACGATAGAAATTGAGAGATGGGAGTCAAAGTAACTTCAGCTCACCACTTGCTTCATGTGAGATGCTTCTGACCTTGAAATGGGCCTAGTTGGGCTTGTCCAATTCTGCCACAAATCTTACCATAGCCGGTGTTGCTCAGACCCCGATAGGTTTACCCCTTGTAATTGGCTCTTATAATTTCTGATGAAAATGATGAACCACTTTTAATTGGGGTAAGGTATAACCATGTGTTAAACAAAAAACATAAATCCTTGTTGTGGCCAACTTCGAATGTTGAAAAGAAGCATGCCAATTTACCCCCACTCATCATGTCAGCTATCTCCATCAGTTTTCTACTGTTATGTTAAGGGCTTTCCATCCCTGGAGCAACCTTGCAATGATGTCAGAGATAATCCCCAAACGGGCAGATTTGGTTGGAATTATATGTGTAAGTTTGATAGGGAAAAGTGTATGTAGAGTGTACTCTAACAGTAAGATTAGAGCCTGGTGTGTCTCAGCTTCCTATGTACCATATCCAAGTAGTATTAACGCTAGACTATTAATCCAGAAACTCAGCTCATATTCTGGGAACCTGGGTTCAAATCCCTCCATGGCTGATGGTGGAATTTGAATTTCATAAAGAAAATGGAATTATGGTTCTAATGATGCCCATGGAACCATTGTCAAGTGTCGATGGTTCACTAATATCCTTTAGGAAAGGAAATCTGTCATCCTTACCTGGTTTGACCTACATGTGACGCCAGATCCACAGCAATGTAGTTGACTCTTAATTGCTCTTGGGCAATAGGGATGAACAATAAATGCTGGCCTAGCCAGAGACACCCACATCCCATGAGTGAATAATAATAGGTATGGTAGTAGTACAATATCCTAGTTTGGCCTGATAGTTGGCAAGTAATATTCACACATAACAAGTGCCCGGAAATGACCGTAGCCAACAAGAGAGAATTTAACTATTGGCCTTTGACATTTAAATATCTTCACTGAAGCCCCCACTGTTCTGGGGTTTATCATTGACCAGAAACTGACCAGTCATATAAATACAATGGCTACAAGAGCAGATCAGAAGTTTGGAGTCCTGCAATGAGCAATTCACTTCCTGACCCTCAACACCTGTCTACCATCTACAAGGCACAAGTCAGGAGTGTGATGGAATAGGCCTCATTTGACTGGATGAGTGCAGCTCCAATAGCAGTCAAGAAGCTTGACAACATCCAGAACACAGTAACAAGCTTGACTGGCACCACATCCACAAACATCCACTCCCTCCACCACAGATGTTTAGTAGCAGCAATGCATACCATCTATAAGATGAATTGCAGAAATTCACCAAGACTCCTTAGATAGCACTTTCCAAACCCATGGCCTCTACCATCTAGAAGGTAAAATGGGAATGCCACCATTTGCAAGTTCTCCTCCAAGCCACACATTATGCTGACTTTGAAATATACCAACGTTCCTTCAGTGTCACTTAGTTAATATTCTGGAACTTCTTCCTCAGGGCATTTGGATTTATTTGCACCAAGTGGACTGCAGCAGTTCATGAAGGCTGATCACTGCCACTTCTTCAAGGGCAACTAGGGATGGGTAATAAATGCTGGCCCAGCCAGTGATGTCCACATCCCGTGAATGAATGGAAAATGTCAAAGCCAAGTACAAAACCCAAGTTTGTTCCGACCAGAGTGATCTTGACATCTATATTAATATTTTGTCTTGTATTGCAACGTTCTCTTGACTTTGTTGATTGCTGCTCTGATTTGATTGGCAGTGTCAAGTGTTGTGTTCACCAATACTGAATTTCTTTTTTAGCTGTTTCAACACCATTCACCGCATACAGGGATTGTATATAGCAATTCATTGCCCAAATAAGGTGTAATTTATTAATAACATGCTATCAATTCCACTCACAGGAGTAAGGAAAAATTAATTATCCTCAAGATACAGTCCAAAAATGCCCACATCAGCACAGCATCAGTAATTATCAGACCTCACTTGAATAAGACGCCAGATATAATGCCTGCTCTGCAATAGACATTAGAATAGGCTTCCAATATCCTCTGCATTTTTGGTCTATCCATTCCATCTGCCTCACTGAGACATATTCACCCATGGCCACTTCATCAATATTCTCTGGCTAAGAAAAGCTAACACAGTTACAGGTGTAATGGTTATTTAGTTCCTTCAACCCATTCCTGTGGCTAGTTTGTGACCTATTTGACATTTCAGTCTTTGCCCCATTTTCTTTAATATCTTAGGTGAACATAAATCCATCAATCCTAGTTTTAAATGTTAACAATTGACTTATCATCAATTGTCTTTTGTGAAAGAGAATTCTAATCTTTTAGCACCTTTTGCAAATTGGTGAAAATAAACATTTGCATTTTAGACAAGCTCTCAAACTACACTTTGCGATATACAGAAAATATGTAAGTTTTATAGGTAAACCCAAGAGATTTCGGAAAATGAAGAACAATAAAAAGTTTCTAAAAGTTTTCTAAGATATTGGGCAAATGGAATATATACAATGCCTGTATATTTCGATAATAATGATAATGTGTTATACTTTTACCATAAGGCTGGTCTATGATTATATTGCTTCAGCAAATTTGCTAAGTTACAGAAATAGGAAATTCACTGCCATTGTTATTTGGCTGCAGAGTCATCAGAAACCATGCTTTTGGTTACAGACTTTCTAAACAATTACAAGGAAGCCTTATTTGTAGTCTTGTAAGGAATCTTGGATCAGGGCTGAGACAGAAGCTGCATGCCAGTAAAACATATTCAACAGGACATACAACAAGATAGAAACATAGAAACATAGAAGATAGGAGCAGGAGGAGGCCATTTGACCCTTCAAGCCTGCTCCGCCATTCTCCACGATCATGGCTGATCATCCAACTCAATGGCTAATCCTGCTTTCTCCCCTAACCTTTGATCCCATTCACCCCAAGTGCTATATCTAGTCATCACTAATGGTTGCTAGTTCGTTGTTAAATGAGCTAGTCAAAAAGACACTGTATTATGTAAAGGTCAACAGCAATTCACTCCACCAATTACCCCAAACTTAAATCAAAACATTGCATGCTTTTTCTTAAAGCTTTTAGGATTGATAAAATATTTCTACGTAAAAGCATGTTACACAATGAATAGGAATGTAACATTACTGATTATCTATAATATAATTGCTGTTGGAAATTGAAAATTTCACAATTTCTATTTAAGGAGAATATTCTTCCCGTTCTCTGCCGTCCTCTTCTGAAGGAACTGATATGCAAATCATGGGCTTCTTGGGCAGCAGTTAATTCTTTATCGTGAGAATACAGAATGGGGACAAGATGCTATTTGAGTATGGAAGGCTCACAGCCTATTCTGATCATATCCTAATCCACAATTCACATATGGGCAGGTGTTTAGTTGGCAATAAAGCAAAAAGTGCCCAGGGGGTGGTATAACAGTTGCAGCACTGTAATCCACTGGTCTGTATCAGCGAACTGGATATATGTGTTCAAAACCCACTATAATAGCAGGGAAATTTAAATTCAATTAAATATCAAAACAATCTTGAATATACAAAGGTCAGTAAAGGTGATCACGAAACAGCTAAATTGTTGTAGAAATCCATTAAGTTCGTAATAGTCCTTTGGAGAAAGAAATCTATTTTCCTTATCTTGCGACTCCAAACATAGAATAACCTTAACCCTTATCTGCCCTCTGAAATAGCTAGCAGGCTCAGTCCTTAATTACATTGAAGAAGGCAGCTCGTCACCAATGTCCTCTCCAGTGTTTTTCCATGGTGCATGACCTGTTCACCAAACTGCACGTTACCTTTAAGTTTTTTCCACATACATGGACACAAGTATGTTAAAAGATGGGAAGTCATGTTGAGGTTGTACAGGACATTGGTGAGACCTCTTCTGGAGGACTGTGTCCAGTTCTGGTTGCCCAGTAATAGGAAGGATATTATTAAGCTAGACAAGGTTCAGAAGAGATTTACCAGGATATTGTCAGTTTTGAAAGGTTTGAATTATGAAGAAAGGCTGGATAGGTTGGGACTTTTCTCACTGGAGTGTACGAGGTTGAGAGGTGACATTATGAGGGGTATAGATAGGTTTGATGGTAGGTGTCTTTTCCCTAGGAGGGGATATTTCAAGGCTCTGGAGCATATTTTTAAGGTTAGAGGAGGGAGATTTTAAAAAGACATGAGAGGCAATTTTTTTACACAGAAGATGGTTTGCATGTGAAATGATCATCCTGTGGAAATGGTGAATGTGGGCACAGTTGCAACATTTAAAGACATTTAGATAAGTACATGAATAGGAAAGGTTTGGAGGGATATGGGCCAGGAGCAGGCTGGTGGGACTAGTTTAGTTTGGGATTATGTTCGGCATGGGCTTAGTGGACCGAAGGGCCTGTTTCATGCAGTATGCCTCAATGACTCTATGATAATGTGTGTGCACCTTGTTCCTAAGTTATCTTCCGGTTCGTTGTATCCAGCTTATGGGAGACATTGCCCACAACCACTTTCTTGAGGACGACACTAAATAAAGACCTTGCCAGAAATCCCAATTCCACAAATGGATTTGGATCCCTGGTGGATTTTCTCCCGTTTAACTGAGGTAAATTTAAGCTACTTTTAGCAGCCTGTTGCTACCCGATTAAGATCAGTTAATTTAGCTGAGTCTAGGCCAGTTTGGCTAATATGCAAATCAGTGCAAAAGGATACAGCAGCGTTTTAACATGAGGGATTTGCACAGCTGAAGAAAAGAAATGAGAGGAAGATGCCATGAAAGCTAACCCTTCTTGTATTCAAATGCTGCCAGCCTTGCATTCAACAGTTTTATGAATGCAGTCTTTAGTTGCTACTTGTGCTCACCTATTGTACAGATGTAAGTCACCTTTGTTGTAAAATTAGAATTAACATTTCAACCTTTGTGTTCACATTATAGAAACATAGAAAATAGGGGCAGGAGTAGGCCATTCAGCCCTTTGAGCCAGCTCCGTGCTTCCATATGATCACAGCTGGTTATCCAACTCATCCTCTGTTCCTGCTTTCTCCTCATACTCTTTGATCCCTATAGCCCTAGGAACTATATCTAACCCCTACTTGGAAACATTCAATGTAATGGCCTTAACTGTATTCTGCAGCAGAGATTTTCACAGGCTCACCACGCCCTGGATGAAAAAAATTCTCCTCATCTCAATCCGATATGGCCTACCCCATATCCTTAAACCGTGAATCCTGGTTTTAGCCTCCCCAGTCATCAGGAACATCCGTCCTGCATTTACCCTGGTGAGTCCTGTTAGAATTTTATGAGTTTTTATGAGATCCCTCCTCATTCTTCCAGACTCGAGTATATCGAGTCCTAACCGATCCAGTTTCTTTTCATATATCAGTCCTACCATTCCAGGAATCAGTCTGGTAAACCTTTGTTGCATTCTCTCCATAGCCAGAGCATCCCTCCTCAGATAAGGAGACCAAAACAGCACGCAATACTCCAAGTATGGTCTTGCCAAGGTCCTGTACAATTACAGCAAGGCATTCCTGCTCCAGTACTCATTGTTATTATTACACAAGAAAAGTAAAATTTCCATTAAGTTTGATGCAGTCTCTACTGACCAAAGATTTAAGTTGGATGGCAGGACTGAAGCTTGTCAGAGGAAATCAATCAAATGTCAAGATGGTTGTATGTTAATTCCTCTATCAAAAGAGCAAAAAGGGGAATGTCTTTGCATTAAATATTAGCCCAGCATTATCAGGCAAGCTAATTTTGAACTTCACCAGCACTATCAAAGATACCATTTTCCCACTAGAACATGAAAACAAGGCCCCACCTGAATGCTCAAGTTGATTTATAAGATTACGGGGGCCTTTTTAAAAGAGAAGAGAATATTTCCCAGTGTCATAGTCAACCTTTACCCTCAACTAATCAAAAACAAAACAGGTTATCTGGACATTTATGTTATTGCTTCTAGTGGGTCAAATTGGCCTCTGAGGTTGCCCACAAAATAATGGCTGTACTTCAGTTTTGTAGGTTCTATCTTTCTCGTTCTGGTGGCATTTTTGTAAATAAAAGAGATGTAATCTAAAATCTCTTCCCCTAAAGATTAAGGAGGCTGATTCAGTTGATAACTTTAAGATTGAGATTGATTGTGTTATGGTAAGGTTAACAGAGAATCAGTGTGGGTTAATACAGTTGAGTTACAGATCATTCACAATATGATTGAATGGTGGAATGGGTTTGAGTGAATGGTCAAATCCAATTCCAATGTTCCAAAATATCTAAAAATGCATCCATTGAGTTGCCAGTCCAAATTTCCCCTAATTGTATATCTTTGACCTTTACCCACTTTAGTCATTACTAATAAAAACAGAAATTGGTGAAGAAACTCAGAAGGTCTGGGATCAACTGTGCGAAGACAGCAATCCGACCATTTCTGTTTTTGTTTCAGATCTCCAGCATCCTCAGTTCTTTGTTTTAATTTAGTCATCGCTAAATTTGCCATTCTTGAAGTTTGTTTACTTTAACAGTTTGTTCCTTTGCAATAACATTGATTGATTGTTAAATATATTAGCAACTTAGGGTAATGATAATCCCATGTATTTTGTTGCGCTTAAGAGGTTTATTAGTCTTAATTTCTTAGAGAGTAGTAGAGACTGGATCATTGAATATTTTGATTGTGATCAATAAGGGAGTTAAATGTTACAGGGGACAGGCATTAAAGATTACTCATGATCTTACTGAATAGTGTGTCACCCTTAAATGGGTGAATGGCTTCTTCCTACTGTTACATCTTAATGATCATATTAACTGTGCAAATGACTGGATTGTATTGGTCCAATTCCAGTTTCTAGAATAATTTCCTGCACCATTTTAAACACCTTTAAGAGTTCACAATTTGCTCCAGAACACATGTTAAAAGGTTTATTAAGTGTTACCTGATCTCTTTGCTTGTTACGTTATGTTATGAAATGTAAGCAAACCTTGTTCCAAGCTCTGGTGAGAACTTCACTTTTTAAATTAATTTGTGTCATGTCAGCATTGCTGAATAGGCCAGCATTTATTGCTCATCCTTAGCTGCTCTGGAGAAGGTGGTGGTGAGCTGCCTTCTTGAACTGCACATCTATCACATATGCATTTCAGCAGCATGAAAAAGTGTGCATATTCAGTGCCATTTTATAAAACTTGACCTAACCATTTAAAGGGAATTGTCCACCTGTGTTGTGGAAACTGGAGCAAGAAGGAGATCACAGGGCCAGGGAGCACTTGAAATGAGAACATAAAGTATGCAGTCTGTTGGTGGAGGCGGTCAACGTGGAAGGTTGCTACTGAAATAAATCTTCAGAGGCCAGCATCCCATCACCAATCACCCTTTATTTACAAATGCATAGCCTTTGACAATAGCACTGCCACTCATTGAGTCAGGCGTTCAGCAGCTCAATACAAATAAAAACCGAAATGACTGCAGATGCTGTAAATCAGGAACAAAAACAGAAGTTGCTAGAAAAGCTCAGCAGGTCTGGCAGCATCTGTGAAGAAAAATCAGAGCTAGCATTTTCGATCCAGTGACCCTTCCTCAGAATAGACCGGACCCGAAACATTTGCTCTGATTTTTCTCCACAGATGCTGCCAGACCTGCTGACCTTTTCCAGCAACTTCTGCTTTTGTTCTAGCAGCTCAATACCCCTGACATTCATCCTTTTATGTCAGCCAGGTCTCTCTAATTGGACCAGATTAAGAGCCCCAGTCAGGGAATTCATATTCTATGATAACAAGGTGTAGAGCTGGATGAACACAGCAGGCCAAGCAGCATCAGAGGAGCAGGAAG